>CATKUP010000046.1:2400000-3000000 GCA_949786385.1 Onychomys leucogaster
TCTAATACAGCAGGAAACATGAGTGTGATGAGAACAAAAGAACGGTGTTTCCTACACAGACAGACCATATCTAGTTCAACTCTGCTTCTGAAACTGAAAGAAACCACAGGTCCTCTAACATCCAATGCTTGTCAGTTAAGATGAGAAACGTGTGAGCTTTGTGAACGATGTAGTTCGTTTGAGCTGAAAAGTGACTGCACTTACTTCAAACGAAGTCTTGCTTGTAGGAAGACACAGAGCTTGGAATTTAACTCCATTTCTGAAGGGAAACACACAGCATAGTTCTCATCCATGGATCACACTCTGATTTAGAGCAAGAAGCACGCTCTTGCTTTCCAGAGTCTCTAAGACAACAGGAAACTTGAGTGTGCTGAGAACAAAAGATTGGTGTTTCCTACACATACGGACCATATCTAGTCCAACTCTGCTTCTGAAATTGATACAAAGCACTGGCCCTCTTACATCTACTGCTTGTCAGTTAAGAAGAGAATCATGTGATCTTTGTGAACGATGTAGTTTGTTTGAGCTGAAAAGTGACTGCCTTACCTGAAACGAAGTCTTGCTTAAGAAGACAAAGAGCCTGGGATTTAACTCCATTTCTGAAGGGAAACACACAGCACACTTCTCATCCATGAAACACACTCTGCTTTAGAGCAAGAAGCACGCTCCTGCTTTCTAGAGACTCTAATACAGCAGGAAACATGATTATGCTCAGAACAAATGAACTGTGTATCCTACACATACGGACCATATCAGGTTCAACTCTCCTTCTGAAACTGACACAAAGCACAGGTCCTGTCACATCCAATGCTTTTCATTTAAGAGCGAGAAACGTGTGAGCTTTGTGTACGATGTAGATCTTTTGATCTGCAAAGTAAATGCCCTTACCAGAAACGAAGTCTTGCTTGTAGGAAGACACAGAGCATGGGACTTTTCTCCATTTCTGAAGTGAAACACACAGCAGATTTATCATCCATTGATCACACTCTGCTTTAGAGCAAGAAGCACGCTCTTGCTTTCTAGAGTCTCTATTACAGCAGGAAATGTGAGTGTGCCCAGAACAAAAGAACGGTGTTTCCTACACATACGGACCATATGTAGTCCAAATCTGCTTCTGAAACTGATACAAAGCACTGGTCCTCTAACATCCAATGCTTGTCAGTTAAGATGAGAAACGTGTGAGCTTCGTGAAAGATGTAGTTCTTTTGAGCTGTAAAGTAACTGCCCTTATCTGAAACGAAGTCTTGCTTGGAGGAAGACTCAGAGCCTGGGATTTAACTCCATTTCTGAAGAGAAACACACAGCAGAGTTCTTATCCATGGATCACACTCTGCTTTAGAGCAAGAAGCACACTCTTGCTTTCTAGAGTCTCTAAGACAGCAGGAAATGTGAGTGTGCTGACAACAAAAAAAGGTGTTTCCTACACATACGGACCATATGTAGTCCAACTCTGCTTCTGAAACTGATGCAAAGCACTGGTCCTCTAACATCCAATGCTTGTCAGTTAAGATGAGAAACGTGTGAGCTTCATGAACGATGTAGTTCGTTTGAGCTGAAAAGTAACTGCCCTTACCTGAAACGAAGTCTTGCTTGGAGGAAGATTCAGAGCCTGGGATTTAACTCCATTTCTGGAGGGAAAAACACAAAACACTTCTCATCCATGAAACACTCTCTGCTTTAGAGCAAGAAGCACACTCTTGCTTTCTAGAGTGTCTAATACAGCAGAAAATGTGAGTGTGCTGAGAACAAAAGAACGGTGTTTCCTACACATACGGACCATATCTAGTTCAACTCTGCTTCTGAAGCTGATAAAAACCCCATGTCCTCTAATATTCAATGCTTGTCAGTTAAGGTCAGAAATGTGTGAGCTTCGTGAACGATGTAGTTCCTTTGAGCTGTATAGTAACTGCCCTTTTGTGAAACAAAGTCTTGCTTGGATGAAGACTCAGAGCCAGGTATTTAACTCCATTTCTGAAGTCAAACACACAGCAGTGTTCTTATCCATTGATCACACTCTGCTTTAGAACAAGAAGCACGCTCTTGCTTTCTAGAGTCTCTAAGACAGCAGGAAACGTGAGTGTGCTGATAACAAAGGAACGGTGTTTCCTACACATACGGACCATATCTAGTCCAACTCTGCTTCTGAAACTGATACAAAGCACTGGTCATCTAACATCCAATACTTGTCTGTTAAGATGAGAAACGTGTGAGTTTCGTAAACGATGTAGATCGTTTGAGGTGAAAAGTGACTGCACTTACCTGAAACGAAGTCTTGCTGGTAGGAAGACACAGAGTCTGGGATTTAACTCCATTTTTGAAGGGAAACACACCGCGGAGTTCTCATCCATTGATCACACTCGGCTTCAGAACAAGAGGCACGCTCTTGCTTTCTAGAGTCTCTAAGACAGCAGGAACCGTGATTGTGCTCAGAAGAAAGGAACAGTGTTTCCTACCCATACGCACCATATCTGAAACTGAAACAAACCACAGGTCCTCTCACATAAAATGCTTGTCAGTTAAGATGAGAAATGTGTGAGCTTGGTGAACGATGTAGTTCGTCTGAGCTGTAAAGTAACTGCCCTTACCTGAAACGAAGTCTTGCTTGGAGGAAGACACAGAGCCTGGGATTTAACTCCATTTCTGGAGGGAAACACACAAAACACTTCTCATCCATGAAACACTCTCTGCTTTAGAGCAAGATGCACACTCTTGCTTTCTAGAGTCTCTAATACAGCAGAATAAGTGTGTGTGCTGAGAGCAAAAGAACGTTGTTTCCTACACATACGGACCATATCTAGTTCAACTCTGCTTCTGAAGCTGATAAAAACCACAGGTCCTCTAACATTCAATGCTTGTCAGTAAGGTCAGAAACGTGTGAGCTTCGTGAACGATGTAGTTGCTTTGAGCTGTAAAGTAACTGCCCTTTTCTGAAACAATGTCTTGCTTGGAGGAAGACTCAGAGCCTGGGATTTAACTCCATTTCTGAAGTGAAACACACAGCAGAGTTCTCATCCATGGATCACACTCGGCTTTAGAGCAAGAAGCACACTCTTGCTTTCTAGAGTCTCTTAGACAGCAGGAAATGTGAGTGTGCTGAGAACAAAAGAACGGTATTTCCTACACATATGGACCATATGTAGTCCAACTCTGCTTCTGAAACTGATGCAAAGCACTGGTCCTCTACCATCCAATAGTTGTCAGTTAAGATGAGAAACTTGTGAGCTTCGTGAACAATGTAGTTCGTTTGAGCTGAAAAGTGACCACCCTTACCTGAAAAGAAGTCTTGCTTGTAGGAAGACTCAGAGCCTGGGATATAACTCCATTTCTGAAGAGAAATACACAGCAGAGTTCTCATCCATTGATCACAATCTGCTTTAGAGCAAGAAGCACGTTCCTGCTTTCTAGAGTCTCTAAGACAGCAGGAAACGTGCGTGTGCTGAGAACAAAAGAACGGTGTTTCCTACAGATACTGACCATATCTAGTCCAACTCTGCATCTTAAACTGATGCAAAGCACTGGTCCTCTAACATCCAATGCTTGTCAGTTAAGATGAGAAACATGTGAGCATCGTGAACAATGTAGTTCGTTTGACCTGAAAAGTGACTGCCCTTACCTGAAACGAAGTCTTGCTTATAGGAAGACACAGAGCAAGGGCTTTAACTCCATTTCTGGAGGGAAATACACAAAACACTTCTCATCCATGAAACACTCTCTGCTTTAGAGCAAGAAGCACGCACTTGCTTTCTAGAGTCTCTTAGACAGCAGAAAAAGTGAGTGTGGTGAGAACAAAAGAACGGTGTTTCCTACACATACGGACCATATCTAGTTCAACTCTGCCTCTGAAGCTGATAAAAACCACAGGTACTCTAACATTCAATGCTTGTCAGTTAAGATGAGAAACGTGTGAGCTTCGTGAACGATGTAGTTCGTTTGAGCTAAAAAGTGACTGCCCTTACTTAAAACGAAGTCTTGCTTATAGGAAGACATAGAGCCTGGGATTTAACTCCATTTCTGACGTCAAACACACAGCAGAGTTCTCATCCATGGATCACACTCTGCTTTAGAGCAAGAAGCACGCTCTTGCTTTCTAGAGTCTCTAAGACAGCAGGAAATGTGAGTGTGCTGAGAACAAAAGAACGGTGTTTCCTACACATATGAACCATATGTAGTCCAACTCTGCTTCTGAAACTGATGTAAAGCACTGGTCCTCTAACATCCAATAGTTGTCGGTTAAGATGAGAAACGTGTGAGCTTCGTGAACAATGTAGTTCGTTTGAGCTGAAAAGTGACCGCCCTTACCAGAAAAGAAGTCTTGCTTGTAGGAACACTCAGAGCCTGGGATTTAACTCCATTTCTGAAGAGAAATACACAGCAGAGTTCTCATCCATTGATCACAATCTGCTTTAGAGCAAGAAGCACGCTCCTGCTTTCTAGAGTCTCTAAGACAGAAGGAAACGTACGTGTGCTGAGAACAAAAGAACGGTGTTTCCTACAGATACTGACCATATCTAGTCCAACTATGCATCTTAAACTGATACAAAGCACTGGTCCTCTAACATCCAATGCTTGTCAGTTAAGATGAGAATCGTGTGATCTTCGTGAACGATGTATGTCGTTTGACCTGAAAAGTGACTGCCCTTACATGAAACGAATTCTTGCTTATAGGAAGACACAGAGCCAGGGATTTAACTCGATTTCTGGAGTGAAATACACAAAACACTTCTCATCCATGAAACACTCTCTGCTTTAGAGCAAGAAGCATGCACTTGCTTTCTAGAGTCTTTAATACAGCAGAAAAAGTGAGTGCGCTGAGAACAAAAGAACGGTGTTTCCTACACATAGGGATCATAACTAGTACAACTCTGCTTCTGAAGCTGACAAAAACCACAGGTACTCTAACATTCAATGCTTGTCAGTTAAGGTCAGAAACGTGTGAGTTTCATGAACGATGTAGTTCGTTTGAGCTGTAAATTAACTGCCCTTACCTGAAACGAAGTCTTGCTTGGAGGAAGACTCAGAGCCTGGGATTTAACTCCATTTCTGGAGGGAAACACACAAAACACTTCTCATCCATGAAACACTCTCTGCTTTAGAGCAAGAAGCACACTCTTGCTTTCTAGAATCTCTAAGACAGCAGGAAATGTGAGTGTGCTGAGAACAAAAGAACGGTGTTTCCTCCACATACGGACCATATCTAGTTCCACAATCCTTCTGAAACTGAAACAAACCACAGGTCCTCTAAAATCCAATGCTTGTCAGTTAAGGTCAGAAACGTGTGAGCTTCGTGAACGATGTAGTTCCTTTGAGCTGTAAAGTAACTGCCCATTTCTGAAACAAAGTCTTGCTTGGAGAAAGACTCAGAGCCTGGTATTTAACTCCATTTCTGAAGTCAAACACACAGCAGAGTTCTCATGCATGGATCACACTCTGCTTTAGAGCAAGAAGCACGCTCTTGCTTTCTAGAGTCTCTAAGACAGCAGGAAATACGAGTGTGCTGAGAACAAAAGAACGGAGTTTCCTACGCATACGGACCATATCTAGTCCAAATCTGCTTTGGAAACTGATTCAAAGCACTGGTCCTCTAACATCCAATGCTTGACAGTTAAGATGAGAAACTTGTGAGCTCTGTGAACCATGTAGTTCGTTTGAGCTGAAAAGTGACTGCCCTTACCTCAAATGAAGTCTTGCTTGGAGGAAGACTCAGAGCCTGGGATTTAACTCCATTTCTGAAGTGAAAAACACAGCAGAGTTCTCATCCATTGATCACACTCGGCTTCAGAACAAGAAGCATGCTCTTGCTTTCTAGGTTCTCTAAGACAGCAGGAAACATGATTGTGCTCAGAACAAAAGAACGGTGTTTCCTACACATACGGACCATATCTAGTTCAACATTCCTGAAACTGAAACAAACCACAGGTCCTCTAACATCCAATGCTTGTCAGTTAAGATGAGAAACGTGTGAGCTTCTTGAACGATGTAGTTCGTTTGAGCTGAAAAGTGACCGCCCTTACCTGGAAAGAAGTCTTGCTTTTAGGAAGACTCAGAGCCTGGGATATAACTCCATTTCTGAAGAGAAATACACAGCAGAGTTCTCATCCATTGATCACAATCTGCTTTAGAGCAAGAAGCACGCTCCTGCTTTCTGGAGTCTCTAAGAAAGCAGGAAACGTGCGTGTTATGAGAACAAAAGAACGGTGTTTCCTACAGATACTGACCATATCTCGTCCAACTCTGCATCTTAAACTGATACAAAGCACTGGTCCTCTAACATCCAATGCTTGTCATTAAAGATGAGAAACGTGTGAGCTTCGTGAACAATGTAGTTCGTTTGACCTGAAAAGTGACTGCCCTTACATGAAACGAAGTAGTGCTTGTGGGAAGACACTGAGCCTGGGATTTAAATCGATTTCTGCAGGGAAACACACAGCATAGTTCTCATCCATGGATCACACTCTGCTTTAGAGCAAGAAGGATGCTCTTGCTTTCTAGAATCTCTAATAAAGCAGGAAACTTGTGTGTGCTCAGAACAAAAGAACGGTGTTTCCTACACAGACAGACCATATCTAGTTCAACTCTGCTTCTGAAACTGAAAGAAACCACAGGTCCTCTAACATCCAATGCTTGTCAGTTAAGATGAGAAACGTGTGAGCTTTGTGAACGATGTAGTTCGTTTGAGCTGAAAAGACTCTGCACTTACTTCAAACGAAGTCTTGCTTGTAGGAAGACACAGAGCTTGGAATTTAACTCCATTTCTGAAGGGAAACACACAGCATAGTTCTCATCCATGGATCACACTCTGATTTAGAGCAAGAAGCACGCTCTTGCTTTCCAGAGTCTCTAAGACAGCAGGAAACGTGAGTGTGATGAGAACAAAAGAACGGTGTTACCTACACATACGGGCCTTATCTAGTTCAACTCTGCTTCTGAATCTGACACAAACCACAGGTCCTCTAACATCCAATGCTTGTCAGTTAAGATGAGAAACGTGTTAGCTTCGTGAACAATGTAGTTAGTTTGAGCTGAAAAGTGACTGCCCTTACCTGAAACGAAGTATGGATTGTAGGAAGACACAGAGCCTGGGAATTAACTCCATTTCTGAAGGGAAACACACAGCACAGTTCTCATCCATGGATCACACTCTGCTTTAGAGCAACAAGAACACTCTTGCTTTCTAGATTCTCTAATACAGAGGAAACTTGAGTGTGCTCAGAACAAAAGAACAGTTTTTCCAAAACATACGGACCATATCTTGTTCAAATCTGCTTCTGAAATTGAAGGAAACCACAGGTCCTCTAACATCCAATGCTTGTCAGTTAAGATGAGAAACGTGTGAGCTTCGTGTATGATGTAGTTCGTTTGAGTTGTAAAGTAACTGCCTTTACCTGAAATGAAGTCTTGCTTGTAGGAATACTGAGAGCCTGGGATTTAACTCCATTTCTGAAGTGTAACACACAGCATAGTTCTCATCCATGGATCACACTCTGCTTTAGAACAAGAAGCACGCTCTTGCTTTCTAGATTCTCTAATATAGCAGGAAACGTGAGTGTGCTCAGAACAAATGAACGGTGTTTCCTACACAAACGGACCATATCTATTCCAACTCTGCTGCTGAAACTGATACAAACCACAGGTCCTCTAACATCCAATGCTTGTCATTTAAGATGAGAAACGTGTGAGCTTCGTGAATGATGTAGTTCGTTTAGCTGTAAAGTAACTGCCCTTACCTGAAACAAATTCTTGCTTGTAGGGAGACTCAGAACCTGGAGTTTAACTCCATTTCTGAAGTGAAACACACAGCAGAGTTCTCATATATAGATCACACTCTGCTTTAGAGGAAGAAGCACGCTCTTGTTTTCTAGAGTCTCTAAGACAGCAGGAAACATGAGTGTGCTGAGAACAAAAGAACGGTGTTTCATACACATAAATACCATATCTAGTCCAACTCTGCCTCAGAAATTGATACAAAGGACAGGTCCTCTAAAATCCAATGCTTGTCATTAAAGATGAGAAACGTGTGAGCTTCGTGAACAATGTAGTTCGTTTGACCTGAAAAGTGACTGCCCTTACATGAAACGAAGTAGTGCTTGTGGGAAGACACTGAGCCTGGGATTTAAATCGATTTCTGCAGGGAAACACACAGCATAGTTCTCATCCATGGATCACACTCTGCTTTAGAGCAAGAAGGATGCTCTTGCTTTCTAGAATCTCTAATAAAGCAGGAAACTTGTGTGTGCTCAGAACAAAAGAACGGTGTTTCCTACACAGACAGACCATATCTAGTTCAACTCTGCTTCTGAAACTGAAAGAAACCACAGGTCCTCTAACATCCAATGCTTGTCAGTTAAGATGAGAAACGTGTGAGCTTTGTGAACGATGTAGTTCGTTTGAGCTGAAAAGACTCTGCACTTACTTCAAACGAAGTCTTGCTTGTAGGAAGACACAGAGCTTGGAATTTAACTCCATTTCTGAAGGGAAACACACAGCATAGTTCTCATCCATGGATCACACTCTGATTTAGAGCAAGAAGCACGCTCTTGCTTTCCAGAGTCTCTAAGACAGCAGGAAACGTGAGTGTGATGAGAACAAAAGAACGGTGTTACCTACACATACGGGCCTTATCTAGTTCAACTCTGCTTCTGAATCTGACACAAACCACAGGTCCTCTAACATCCAATGCTTGTCAGTTAAGATGAGAAACGTGTTAGCTTCGTGAACAATGTAGTTAGTTTGAGCTGAAAAGTGACTGCCCTTACCTGAAACGAAGTCTTGATTGTAGGAAGACACAGAGCCTGGGATTTAACTCCATTTCTGAAGGGAAACATACAGCATAGTTCTCATCCATGCATCACACTCTGCTTTAGAGCAAGAAGCACGCTCTTGCTTTCTAGAGTCTCTAATACAGCAGGAAACTGGAGTGTGCTCAGAAAAATAAACGGTGTTTCCTACACATACGGGCCATATCTACTTCAACTCTGATTCTGAAACTGAAACAAACCACAGGTCCTCTAACATCCAATGCTTGTCAGTTAAGATGAGAAACGTGTGAGCTTCGTGAACGATTTAGTTCGTTTTGCTGTAAGTAACTGCCTTTACCTGAAACGAAGTCTGGCTTGTAGGAAGACTCAGAGCCTGGGATTTAACTCCATTTCTGAAGTGAAACACACAGCAGAGTTCTCATATATAGATCACACTCTGCTTTAGAGCAAGAAGCACGCTCTTGCTTTCTAGAGGCACTAAGACAGTAGGAAACATGAGTGTGCTGAGAACAAAAGAACGGAGTTTCCTACACCTACGGACCATATCCAGTACAACTCTGCCTCTGAAATTGATGCAATGCACAGGTCCTCTAACTTCCAATGCTAGTCAGTTAAGATGAGAAACGTGTGAGCTTCGTGAACGATGTAGTTCATTTGAGCTGTAAGTAATTGTCCTTACATGAAACGAAATCTTGTTTGTAGGAACACTGAGAGCCTGGGATTTAACTCCATTTCTAAAGTGAAACACACAGCAGAGTTCTCATCCATGGATCACACTCTGCTTTAGAGCAAGAAGCACGCTCTTGGTTTCCAGAGTGTCTTACATGGCAGGAAACGTGAGTGTGCTGAGAACAAAAGAACGGTGTTACCTACACATATGGACCATATCTAGTCCAACTCTGCTTCTGAAACTCATACAAACCACAGGTCTTCTAACATCCAATGCTTGTCAGTTAAAATGAGAAACGGGTTAGCTTCGTAAAGGATGTATTTCGATTAGCTCTAAAGTAACTGCCCTTACCTGAAACGTAGTCTTGTTTATAGGAAGACTCAGAGCCTGGGATTTAATTCCATTTCTGAATTGAAACACACAGCAGAGTTCTCATCCATGGATCATACTCTGCTTTAGAGCAAGATGCACGCTCGTGCTTACCAGAATCTCTAAGACAGCAGAAAACGTGAGTGTGATGAGAAAAAAAGAACTGTGTTTCCTACACATACAGACCATATCTAGTCCAGCTCTGCTTCTGAAACTGATACAAAGCACTGGTCCTCTAACATCCAATGCTTGTCAGTTAAGATGAGAAACGTGTTAGCTTCGTGAACGATGTAGTTCGTTTGAGCTGAAAAGTGACTGCCCTTACCTGAAACAAAGTAGTGCTTGTAGGAAGACACTGAGCCTGGGATTTAACTCGATTTCTGCAGGGAAACACACAGCATAGTTCTCATCCATGGATCACACTCTGCTTTAGAGCAAGAAGGATGTTCTTGCTTTCTAGAATCTCTAATACAGCAGGAAACATGAGTGTGATGAGAACAAAAGAACGGTGTTTCCTACACAGACAGACCATATCTAGTTCAACTCTGCTTCTGAAACTGAAAGAAACCACAGGTCCTCTAACATCCAATGCTTGTCAGTTAAGATGAGAAACGTGTGAGCTTTGTGAATGATGTAGTTCGTTTGAGCTGAAAAGTGACTGCACTTACTTCAAACGAAGTCTTGCTTGTAGGAAGACACAGAGCTTGGAATTTAACTCCATTTCTGAAGGGAAACACACAGCATAGTTCTCATCCATGGATCACACTCTGATTTAGAGCAAGAAGCACGCTCTTGCTTTCCAGAGCCTCTAAGACAACAGGAAACTTGAGTGTGATGAGAACAAAAGAACGGTGTTACCTACACATACGGGCCTTATCTAGTTCAAATCTGCTTCTGAATCTGACACAAACCACAGGTCCTCTAACATCCAATGCTTGTCAGTTAAGATGAGAAACGTGTTAGCTTCGTGAACAATGTAGTTCGTTTGAGCTGAAAAGTGACTGCCCTTACCTGAAACGAAGTCTTGATTGTAGGAAGACACAGAGCCTGGGATTTAACTCCATTTCTGAAGGGAAACACACAGCACAGTTCTCATCCATGGATCACACTCTGCTTTAGAGCAACAAGAACACTCTTGCTTTCTAGATTCTCTAATACAGAGGAAACTTGAGTGTGCTCAGAACAAAAGAACAGTTTTTCCAAAACATACGGACCATATCTTGTTCAAATCTGCTTCTGAAATTGAAAGAAACCACAGGTCCTCTAACATCCAATGCTTGTCAGTTAAGATGAGGAACGTGTGAGCTTCGTGTATGATGTAGTTCGTTTGAGCTGTAAAGTAACTGCCTTTACCTGAAATGAAGTCTTGCCTGTAGGAATACTGAGAGCCTGGGATTTATCTCCATTTCTGAAGTGAAACACACAGCATAGTTCTCATCCATGGATCACACTCTGCTTTAGAGCAAGAAGCACGCTCTTGCTTTCTAGATTCTCTAATATAGCAGGAAACGTGAGTGTGCTCAGAACAAATGAACGGTGTTTCCTACACATACGGACCATATCTATTCCAACTCTGCTGCTGAAACTGATACAAACCACGGTCCTCTAACATCCAATGCTTGTCATTTAAGATGAGAAACGTGTGAGCTTTGTGAATGATGTTGTTCGTTTAGCTGTAAAGTAACTGCCCTTACCTGAAACGAATTTTTGCTTGTAGGGAGACTCAGAACCTGGAGTTTAACTCCATTTCTGAAGTGAAACACACAGCAGAGGTCTCATCCATTGATCACTAGCTGCTTTAGAGCAAGAAGCACGCTCTTGCTTTCCAGAGTCTCTAAGACAGCAGGAAACGTGCGTGTGATGAAAACAAAAGAACGGTGTTTCCTACACATACAGACCATATCTAGTCTAACTCTGCTTCTGAAACTGATACAAAGCACTGGTCCTCTAACATCCAATGCTTCTCAGTTAAGATGAGAAACGTGTGAGCTTTGTGAACAATGTAGTTCTTTAAGCGTAAAGTAACTGCCCTTACCTGAAACGAAGTCTTGCTTGTAGGAACACTGAGAGCTTGGGATATAACTCCATTTCTGAAGGGAAACACACAGCAGAGGTCTCATCCATTGATCACAAGCTGCTTTAGAGTAAGAAGCACGCTCTTGCTTTCCAGAGTCTCTAAGACAGCAGGAAACGTGCGTGTGATGAGAACAAAAGAACGGTGTTTCCTACACATACAGACCATATCTAGTCTAACTCTGCTTCTGAAACTGATACAAAGCACTGGTCCTCTAACATCCAATGCCTGTCAGTTAAGATGAGAATCGTGTGAGCTTCGTGAACAATGTAGTTCGTTTGAGCTGAAAAGTGACTGCCCTTACCTGAAACGAAGTAGTGCTTGTGGGAAGACACTGAGCCTGGGATTTAAATCGATTTCTGCAGGGAAACACACAGCATAGTTCTCATCCATGGATCACACTCTGCTTTAGAGCAAGAAGGATGCTCTTGCTTTCTAGAATCTCTAATAAAGCAGGAAACTTGTGTGTGCTCAGAACAAAAGAACGGTGTTTCCTACACAGACAGACCATATCTAGTTCAACTCTGCTTCTGAAACTGAAAGAAACCACAGGTCCTCTAACATCCAATGCTTGTCAGTTAAGATGAGAAACGTGTGAGCTTTGTGAACGATGTAGTTCGTTTCAGCTGAAAAGTGACTGCACTTACTTCAAACGAAGTCTTGCTTGTAGGAAGACACAGAGCTTGGAATTTAACTCCATTTCTGAAGGGAAACACACAGCATAGTTCTCATCCATGGATCACACTCTGATTTAGAGCAAGAAGCACGCTCTTGCTTTCCAGAGTCTCTAAGACAGCAGGAAACGTGAGTGTGATGAGAACAAAAGAACGGTGTTACCTACACATACGGGCCTTATCTAGTTCAACTCTGCTTCTGAATCTGACACAAACCACAGGTCCTCTAACATCCAATGCTTGTCAGTTAAGATGAGAAACGTGTTAGCTTCGTGAACAATGTAGTTAGTTTGAGCTGAAAAGTGACTGCCCTTACCTGAAACGAAGTCTTGATTGTAGGAAGACACAGAGCCTGGGATTTAACTCCATTTCTGAAGGGAAACACACAGCACAGTTCTCATCCATGGATCACACTCTGCTTTAGAGCAACAAGAACACTCTTGCTTTCTAGATTCTCTAATACAGAGGAAACTTGAGTGTGCTCAGAACAAAAGAACAGTTTTTCCAAAACATACGGACCATATCTTGTTCAAATCTGCTTCTGAAATTGAAAGAAACCACAGGTCCTCTAACATCCAATGCTTGTCAGTTAAGATGAGAAACGTGTGAGCTTCGTGTACGATGTAGTTCGTTTGAGCTGTAAAGTAACTGCCTTTACCTGAAATGAAGTCTTGCTTGTAGGAATACTGAGAGCCTGGGATTTAACTCCATTTCTGAAGTGTAACACACAGCATAGTTCTCATCCATGGATCACACTCTGCTTTAGAGCAAGAAGCACGCTCTTGCTTTCTAGATTCTCTAATATAGCAGGAAACGTGAGTGTGCTCAGAACAAATGAACGGTGTTTCCTACACATACGGACCATATCTATTCCAACTCTGCTGCTGAAACTGATACAAACCACAGGTCCTCTAACATCCAATGCTTGTCTTTTAAGATGAGAAACGTGTGAGCTTCGTGAATGATGTAGTTCGTTTAGCTGTAAAGTAACTGCCCTTACCTGAAACGAATTCTTGCTTGTAGGGAGACTCAGAACCTGGAGTTTAACTCCATTTCTGAAGTGAAACACACAGCAGAGTTCTCATATATAGATCACACTCTGCTTTAGAGGAAGAAGCACGCTCTTGTTTTCTAGAGTCTCTAAGACAGCAGGAAACATGAGTGTGCTGAGAACAAAAGAACGGTGTTCCATACACATAAATACCATATCTAGTCCAACTCTGCCTCAGAAATTGATACAAAGGACAGGTCCTCTAAAATCCAATGCTTGTCATTAAAGATGAGAAACGTGTGAGCTTCGTGAACAATGTAGTTTGTTTGAGCTGAAAAGTGACTGCCCTTAACTGAAACGAAGTAGTGCTTGTAGGAAGACACAGAGCCTGGGATTTAAATCCATTTCTGAAGGGAAACATACAGCATAGTTCTCATCCATGGATCACACTCTGCTTTAGAGCAAGAAGCACGCTCTTGCTTTCTAGAGTCTCTAATACAGCAGGAAACTGGAGTGTGCTCAGAAAAATAAACGGTGTTTCCTACACATACGGGCCATATCTACTTCAACTCTGCTTATGAAACTGAAACAACCCACACGTCCTCTAACATCCAATGCTTGTCAGTTAAGATGAGAAACGTGTGAGCTTCGTGAACGATGTAGTTCGTTTTGCTGTAAGTAACTGCCTTTACCTGAAACGAAGTCTGGCTTGTAGGAAGACTCAGAGCCTGGGATTTAACTCCATTTCTGAAGTGAAACAGACAGCAGAGTTCTCATATATAGATCACACTCTGCTTTAGAGCAAGAAGCACGCTCTTGCTTTCTAGAGGCACTAAGACAGCAGGAAACATGAGTGTGCTGAGACCAAAGAACGGAGTTTCCTACACCTACGGACCATATCCAGTACAAATCTGCCTCTGAAATTGATGCAATGCACAGGTCCTCTAACATCCAATGCTAGTCAGTTAAGATGAGAAATGTGTGAGCTTCGTGAACGATGTAGTTCATTTGAGCTGTAAGTAATTGTCCTTACATGAAACGAAATCTTGATTGTAGGAACACTGAGAGCCTGGGATTTAACTCCATTTCTAAAGTGAAACACACAGCAGAGTTCTCATCCATGGATCACACTCTGTTTTAGAGCAAGAAGCACGCTCTTGGTTTCCAGAGTCTCTTACATGGCAGGAAACGTGAGTGTGCTGAGAACAAAAGAACGGTGTTACCTACACATATGGACCATATCTAGTCCAACTCTGCTTCTGAAACTGATACAAACCACAGGTCCTCTAACATCCAATGCTTGTCAGTTAAGATGAGAAACGTGTGAGCTTTGTGAACGATGTAGTTCGTTTGAACTGAAAAGTTACTGCACTTACTTCTAATGAAGTCTTCCTTGTAGGAAGACACAGAGACTGGAATTTAACTCCATTTGTGAAGGGAAACACACAGCATAGTTCTCATACATGGATCAACCTCTGATTTAGAACAAGAAGCACGCTCTTGCTTTCCACAGTTTCTAAGATAGCAGGAAACGTGAGTGTGATGAGAACAAAAGAACGGTGTTTGGTACACATACGGGCCTTATCTAGTTCAACTCTGCTTCTGAATCTGACACAAACCACAGATCCTCTAACATCCAATGTTTGTCATTTAAAATGAGAAACGTGTGAGCTTCGTAAACGATGTAGTTCCATTAGCTCTAAAGTAAGTGCCCTTACCTGAAACGAAGTCTTGTTTATAGGAAGACTCAGAGCCCGGGATTTAATTCCATTTCTGAAGTGAAACACACAGCAGAGTTCTCATCCATGGATCATACTCTGCTTTAGAGCAAGATGCACGCTCTTGCTTACCAGAGTCTCTAAGACAGCAGGAAACGTGAGTGTGATGAGAAAAAAAGAACGGTGTTTACTACACATACAGACCATATCTAGTCCAGCTCTCCTTCTGAAACTGATACAAAGCACTGGTCCTCTAACATCCAATGCTTGTCAGTTAAGATGAGAATCGTGTTAGCTTCGTGAACGATGTAGTTCGTTTGAGCTGAAAAGTGACTGCCCTTACCTGAAACGAAGTCTTGATTGTAGGAAGACACAGAGCCTGGGATTTAACTCCATTTCTGAAGGGAAACACACAGCATAGTTCTCATCCTTGGATCACACTCTGCTTTAGAGCAACAAGAACACTCTTGCTTTCTAGATTCTCTAATACAGCAGGAAACTTTAGTGTGCTCAGAACAAAAGAACAGTGTTTCCAAAACATACGGACCATATCTAGTTCAAATCTGCTTCTGAAACTGAAAGAAACCACAGGTCCTCTAAC
Organism: Onychomys leucogaster; assembly: GCA_949786385.1. NCBI lineage: Eukaryota > Metazoa > Chordata > Mammalia > Rodentia > Cricetidae > Onychomys > Onychomys leucogaster. Next base: position 2,415,854 of record CATKUP010000046.1, read on the forward strand.
ATCCAATGCTTGTCAGTTAAGATGAGAAACGTGTGAGGTTCGTGAACGATGTAGTTCATTTGAGCTGTAAGTAATTGCCTTTACCTGAAACGAAATCTTGATTGTAGGAACACTGAGAGCTTGGGATTTAACTCCATTTCTGAGGTGAAACACACAGCAGAGTTCTCATCCATGGATCACACTCTGCTTTAGAGCAAGAAGTACGCTCTTGCTTTCCAGAGTCTCTTACATGGCAGGAAACGTGAGTGTGCTGAGAACAAAAGAACGGTGTTACCTACACATATGGACCATATCTAATCCAACTCTGCTTCTGAAACTGATACAAAGCAATGGTTCTCTAACATCCAATGCTTGTCATTTAGGAGGAGAAACGTGTGAGCTTCGTGAACAATGTAGTTCGTTTGAGCTGAAAAGTGACTGCCCTTAACTGAAACGAAGTAGTGCTTGTAGGAAGACACAGAGCCTGGGATTTAACTCCATTTCTGAAGGGAAACATACAGCCTAGTTCTCATCCATGGATCACACTCTGCTTTAGAGCAAGAAGCACGCTCTTGCTTTCTAGAGTCTCTAATACAGCAGGAAACTGGAGTGTGCTCAGAAAAATAAACGGTGTTTCCTACACATACGGGCCATATCTACTTCAACTCTGCTTCTGAAACTGAAACAAACCACAGGTCCTCTAACATCCAATGTTTGTCAGTTAAGATGAGAAACGTGTGAGCTTCGTGAACGATGTAGTTTGTTTAGCTGTAAGTAACTACCTTTACCTGAAACGAAGTCTGGCTTGCAGGAAGACTCAGAGCCTGGGATATAACTCCATTTCTGAAGTGAAACACACAGCAGAGTTCTCATATATAGATCACACTCTGCTTTAGAGCAAGAAGCACCCACTTGCTTTCTAGAGGCTCTAAGACAGCAGGAAACATGAGTGTGCTGAGAACAAAAGAACGGAGTTTCCTACACCTACGGACCATATCCAGTACAACTCTGCCACTGAAATTGATGCAATGCAGAGGTCCTCTAACATCCAATGCTTGTCATTTAAGATGAGAAACGTGTGAGATTCGGGAACGATGTAGTTCCTTTGAACAGAAAAGTGACTGCCCTTACCTGAAACGAAGTCTTGCTTGTAGGAAGACTCAGAGCCTGAGATTTAACTGCATTTCTGAGGTGAAACACACAGCAGAGTTCTCATCCATGGATCATACTCTGCTTTAGAGCAAGATGCACGCTCTTGCTTACCAGAGTCTCTAAGACAGCAGGAAACGTGAGTATGATGATAACAAAAGAACGGTGTTTCCTACACATACAGATCATATCTAGTCCAGCTCTGCTTCTGAAACTGATACAAAGCACTGGTCCTCTAACATCCAATGCTTGTCAGTTAAGATGAGAAACGTGTTAGCTTCGTGAACGATGTAGTTCGTTTGAGCTGAAAAGTGACTGCCCTTACGTGAAACGAAGTCTTGATTGTAGGAAGACTCAGAGCCTGGGATATAACTCCATTTCTGAAGTGAAACACACAGCAGAGTTCTCATATATAGATCACACTCTGCTTTAGAGCAAGAAGCACCCACTTGCTTTCTAGAGGCCCTAAGACAGCAGGAAACATGAGTGTGCTGAGAACAAAAGAACGGAGTTTCCTACACCTACGGACCATATCCAGTACAACTCTGCCACTGAAATTGATGCAATGCAGAGGTCCTCTAACATCCAATGCTTGTCATTTAAGATGAGAAACGTGTGAGATTCGGGAACGATGTAGTTCGTTTGAGCTGAGAAGTGACTGCCCTTACGTGAAACGAAGTCTTGATTGTAGGAAGACACAGAGCCTGGGATTTAACTCCATTTCTGAAGGGAAACACACAGCATAGTTCTCATCCTTGGATCACACTCTGCTTTAGAGCAACAAGAACACACTTGCTTTCTAGATTCTCTAATACAGCAGGAAACTTTAGTGTGCTCAGAACAAAAGAACAGTGTTTCCAAAACATACGGACCATATCTAGTTCAAATCTGCTTCTGAAACTGAAAGAAACCACAGGTCCTCTAACATCCAATGCTTGTCAGTTAAGATGAGAAACGTGTGAGCTTCGTGAACGAAGTAGTTCATTTGAGCTGTAAGTAATTGCCCTTACCTGAAACGAAATCTTGATTGTAGGAACACTGAGAGCCTGGGATTTAAATCCATTTCAGAAGTGAAACACACAGCATTGTTCTCATCCATGGATCACACTCTGCTTTAGAGCAAGAAGCACGCTCTTGCTTTCCAGAGTCTCTTACATGGCAGGAAACGTGAGTGTGCTGAGAACAAAAGAACGGTGTTACCTACACATATGGACCATATCTAGTCCAACTCTGCTTCTGAAACTGATACAAAGCACTGGTTCCCTAACATCCAATGCTTGTCAGTTAAGAGGAGAAACGTGTGAGCTTCGTGAACGATATAGTTCGTTTAAGCTGAAAAGTGACTGCCCTTACCTGAAATGAAGTAGTGCTTGTGGGAAGACACAGAGCCTGGGATTTAACTCCATTTCTGAAGGGAAACACACAGCAGAGTTCTCATCCATGGATCACACTCTGCTTTAGAGGAAGAAGCACGCTCTTGCTTTCCCGAGTCTCTAATACGGCAGGAAACATGAGTGTGATGAGAACAAAAGAACGGTGTTTCCTACACATACGGACCATATCTAGTTCTACTCTGCTTCTGAAACTGAAAGAAACCACAGGTCCTCTAACATCCAATGCTTGTCAGTTAAGATGAGAAATGTGTGAGCTTCGTGAATGATATAGTTCTTTTAGCTGTAAGTAACTGCCCTTACCTGAAACGAAGTCTTGCTTATAGGAAGACTCAGAACCTACGATTTAACTCCATTTCTGAAGTGAAACAAACAGCATAGTTGTCATCCATTGATCGCAATCTGCTTTAGAGCAAGAAGCACGCTTTTGCTTTCTAGATTCTCTAATACAGCAGGAAACGTCAGTTTTTTCAGAACAAATGAACGGTGTTTCCTACACATACGGACCATATCTAGTCCAACTCTCCTGCTGAAACTGATACAAACCACAGGTCCTCTAACATCCAATGCTTGTCAGTTAAGATGAGAAATGTGTTAGCTTCGTGAACGAAGTAGTTCGTTTGAGCTGAAAAGTGACTGCCCTTACCTGAAACGAAGTCTTGATTGTAGGAAGACACAGAGCCGGGGATTTAACTCGATTTCTGAAGGGAAACACACAGCAGAGTTCTCATCCATGGATCACACTCTGCTTTAGAGCAAGAAGAACGCTCTTGCTTTCTAGATTCTCTAATACAGCAGGAAACTTGAGTGTGCTAGAACAAAAGAACGGTGTTTCCTACACATACGGACCATATCTAGTTCAACTCTACTTCTGAAACTGAAAGAAACCACAGGTCCTCTAACATACAATGCTTCTCAGTTAAGATGAGAAACGTGTGAGCTTTGTGAACGATGTAGTTCTTTAAGCGTAAAGTAACTGCCCTTACCTGAAACGAAGTCTTGCTTGTAGGAACACTGAGAGATTGGGATTTAACTCCATTTCTGAAGTGAAACATACAGCAGAGTTCTCATATATAGATCATACTCTGCTTTAGAGCAAGAAGCACGCTCTTGCTTTCTACAGTCTCTAAGACAGAACGAAACATGTGTCTGCTGAGAAAAAAAGAACGGAGTTTCCTACACAGTCGGACCATACTAGTACAACACTGCCTCTGAAATTGATGCAAAGCACAGGGCCTCTAACATCCAATGCTTGTCATTTAAGATGAGAAACGTGTGAGCTTCGTGAATGATGTAGTTCCTTTGATCTGAAAAGTGACTGCCCTTACCTGAAACCAAGTCGTGATTGTAGGAAGACACAAAGCCTGGGATTCAACTCCATTTCTGAAGGGAAACACACAGCATAGTTCTCATCCACGGACCACACTCTGCTTTAGACCAAGAAGCACGCTCTTGCTTTCTAGATTCTCTAATACAGCAGGAAAAGTGAGCATGCTCAAAACAAATGAACGGTGTTTCCTACACATACGGACAATATCTAGTCCAACTCTGATTCTGAAACTGATACAAAGTACTGTTCCTCTAACATCCAATGCTTGTCAGTTAAGATGAGAAACGTGTTAGCTTTGTGAACGATGTAGTTCATTTGAGCTGAAAAGTGACTGCCCTTACCTGAAACGAAGTCTTGATGGTAGGAAGACACAGAGCCGGTGATTTAACTACATTTCTGAAGGGAAACACACAGCAGAGTTCTCATCCATGGATCACACTCTGCTTTAGAGCAAGAAGCACGCTCTTGCTTTCCAGAGTCTCTAATACAGCAGGAAACATGAGTGTGATGAGAACAAAAGAACGGTGATTCCTACACATACGGACCATATCTAGTTCAAGTCTGCTTCTGAAACTGAAAGAAACCACAGGTCCTCTAACATCCAATGCTTGTCAGTTAAGATGAGAAACGTGTGAGCTTCGTTAATGATATAGTTCTTTTAGCTGTAAGTAACTGCCCTTACCTGAAATGAAGTCTTGCTTATAGGAAGACTCAGAGCCTGGGATTTAACTCCATTTCTGATGAAACACACAGCATAGTTGTCATCGATTGATTGCAATCTGCTTTAGAGCAAGAAGCACGCTCTTGCTTTCTAGATTCTCTAATACGTCAGGAAACGTGAGTGTGCTCAGAACAAATGAACGGTGTTTCCTACACATACGGACCATATCTAATCCAACTCTGCTCTTGAAACTGATACAAACCACAGGTCCTCTAACATCCAATGCTTGTCAGTTAAGATGAGAAACGTGTTAGCTTCGTGAACGAAGTAGTTCGTTTGAGCTGAAAAGTGACTGCCCTTACCTGAAACGAAGTCTTGATTGTAGGAAGACACAGAGCTGGGGATGTAACTCCATTTCTGAAGGGAAACACACAGCAGAGTTCTCATCCATGGATCACACTCTGCTTTAGAGCATGAAGAATGCTCTTGCTTTCTAGATTCTCTAATACAGCAGGAAACTTGAGTGTGCTAGAAGAAAGGGGAGTGTTTCCTACACATACGGACCATATCTAGTTCAACTCTGCTTCTGAAACTGAAACAAACCACAGGTCCTCTAACATCCAATGCTTGTCAGTTAAGATGAGAAACGTGTGAGCTTCGTGAACGATGTAGTTCTTTAAGCGTAAAGTAACTGCCCTTACCTGAAACGAAGTCTTGCTTATAGGCACACTGAGAGCTTGGGATTTAACTCCATTTCTGAAGGGAAACACACAGCATAGTTCTCATCTATTGATCACAAGCTGCTTTAGAGCAAGAAGCACGCTCTTGCTTTCCAGAGTTCTAAGACAGCAGGAAACGTGAGTGTGATGAGAACAAAAGAACGGTGTTTCCTACACATACGGACCATATCTAGCCCAACTCTGCTTCTGAAACTGATACAAAGCACTGGTCCTCTAACATCCAATGCTTGTCAGTTAAGATGTGAAACGTATGAGCTTCGTGAACGATGTAGTTCGTTTGAGCTGTAAAGTGACTGTCCTTAACTGAAACGAAGTAGTGCTTGTGGGAAGACACAGAGCCTGGGATTTAACTCAATTTCTGAAGGGAAACACACAGCATAGTTCTCATCCATGGATAACACTCTGCTTTCGAACAAGAAGGACGCTCTTGCTTTCTAGAATCTCTAATAAAGCAGGAAACTTGAGTGTGCTCAGAACAAAAGTACGGTGTTTCCTACACATACAGACCATATCTAGTTCAACTCTGCTTCTGAAACTGAAAGAAACCACAGGTCCTCTAACATCCAATGCTTGTCAGTTAAGATGAGAAACGTGTGAGCTTCGTAAATGATGTAGTTCGTTTAGCTGTAAAGTAACTGCCCTTACCTGAAATGAATTCTTGCTTGTAGGGAGACTCAGAACCTGGAGTTCAACTGCATTTCTGAAGTGAAACACACAGCAGAGTTCTCATATATAGATCACACTTTGCTTTAGAGCAAGAAGCACGCTCTTGCTTTCCTGAGTCTCTAAGACAGCAGGAAACGTGAGTGTGATGAGAAAAAAAGAATGGTGTTTCCTACACATACGGACCATATCTAGTCCAACTCTGCTTCTTAAACTGATAAAAAGTACTGGTCCTCTAATATTCAATGTTTGTCATTTAAGATGAGAAACGTGTTAGCTTCGTGAACGATGTAGTTCCTTTAAGCTAAAAAGTGACTGTCCTTACCTGAAACAAAGTCTTGATTGTAGGAAGACACAGAGCATGGTATTTAATCCCATTTCTGAAGGGAAAAACACAGCATAGATCTCATCCATGGATCACACTCTGCTTTAAATCAACAAGAACGCTCTTGCTTTCTAGATTCTCTAATACAGCAGGAAACGTGAGTGTGCTCAGAACCAATGAACACTGTTTCCTACACATACGGACCATATCTAGTCCAACTCTGCTGCTGAAACTGATTCAAAACACAGGTCCTCTAACATCCAATGCTTGTCAGTTAAGATGAGAAACGTGTTAGCTTCGTGAACAAAGTATTTCTTTTGAGCTGAAAAGTTACTGCCCTTACCTGAAACGAAGTCTTGATTGTAGGAAGACACAGAGCCGGGGATTTAACTCCATTTCTGAAGGGAAACACACAGCAGAGTTCTAATCCATGGATCACACTCTGCTTTAGAGCAAGAAGAACGCTCTTGCTTTCTAGATTCTCTAATACAGCAGGAAACTTGAGTGTGCTAGAACAAAAGAACAGTGTTTCCTACACATACAGACCATATCTAGTTCAACTCTGCTTCTGAAACTGAAAGAAACCACAGGTCCTCTAACATCCAATGCTTGTCAGTTAAGATGAGAAACGTGTGAACTTCGTTAATGATGTAGTTCCTTTAAGCTAAAAAGTGACTGCCCTTACCTGAAACGAAGTCTTGATTGTAGGAAGACACAGAGCATGGTATTTAATCCCATTTCTGAAGGGAAAAACACAGCATAGATCTCATCCATGGATCACACTCTGCTTTAAATCAACAAGAATGCTCTTGCTTTCTAGATTCTCTAATACAGCAAGAAACGTCAGTGTGCTCAGAACAAATGAACGGTGTTTCCTACACATACAGATCCATATCTAGTCCAACTCTGCTGTTGAAACTGATACAAACCACAGGTCCTCTAACATCCAATGCTTGTCAGTTAAGATGAGAAACGTGTTAGCTTTGTGAACGAAGTAGTTCGTTTGTGCTGAAAAGTGACTGCCCTTACCTGAAACGAAGTCTTGATTGTAGGAAGACAGAGCCCCAGGGATTTAACTCCATTTCTGAAGGGAAACACACAGCAGAGTTCTCATGCATGGATCACACTCTGCTTTAGAGCAAGAAGAATGCTCTTGCTTTCTAGATTCTCTAATACAGCAGGAAACTTGAGTGTGCTAGAACAAAAGAACAGATTTTCCTACACATACAGACCATATCTAGTTCAACTCTGCTTCTGAAACTGAAAGAAACCACAGGTCCTCTAACATCCAATGCTTGTCAGTTAAGATGAGAAACGTGTGAACTTCGTGAACGATGTAGTTCGTTTGAGCTGTAAAGTAACTGCCCTTACATGAAATGAAGTCGTGCTTGTAGGAACACTGAGAGCCTGGGATTTAACTCCATTTCTAAAGTGAAACACACAGCATAGTTCTCATCCATTGATCGCAATCTGCTTTCGAGCAAGAAGCACGCTCTTGCTTTCTAGATTCTCTAATAGAGCAGGAAACGTGAGTGTGCTCAGAACAATTGAACGGTGTTTCCTACACATACGGACCATATCTAGTCCAACTCTGCTGCTGAAACTGATACAAACCACAGGTCCTCTAAGATCCAATTTGTCATTTAAGTTGAGAAACGTGTGAGCTTCGTGAATGATGTAGTTCGTTTAGCTGTAAAGTAACTGCCCTTGCCTGAAACGAATTCTTGCCTGTAGGGAGACTCAGAACCTGGAGTTTAACTCCATTTCTGAAGTGAAACACACAGCAGAGTTCTCATATATAGATCACACTCTGCTTTAGAGCAAGAAGCACGCTCTTGCTTTCTAGAGTCTCTAAGACAGCAGGAAATATGAATGTGCTGAGAACAAAAGAACAGTGTTTCATACAAATATGGATCATATCTAGTCCAACTCTGCATATGAAATTGATACAAAGCACAGGTCCTCTAACATCCAATGCTTGTCATTTAAGATGAGAAACGTGTGAGCTTCGTGAAGGATGTAGTTCGTTTGAGCTGAAAAGTGACTGCCCATACTTCATCGAAGTCTTGCTTGTAGGAAGACACAGAGCCTGGAATTTAACTCCATTTCTGAAAGGAAACACACAGCACAGTTCTCATCCATGGATCACACTCTGCTTTAGAGCAAGAAGCAAGCTCTTGCTTTCTACAGTCTCTAATAGAGCAGGAAACATGAGTGTGCTCAGAACAAAAGAACGGTGTTTCCTACACAAAAGGAATATAACTAGTTCAAATCTGTTTCTGAAACTGAAACAAACCACAGGTCCTCTAACATCCAATGCTTGTCAGTTAAGATGAGAAACGTGTGAGCTTCATGAACAATGTAGTTCGTTTAGGTGTAAGTAACTGCCCTTACCTGAAACGAAGTCTGGCTTGTAGGAAGACTCAGAGCATGGAATTTAACTCCATTTCTGAAGTGAAACACACAGCATAGTTGTCATCCATTGATCGCAATCTGCTTTAGAGCAAGAAGCACGCTCTTGCTTTCTAGATTCTCTAATAGAGCAGGAAACGTGAGTGTGCTCAGAACAAATGAACGCTGTTTCCTACACATACGGACCATATCTAGTCCAACTCTGCTTCTGAAACTGATTCAAAGCACTGGTTCTCTAACATCCAATGCTTGTCAGTTAAGTGGAGAAACCTGTGAGCTTCGTGAACGATATAGTTTGTTTGAGCTCAAAAGTGATTGCCCTTACCTGAAACGAAGTAGTGCTTGTGGGAAGACAGAGAGCCTAGTATTTAACTCCTTTTCTGAAGGGAAACACACAGCAGAGTTCTCATCCATGGATCACACTCTGCTTTAGAGCAAGAAGAACCCTCTTGCTTTCTAGATTCTCTAATATAGCAGGAAACTTGAGTGTGCTAGAACAAAAGAACAGTGTTTCCTACACATACGGACCATATCTAGTTCCACTCTGCTTCTGAAACTGAAAGAAACCACAGGTCCTCTAACATCCAATGCTTGTCAGTTAAGATGAGAAACGTGTGAGCTTCGTGAACGATGTAGTTCTTTAAGCTGTAAAGTAACTGCCCTTACCTGAAACGAAGTTTTGATTGTAGGAACACTGAGAGCCTGGGATTTAACTCCATTTCTGAAGTGAAACACACAGCATAGTTCGCATCCATTGATCACAATCTGCTTTAGTGCAAGAAGCACGCTCTTGCTTTCTAGATTCTCTAATACAGCAGGAAACGTGTGTGTGATCAGAATAAATGAACGGTGTTTCCTACACATACGGACCATATCTATTCCAAATCTGCTGCTGAAACTGATACAAACCACAGGTCCTCTAACATCCAATGCTTGTCAGTTAAGATGAGAAACGTGTGAGCTTCGTGAAGGATGAAGTTCGTTTGAGCTGAAAAGTGACTGCCCATATTTCAAAAGAAGTCTTGCTTGTAGGAAGACACAGAGCCTGGAATTTAACTCCATTTCTGAAGGGAAACACACAGCATAGTTCTTATCCATGGATCACACTCTGTTTATAGCAAGAAGCACGCTATTGCTTTCTAGAGTCTCTAATAGAGCAGGAAACGTGTGTGTGCTCAGAACAAAAGAACGGTATTTCCTACACAAAAGGAATACAACTAGTTCAAATCTGTTTCTGAAACTGAAACAAACCACAGGTCCTCTAACATCCAATGCTTGTCAGTTAAGATGAGAAACGTGTGAGCTTCGTGAACAATGTAGTTCATTTAGCTGTAAGTAACTGCCCTTACCTGAAACGAAGTCTGGCTTGTAGGAAGACTCAGAGCCTGGGATTTAACTCCATTTCTGAAGTGAAACACACAGCAGAGTTCTCATATATAGATCACACTCTTCTTTAGAGCAAGAAGCACGCTCTTGCTTTCTAGATTCTCTAATATAGTAGGAAACTTTAGTGTGCTAGAACAAAAGAACAGTGTTTCCTACACATACGGACCATATCTAGTTCAACTCTTCTTCTGAAACTGAAAGAAACCACAGGTCCTCTAACATCCAATGCTTGTCAGTTAAGATGAGAAACGTGTGAGCTTCGTGAACAATGTAGTTCGTTTAGCTGTAAGTAACTACCCTTACCTGAAACGAAGTCTGGCTTTTAGGAAGACTCAGAGCCTGGGATTTAACTCCATTTCTGAAGTGAAACATACAGCAGAGTTCTCTTATATAGATCATACTCTGCTTTAGAGCAAGAAGCACGCTCTTGCTTTCTACAGTCTCTAAGACAAAACGAAACATGTGTCTGCTGAGAAAAAAAGAACGGAGTTTCCTACACAGTCGGACCATACTAGTACAACTCTGCCTCTGAAATTGATGCAAAGCACAGGGCCTCTAACATCCAATGCTTGTCATTTAAGATGAGAAACGTGTGAGCTTCGTGAATGATGTAGTTCCTTTGATCTGAAAAGTGACTGCCCTTACCTGAAACCAAGTCGTGATTGTAGGAAGACACAAAGCCTGGGATTCAACTCCATTTCTGAAGGGAAACACACAGCATAGTTCTCATCCACGGACCACACTCTGCTTTAGACCAAGAAGCACGCTCTTGCTTTCTAGATTCTCTAATACAGCAGGAAAAGTGAGCATGCTCAAAACAAATGAACGGTGTTTCCTACACATACGGACAATATCTAGTCCAACTCTGATTCTGAAACTGATACAAAGTACTGTTCCTCTAACATCCAATGCTTGTCAGTTAAGATGAGAAACGTGTTAGCTTTGTGAACGATGTAGTTCATTTGAGCTGAAAAGTGACTGCCCTTACCTGAAACGAAGTCTTGATGGTAGGAAGACACAGAGCCGGTGATTTAACTACATTTCTGAAGGGAAACACACAGCAGAGTTCTCATCCATGGATCACACTCTGCTTTAGAGCAAGAAGCACGCTCTTGCTTTCCAGAGTCTCTAATACAGCAGGAAACATGAGTGTGATGAGAACAAAAGAACGGTGATTCCTACACATACGGACCATATCTAGTTCAAGTCTGCTTCTGAAACTGAAAGAAACCACAGGTCCTCTAACATCCAATGCTTGTCAGTTAAGATGAGAAACGTGTGAGCTTCGTTAATGATATAGTTCTTTTAGCTGTAAGTAACTGCCCTTACCTGAAATGAAGTCTTGCTTATAGGAAGACTCAGAGCCTGGGATTTAACTCCATTTCTGATGAAACACACAGCATAGTTGTCATCGATTGATTGCAATCTGCTTTAGAGCAAGAAGCACGCTCTTGCTTTCTAGATTCTCTAATACGTCAGGAAACGTGAGTGTGCTCAGAACAAATGAACGGTGTTTCCTACACATACGGACCATATCTAATCCAACTCTGCTCTTGAAACTGATACAAACCACAGGTCCTCTAACATCCAATGCTTGTCAGTTAAGATGAGAAACGTGTTAGCTTCGTGAACGAAGTAGTTCGTTTGAGCTGAAAAGTGACTGCCCTTACCTGAAACGAAGTCTTGATTGTAGGAAGACACAGAGCCGGGGATGTAACTCCATTTCTGAAGGGAAACACACAGCAGAGTTCTCATCCATGGATCACACTCTGCTTTAGAGCATGAAGAATGCTCTTGCTTTCTAGATTCTCTAATACAGCAGGAAACTTGAGTGTGCTAGAAGAAAGGGGAGTGTTTCCTACACATACGGACCATATCTAGTTCAACTCTGCTTCTGAAACTGAAACAAACCACAGGTCCTCTAACATACAATGCTTGTCAGTTAAGATGAGAAACGTGTGAGCTTCGTGAACGATGTAGTTCTTTAAGCGTAAAGTAACTGCCCTTACCTGAAACGAAGTCTTGCTTATAGGCACACTGAGAGCTTGGGATTTAACTCCATTTCTGAAGGGAAACACACAGCATAGTTCTCATCTATTGATCACAAGCTGCTTTAGAGCAAGAAGCACGCTCTTGCTTTCCAGAGTCTCTAAGACAGCAGGAAACGTGAGTGTGATGAGAACAAAAGAACGGTGTTTCCTACACATACGGACCATATCTAGCCCAACTCTGCTTCTGAAACTGATACAAAGCACTGGTCCTCTAACATCCAATGCTTGTCAGTTAAGATGTGAAACGTATGAGCTTCGTGAACGATGTAGTTCGTTTGAGCTGTAAAGTGACTGTCCTTAACTGAAACGAAGTAGTGCTTGTGGGAAGACACAGAGCCTGGGATTTAACTCAATTTCTGAAGGGAAACACACAGCATAGTTCTCATCCATGGATAACACTCTGCTTTCGAACAAGAAGGACGCTCTTGCTTTCTAGAATCTCTAATAAAGCAGGAAACTTGAGTGTGCTCAGAACAAAAGTACGGTGTTTCCTACACATACAGACCATATCTAGTTCAACTCTGCTTCTGAAACTGAAAGAAACCACAGGTCCTCTAACATCCAATGCTTGTCAGTTAAGATGAGAAACGTGTGAGCTTCGTAAATGATGTAGTTCGTTTAGCTGTAAAGTAACTGCCCTTACCTGAAATGAATTCTTGCTTGTAGGGAGACTCAGAACCTGGAGTTCAACTGCATTTCTGAAGTGAAACACACAGCAGAGTTCTCATATATAGATCACACTTTGCTTTAGAGCAAGAAGCACGCTCTTGCTTTCCTGAGTCTCTAAGACAGCAGGAAACGTGAGTGTGATGAGAAAAAAAGAACGGTGTTTCCTACACATACGGACCATATCTAGTCCAACTCTGCTTCTTAAACTGATAAAAAGTACTGGTCCTCTAACATTCAATGTTTGTCATTTAAGATGAGAAACGTGTTAGCTTCGTGAACGATGTAGTTCCTTTAAGCTAAAAAGTGACTGTCCTTACCTGAAACAAAGTCTTGATTGTAGGAAGACACAGAGCATGGTATTTAATCCCATTTCTGAAGGGAAAAACACAGCATAGATCTCATCCATGGATCACACTCTGCTTTAAATCAACAAGAACGCTCTTGCTTTCTAGATTCTCTAATACAGCAGGAAACGTGAGTGTGCTCAGAACCAATGAACACTGTTTCCTACACATACGGACCATATCTAGTCCAACTCGGCTGCTGAAACTGATTCAAACCACAGGTCCTCTAACATCCAATGCTTGTCAGTTAAGATGAGAAACGTGTTAGCATCGTGAACGAAGTATTTCTTTTGAGCTGAAAAGTTACTGCCCTTACCTGAAACGAAGTCTTGATTGTAGGAAGACACAGAGCCGGGGATTTAACTCCATTTCTGAAGGGAAACACACAGCAGAGTTCTAATCCATGGATCACACTCTGCTTTAGAGCAAGAAGAACGCTCTTGCTTTCTAGATTCTCTAATACAGCAGGAAACTTGAGTGTGCTAGAACAAAAGAACAGTGTTTCCTACACATACAGACCATATCTAGTTCAACTCTGCTTCTGAAACTGAAAGAAACCACAGGTCCTCTAACATCCAATGCTTGTCAGTTAAGATGAGAAACGTGTGAACTTCGTTAATGATGTAGTTCCTTTAAGCTAAAAAGTGACTGCCCTTACCTGAAACGAAGTCTTGATTGTAGGAAGACACAGAGCATGGTATTTAATCCCATTTCTGAAGGGAAAAACACAGCATAGATCTCATCCATGGATCACACTCTGCTTTAAATCAACAAGAATGCTCTTGCTTTCTAGATTCTCTAATACAGCAGGAAACGTCAGTGTGCTCAGAACAAATGAACGGTGTTTCCTACACATACAGATCCATATCTAGTCCAACTCTGCTGTTGAAACTGATACAAACCACAGGTCCTCTAACATCCAATGCTTGTCAGTTAAGATGAGAAACGTGTTAGCTTTGTGAACGAAGTAGTTCGTTTGTGCTGAAAAGTGACTGCCCTTACCTGAAACGAAGTCTTGATTGTAGGAAGACAGAGCCCCAGGGATTTAACTCCATTTCTGAAGGGAAACACACAGCAGAGTTCTCATGCATGGATCACACTCTGCTTTAGAGCAAGAAGAATGCTCTTGCTTTCTAGATTCTCTAATACAGCAGGAAACTTGAGTGTTCTAGAACAAAAGAACAGAGTTTCCTACACATACAGACCATATCTAGTTCAACTCTGCTTCTGAAACTGAAAGAAACCACAGGTCCTCTAACATCCAATGCTTGTCAGTTAAGATGAGAAACGTGTGAACTTCGTGAACGATGTAGTTCGTTTGAGCTGTAAAGTAACTGCCCTTACATGAAATGAAGTCGTGCTTGTAGGAACACTGAGAGCCTGGGATTTAACTCCATTTCTAAAGTGAAACACACAGCATAGTTCTCATCCATTGATCGCAATCTGCTTTCGAGCAAGAAGCACGCTCTTGCTTTCTAGATTCTCTATTAGAGCAGGAAACGTGAGTGTGCTCAGAACAATTGAACGGTGTTTCCTACACATACGGACCATATCTAGTCCAACTCTGCTGCTGAAACTGATACAAACCACAGGTCCTCTAAGATCCAATTTGTCATTTAAGTTGAGAAACGTGTGAGCTTCGTGAATGATGTAGTTCGTTTAGCTGTAAAGTAACTGCCCTTGCCTGAAACGAATTCTTGCCTGTAGGGAGACTCAGAACCTGGAGTTTAACTCCATTTCTGAAGTGAAACACACAGCAGAGTTCTCATATATAGATCACACTCTGCTTTAGAGCAAGAAGCACGCTCTTGCTTTCTAGAGTCTCTAAGACAGCAGGAAATATGAATGTGCTGAGAAAAAAAGAACAGTGTTTCATACAAATATGGATCATATCTAGTCCAACTCTGCATATGAAATTGATACAAAGCACAGGTCCTCTAACATCCAATGCTTGTCATTTAAGATGAGAAACGTGTGAGCTTCGTGAAGGATGTAGTTCGTTTGAGCTGAAAAGTGACTGCCCATACTTCAAACGAAGTCTTGCTTGTAGGAAGACACAGAGCCTGGAATTTAACTCCATTTCTGAAAGGAAACACACAGCACAGTTCTCATCCATGGATCACACTCTGCTTTAGAGCAAGAAGCAAGCTCTTGCTTTCTACAGTCTCTAATAGAGCAGGAAACATGAGTGTGCTCAGAACAAAAGAACGGTGTTTCCTACACAAAAGGAATATAACTAGTTCAAATCTGTTTCTGAAACTGAAACAAACCACAGGTCCTCTAACATCCAATGCTTGTCAGTTAAGATGAGAAACGTGTGAGCTTCATGAACAATGTAGTTCGTTTAGGTGTAAGTAACTGCCCTTACCTGAAACGAAGTCTGGCTTGTAGGAAGACTCAGAGCCTGGGATTTAACTCCATTTCTGAAGTGAAACACACAGCATAGTTGTCATCCATTGATCGCAATCTGCTTTAGAGCAAGAAGCACGCTCTTGCTTTCTAGATTCTCTAATAGAGCAGGAAACGTGAGTGTGCTCAGAACAAATGAACGCTGTTTCCTACACATATGGACCATATCTAGTCCAACTCTGCTTCTGAAACTGATTCAAAGCACTGGTTCTCTAACATCCAATGCTTGTCAGTTAAGTGGAGAAACCTGTGAGCTTCGTGAACGATATAGTTTGTTTGAGCTCAAAAGTGATTGCCCTTACCTGAAACGAAGTAGTGCTTGTGGGAAGACAGAGAGCCTAGTATTTAACTCCTTTTCTGAAGGGAAACACACAGCAGAGTTCACATCCATGGATCACACTCTGCTTTAGAGCAAGAAGTACGCTCTTGCTTTCTAGATTCTCTAATATAGCAGGAAACTTGAGTGTGCTAGAACAAAAGAACAGTGTTTCCTACACATACGGACCATATCTAGTTCCACTCTGCTTCTGAAACTGAAAGAAACCACAGGTCCTCTAACATCCGATGCTTGTCAGTTAAGATGAGAAACGTGTGAGCTTCGTGAATGATGTAGTTCTTTAAGCTGTAAAGTAACTGCCCTTACCTGAAACGAAGTTTTGATTGTAGGAACACTGAGAGCCTGGGATTTAACTCCATTTCTGAAGTGAAACACACAGCAGAGTTGTCATCCATTGACCACACTCTGCTTTAGAGCAAGAAACACGCTCTTGCTTTCCAGAGTCTCTAAGACAGCAGGAATGTGAGTGTGATGAGAACAAAACAATGGTGTTTCCTACACATACGGACGATATCTAGTCCAACTCTGCTGCTGAAACTGATACAAAGCACTGGTCCACTAACATCCAATGCTTGTCATTTAATATGAGAAACGTGTTAGCTTTGTGAACGATGTAGTTGCTTTAAGCTAAAAAGTGACTGCCCTTACCTGAAACGAAGTCTTGATTGTAGGAAGACAGAGAGTATGGTATTTAATCCCATTTCTGAAGGGAAACACACAGCATAGATCTCATCCATGGATAACACTCTCCTTTAAATCAAAAAGAACGCTCTTGCTTTCTAGATTCTCTAATACAGCAGGAAACGTGAGTGTGCTCAGAACAAATGAACGGTGTTTCCTACACATACGGACCATATCTAGTCCAACTCTGCTGCTGAAACTGATACAAACCACAGGTCGTCTAAGATCCAATTTGTCATTTAAGTTGAGAAACGTGTGAGCTTCGTGAATGATGTAGTTCGTTTAGCTGTAAGGTAACTGCCCTTGCCTGAAACGAATTCTTGCCTGTAGGGAGACTCAGAACCTGGAGTTTAACTCCATTTCTGAAGTGAAACACACAGCAGAGTTCTCATATATAGATCACACTCTGCTTTAGAGCAAGAAGCACGCTCTTGCTTTCTAGAGTCTCTAAGACAGCAGGAAATATGAATGTGCTGAGAACAAAAGAACAGTGTTTCATACAAATATGGATCATATCTAGTCCAACTCTGCATATGAAATTGATACAAAGCACAGGTCCTCTAACATCCAATGCTTGTCATTTAAGATGAGAAACGTGTGAGCTTCGTGAAGGATGTAGTTCGTTTGAGCTGAAAAGTGACTGCCCATACTTCAAACGAAGTGTTGCTTGTAGGAAGACACAGAGCCTGGAATTTAACTCCATTTCTGAAAGGAAACACACATCACAGTTCTCATCCATGGATCACACTCTGCTTTAGAGCAAGAAGCAAGCTCTTGCTTTCTACAGTCTCTAATAGAGCAGGAAACATGAGTGTGCTCAGAACAAAAGAACGGTGTTTCCTACACAAAAGGAATATAACTAGTTCAAATCTGATTCTGAAACTGAAACAAACCACAGGTCCTCTAAAATCCAATGCTTGTCAGTTAAGATGAGAAACGTGTGAGCTTCATGAACAATGTAGTTCGTTTAGGTGTAAGTAACTGCCCTTACCTGAAACGAAGTCTGGCTTGTAGGAAGACTCAGAGCCTGGGATTTAACTCCATTTCTGAAGTGAAACACACAGCAGAGTTCTCATATATAGATAACAATCTGCTTTAGAGCAAGAAGCACGCTCTTGCTTTCTAGGGTCTCTAAGACAGCAGGAAATATGAGTGTGCTCAGAACAAAAGAAAGGAGTTTCCTACACATACGGACCAGATCTAGTACACCTCTGCCTCTGAAATTGATGCAATGCACAGGTCTTCTAACACCCAATGTTTGTCAGTTAAGAGGAGAAACGTGTGAGCTTCGTGAACGATAGAGTTCGTTTGAGCTGAAAAGTGCCTGCCGTTACCTGAAACGAAGTATTGCTTGTAGGAAGACACAGAGCCTGGGATTAAACTCCATTTCTGAAGGGAAACACACAGCAGAGTTCTCATCGACGGATCACTCTCTGCTTTAGAGCAAGAAGCACGCTATTGCTTTCCAGATTCACTAATAAAGCAGGAAACTTGAGTGTGCTCAGACCAAAGAACAGTGTTCCTAAACATACGGACCATATCTAGTTCAAATCTGCTTCTGAAACTGAAAGACACCACAGGTCCTCTAACATGCAATGCTTGTCATTTAAGATGAGAAACGTGTGATCTCCATGAACGATGTTGTTCGTTTGAGCTGTAAAGTAACTGCCCTTACCTGAAATTAAGTCTTGCTTGTAGGGAGACTCAGAGCCTGGGGTTTAACTCCATTTCTGAAGTGAAACACACAGCAGAGTTCTCATATATAGATCACATTCTGCTTTAGAGCAAGAAGGACGCTCTTGCTTTCTAATATCCCTAATAAAGCAGGAAACTTGAGTGTGCTCAGAACAAAAGAACGGTGTTTCCTACACATACAGACCATATCTAGTTCAAATCTGCTTCTGAAACGGAAAAAAGCTACAGGTCCTCTAACATCCAATGCTTGGCAGTTAAGATGAGAAACGTGTGAGCTTCGTGAACGATATAGTTCTTTTAGCTGTAAGTAACTGCCCTTACCTGAAACGAAGTCTTGCTTGTAGGTAGACTCAGAGCCTGGGATTTAACTCCATTTCTGAAGTGAAACACACAGCACAGTTCTCATCCATTGATCACACTCTTTTTTAGAGAAAGAAGCACGCTCTTGCTTTCCAGAGTCTCTAAGAGAGCAGAAAACGTGAGTGTGATGAGAACAAAAGAACGGTGTTTCCTACACGTATGGACAATATCTAGTCCAACTCTGATTCTGAAACTGATACAAAGCACTGGTCCTCTAACATCCAATGCTTGTCAGTTAAGATGAGAAACGTGTTAGCTTTGTGAACGATGTAGTTCGTTTGAGCTGAAAAGTGACTGCCCTTACTTGAATCGAAGTCTTGCTTGTAGGAATACACAGAGCCTGGAATTTAACTCCATTTCTGAAGGGAAACACAGAGCATAGTTCTCATCCATGGAACACACTCTGCTTTAGAGCAAGAAGCACGCACTTGCTTTCTAGATATTCTAATACAGCAGGAAACTTGAGTGTGCTCAGAACAAAAGAACGGTGTTTCCTACACCAACGGGTCTTATCTAGTTCAACTCTTCCTCTGAAATTGATACAAAACACAGGTCCTCTAACATCCAATGCTTGTCATTTAAGATGAGAAACGTGTGAGCTTCGTGAACGATGTAGTTCGTTTGAGCCGAAAAGTGACTGCCCTTACCTGAAATGAAGTAGTGCTTGTAGGAAGACACAGAGCCTGGGATTTAACTCTATTTCTGAAGGGAAACACACAGCATAGTTCTCATCCATGAATCACACTCTGTTTTAGAGCAAGAAGCACGCTCTTGCTTTCCAGAGTCTCTAAGACAGCAGGAAACGTGAGTGTGATGAGAACAAAGTAACGGTGTTTCCAACACACATGGACCATATATATTCCAACTCTTCTTGTGAAACTGATACAAAGCACTGCTCCTCTAACATCCAATGCTTGTCATTTAAGATGAGAAACGTGTGAGCTTCGTGAACGATGTAGGAAATTTGATCTGAAAAGTGACCGCCGTTACCTGAAACGAAGTAGTGCTTGTAGGAACACTGAGAGCCTGGGATTTAACTCCATTTCTGCATTGAAACACACAGCATAGTTCTCATCCATTGATCACAATCTGCTTTAGAGCAAGAAGGACGCTCTTGCTTTCTAGAATCTCTAATAAAGGAGGAAACTTGAGTGTGCTCAGAACAAAAGAACGGTGTTTCCTACACATACAGACCATAACTAGTTCAAATATGCTTCTGAAACGGAAAGAAGCCACAGGTCCTCTAACATCCAATGCTTGTTAGTTAAGATGAGAAACTTGTGAGCTTCTTGAACAATATAGTTCTTTTAGCTGTAAGTAACTGCCCTTACCTGAAAAGGAGTCTTGCTTTTAGGAAGACTCAGAGCCCGGGATTTAATTCCATTTCGGAATTGAAACACACAGCAGCGTTCTCATACATTGATCACACTCTGCTTTAGAGCAAGAAGCACGCTCTTGCTTTCCAGAGTCTCTAAGACAGCAGGAAACATAAGTGTGATGAGAACAAAAGAACGTTGTTTCCTACACATACGGGCCTTATCTAGTTCAACTCTGCCTCTGAAATTGATACAAAACACAGGTCCTCTAACATCCAATGCTTGTCAGTTAAGATGAGAAACGTGTGAGCTCGTGAACTATGTAGTTCGTTTGAGCCAAAAAGTGACTGCCCTTACCTGAAATGAAGTAGTGCTTGTAGAAAGACACAGAGCCTGGGATTTAACTCTATTTCTGAAGGGAAACACACAGCATAGTTCTCATCCATGAATCACACTCTGTTTTAGAGCAAGAAGCACGCTCTTGCTTTCCAGAGTCTCTAAGAGAGCAGAAAACGTGAGTGTGATGAGAACAAAAGAACGGTGTTTCCTACACGTATGGACAATATCTAGTCCAACTCTGATTCTGAAACTGATGCAAAGCACTGGTCCTCTAACATCCAATGCTTGTCAGTTAAGATGAGAAACGTGTTAGCTTTGTGAACGATGTAGTTCGTTTGAGCTGAAAAGTGACTGCCCTTACTTGAATCGAAGTCTTGCTTGTAGGAATACACAGAGCCTGGAATTTAACTCCATTTCTGAAGGGAAACACAGAGCATAGTTCTCATCCATGGATCACACTCTGCTTTAGAGCAAGAAGCACGCACTTGCTTTCTAGATATTCTAATACAGCAGGAAACTTGAGTGTGCTCAGAACAAAAGAACGGTGTTTCCTACACCAACGGGCCTTATCTAGTTCAACTCTGCCTCTGAAATTGATACAAAACACAGGTCCTCTAACATCCAATGCTTGTCATTTAAGATGAGAAACGTGTGAGCTTCGTGAACGATGTAGTTCGTTTGAGCCGAAAAGTGACTGCCCTTACCTGAAATGAAGTAGTGCTTGTAGGAAGACACAGAGCCTGGGATTTAACTCTATTTCTGAAGGGAAACACACAGCATAGTTCTCATCCATGAATCACACCTGTTTTAGAGCAAGAAGCACGCTCTTGCTTTCCAGAGTCTCTAAGACAGCAGGAAACGTGAGTGTGATGAGAACAAAGTAACGGTGTTTCCAACACACATGGACCATATATATTCCAACTCTTCTTGTGAAACTGATACAAAGCACTGCTCCTCTAACATCCAATGCTTGTCATTTAAGATGAGAAACGTGTGAGCTTCGTGAACGATGTAGGAAATTTGATCTGAAAAGTGACTGCCGTTACCTGAAACGATGTAGTGCTTGTAGGAACACTGAGAGGCTGGGATTTAACTCCATTTCTGCATTGAAACACACAGCATAGTTCTCATCCATTGATCACAATCTGCTTTAGAGCAAGAAGGACGCTCTTGCTTTCTAGAATCTCTAATAAAGAAGGAAACTTGAGTGTGCTCAGAACAAAAGAACGGTGTTTCCTACACATACAGACCATAGCTAGTTCAAATATGCTTCTGAAACGGAAAGAACCCACAGGTCCTCTAACATCCAATGCTTGTTAGTTAAGATGAGAAACTTGTGAGCTTCTTGAACAATATAGTTCTTTTAGCTGTAAGTAACTGCCCTTACCTGAAAAGGAGTCTTGCTTTTAGGAAGACTCAGAGCCCGGGATTTAATTCCATTTCGGAATTGAAACACACAGCAGCGTTCTCATACATTGATCACACTCTGCTTTAGAGCAAGAAGCACGCTCTTGCTTTCCAGAGTCTCTAAGACAGCAGGAAACATGAGTGTGATGAGAACAAAAGAACGGTGTTTCCTACACATACGGGCCTTATCTAGTTCAACTCTGCCTCTGAAATTGATACAAAACACAGGTCCTCTAACATCCAATGCTTGTCAGTTAAGATGAGAAACGTGTGAGCTCGTGAACTATGTAGTTCGTTTGAGCCAAAAAGTGACTGCCCTTACCTGAAATGAAGTAGTGCTTGTAGAAAGACACAGAGCCTGGGATTTAACTCTATTTCTGAAGGGAAACACACAGCATAGTTCTCATCCATGAATCACACTCTGTTTTAGAGCAAGAAGCACGCTCTTGCTTTCCAGAGTCTCTAAGACAGCAGGAAACATGAGTGTGATGAGAACAAAGTAACGGTGTTTCCAACACACATGGACCATATCTATTCCAACTCTTCTTGTGAAACTGATACAAAGCACTGCTCCTCTAACATCCAATGCTTGTCATTTAAGATGAGAAACGTGTGAGCTTCGTGAACGATGTAGGAAATTTGATCTGAAAAGTGACTGCCGTTACCTGAAACGATGTAGTGCTTGTAGGAACACTGAGAGCCTGGGATTTAACTCCATTTCTGAAGTGAAACACACAGCATAGTTCTCATCCATTGATCACAATCTGCTTTAGAGCAAGAAGGACGCTCTTGCTTTCTAGAATCCATAATAAAGAAGGAAACTTGAGTGTGCTCAGAACAAAAGAACGGTGTTTCCTACACATACAGACCATAACTAGTTCAAATCTGCTTCTGAAACGGAAAATAGCCACAGGTCCTCTAACATCCAATGCTTGTCAGTTAAGATGAGAAACTTGTGAGCTTCTTGAACGATATAGTTCTTTTAGCTGTAAGTAACTGCCCTTACCTGAAACGGAGTCTTGCTTGTAGGAAGACTCAGAGCCTGGGATTTAATTCCATTTCGGAAGTGAAACACACAGCAGAGTTCTCATCCATTGATCACACTCTGCTTTAGAGCAACAAGCACGCTCGTGCTTTCTAGAGTCTCTAAGACAGCAGGAAACATGAGTGTGCTGACAACAAAAGAAAGGTGTTTCATACATACAGACCATATCTAGTCCAACTCTGCTGCTGAAACTGATACAAACCACAGGTCCTCTAACATCCAATGCTTGTCATTTAAGGTGAGAAACTTGTGAGCTTCGTGAATGATGTAGTTCATTTAGGTGTAAAGTAACTGCCCATACCTGAAACGAAGTCTAGCCTGTAGGAAGACACAGAGGCTGGGATTTAACTCCATTTCTGAAGGGAAACACACAACACAGTTCTCATCCATGGATCACACTTTGCTTTAGAGCAAGAAGCACGCTCTTGCTCTCTAGAGTCTCTAATACAGCAGGAAACGTGAGTGTGCTCAGAAGAAAAGAATCGTGTTTCCTATACATACAGACCATATCTATTTCAACTCTGCTTGAAATTGATACAAAGCAAAGGTCCTCTAACATCAAAGCTTCTCAGTTAAGATCACAAACGTGTGAGCTTCGTGAAGGATGTAGTTCGTTTGAGCTGAAAAGTGACTGCCCATACTTCAAAGGAAGTCTTGCTTGTAGGAAGACACAGAGCCTGGAATTTAACTCCATTTCTGAAGGGAAACACACAGCATAGTTCTCATCCATGGATCACACTCTGCTTTAGAGCAACAAGAACGCTCTTGCTTTCTAGATTCTCTAATACAGCAGGAAACATGAGTGTGCTCAGAACAAAAGAACAGTGTTTCCTACACATACGGACCATATCTAGTTCAACTCTGCTTCTGAAACTGAAAGAAACAACAGGTCCTCTAACATCCAATGCTTGTCATTTAAGATGAGAAACGTGTGAGCTTCGTGAACGATGTAGTTCGTTTGAGCTCTAAAGTAACTGCCCTTACCTGAAACGAAGTCTTGCTTGTAGGAACACTGAGAGCCTGGGATTTAACTCCATTTCTGAAGTGAAACACACAGCATAGTTATCATCCATTGATCACACTCTGCTTTAGAGCAAGAAGCACGCTCTTGCTTTCCAGAGTCTCTAAGACAGCAGGAAACATGAGTGTGATGACAACAAAAGAACGGTGTTTCCTACACATACGGGCCTTATCTAGTTCAACTCTGCCTCTGAAATTGATACAAAACACAGGTCCTCTAACATCCAATGCTTGTCATTTAAGATGAGAAACGTGTGAGCTTCGTGAACGATGTAGTTCGTTTGAGCTCTAAAGTAACTGCCCTTACCTGAAACGAAGTCTTGCGTGTAGGAACACTGAGAGCCTGGGATTTAACTCCATTTCTGAAGTGAAACACACAGCAGAGTTCTCATATATAGATCACACTCTGCTTTAGAGCAACAAGCACGCTCGTGCTTTCTAGAGTCTCTAAGACAGCAGGAAACATGAGTGTGCTGACAACAAAAGAAAGGTGTTTCATACATACAGACCATATCTAGTCCAACTCTGCTGCTGAAACTGATACAAACCACAGGTCCTCTAACATCCAATGCTTGTCATTTAAGGTGAGAAACTTGTGAGCTTCGTGAATGATGTAGTTCATTTAGGTGTAAAGTAACTGCCCTTACCTGAAACGAAGTCTAGCTTGTAGGAAGACACAGAGTCTGGGATTTAACTCCATTTCTGAAGGGAAACACACAGCATAGGTCTCATCCATGGATCACACTCTGCTTTAGAGCAACAAGAACGCTCTTGCTTTCTCGATTCTCTAATACAGCAGGAAACTTGAGTGTGCTCAGAACAAAAGAACAGTGTTTCCTACACATACGGACCATATCTAGTTCAACTCTGCTTCTGAAACTGAAAGAAACAACAGGTCCTCTAACATCCAATGCTTGTCAGTGAAGATGAGAAACCTGTCAGCTTTGTGAACGATGTAGTTCGTTTGAGCTGTAAAGTAACTGCCCTTACCTGAAACGAAGTCTTGCTTGTAGGAACACGGAGAGCTGGGATTTAACTCCATTTCTGAAGTGAAACACACAGCATAGTTCTCATCCATTGATCAAAATCTGCTTTAGAGTAAGAAGCACGCTCTTGCTTTCTAGATTCTCTAATACATCAAGAAGGGCGAGTGTGCTCAGAACAAATGAACGGTGTTTCCTACACATACAGACAATATCTAGTCCTACTCTGTTGCTGAAACTCATACAAACCACAGGTCCTCTAACATCCAATGCTTGTCAGTTAAGATGAGAAACGTGTGAGGTTTTTGAACAATATAGTTCTTTTAGCTGTAAGTAACTGCCCTTACCTGAAACGAAGTCTTGCTTTTAAGAAGACTCAGAGCCTGGGATACAACTCCATTTCTGAAGTGAAACACACAGCACAGTTCTCATCCATTGATCACACTCTGCTTTAGAGCAAGAAGCACGCTCTTGCTTTCCAGAGTCTCTAAGACCGCAGGAAACGTGAGTTTGATGAGAACAAAAGAACGGTGTTTCCTACACATAAGGACCATATCTAGTCCAACTCTGCTTCTGAAATTGATACAAAGCACTGGTCCTCTAACATCCAATGCTTGTCAGTTAATATGAGAAACGTGTTAGCTTCATGAACGATGTAGTTCCTTTGAGCTGAAAAGTGACTGCCCTTACCTGAAACGAAGTAGTGCTTGTGGGAAGACACAGAGACTGGAATTTAACTCGATTTCTGAAGGGAAACACACAGCATAGTTCTCATCCATGGATCACACTCTGCTTTAGAGCAACAAGAACGCTCTTGCTTTCTAGATTCTCTAATACAGCAGGAAACTTGAGTGTGCTCAGAACAACAGAACAGTGTTTCCTACACATACGGACCATATCTAGTTCAACTCTGCTTCTGAAACTGAAAGAAACCACAGGTGCTCTAACATTCAATGCTGGTCAGTTAAAATCAGAAACGTGTGAGCTTCGTGAACGATGTAGTTCATTTGTGGTGTAAGTAACTGCCCTTACCTGAAACGAAGTCTTGATTGTAGGAACACTGAGAACCTAGGATTTAACTCCATTTCTGAAGTGAAACACACAGCATAGTTCTCATCAATTGATCACACTCTGCTTTAGAGCAAGAAGCACGCTCTTGCTTTCCAGAGTCTCTAAGACAGCAGGAAACATGAGTGTGATGAGAACAAAAGAACGGTGTTTCATACATACAGACCATATCTAGTCCAACTCTGCTGCTGAAACTGATACAAACCACAGGTCCTCTAACATCCGATGCTTGTCATTTAAGATGAGAAACTTGTGAGCTTCGTGAATGATGTAGTTCATTTAGCTGTAAAGTAACTGCCCTTACCTGAAACGAAGTTTAGCTTGTAGGAAAACACAGAGGCTGGGATTTAACTCCATTTCTGAAGGGAAACAAACAACACAGTTCTCATCCATGGATCACACTTTGCTTTAGAGCAAGAAGCACGCTCTTGCTCTCTAGAGTCTCTAATACAGCAGGAAACGTGAGTGTGCTCAGAAGAAAAGAATCGTGTTTCCTATACATACGGACCATATCCATTTCAACTCTGCTTGAAATTGATACAAAGCAAAGGTCCTCTAACATCCAATGCTTGTCAGTTAAGATGACAAACGTGTGAGCTTCTTGAAGGATATAGTTTGTTTGAGCTGAAAAGTGACTGCCCATACTTCAAAGGAAGTCTTGCTTGTAGGAAGACACAGAGCCTAGAATTTAACTCCATTTCTGAAGGGAAACACAGAGCATAGTACTCATCCATGGATCACACTCTGCATTAGAGCAAGAAGCATGCTCTTGATTTCTAGAGTCTCTAATACTGCATGAAAATTGAGTGTGCTCAGAACAAAAGTACGGTGTTCCCTACACATCGGACCATAATTAGTTCAACTCTGTTTCTGAAACGGAAACAAACCACAGGTCCTCTAACACCCAATGATTGTCAGTTAAGATGAGAAACGTGTGAGCTTCGTGAATGATGTAGTTCATTTGATCTGAAAAGTGACTGCCGTTACCTGAAACGAAGTAGTGCTTGTAGGAAGACACAGAGCCTGGGATTTAACTCCATTTTTGAAGGGAAACACACAGCATAGTTCTCATCGATGGATCACTCTCTGCTTTAGAGCAAGAAGCACGCTCTTGCTTTCCAGAGTCTCTAAGACAGCAGGAAACGTGAGTGTGATGAGAACAAAAGAACGGTGTTTCCTACACATTCGGACCATATCTAGTTCAACTCTGCTTCTGAAACTGAAAGAAACAACAGGTCCTCTAAGATCCAATGCTTGTCAGTGAAGATGAGAAACCTGTGAGCTTCGTGAACGATGTAGTTCGTTTGAGCTGTAAAGTAACTGCCCTTACCTGAAACGAAGTCTTGCTTGTAGGAACACTGAGAGCCTGGGATTTCAACTCCATTTCTGAAGTGAAACACACAGCATAGTTCTCATCCATTGATCAAAATCTGCTTTAGAGCAAGAAGCACGCTCTTGCTTTCTAGATTCTCTAATACATCAAGAAGGGCGAGTGTGCTCAGAACAAATGAACGGTGTTTCCTACACATACAGACAATATCTAGTCCTACTCTGTTGCTGAAACTGATACAAACCACAGGTCCTCTAACATCCAATGCTTGTCAGTTAAGATGAGAAACGTGTGAGGTTCTTGAATAATATACTTCTTTGGGCTGTAAGTAACTGCCCTTATCTGAAACGAAGTCTTGCTTGTAGGAAGACTCAAGCCTGGGATTCAACTCCATTTCTGAAGTGAAACACACAGCACAGTTATCATCCATTGATCACACTCTGCTTTAGAGCAAGAAGCACGCTCTTGCTTTCCAGAGTCTCTAAGACCGCAGGAAAAGTGAGTTTGATGAGAACAAAAGAACGGTGTTTCCTACACGTACGGACAATATCTAGTCCAACTCTGCTTCTGAAACTGATACAAAGCACTGGTCCTCTAACATCTAATGTTGTCATTTAAGATGACAAACGTGTGAGCTTTGTGAACGATGTAGTTCGTTTGAGCCGAAAAGTGACTGCCGTTACCTGAAACGAAGTAGTGCTTGTAGGAAGACACAGAGCCTGGGATTTAACTCCATTTCTGAAGGGAAACACACAGCATAGCTCTCATATATAGATCACACTCTGTTTTAGAGCATCAAGCACGCTCTTGCTTTCTAGAGTCTCAAAGACAGCAGGAAACATGAGTGTGCTGAGAACAAATGAACGGTGTTTCATACACATACAGACCATATCTAGTCCAACTCTGCTGCTGAAACTGATACAAACCACAGGTCCTCTGTCACCCGATGCTTGTCATTTAAGATGAGAAACGTGTGAGCTTCGTGAATGATGTAGTACATTTAGCTCTAAAGTAACTGCCCTTACCTGAAACGAAGTCTAGCTTGTAGGAAGACACAGAGCCTAGAATTTAACTCCATTTCTGAAGGAAAACACACAGCATAGTTCTCATCCATGGATCACACTCTGATTTAGAGCAAGAAGCACGCTCTTGCTTTCCAGAGTCTCTAAGACAGCAGGAAACGTGAGTGTGATGAGAACAAACGAATGGTGTTTCCTACACATACGGACCATATCTAGTCCAACTCTGCTTCTGAAACTGATACAAAGCACTGGTCCTCTAATATCCAATGCTTGTCAGTTAAGATGAGAAACATGTGAGCATCGTGAATGATATAGTTCGTTTGAGCTGAAAAGTGACTGCCCTTACCTGAAACGAGTAGTGCTTGTGGGAAGACACAGAACATGGGATTTAACTCCATTTCTGAAGAGAAACACACAGCATAGTTCTCTTCCATGGATCACACTCTGATTTAGAGCAAGAAGAACGCTCTTGCTTTCCAGAGTCTCTAAGGCAGCAGGAAACGTGAGTGTGATGAGAACAAAAGAACGGTGTTTCCTACACATACAGACCATATCTAGTTCAACTCTGCTTCTGAAACTGAAAGAAACCACAGGTCCTCTAACATCCAATGCTTGTCAGTTAAGATGAGAAACGTGGGAGCTTCATGAACGATGTAGTTCGTTTGAGCTGAAAAGTGACTGCCCTTACCTGAAACACAGTAGTGCTTGTGGGAAGACACAGAGCCTGGGATTTAACTCGATTTCTGAAGGGAAACACACAGCAAAGTTCTCATCCATGGATCACACTCTGCTTTAGAGCAACAAGAACGCTCTTGCTTTCTAGATTCTCTAATAGAGCAGGAAACTTGAGTGTGCTCAGAACAAAAGAACAGTGTTTCCTACACATAAGGACCATATCTAGTTCAACTCTGCTTCTGAAACTGAAAGAAACCACAGGTCCTCTAACATTCAATGCTTGTCAGTTAAGATCAGAAACGTGTGAGCTTCGTGAACGATGTAGTTCATTTGAGCTGTAAGTAACTGCCCTTACCTGAAACGAAGTCTAGATTGTAGGAACATTGAGAACCTGGGATTTAACTCCATTTCTGAAGTGAAACACACAGCAGAGTTCTCATCCATGGATCACACTCTGCTTTAGTGCAAGAAGCACGCTCTTGCTTTCCAGAATCTCTTAGATGGCAGGAAACGTGAGTGTGATGAAAACAAAAGAACGGTTTTACCTACACATACGGACCATATCTAGTCCAACTCTGCTTCTGAATCTGATACAAAGCACTGGTCCTCTAACATCCAATGCTTGTCAGTTAAGATGAGAAACGTGGGAGCTTCGTGAACGATGTAGTTCATTTGAGCTGAAAAGTGACTGCACTTACTTCAAACGAAGACTTGCTTGTAGGAAGACACAGAGCCTGGAATTTAACACCATTTCTGAAGGGAAACACAGAGCATAGTTCTCATCAATGGATCACACTCTGTTTTAGAGCAAGAAGCACGCTCTTGCTTTCCAGAGTCTCTAAGACAGCAGGAAACGTGAGTGTGATGAGAACAAAAGAACGGTGTTTCCTACAGATACGGACAATATCTAGATCAACTCTGCTTCTGAATCTGATACAAAGCACTGGTCCTCTAACATCCAATGCTTGTCAGTTAAGATGAGAAACGTGTGAGCTTCGTGAATGATGTAGTTCTTTAAGCTGTAAAGTAACTGCCCTTACCTGAAAAGATGTCTTGCTTGTAGGTACACTGAGAGCTTGTGATTTCACTCCATTTCTGAAGGGAAACACACAGCAGAGTTCTCATCTATTGATCGCAAGCTGCTTTAGAGCAAGAAGCATGCTCTTGCTTTCCAGATTCTGTAAGAGAGCAGGAAATGTGAGTTTGATGAGAACAAAGAACGGTGTTTCCTACACATATGGACCATATCTAGTCCAACTCTGCTTGTGAAACTGATACAAAGCACTGGTCCTCTAACATCCAATGCTTGTCAGTTAAGATGAGAAACGTGTGAGCTTCGTGAACGATGTAGTTCGTTTGAGCTGAAAAGTGACTGCCCTTACCTGAAACAAAGTAGTGCTTGTGGGAAGACACAGAGCCTGGGATTTAACTCGATTTCTGAAGGGAAACACACAGCATAGTTCTCATCCATGGATCACACTCTGCTTTAGAGCAACAAGAACGCTCTTGCTTTCCAGATTCTCTAATACAGCAGGAAACTTGAGTGTGCTCAGAACAACAGAACAGTGTTTCCTACACATACGGACCATATCTAGTTCAACTCTGCTTCTGAAACTGAAAGAAACCACAGGTCCTCTAACAATCAATGCTTGTCCGTTAAGATGAGAAACATGTGAGCTTCGTGAACGATGTAGTTCATTTGAGCTGTAAGTAACTGCCGTTACCTGAAACGAAGTCTTGATTGTAGGAACACTGAGAGCCTGGGATTTAACTCCATTTCTGAAGTGAAACACACAGCAGAGTTCTCATCCATGGATCACACTCTGCTTTAGTGCAAGAAGCACGCTCTTGCTTTCCAGAGTCTCTTAGATGGCAGGAAACGTAAGTGTGATGAGAACAAAAGAACGGTTTTACCTACACATACGGTCCATATCTAGTCCAACTCTGCTTCTGAAACTGAAAGAAACCACAGGTCCTCTAACATTCAATGCTGGTCAGTTACGATCAGAAATGTGTGAGCTTCGTGAACAATGTAGTTCATTTGAGCTGTAAGTAACTGCCCTTACCTGAAACGAAGTCTTGATTGTAGGAAGACACAGAGCCGGGGATTTAACTCCATTTCTGAAGGGAAACACACAGCAGTGTTATCATCCATGGATCACACTCTCTTTTAGTGCAAGAAGCACGCTCTTGATTTCCAGAGTCTCTAAGACAGCAGGAAACGTGAGTATGATGAGAACAAACGAACGGTGTTTCCTACACATACGGACCATATCTAGATCAACTCTGCTTCTGAAACTGAAAGAAACCACAGGTTATCTAACATCCAATGCTTGTCAGTTAAGATGAGAAACGTATGAGCTTCGTGAACGATGTAGTTTGTTTGAGCTATAAAGTAACAGCCCTTACGTGAAATGAAGTCTTGATTGTAGGAACACTGAGAGCCTGGGATTTAACTCCATTTCTGAAGTGAAACACACAGCAGAGTTCTCATCCATTGACCACACTCTGCTTTACAGCAAGAAGAACGCTCTTGCTTTCCAGAGTCTCTAAGACAGCAGGAAACATGAGTGTGATGAGAACAAAAGAACGGTGTTTCCTACACATAAGGACCATATATAGTCCTACTCTGCCTCTGAAACTAATACAAAGCACTGGTCCTCTAACATCCAATGCTTGTCAGTTAAGATGAGAAACGTGTGAGCTTCGTGAACGATGTAGTTCGTTTGAGCTGAAAAGTGACTGCCCTTACCTGAAACACAGTAGTGCTTGTGGGAAGACACAGAGCCTGGGATTTAACTCGATTTCTGAAGGGAAACACACAGGAAAGTTCTCATCCATGGATCACACTCTGCTTTAGAGCAACAAGAACGCTCTTGCTTTCTAGATTCTCTAATAGAGCAGGAAACTTGAGTGTGCTCAGAACAAAAGAACAGTGTTTCCTACACATACGGACCATATCTAGTTCAACTCTGCTTCTGAAACTGAAAGAAACCACAGGTCCTCTAACATTCAATGCTTGTCAGTTAAGATCAGAAACGTGTGAGCTTCGTGAACGATGTAGTTCATTTGAGCTGTAAGTTCTGCCCTTACCTGAAACGAAGTCTTGATTGTAGGAACACTGAGAGCCTGGGATTTAACTCCATTTCTGAAGTGAAACACACAGCAGAGTTCTCATCCATGGATCACACTCTGCTTTAGTGCAAGAAGCACGCTCTTGCTTTCCAGAGTCTCTTAGATGGCAGGAAACGTGAGTGTGATGAGAACAAAAGAACGGTTGTACCTACACATACGGACCATATCTAGTCCAACTCTGCTTCTGAAACTGAAAGAAACCACGGGTCCTCTAACATCCAATGCTTGTCAGTTAAGATGAGAAACGTGTGAGCTTCGTGAACGATGTAGTTCTTTAAGCTGTAAAGTAACTGCCCTTACCTGAAACGATGTCTTGCTTGTAGGTACACTGAGAGCTTGTGATTTAACTCCATTTCTGAAGGGAATCACACAGCAGAGTTCTCATCTATTGATCGCAAGCTGCTTTAGAGCAAGAAGCATGCTCTTGCTTTCCAGATTATGTAAGAGAGCAGGAAATGTGAGTGTGATGAGAACAAAGAACGGTGTTTCCTACACATATGGACCATATCTAGTCCAACTCTGCTTGTGAAACTGATACAAAGCACTGGTCCTCTAACATCCAATGCTTGTCAGTTAAGATGAGAAACGTGTGAGCTTCGTGAACGATGTAGTTCGTTTGAGCTGAAAAGTGACTGCCCTTACCTGAAACACAGTAGTGCTTGTGGGAAGACACAGAGCCTGGGATTTAACTCCATTTCTGAAGGGAAACACACAGCCTAGTTCTCATCCATGGATAACACCCTGCTTTAGAGCAAGAAAGACGCTCTTGCTTTCTAGAATCTCTAATAAAGCAGGAAACTTGAGTGTGCTCAGAACAATAGAACGGTGTTTCCGACAAATACGGACCATATCTAGTTCAACTCTGCTTCTGAAACTCAAAGAAACCACAGGTCCTCTAATATCCAATGCTTGTCAGTTAAGATGAGAAACGTGTGAGCTTCGTGAACGATGTAGTTCGTTTGAGCTGTAAAGTAACTGCCCTTGCCTGAAATGAAGTCTTGATTGTAGGAACACTGAGAACCTGGGATTTAACTCCATTTCTGAAGTGAAACACACAGCAGAGTTCTCATCCATTGATCACACTCTGCTTTAGAGCAAGAAGCACTCTCTTGCTTTCCAGAGTCTCTAAGATAGCAGGTAACCTGAGTGTGATGAGAACAAAAGAACGGTGTTTCCTACACATACGGATCATATCTAGTCCAACTCTGCTTGTGAAACTGATACAAAGCACTGGTCCTCTAACATCCAATGCTTGTCAGTTAAGATGAGAAACGTGTGAGCTTCGTGCACGATGTAGTTCGTTTGAGCTGAAAAGTGACTGCCCTTACCTGAAACAAAGTAGTGCTTGTGGGAAGACACAGAGCCTGGGATTTAACTCGATTTCTGAAGGGAAACACACAGCATAGTTCTCATCCATGGATCACACTCTGCTTTAGAGCAACAAGAACGCTCTTGCATTCTAGATTCTCTAATAGAGCAGGAAACTTGAGTGTGCTCAGAAAAAGAACAGTGTTTCCTACACATATGGACCATATCTAGTTCAACTCTGCTTCTGAAACTGAAATAAACCACAGGTCCTCTAACATTCAATGCTGGTCAGTTAAGATCAGAAATGTGTGAGCTTCGTGAACGATGTAGTTCATTTGAGCTGTAAGTAACTGCCCTTACCTGAAACGAAGTCTTGATTGTAGGAAGACACAGAGCCGGGGATTTAACTCCATTTCTGAAGGGAAACACACAGCATAGTTCTCATCCATGGATCACACTCTCTTTTAGTGCAAGAAGCACGCTCTTGATTTCCAGAGTCTCTAAGACAGCAGGAAACGTGAGTATGATGAGAACAAAAGAACGGTGTTTCCTACACATACGGACCATATCTAGATCAACTCTGCTTCTGAAACTGAAAGAAACCACAGGTTATCTAACATCCAATGCTTGTCAGTTAAGATGAGAAACGTATGAGCTTCGTGAACGATGTAGTTTGTTTGAGCTATAAAGTAACAGCCCTTACGTGAAATGAAGTCTTGATTGTAGGAACACTGAGAGCCTGGGATTTAACTCCATTTCTGAAGTGAAACACACAGCAGAGTTCTCATCCATTGATCACACTCTGCTTTACAGCAAGAAGAACGCTCTTGCTTTCCAGAGTCTCTAAGACAGCAGGAAACATGAGTGTGATGAGAACAAAAGAACGGGGTTTCCTACACATAAGGACCATATATAGTCCTACTCTGCCTCTGAAACTAATACAAAGCACTGGTCCTCTAACATCCAATGCTTGTCAGTTAAGATGAGAAACGTGTGAACTTCGTGAACGATGTAGTTCGTTTGAGCTGAAAAGTGACTGCCCTTACATGAAACACAGTAGTGCTTGTGGGAAGACACAGAGCCTGGGATTTAACTCGATTTCTGAAGGGAAACACACAGCAAAGTTCTCATCCATGGATCACACTCTGCTTTAGAGCAACAAGAACGCTCTTGCTTTCTAGATTCTCTAATAGAGCAGGAAACTTGAGTGTGCTCAGAACAAAAGAACAGTGTTTCCTACACATACGGACCATATCTAGTTCAACTCTGCTTCTGAAACTGAAAGAAACCACAGGTCCTCTAACATTCAATGCTTGTCATTTAAGATCAGAAACGTGTGAGCTTCGTGAACGATGTAGTTCATTTGAGCTGTAAGTTCTGCCCTTACCTGAAACGAAGTCTTGATTGTAGGAACACTGAGAGCCTGGGATTTAACTCCATTTCTGAAGTGAAACACACAGCAGAGTTCTCATCCATGGATCACACTCTGCTTTAGTGCAAGAAGCACGCTCTTGCTTTCCAGAGTCTCTTAGATGGCAGGAAACGTGAGTGTGATGAGAACAAAAGAACGGTTTTACCTACACATACGGACCATATCTAGTCCAACTCAGCTTCTGATTCTGATACAAAGCACTGGTCCTCTAACATCCAATGCTTGTCAGTTAAGATGAGAAACGTGTTAGCTTCGTGAACGATGTAGTTCGTTTGAGCTGAAAAGTGACTGCCCTTACCTGAAATGAAGTCTTGATTGTAGGAAGACACAGAGCCAGGGATTTAACTCCATTTCTAAAGGGAAACACACAACCTAGTTCTCATCCATGGATAACACCCTGCTTTAGAGCAAGAAGGACGCTCTTGCTTTCTAGAATCTCTAATAAAGCAGGAAACTTGAGTGTGCTCAGAACAAAAGAACGGTGTTTCCTACAAATACGGACCATATCTAGTTCAACTCTGCTTCTGAAACTGAAAGAAACCACAGGTCCTCTAACATCCAATGCTTGTCAGTTAAGATGAGAAACGTGGGAGCTTCGTGAACGATGTAGTTCATTTGAGCTGAAAAGTGACTGCACTTACTTCAAACGAAGATTGCTTGTAGGAAGACACAGAGCCTGGAATTTAACACCATTTCTGAAGGGAAACACAGAGCATAGTTCTCATCAATGGATCACACTCTGTTTTAGAGCAAGAAGCACGCTCTTGCTTTCCAGAGTCTCTAAGACAGCAGGAAACGTGAGTGTGATGAGAACAAAAGAACGGTGTTTCCTACAGATACGGACAATATCTAGATCAACTCTGCTTCTGAAACTGATACAAAGCACTGGTCCTCTAACATCCAATGCTTGTCAGTTAAGATGAGAAACATGTGAGCTTCGTGAACGATGTAGTTCATTTAACTGAAAAGTGACTGCCCTTACCTGAAACGAAGTAATGCTTGTGGGAAGACACAGAGCCTGGGATTTAACTCCATTTCTGAAGGGAAACACACAGCATAGTTCTCATCCATTGGGTCACACTCTGCTTTAGAGCAACAAGAACGCTCTTGCTTTCTAGATTCTCTAATACAGCAGGAAACTTGAGTGTGCTAGAACAAAAGCTCAGTGTTTCCTACACATACGGACCATATCTAGTTCAACTCTGCTTCTGAAACTGAAAGAAACCACGGGTCCTCTAACATCCAATGCTTGTCAGTTAAGATGAGAAACGTGTGAGCTTCGTGAACGATGTAGTTCTTTAAGCTGTAAAGTAACTGCCCTTACCTGAAACGATGTCTTGCTTGTAGGTACACTGAGAGCTTGTGATTTAACTCCATTTCTGAAGGGAAACACACAGCAGAGTTCTCATCTATTGATCGCAAGCTGCTTTAGAGCAAGAAGCATGCTCTTGCTTTCCAGATTCTCTAAGAGAGCAGCAAATGTGAGTGTGATGAGAACAAAGAACGGTGTTTCCTACACATATGGACCATATCTAGTCCAACTCTGCTTGTGAAACTGATACAAAGCACTGGTCCTCTAACATCCAATGCTTGTCAGTTAAGATGAGAAACGTGTGAGCTTCGTGAACGATGTAGTTCGTTTGAGCTGAAAAGTGACTGCCCTTACCTGAAACAAAGTAGTGCTTGTGGGAAGACACAGAGCCTGGGATTTAACTCGATTTCTGAAGGGAAACACACAGCATAGTTCTCATCCATGGATCACACTCTGCTTTAGAGCAACAAGAACGCTCTTGCTTTCCAGATTTTCTAATACAGTAGGAAACTTGAGTGTGCTCAGAACAACAGAACAGTGTTTCCTACACATACGGACCATATCTAGTTCAACTCTGCTTCTGAAACTGAAAGAAACCACAGGTCCTCTAACAATCAATGCTTGTCCGTTAAGATGAGAAACATGTGAGCTTCGTGAACGATGTAGTTCATTTGAGCTGTAAGTAACTGCCGTTACCTGAAACGAATTCTTGATTGTAGGAACACTGAGAGCCTGGGATTTAACTCCATTTCTGAAGTGAAACACACAGCAGAGTTCTCATCCATGGATCACACTCTGCTTTAGTGCAAGAAGCACGCTCTTGCTTTCCAGAGTCTCTTAGATGGCAGGAAACGTAAGTGTGATGAGAACAAAAGAACGGTTTTACCTACACATACGGACCATATCTAGTCCAACTCTGCTTCTGAATCTGATACAAAGCACTGGTCCTCTAACATCCAATGCTTGT
Source organism: Onychomys leucogaster (assembly GCA_949786385.1). Lineage (NCBI taxonomy): Eukaryota > Metazoa > Chordata > Mammalia > Rodentia > Cricetidae > Onychomys > Onychomys leucogaster. Next base: position 2,452,795 of record CATKUP010000046.1, read on the forward strand.
CAGTTAAGATGAGAAACGTGTTAGCTTCGTGAACGATGTAGTTCGTTTGAGCTGAAAAGTGACTGCCCTTACCTGAAACAGAGTAGTGCTTGTGGGAAGACACAGAGCCTGGGATTTAACTCCATTTCTGAAGGGAAACACACAGCCTAGTTCTCATCCATGGATAACACCCTGCTTTAGAGCAAGAAAGACGCTCTTGCTTTCTAGAATCTCTAATAAAGCAGGAAACTTGAGTGTGCTCAGAACAAAAGAACGGTGGTTTCCTACAAATACGGACCATATCTAGTTCAACTCTGCTTCTGAAACTCAAAGAAACCACAGGTCCTCTAATATCCAATGCTTGTCAGTTAAGATGAGAAACGTGTGAGCTTCGTGAACGATGTAGTTCGTTTGAGCTGTAAAGTAACTGCCCTTACCTGAAATGAAGTCTTGATTGTAGGAACACTGAGAACCTGGGATTTAACTCCATTTCTGAAGTGAAACACACAGCAGAGTTCTCATCCATTGATCACACTCTGCTTTAGAGCAAGAAGCACGCTCTTGCTTTCCAGAGTCTCTAAGATAGCAGGTAACCTGAGTGTGATGAGAAAAAAAGAACGGTGTTTCCTACACATACGGATCATATCTAGTCCAACTCTGCTTCTGAAATTGATACAAAGCACTGGTCCTCTAACATCCAATGCTTGTCAGTTAATATGAGAAACGTGTTAGCTTCATGAACGATGTAGTTCGTTTGAGCTGAAAAGTGACTGCCCTTACCTGAAACGAAGTACTGCTTGTGGGAGTACACAGAGCCTAGGATTTAACTCGATTTATGAAGGGAAACCCACAGCATAGTTCTCATCCATGGATCACACTCTGCTTTAGAGCAACAAGAACGCTCTTGCATTCTAGATTCTCTAATAGAGCAGGAAACTTGAGTGTGCTCAGAAAAAGAACAGTGTTTCCTACACATATGGACCATATCTAGTTCAACTCTGCTTCTGAAACTGAAATAAACCACAGGTCCTCTAACATTCAATGCTGGTCAGTTAAGATCAGAAATGTGTGAGCTTCGTGAACAATGTAGTTCATTTGAGCTGTAAGTAACTGCCCTTACCTGAAACGAAGTCTTGATTGTAGGAAGACACAGAGCCGGGGATTTAACTCCATTTCTGAAGGGAAACACACAGCATAGTTCTCATCCATGGATCACACTCTCTTTTAGTGCAAGAAGCACGCTCTTGATTTCCAGAGTCTCTAAGACAGCAGGAAACGTGAGTATGATGAGAACAAAAGAACGGTGTTTCCTACACATACGGACCATATCTAGATCAACTCTGCTTCTGAAACTGAAAGAAACCACAGGTTATCTAACATCCAATGCTTGTCAGTTAAGATGAGAAACGTATGAGCTTCGTGAACGATGTAGTTTGTTTGAGCTATAAAGTAACAGCCCTTACGTGAAATGAAGTCTTGATTGTAGGAACACTGAGAGCCTGGGATTTAACTCCATTTCTGAAGTGAAACACACAGCAGAGTTCTCATCCATTGATCACACTCTGCTTTACAGCAAGAAGAACGCTCTTGCTTTCCAGAGTCTCTAAGACAGCAGGAAACATGAGTGTGATAAGAACAAAAGAACGGTGTTTCCTACACATAAGGACCATATATAGTCCTACTCTGCCTCTGAAACTAATACAAAGCACTGGTCCTCTAACATCCAATGCTTGTCAGTTAAGATGAGAAACGTGTGAGCTTCGTGAACGATGTAGTTCATTTGAGCTGTAAGTTCTGCCCTTACCTGAAACGAAGTCTTGATTGTAGGAACACTGAGAGCCTGGGATTTAACTCCATTTCTGAAGTGAAACACACAGCAGAGTTCTCATCCATGGATCACACTCTGCTTTAGTGCAAGAAGCACGCTCTTGCTTTCCAGAGTCTCTTAGATGGCAGGAAACGTGAGTGTGATGAGAACAAAAGAACGGTTTTACCTACACATACGGACCATATCTAGTCCAACTCTGCTTCTGAATCTGATACAAAGCACTGGTCCTCTAACATCCAATGCTTGTCAGTTAAGATGAGAAACGTGTTAGCTTCGTGAACGATGTAGTTCGTTTGAGCTGAAAAGTTACTGCCCTTACCTGAAATGAAGTCTTGATTGTAGGAAGACACAGAGCCAGGGATTTAACTCCACTTATAAAGGGAAACACAAAACCTAGTTCTCATCCATGGATAACACCCTGCTTTAGAGCAAGAAGGACACTCTTGCTTTCTAGAATCTCTAATAAAGCAGGAAACTTGAGTGTGCTCAGAACAAAAGAACGGTGTTGCCTACAAATACGGACCATATCTCTTTCAACTCTGCTTCTGAAACTGAAAGAAACCACAGGTCCTCTAACATCCAATGCTTGTCAGTTAAGATGAGAAACGTGGGAGCTTCGTGAACGATGTAGTTCATTTGAGCTGAAAAGTGACTGCACTTACTTCAAACGAAGATTGCTTGTAGAAAGACACAGAGCCTGGAATTTAACACCATTTCTGAAGGGAAACACAGAGCATAGTTCTCATCAATGGATCACACTCTGTTTTAGAGCAAGAAGCACGCTCTTGCTTTCCAGAGTCTCTAAGACAGCAGGAAACGTGAGTGTGATGAGAACAAAAGAACGGTGTTTCCTACAGATACGGACAATATCTAGATCAACTCTGCTTCTGAAACTGATACAAAGCACTGGTCCTCTAACATCCAATTCTTGTCAGTTAAGATGAGAAACATGTGAGCTTCGTGAACGATGTAGTTCATTTGAGCTGAAAAGTGAATGCCCTTACCTGAAACGAAGTAATGCTTGTGGGAAGACACAGAGCCTGGGATTTAACTCCATTTCTGAAGGGAAACACACAGCATAGTTCTCATCCATTGGGTCACACTGTGCTTTAGAGCAACAAGAATACTCTTGCTTTCCAGATTCTCTAATACAGCAGGAAACTTGAGTGTGCTAGAACAAAAGCTTAGTGTTTCCTACAAATACGGACCATATCTAGTTCAACTCTGCTTCTGAAACTGAAAGAAACCACGGGTCCTCTAACATCCAATGCTTGTCAGTTAAGATGAGAAACGTGTGAGCTTCGTGAACGATGTAGTTCTTTAAGCTGTAAAGTAACTGCCCTTACCTGAAACGATGTCTTGCTTGTAGGTACACTGAGAGCTTGTGATTTAACTCCATTTCTGAAGGGAAACACACAGCAGAGTTCTCATCTATTGATCGCAAGCTGCTTTAGAGCAAGAAGCATGCTCTTGCTTTCCAGATTCTGTAAGAGAGCAGGAAATGTGAGTGTGATGAGAACAAAGAACGGTGTTTCCTACACATATGGACCATATCTAGTCCAACTCTGCTTGTGAAACTGATACAAAGCACTGGTCCTCTAACATCCAATGCTTGTCAGTTAAGATGAGAAACGTGTGAGCTTCGTGCACGATGTAGTTCGTTTGAGCTGAAAAGTGACTGCCCTTACCTGAAACAAAGTAGTGCTTGTGGGAAGACACAGAGCCTGGGATTTAACTCCATTTCTGAAGGGAAACACACAGCATAGTTCTCATCCATTGGGTCACACTGTGCTTTAGAGCAACAAGAAGGCTCTTGCTTTCCAGATTCTCTAATACAGCAGGAAACTTGAGTGTGCTAGAACAAAAGCTCAGTGTTTCCTACAAATACGGACCATATCTAGTTCAACTCTGCTTCTGAAACTGAAAGAAACCACGGGTCCTCTAACATCCAATGCTTGTCAGTTAAGATGAGAAACGTGTGAGCTTCGTGAACGATGTAGTTCTTTGAGCTGTAAAGTAACTGCCCTTACCTGAAACGATGTCTTGCTTGTAGGTACACTGAGAGCTTGTGATTTAACTCCATTTCTGAAGGGAAACACACAGCAGAGTTCTCATCTATTGATCGCAAGCTGCTTTAGAGCAAGAAGCATGCTCTTGCTTTCCAGATTCTGTAAGAGAGCAGGAAATGTGAGTGTGATGAGAACAAAGAACGGTGTTTCCTACACATATGGACCATATCTAGTCCAACTCTGCTTGTGAAACTGATACAAAGCACTGGTCCTCTAACATCCAATGCTTGTCAGTTAAGATGAGAAACGTGTGAGCTTCGTGCACGATGTAGTTCGTTTGAGCTGAAAAGTGACTGCCCTTACCTGAAACAAAGTAGTGCTTGTGGGAAGACACAGAGCCTGGGATTTAACTCCATTTCTGAAGGGAAACACACAGCATAGTTCTCATCCATGGATCACACTCTGCTTTAGAGCAACAAGAACGCTCTTGCATTCTAGATTCTCTAATAGAGCAGGAAACTTGAGTGTGCTCAGAAAAAGAGCAGTGTTTCCTACACATATGGACCATATCTAGTTCAACTCTGCTTCTGAAACTGAAATAAACCACAGGTCCTCTAACATTCAATGCTGGTCAGTTAAGATGAGAAATGTGTGAGCTTCGTGAACAATGTAGTTCATTTGAGCTGTAAGTAACTGCCCTTACCTGAAACGAAGTCTTGATTGTAGGAAGACACAGAGCCGGGGATTTAACTCCATTTCTGAAGGGAAACACACAGCATAGTTCTCATCCATGGATCACACTCTCTTTTAGTGCAAGAAGCACGCTCTTGATTTCCAGAGTCTCTAAGACAGCAGGAAACGTGAGTATGATGAGAACAAAAGAACGGTGTTTCCTACACATACGGACCATATCTAGATCAACTCTGCTTCTGAAACTGAAAGAAACCACAGGTTATCTAACATCCAATGCTTGTCAGTTAAGATGAGAAACGTATGAGCTTCGTGAACGATGTAGTTTGTTTGAGCTATAAAGTAACAGCCCTTACGTGAAATGAAGTCTTGATAGTAGGAACACTGAGAGCCTGGGATTTAACTCCATTTCTGAAGTGAAACACACAGCAGAGTTCTCATCCATTGATCACACTCTGCTTTACAGCAAGAAGAACGCTCTTGCTCTCCAGAGTCTCTAAGACAGCAGGAAACATGAGTGTGATGAGAACAAAAGAACGGTGTTTCCTACACATAACGACCATATATAGTCCTACTCTGCCTCTGAAACTAATACAAAGCACTGGTCCTCTAACATCCAATGCTTGTCAGTTAAGATGAGAAACGTGTGAGCTTCGTGAACGATGTAGTTCGTTTGAGCTGAAAAGTGACTGCCCTTACCTGAAACACAGTAGTGCTTGTGGGAAGACACAGAGCCTGGGATTTAACTCGATTTCTGAAGGGAAACACACAGCAAAGTTCTCATCCATGGATCACACTCTGCTTTAGAGCAACAAGAACGCTCTTGCTTTCTAGATTCTCTAATAAAGCAGGAAACTTGAGTGTGCTCAGAAAAAAAAGAACAGTGTTTCCTACACATACGGACCATATCTAGTTCAACTCTGCTTCTGAAACTGAAAGAAACCACAGGTCCTCTAACATTCAATGCTTGTCAGTTAAGATGAGAAACGTGTGAGCTTTGTGAACGATGTAGTTCATTTGAGCTGTAAGTTCTGTCCTTACCTGAAATGAAGTCTTGATTGTAGGAACACTGAGAGCCTGGGATTTAACTCCATTTCTGAAGTGAAACACACAGCAGAGTTCTCATCCATGGATCACACTCTGCTTTAGTGCAAGAAGCACGCTCTTGCTTTCCAGAGTCTCTTAGATGGCAGGAAACGTGAGTGTGATGAGAACAAAAGAACGGTTTTACCTACACATACGGACCATATCTAGTCCAACTCTGCTTCTGAATCTGATACAAAGCACTGGTCCTCTAACATCCAATGCTTGTCAGTTAAGATGAGAAACGTGTTAGCTTCGTGAACGATGTAGTTCGTTTGAGCTGAAAAGTTACTGCCCTTACCTGAAATGAAGTCTTGATTGTAGGAAGACACAGAGCCAGGGATTTAACTCCATTTCTAAAGGGAAACACACAACCTAGTTCTCATCCATGGATAACACCCTGCTTTAGAGCAAGAAGGACGCTCTTGCTTTCTAGAATCTCTAATAAAGCAGGAAACTTGAGTGTGCTCAGAACAAAAGAACGGTGTTTCCTACAAATACGGACCATATCTCTTTCAACTCTGCTTCTGAAACTGAAAGAAACCACAGGTCCTCTAACATCCAATGCTTGTCAGTTAAGATGAGAAACGTGGGAGCTTTGTGAACGATGTAGTTCATTTGAGCTGAAAAGTGACTGCACTTACTTCAAACGAAGATTGCTTGTAGGAAGACACAGAGCCTGGAATTTAACACCATTTCTGAAGGGAAACACAGAGCATAGTTCTCATCAATGGATCACACTCTGTTTTAGAGCAAGAAGCACGCTCTTGCTTTCCAGAGTCTCTAAGACAGCAGGAAACGTGAGTGTGATGAGAACAAAAGAACGGTGTTTCCTACAGATACGGACAATATCTAGATCAACTCTGCTTCTGAAACTGATACAAAGCACTGGTCCTCTAACATCCAATGCTTGTCAGTTAAGATGAGAAACATGTGAGCTTCGTGAACGATGTAGTTCATTTAACTGAAAAGTGACTGCCCTTACCTGAAACGAAGTAATGCTTGTGGGAAGACACAGAGCCTGGGATTTAACTCCATTTCTGAAGGGAAACACACAGCATAGTTCTCATCCATTGGGTCACACTCTGCTTTAGAGCAACAAGAACGCTCTTGCTTTCTAGATTCTCTAATACAGCAGGAAACTTGAGTGTGCTAGAACAAAAGCTCAGTGTTTCCTACACATACGGACCATATCTAGTTCAACTCTGCTTCTGAAACTGAAAGAAACCACGGGTCCTCTAACATCCAATGCTTGTCAGTTAAGATGAGAAACGTGTGAGCTTCGTGAACGATGTAGTTCTTTAAGCTGTAAAGTAACTGCCCTTACCTGAAACGATGTCTTGCTTGTAGGTACACTGAGAGCTTGTGATTTCACTCCATTTCTGAAGGGAAACACACAGCAGAGTTCTCATCTATTGATCGCAAGCTGCTTTAGAGCAAGAAGCATGCTCTTGCTTTCCAGATTCTCTAAGAGAGCAGGAAATGTGAGTGTGATGAGAAAAAAGAACGGTGTTTCCTACACATATGAACCATATCTAGTCCAACTCTGCTTGTGAAACTGATACAAAGCACTGGTCCTCTAACATCCAATGCTTGTCAGTTAAGATGAGAAACGTGTGAGCTTCGTGAACGATGTAGTTCGTTTGAGCTGAAAAGTGACTGCCCTTAACTGAAACAAAGTAGTGCTTGTGGGAAGACACAGAGCCTGGGATTTAACTCGATTTCTGAAGGGAAACACACAGCATAGTTCTCATCCATGGATCACACTCTGCTTTAGAGCAACAAGAACGCTCTTGCTTTCCAGATTCTCTAATACAGCAGGAAACTTGAGTGTGCTCAGAACAACAGAACAGTGTTTCCTACACATACGGACCATATCTAGTTCAACTCTGCTTCTGAAACTGAAAGAAACCACAGGTCCTCTAACAATCAATGCTTGTCCGTTAAGATGAGAAACATGTGAGCTTCGTGAACGATGTAGTTCATTTGAGCTGTAAGTAACTGCCGTTACCTGAAACGAAGTCTTGATTGTAGGAACACTGAGAGCCTGGGATTTAACTCCATTTCTGAAGTGAAACACACAGCAGAGTTCTCATCCATGGATCACACTCTGCTTTAGTGCAAGAAGCACGCTCTTGCTTTCCAGAGTCTCTTAGATGGCAGGAAACGTAAGTGTGATGAGAACAAAAGAACGGTTTTACCTACACATACGGACCATATCTAGTCCAACTCTGCTTCTGAATCTGATACAAAGCACTGGTCCTCTAACATCCAATGCTTGTCAGTTATGATGAGAAACGTGTTAGCTTCGTGAGCGATGTAGTTCGTTTGAGCTGAAAAGTTACTGCCCTTACATGAAATGAAGTCTTGATTGTAGGAAGACACAGAGCCAGGGATTTAACTCCATTTCTGAAGGGAAACACACAGCCTAGTTCTCATCCATGGATAACACCCTGCTTTAGAGCAAGAAAGACGCTCTTGCTTTCTAGAATCTCTAATAAAGCAGGAAACTTGAGTGTGCTCAGAACAAAAGAACGGTGTTTCCTACAAATACGGACCATATCTAGTTCAACTCTGCTTCTGAAACTCAAAGAAACCACAGGTCCTCTAATATCCAATGCTTGTCAGTTAAGATGAGAAACGTGTGAGCTTCGTGAACGATGTAGTTCGTTTGAGCTGTAAAGTAACTGCCCTTACCTGAAATGAAGTCTTGATTGTAGGAACACTGAGAACCTGGGATTTAACTCCATTTCAGAAGTGAAACACACAGCAGAGTTCTCATCCATTGATCACACTCTGCTTTAGAGCAAGAAGCACGCTCTTGCTTTCCAGAGTCTCTAAGATAGCAGGTAACCTGAGTGTGATGAGAACAAAAGAACGGTGTTTCCTACACATACGGATCATACCTAGTCCAACTCTGCTTCTGAAATTGATACAAAGCACTGGACCTCTAACATCCAATGCTTGTCAGTTAATATGAGAAACGTGTTAGCTTCATGAACGATGTAGTTCCTTTGAGCTGAAAAGTGACTGCCCTTACCTGAAACGAAGTACTGCTTGTGGGAGTACACAGAGCCTAGGATTTAACTCGATTTATGAAGGGAAACACACAGCATAGTTCTCATCCAAGGATCACACTCTGCTTTAGAGCAACAAGAACGCTCTTGCATTCTAGATTCTCTAATAGAGCAGGAAACTTGAGTGTGCTCAGAAAAAGAGCAGTGTTTCCTACACATATGGACCATATCTAGTTCAACTCTGCTTCTGAAACTGAAATAAACCACAGGTCCTCTAACATTCAATGCTGGTCAGTTAAGATGAGAAATGTGTGAGCTTCGTGAACAATGTAGTTCATTTGAGCTGTAAGTAACTGCCCTTACCTGAAACGAAGTCTTGATTGTAGGAAGACACAGAGCCGGGGATTTAACTCCATTTCTGAAGGGAAACACACAGCATAGTTCTCATCCATGGATCACACTCTCTTTTAGTGCAAGAAGCACGCTCTTGATTTCCAGAGTCTCTAAGACAGCAGGAAACGTGAGTATGATGAGAACAAAAGAACGGTGTTTCCTACACATACGGACCATATCTAGATCAACTCTGCTTCTGAAACTGAAAGAAACCACAGGTTATCTAACATCCAATGCTTGTCAGTTAAGATGAGAAACGTATGAGCTTCGTGAACGATGTAGTTTGTTTGAGCTATAAAGTAACAGCCCTTACGTGAAATGAAGTCTTGATTGTAGGAACACTGAGAGCCTGGGATTTAACTCCATTTCTGAAGTGAAACACACAGCAGAGTTCTCATCCATTGATCACACTCTGCTTTACAGCAAGAAGAACGCTCTTGCTTTCCAGAGTCTCTAAGACAGCAGGAAACATGAGTGTGATGAGAACAAAAGAACGGTGTTTCCTACACATAACGACCATATATAGTCCTACTCTGCCTCTGAAACTAATACAAAGCACAGGTCCTCTAACATCCAATGCTTGTCAGTTAAGATGAGAAACGTGTGAGCTTCGTGAACGATGTAGTTCGTTTGAGCTGAAAAGTGACTGCCCTTACCTGAAACACAGTAGTGCTTGTGGGAAGACACAGAGCCTGGGATTTAACTCGATTTCTGAAGGGAAACACACAGCAAAGTTCTCATCCATGGATCACACTCTGCTTTAGAGCAACAAGAACGCTCTTGCTTTCTAGATTCTCTAATAAAGCAGGAAACTTGAGTGTGCTCAGAAAAAAAAGAACAGTGTTTCCTACACATACGGACCATATCTAGTTCAACTCTGCTTCTGAAACTGAAAGAAACCACAGGTCCTCTAACATTCAATGCTTGTCAGTTAAGATGAGAAACGTGTGAGCTTTGTGAACGATGTAGTTCATTTGAGCTGTAAGTTCTGTCCTTACCTGAAATGAAGTCTTGATTGTAGGAACACTGAGAGCCTGGGATTTAACTCCATTTCTGAAGTGAAACACACAGCAGAGTTCTCATCCATGGATCACACTCTGCTTTAGTGCAAGAAGCACGCTCTTGCTTTCCAGAGTCTCTTAGATGGCAGGAAACGTGAGTGTGATGAGAACAAAAGAACGGTTTTACCTACACATACGGACCATATCTAGTCCAACTCTGCTTCTGAATCTGATACAAAGCACTGGTCCTCTAACATCCAATGCTTGTCAGTTAAGATGAGAAACGTGTTAGCTTCGTGAACGATGTAGTTCGTTTGAGCTGAAAAGTTACTGCCCTTACCTGAAATGAAGTCTTGATTGTAGGAAGACACAGAGCCAGGGATTTAACTCCATTTCTAAAGGGAAACACACAACCTAGTTCTCATCCATGGATAACACCCTGCTTTAGAGCAAGAAGGACGCTCTTGCTTTCTAGAATCTCTAATAAAGCAGGAAACTTGAGTGTGCTCAGAACAAAAGAACGGTGTTTCCTACAAATACGGACCATATCTCTTTCAACTCTGCTTCTGAAACTGAAAGAAACCACAGGTCCTCTAACATCCAATGCTTGTCAGTTAAGATGAGAAACGTGGGAGCTTTGTGAACGATGTAGTTCATTTGAGCTGAAAAGTGACTGCACTTACTTCAAACGAAGATTGCTTGTAGGAAGACACAGAGCCTGGAATTTAACACCATTTCTGAAGGGAAACACAGAGCATAGTTCTCATCAATGGATCACACTCTGTTTTAGAGCAAGAAGCACGCTCTTGCTTTCCAGAGTCTCTAAGACAGCAGGAAACGTGAGTGTGATGAGAACAAAAGAACGGTGTTTCCTACAGATACGGACAATATCTAGATCAACTCTGCTTCTGAAACTGATACAAAGCACTGGTCCTCTAACATCCAATGCTTGTCAGTTAAGATGAGAAACATGTGAGCTTCGTGAACGATGTAGTTCATTTAACTGAAAAGTGACTGCCCTTACCTGAAACGAAGTAATGCTTGTGGGAAGACACAGAGCCTGGGATTTAACTCCATTTCTGAAGGGAAACACACAGCATAGTTCTCATCCATTGGGTCACACTCTGCTTTAGAGCAACAAGAACGCTCTTGCTTTCTAGATTCTCTAATACAGCAGGAAACTTGAGTGTGCTAGAACAAAAGCTCAGTGTTTCCTACACATACGGACCATATCTAGTTCAACTCTGCTTCTGAAACTGAAAGAAACCACGGGTCCTCTAACATCCAATGCTTGTCAGTTAAGATGAGAAACGTGTGAGCTTCGTGAACGATGTAGTTCTTTAAGCTGTAAAGTAACTGCCCTTACCTGAAACGATGTCTTGCTTGTAGGTACACTGAGAGCTTGTGATTTCACTCCATTTCTGAAGGGAAACACACAGCAGAGTTCTCATCTATTGATCGCAAGCTGCTTTAGAGCAAGAAGCATGCTCTTGCTTTCCAGATTCTGTAAGAGAGCAGGAAATGTGAGTGTGATGAGAAAAAAGAACGGTGTTTCCTACACATATGAACCATATCTAGTCCAACTCTGCTTGTGAAACTGATACAAAGCACTGGTCCTCTAACATCCAATGCTTGTCAGTTAAGATGAGAAACGTGTGAGCTTCGTGAACGATGTAGTTCGTTTGAGCTGAAAAGTGACTGCCCTTAACTGAAACAAAGTAGTGCTTGTGGGAAGACACAGAGCCTGGGATTTAACTCGATTTCTGAAGGGAAACACACAGCAAAGTTCTCATCCATGGATCACACTCTGCTTTAGAGCAACAAGAACGCTCTTGCTTTCCAGATTCTCTAATACAGCAGGAAACTTGAGTGTGTCAGAACAACAGAACAGTGTTTCCTACACATACGGACCATATCTAGTTCAACTCTGCTTCTGAAACTGAAAGAAACCACAGGTCCTCTAACAATCAATGCTTGTCCGTTAAGATGAGAAACATGTGAGCTTCGTGAACGATGTAGTTCATTTGAGCTGTAAGTAACTGCCGTTACCTGAAACGAAGTCTTGATTGTAGGAACACTGAGAGCCTGGGATTTAACTCCATTTCTGAAGTGAAACACACAGCAGAGTTCTCATCCATGGATCACACTCTGCTTTAGTGCAAGAAGCACGCTCTTGCTTTCCAGAGTCTCTTAGATGGCAGGAAACGTAAGTGTGATGAGAACAAAAGAACGGTTTTACCTACACATACGGACCATATCTAGTCCAACTCTGCTTCTGAATCTGATACAAAGCACTGGTCCTCTAACATCCAATGCTTGTCAGTTATGATGAGAAACGTGTTAGCTTCGTGAGCGATGTAGTTCGTTTGAGCTGAAAAGTTACTGCCCTTACATGAAATGAAGTCTTGATTGTAGGAAGACACAGAGCCAGGGATTTAACTCCATTTCTGAAGGGAAACACACAGCCTAGTTCTCATCCATGGATAACACCCTGCTTTAGAGCAAGAAAGACGCTCTTGCTTTCTAGAATCTCTAATAAAGCAGGAAACTTGAGTGTGCTCAGAACAAAAGAACGGTGTTTCCTACAAATACGGACCATATCTAGCTCAACTCTGCTTCTGAAACTCAAAGAAACCACAGGTCCTCTAATATCCAATGCTTGTCAGTTAAGATGAGAAACGTGTGAGCTTCGTGAACGATGTAGTTCGTTTGAGCTGTAAAGTAACTGCCCTTACCTGAAATGAAGTCTTGATTGTAGGAACACTGAGAACCTGGGATTTAACTCCATTTCAGAAGTGAAACACACAGCAGAGTTCTCATCCATTGATCACACTCTGCTTTAGAGCAAGAAGCACGCTCTTGCTTTCCAGAGTCTCTAAGATAGCAGGTAACCTGAGTGTGATGAGAACAAAAGAACGGTGTTTCCTACACATACGGATCATATCTAGTCCAACTCTGCTTCTGAAATTGATACAAAGCACTGGACCTCTAACATCCAATGCTTGTCAGTTAATATGAGAAACGTGTTAGCTTCATGAACGATGTAGTTCCTTTGAGCTGAAAAGTGACTGCCCTTACCTGAAACGAAGTACTGCTTGTGGGAGTACACAGAGCCTAGGATTTAACTCGATTTATGAAGGGAAACACACAGCATAGTTCTCATCCAAGGATCACACTCTGCTTTAGAGCAACAAGAACGCTCTTGCATTCTAGATTCTCTAATAGAGCAGGAAACTTGAGTGTGCTCAGAAAAAGAACAGTGTTTCCTACACATATGGACCATATCTAGTTCAACTCTGCTTCTGAAACTGAAAGAAACCACAGGTCCTCTAACATCCAATGCTTGTCAGTTAAGATGAGAAACGTGGGAGCTTCGTGAACGATGTAGTTCATTTGAGCTGAAAAGTGACTGCACTTACTTCAAACGAAGATTGCTTGTAGGAAGACACAGAGCCTGGAATTTAACACCATTTCTGAAGGGAAACACAGAGCATAGTTCTCATCAATGGATCTGTTTTAGAGCAAGAAGCACGCTCTTGCTTTCCAGATTCTCTAAGACAGCAGGAAACGTGAGTGTGATGAGAACAATAGAACGGTGTTTCCTACACATAAGGGCCATATATAGTCATACTCTGCCTCTGAAACTAATACAAAGCACTTGTCCTCTAACATCCAATGCTTGTCAGTTAAGATGAGAAACGTGTGAGCTTCGTGAACGATGTAGTTCGTTTGAGCTGAAAAGTGACTGCCCTTACCTGAAACACAGTAGTGCTTGTGGGAAGACACAGAGCCTGGAATTTAACACCATTTCTGAAGGGAAACACACAGCATAGTTCTCATCCATGGATCACACTCTGTTTTAGAGCAAGAAGCACGCTCTTGCTTTCCAGAGTCTCTAAGACAGCAGGAAACGTGAGTGTGATGAGAACAAAAGAACGGTGTTTCCTACAGATACGGACAATATCTAGATCAACTCTGCTTCTGAAACTGATACAAAGCACTGGTCCTCTAACATCCAATGCTTGTCAGTTAAGATGAGAAACATGTGAGCTTCGTGAACGATGTAGTTCATTTAACTGAAAAGTGACTGCCCTTACCTGAAACGAAGTAATGCTTGTGGGAAGACACAGAGCCTGGGATTTAACTCCATTTCTGAAGGGAAACACACAGCATAGTTCTCATCCATTGGGTCACACTCTGCTTTAGAGCAACAAGAACGCTCTTGCTTTCTAGATTCTCTAATACAGCAGGAAACTTGAGTGTGCTAGAACAAAAGCTCAGTGTTTCCTACACATACGGACCATATCTAGTTCAACTCTGCTTCTGAAACTGAAAGAAACCACGGGTCCTCTAACATCCAATGCTTGTCAGTTAAGATGAGAAACGTGTGAGCTTCGTGAACGATGTAGTTCTTTAAGCTGTAAAGTAACTGCCCTTACCTGAAACGATGTCTTGCTTGTAGGTACACTGAGAGCTTGTGATTTCACTCCATTTCTGAAGGGAAACACACAGCAGAGTTCTCATCTATTGATCGCAAGCTGCTTTAGAGCAAGAAGCATGCTCTTGCTTTCCAGATTCTCTAAGAGAGCAGGAAATGTGAGTGTGATGAGAAAAAAGAACGGTGTTTCCTACACATATGAACCATATCTAGTCCAACTCTGCTTGTGAAACTGATACAAAGCACTGGTCCTCTAACATCCAATGCTTGTCAGTTAAGATGAGAAACGTGTGAGCTTCGTGAACGATGTAGTTCGTTTGAGCTGAAAAGTGACTGCCCTTAACTGAAACAAAGTAGTGCTTGTGGGAAGACACAGAGCCTGGGATTTAACTCGATTTCTGAAGGGAAACACACAGCAAAGTTCTCATCCATGGATCACACTCTGCTTTAGAGCAACAAGAACGCTCTTGCTTTCCAGATTCTCTAATACAGCAGGAAACTTGAGTGTGTCAGAACAACAGAACAGTGTTTCCTACACATACGGACCATATCTAGTTCAACTCTGCTTCTGAAACTGAAAGAAACCACAGGTCCTCTAACAATCAATGCTTGTCCGTTAAGATGAGAAACATGTGAGCTTCGTGAACGATGTAGTTCATTTGAGCTGTAAGTAACTGCCGTTACCTGAAACGAAGTCTTGATTGTAGGAACACTGAGAGCCTGGGATTTAACTCCATTTCTGAAGTGAAACACACAGCAGAGTTCTCATCCATGGATCACACTCTGCTTTAGTGCAAGAAGCACGCTCTTGCTTTCCAGAGTCTCTTAGATGGCAGGAAACGTAAGTGTGATGAGAACAAAAGAACGGTTTTACCTACACATACGGACCATATCTAGTCCAACTCTGCTTCTGAATCTGATACAAAGCACTGGTCCTCTAACATCCAATGCTTGTCAGTTATGATGAGAAACGTGTTAGCTTCGTGAGCGATGTAGTTCGTTTGAGCTGAAAAGTTACTGCCCTTACATGAAATGAAGTCTTGATTGTAGGAAGACACAGAGCCAGGGATTTAACTCCATTTCTGAAGGGAAACACACAGCCTAGTTCTCATCCATGGATAACACCCTGCTTTAGAGCAAGAAAGACGCTCTTGCTTTCTAGAATCTCTAATAAAGCAGGAAACTTGAGTGTGCTCAGAACAAAAGAACGGTGTTTCCTACAAATACGGACCATATCTAGCTCAACTCTGCTTCTGAAACTCAAAGAAACCACAGGTCCTCTAATATCCAATGCTTGTCAGTTAAGATGAGAAACGTGTGAGCTTCGTGAACGATGTAGTTCGTTTGAGCTGTAAAGTAACTGCCCTTACCTGAAATGAAGTCTTGATTGTAGGAACACTGAGAACCTGGGATTTAACTCCATTTCAGAAGTGAAACACACAGCAGAGTTCTCATCCATTGATCACACTCTGCTTTAGAGCAAGAAGCACGCTCTTGCTTTCCAGAGTCTCTAAGATAGCAGGTAACCTGAGTGTGATGAGAACAAAAGAACGGTGTTTCCTACACATACGGATCATATCTAGTCCAACTCTGCTTCTGAAATTGATACAAAGCACTGGACCTCTAACATCCAATGCTTGTCAGTTAATATGAGAAACGTGTTAGCTTCATGAACGATGTAGTTCCTTTGAGCTGAAAAGTGACTGCCCTTACCTGAAACGAAGTACTGCTTGTGGGAGTACACAGAGCCTAGGATTTAACTCGATTTATGAAGGGAAACACACAGCATAGTTCTCATCCAAGGATCACACTCTGCTTTAGAGCAACAAGAACGCTCTTGCATTCTAGATTCTCTAATAGAGCAGGAAACTTGAGTGTGCTCAGAAAAAGAACAGTGTTTCCTACACATATGGACCATATCTAGTTCAACTCTGCTTCTGAAACTGAAAGAAACCACAGGTCCTCTAACATCCAATGCTTGTCAGTTAAGATGAGAAACGTGGGAGCTTCGTGAACGATGTAGTTCATTTGAGCTGAAAAGTGACTGCACTTACTTCAAACGAAGATTGCTTGTAGGAAGACACAGAGCCTGGAATTTAACACCATTTCTGAAGGGAAACACAGAGCATAGTTCTCATCAATGGATCTGTTTTAGAGCAAGAAGCACGCTCTTGCTTTCCAGATTCTCTAAGACAGCAGGAAACGTGAGTGTGATGAGAACAATAGAACGGTGTTTCCTACAGATACGGACAATATCTAGATCAACTCTGCTTCTGAAACTGATACAAAGCACGGGTCCTCTAACATCCAATGCTTGTCAGTTAAGATGAGAAACGTGTGAGCTTCGTGAACGATGTAGTTCTTTAAGCTGTAAAGTAACTGCCCTTACCTGAAACGATGTCTTGCTTGTAGGTACACTGAGAGCTTGTGATTTAACTCCATTTCTGAGGGGAAACACACAGCATAGTTCTCATCCATGGATCACACTCTCTTTTAGTGCAAGAAGCACGCTCTTGATTTCCAGAGTCTCTAAGACAGCAGGAAACGTGAGTATGATGAGAACAAAAGAACGGTGTTTCCTACACATACGGACCATATCTCGATCAACTCTGCTTCTGAAACTGAAAGAAACCACAGGTTATCTAACATCCAATGCTTGTCAGTTAAGATGAGAAACGTATGAGCTTCGTGAACGATGTAGTTTGTTTGAGCTATAAAGTAACAGCCCTTACGTGAAATGAAGTCTTGATTGTAGGAACACTGAGAGCCTGGGATTTAACTCCATTTCTGAAGTGAAACACACAGCAGAGTTCTCATCCATTGATCACACTCTGCTTTACAGCAAGAAGAACGCTCTTGCTTTCCAGAGTCTCTAAGACAGCAGGAAACATGAGTGTGATGAGAACAAAAGAACGGTGATTCCTACACATAAGGACCATATATAGTCCTATTCTGCCTCTGAAACTAATACAAAGCACTGGTCCTCTAACATCCAATGCTTGTCAGTTAAGATGAGAAACGTGTGAGCTTCGTGAACGATGTAGTTCGTTTGAGCTGAAAAGTGACTGCCCTTACCTGAAACACAGTAGTGCTTGTGGGAAGACACAGAGCCTGGGATTTAACTCGATTTCTGAAGGGAAACACACAGCAAAGTTCTCATCCATGGATCACACTCTGCTTTAGAGCAACAAGAACGCTCTTGCTTTCTAGATTCTCTAATAGAGCAGGAAACTTGAGTGTGCTCAGAACAAAAGAACAGTGTTTCCTACACATACGGACCATATCTAGTTCAACTCTGCTTCTGAAACTGAAAGAAACCACAGGTCCTCTAACATTCAATGCTTGTCAGTTAAGATCAGAAACGTGTGAGCTTCGTGAACGATGTAGTTCATTTGAGCTGTAAGTTCTGCCCTTACCTGAAACGAAGTCTTGATTGTAGGAACACTGAGAGCCTGGGATTTAACTCCATTTCTGAAGTGAAACACACAGCAGAGTTCTCATCCATTGATCACACTCTGCTTTAGAGCAAGAAGCACGCTCTTGCTTTCCAGAGTCTCTAAGATAGCAGGAAACCTGAGTGTGATGAGAACAAAAGAACGGTGTTTCCTACACATACGGACCATATCTAGTCCAACTCTGCTTCTGAAATTGATACAAAGCACTGGTCCTCTAACATCCAATGCTTGTCAGTTAATATGAGAAACGTGTTAGCTTCATGAACGATGTTGTTCCTTTGAGCTGAAAAGTGACTGCCCTTACCTGAAATGAAGTACTGCTTGTGGGAGTACACAGAGCCTAGGATTTAACTCGATTTATGAAGGGAAACACACAGCATAGTTCTCATCCCTGGATAACACTCTGCTTTCGAACAACAAGGACGCTCTTGCTTTCTAGAATCTCTAATAAAGCAGGAAACTTGAGTGTGCTCAGAACAAAAGAACGGTGTTTCCTACACATACGGACCATATCTAGATCAACTCTGCTTCTGAAACTGAAAGAAACCACAGGTTATCTAACATCCAATGCTTGTCAGTTAAGATGAGAAACGTATGAGCTTTGTGAACGATGTAGTTTGTTTGAGCTATAAAGTAACAGCCCTTACGTGAAATGAAGTCTTGATTGTAGGAACACTGAGAGCCTCTGATTTAACTCCATTTCTGAAGTGAAACACACAGCAGAGTTCTCATCCATGGATCACACTCTACTTTAGTGCAAGAAGCACGCTCTTGCTTTCCAGAGTCTCTTAGATGGCAGGAAACGTGAGTGTGATGAGAACAAAAGAACGGTTTTACCTACACATACAGACCATATCTAGTCCAACTCTGCTTCTGAATCTGATACAAAGCACTGGTCCTCTAACATCCAATGCTTGTCAGTTAAGATGAGAAACGTGTTAGCTTCGTGAACGATGTAGTTCGTTTGAGCTGAAAAGTTACTGCCCTTAACTGAAATGAAGTCTTGATTGTCGGAATACACAGAGCCAGGGATTTAACTCCATTTCTGAAGGGAAACACACAGCCTAGTTCTCATCCATGGATAACACCCTGCTTTAGAGCAAGAAGGACGCTCTTGCTTTCTAGAATCTCTAATAAAGCAGGAAACTTGAGTGTGCTCAGAACAAAAGAACGGTGTTTCCTACAAATACGGACGATATCTAGTTCAACTCTGCTTCTGAAACTGAAAGAAACCACAGGTCCTCTAACATCCAATGCTTGTCAGTTAAGATGAGAAACGTGGGAGCTTTGTGAACGATGTAGTTCATTTGAGCTGAAAAGTGACTGCACTTACTTCAAACGAAGACTTGCTTGTAGGAAGACACAGAGCCTGGAATTTAACACCATTTCTGAAGGGAAACACAGAGCATAGTTCTCATCAATGGATCACACTCTGTTTTAGAGCAAGAAGCACGCTCTTGCTTTCAAGAGTCTCTAAGACAGCAGGAAACGTGAGTGTGATGAGAACAAAAGAACGGTGTTTCCTACAGATACGGACAATATCTAGATCAACTCTGCTTCTGAAACTGATACAAAGCACTGGTCCTCTAACATCCAATGCTTGTCAGTTAAGATGAGAAACATGTGAGCTTCGTGAACGATGTAGTTCATTTGAGCTGAAAAGTGACTGCCCTTACCTGAAACGAAGTAATGCTTGTGGGAAGACACAGAGCCTTGGATTTAACTCCATTTCTGAAGGGAAACACACAACACAGTCTCATCCATGGATCACACTCTGCTTTAGAGAAAGAAGAACGCTCTTGCTTTCTAGATTCTCTAATACAGCAGGAAACTTGAGTGTGCTAGAACAAAAGCTCAGTGTTTCCTACACATACGGACCATATCTAGTTCAACTCTGCTTCTGAAAATGAAAGAAACCACAGGTCCTCTAACAATCAATGCTTGTCCGTTAAGATGAGAAACATGTGAGCTTCGTGAACGATGTAGTACATTTGAGCTGTAAGTAACTGCCATTACCTGAAACGAAGTCTTGATTGTAGGAACACTGAGAGCCTAGGATTTAACTCCATTTCTGAAGTGAAACACACAGCAGAGTTCTCATCCATGGATCACACTCTGCTTTAGTGCAAGAAGCACGCTCTTGCTTTCCAGAGTCTCTTAGATGGCAGGAAACGTAAATGTGATGAGAACAAAAGAACGGTTTTACCTACACATACGGACCATATCTAGTCCAACTCTGCTTCTGAATCTGATACAAAGCACTGGTCCTCTAACATCCAATGCTTGTCAGTTAAGATGAGAAACGTGTTACCTTCGTGGACGATGTAGTTCATTTGAGCTGAAAAGTTACTGCCCTTACATGAAATGAAGTCTTGATTGTAGGAAGACACAGAGCCAGGGATTTAACTCCATTTCTGAAGGGAAACACACAGCCTAGTTCTCATCCATGGATAACACCCTGCTTTAGAGCAAGAAAGACGCTCTTGCTTTCTAGAATCTCTAATAAAGCAGGAAACTTGAGTGTGCTCAGAACAAAAGAACGGTGTTTCCTACAAATACGGACCATATCTAGTTCAACTCTGCTTCTGAAACTGAAAGAAACCACAGGTCCTCTAACATCCAATGCTTGTCAGTTAAGATGAGAAACGTGGGAGCTTTGTGAACGATGTAGTTCATTTGAGCTGAAAAGTGACTGCACTTACTTAAAACGAAGTCTTGCTTGTAGGAAGACACAGAGCCTGGAATTTAACTCGATTTATGAAGGTAAACACACAGCATAGTTCTCATCCATGGATCACACTCTGCTTTAGAGCAACAAGAACGCTCTTGCTTTCTAGATTCTCTAATAGAGCAGGAAACTTGAGTGTGCTCAGAAAAAGAACAGTGTTTCCTACACATACGGACCATATCTAGTTCAACTCTGCTTCTGAAACTGAAAGAAACCACAGGTCCTCTAACATTCAATGCTGGTCAGTTAAGATCAGAAACGTGTGAGCTTCGTGAACGATGTAGTTCATTTGAGCTGTAAATAACTGCCTTTACCTGAAACGAAGTCTTGATTGTAGGAAGACACAGAGCCGGGGATTTAACTCCATTTCTGAAGGGAAACACACAGCATAGTTCTCATCCCTGGGTAACACTCTGCTTTCGAACAAGAAGGACGCTCTTGCTTTCTAGAATCTCTAATAAAGCAGGAAACTTGAGTGTGCTCAGAACAAAAGAACGGTGTTTCCTACAAATACGGACCATATCTAGTTCAACTCTGCTCTGAAACTGAAAGAAACCACAGGTCCTCTAACATCCAATGCTTGTCAGTTAAGATGAGAAACGTGGGAGCTTCGTGAACGATGTAGTTCATTTGAGCTGAAAAGTGACTGCACTTACTTCAAACGAAGTCTTGCTTGTAGGAAGATACAGAGCCGGGGATTTAACTCCATTTCTGAAGGGAAACACACAGCATAGTTCTCATCCATGGATCACACTCTCTTTTAGTGCAAGAAGCACGCTCTTGATTTCCAGAGTCTCTAAGACAGCAGGAAACGTGAGTATGATGAGAACAAAAGAACGGTGTTTCCTACACATAAGGACCATATATAGTCCTACTCTGCCTCTGAAACTAATACAAAGCACTGGTCCTCTAAAATCCAATGCTTGTCAGTTAAGATGAGAAACGTGTGAGCTTCGTGAATGATGTAGTTCGTTTGAGCTGAAAAGTGACTGCCCTTACCTGAAACACAGTAGTGCTTGTGGGAAGACACAGAGCCTGGGATTTAACTCGATTTCTGAAGGGAAACACACAGCAAAGTTCTCATCCATGGATCACACTCTGCTTTAGAGCAACAAGAACGCTCTTGCTTTCTAGATTCTCTAATAGAGCAGGAAACTTGAGTGTGCTCAGAAAAAAAGAACGGTGTTTCCTACAAATACGGACCATATCTAGTTCAACTCTGCTTCTGAACTGAAAGAAACCACAGGTCCTCTAACATTCAATGCTTGTCAGTTAAGATCAGAAACGTGTGAGCTTCGTGAACGATGTAGTTCATTGAGCTGTAAGTAACTGCCCTTACCTGAAACGAAGTCTTGATTGTAGGAACACTGAGAGCCTGGGATTTAACTCCATTTCTGAAGTGAAACACACAGCAGAGTTCTCATCCATGGATCACACTCTGCTTTAGTGCAAGAAGCACGCTCTTGCTTTCCAGAGTCTCTTAGATGGCAGGAAACGTGAGTGTGATGAGAACAAAAGAACGGTTTTACCTACACATACAGACCATATCTAGTCCAACTCTGCTTCTGAATCTGATACAAAGCACTGGTCCTCTAACATCCAATGCTTGTCAGTTAAGATGAGAAACGTGTTAGCTTCGTGAACGATGTAGTTCGTTTGAGCTGAAAAGTTACTGCCCTTAACTGAAATGAAGTCTTGATTGTCGGAATACACAGAGCCAGGGATTTAACTCCATTTCTGAAGGGAAACACACAGCCTAGTTCTCATCCATGGATAACACCCTGCTTTAGAGCAAGAAGGACGCTCTTGCTTTCTAGAATCTCTAATAAAGCAGGAAACTTGAGTGTGCTCAGAACAAAAGAACGGTGTTTCCTACAAATACGGACGATATCTAGTTCAACTCTGCTTCTGAAACTGAAAGAAACCACAGGTCCTCTAACATCCAATGCTTGTCAGTTAAGATGAGAAACGTGGGAGCTTTGTGAACGATGTAGTTCATTTGAGCTGAAAAGTGACTGCACTTACTTCAAACGAAGACTTGCTTGTAGGAAGACACAGAGCCTGGAATTTAACACCATTTCTGAAGGGAAACACAGAGCATAGTTCTCATCAATGGATCACACTCTGTTTTAGAGCAAGAAGCACGCTCTTGCTTTCAAGAGTCTCTAAGACAGCAGGAAACGTGAGTGTGATGAGAACAAAAGAACGGTGTTTCCTACAGATACGGACAATATCTAGATCAACTCTGCTTCTGAAACTGATACAAAGCACTGGTCCTCTAACATCCAATGCTTGTCAGTTAAGATGAGAAACATGTGAGCTTCGTGAACGATGTAGTTCATTTGAGCTGAAAAGTGACTGCCCTTACCTGAAACGAAGTAATGCTTGTGGGAAGACACAGAGCCTTGGATTTAACTCCATTTCTGAAGGGAAACACACAACACAGTCTCATCCATGGATCACACTCTGCTTTAGAGAAAGAAGAACGCTCTTGCTTTCTAGATTCTCTAATACAGCAGGAAACTTGAGTGTGCTAGAACAAAAGCTCAGTGTTTCCTACACATACGGACCATATCTAGTTCAACTCTGCTTCTGAAAATGAAAGAAACCACAGGTCCTCTAACAATCAATGCTTGTCCGTTAAGATGAGAAACATGTGAGCTTCGTGAACGATGTAGTACATTTGAGCTGTAAGTAACTGCCATTACCTGAAACGAAGTCTTGATTGTAGGAACACTGAGAGCCTAGGATTTAACTCCATTTCTGAAGTGAAACACACAGCAGAGTTCTCATCCATGGATCACACTCTGCTTTAGTGCAAGAAGCACGCTCTTGCTTTCCAGAGTCTCTTAGATGGCAGGAAACGTAAATGTGATGAGAACAAAAGAACGGTTTTACCTACACATACGGACCATATCTAGTCCAACTCTGCTTCTGAATCTGATACAAAGCACTGGTCCTCTAACATCCAATGCTTGTCAGTTAAGATGAGAAACGTGTTACCTTCGTGGACGATGTAGTTCATTTGAGCTGAAAAGTTACTGCCCTTACATGAAATGAAGTCTTGATTGTAGGAAGACACAGAGCCAGGGATTTAACTCCATTTCTGAAGGGAAACACACAGCCTAGTTCTCATCCATGGATAACACCCTGCTTTAGAGCAAGAAAGACGCTCTTGCTTTCTAGAATCTCTAATAAAGCAGGAAACTTGAGTGTGCTCAGAACAAAAGAACGGTGTTTCCTACAAATACGGACCATATCTAGTTCAACTCTGCTTCTGAAACTGAAAGAAACCACAGGTCCTCTAACATCCAATGCTTGTCAGTTAAGATGAGAAACGTGGGAGCTTTGTGAACGAAGTAGTTCATTTGAGCTGAAAAGTGACTGCACTTACTTAAAACGAAGTCTTGCTTGTAGGAAGACACAGAGCCTGGAATTTAACTCGATTTATGAAGGTAAACACACAGCATAGTTCTCATCCATGGATCACACTCTGCTTTAGAGCAACAAGAACGCTCTTGCTTTCTAGATTCTCTAATAGAGCAGGAAACTTGAGTGTGCTCAGAAAAAGAACAGTGTTTCCTACACATACGGACCATATCTAGTTCAACTCTGCTTCTGAAACTGAAAGAAACCACAGGTCCTCTAACATTCAATGCTGGTCAGTTAAGATCAGAAACGTGTGAGCTTCGTGAACGATGTAGTTCATTTGAGCTGTAAATAACTGCCTTTACCTGAAACGAAGTCTTGATTGTAGGAAGACACAGAGCCGGGGATTTAACTCCATTTCTGAAGGGAAACACACAGCATAGTTCTCATCCCTGGATAACACTCTGCTTTCGAACAAGAAGGACGCTCTTGCTTTCTAGAATCTCTAATAAAGCAGGAAACTTGAGTGTGCTCAGAACAAAAGAACGGTGTTTCCTACAAATACGGACCATATCTAGTTCAACTCTGCTCTGAAACTGAAAGAAACCACAGGTCCTCTAACATCCAATGCTTGTCAGTTAAGATGAGAAACGTGGGAGCTTCGTGAACGATGTAGTTCATTTGAGCTGAAAAGTGACTGCACTTACTTCAAACGAAGTCTTGCTTGTAGGAAGATACAGAGCCGGGGATTTAACTCCATTTCTGAAGGGAAACACACAGCATAGTTCTCATCCATGGATCACACTCTCTTTTAGTGCAAGAAGCACGCTCTTGATTTCCAGAGTCTCTAAGACAGCAGGAAACGTGAGTATGATGAGAATAAAAGAACGGTGTTTCCTACACATAAGGACCATATATAGTCCTACTCTGCCTCTGAAACTAATACAAAGCACTGGTCCTCTAAAATCCAATGCTTGTCAGTTAAGATGAGAAACGTGTGAGCTTCGTGAATGATGTAGTTCGTTTGAGCTGAAAAGTGACTGCCCTTACCTGAAACACAGTAGTGCTTGTGGGAAGACACAGAGCCTGGGATTTAACTCGATTTCTGAAGGGAAACACACAGCAAAGTTCTCATCCATGGATCACACTCTGCTTTAGAGCAACAAGAACGCTCTTGCTTTCTAGATTCTCTAATAGAGCAGGAAACTTGAGTGTGCTCAGAAAAAAAGAACGGTGTTTCCTACAAATACGGACCATATCTAGTTCAACTCTGCTTCTGAACTGAAAGAAACCACAGGTCCTCTAACATTCAATGCTTGTCAGTTAAGATCAGAAAGGTGTGAGCTTCGTGAACGATGTAGTTCATTGAGCTGTAAGTAACTGCCCTTACCTGAAACGAAGTCTTGATTGTAGGAACACTGAGAGCCTGGGATTTAACTCCATTTCTGAAGTGAAACACACAGCAGAGTTCTCATCCATGGATCACACTCTGCTTTAGTGCAAGAAGCACGCTCTTGCTTTCCAGAGTCTCTTAGATGGCAGGAAACGTGAGTGTGATGAGAACAAAAGAACGGTTTTACCTACACATACAGACCATATCTAGTCCAACTCTGCTTCTGAATCTGATACAAAGCACTGGTCCTCTAACATCCAATGCTTGTCAGTTAAGATGAGAAACGTGTTAGCTTCGTGAACGATGTAGTTCGTTTGAGCTGAAAAGTTACTGCCCTTAACTGAAATGAAGTCTTGATTGTCGGAATACACAGAGCCAGGGATTTAACTCCATTTCTGAAGGGAAACACACAGCCTAGTTCTCATCCATGGATAACACCCTGCTTTAGAGCAAGAAGGACGCTCTTGCTTTCTAGAATCTCTAATAAAGCAGGAAACTTGAGTGTGCTCAGAACAAAAGAACGGTGTTTCCTACAAATACGGACGATATCTAGTTCAACTCTGCTTCTGAAACTGAAAGAAACCACAGGTCCTCTAACATCCAATGCTTGTCAGTTAAGATGAGAAACGTGGGAGCTTTGTGAACGATGTAGTTCATTTGAGCTGAAAAGTGACTGCACTTACTTCAAACGAAGACTTGCTTGTAGGAAGACACAGAGCCTGGAATTTAACACCATTTCTGAAGGGAAACACAGAGCATAGTTCTCATCAATGGATCACACTCTGTTTTAGAGCAAGAAGCACGCTCTTGCTTTCAAGAGTCTCTAAGACAGCAGGAAACGTGAGTGTGATGAGAACAAAAGAACGGTGTTTCCTACAGATACGGACAATATCTAGATCAACTCTGCTTCTGAAACTGATACAAAGCACTGGTCCTCTAACATCCAATGCTTGTCAGTTAAGATGAGAAACATGTGAGCTTCGTGAACGATGTAGTTCATTTGAGCTGAAAAGTGACTGCCCTTACCTGAAACGAAGTAATGCTTGTGGGAAGACACAGAGCCTTGGATTTAACTCCATTTCTGAAGGGAAACACACAACACAGTCTCATCCATGGATCACACTCTGCTTTAGAGAAAGAAGAACGCTCTTGCTTTCTAGATTCTCTAATACAGCAGGAAACTTGAGTGTGCTAGAACAAAAGCTCAGTGTTTCCTACACATACGGACCATATCTAGTTCAACTCTGCTTCTGAAAATGAAAGAAACCACAGGTCCTCTAACAATCAATGCTTGTCCGTTAAGATGAGAAACATGTGAGCTTCGTGAACGATGTAGTACATTTGAGCTGTAAGTAACTGCCATTACCTGAAACGAAGTCTTGATTGTAGGAACACTGAGAGCCTAGGATTTAACTCCATTTCTGAAGTGAAACACACAGCAGAGTTCTCATCCATGGATCACACTCTGCTTTAGTGCAAGAAGCACGCTCTTGCTTTCCAGAGTCTCTTAGATGGCAGGAAACGTAAATGTGATGAGAACAAAAGAACGGTTTTACCTACACATACGGACCATATCTAGTCCAACTCTGCTTCTGAATCTGATACAAAGCACTGGTCCTCTAACATCCAATGCTTGTCAGTTAAGATGAGAAACGTGTTACCTTCGTGGACGATGTAGTTCATTTGAGCTGAAAAGTTACTGCCCTTACATGAAATGAAGTCTTGATTGTAGGAAGACACAGAGCCAGGGATTTAACTCCATTTCTGAAGGGAAACACACAGCCTAGTTCTCATCCATGGATAACACCCTGCTTTAGAGCAAGAAAGACGCTCTTGCTTTCTAGAATCTCTAATAAAGCAGGAAACTTGAGTGTGCTCAGAACAAAAGAACGGTGTTTCCTACAAATACGGACCATATCTAGTTCAACTCTGCTTCTGAAACTGAAAGAAACCACAGGTCCTCTAACATCCAATGCTTGTCAGTTAAGATGAGAAACGTGGGAGCTTTGTGAACGATGTAGTTCATTTGAGCTGAAAAGTGACTGCACTTACTTAAAACGAAGTCTTGCTTGTAGGAAGACACAGAGCCTGGAATTTAACTCGATTTATGAAGGTAAACACACAGCATAGTTCTCATCCATGGATCACACTCTGCTTTAGAGCAACAAGAACGCTCTTGCTTTCTAGATTCTCTAATAGAGCAGGAAACTTGAGTGTGCTCAGAAAAAGAACAGTGTTTCCTACACATACGGACCATATCTAGTTCAACTCTGCTTCTGAAACTGAAAGAAACCACAGGTCCTCTAACATTCAATGCTGGTCAGTTAAGATCAGAAACGTGTGAGCTTCGTGAACGATGTAGTTCATTTGAGCTGTAAATAACTGCCTTTACCTGAAACGAAGTCTTGATTGTAGGAAGACACAGAGCCGGGGATTTAACTCCATTTCTGAAGGGAAACACACAGCATAGTTCTCATCCCTGGATAACACTCTGCTTTCGAACAAGAAGGACGCTCTTGCTTTCTAGAATCTCTAATAAAGCAGGAAACTTGAGTGTGCTCAGAACAAAAGAACGGTGTTTCCTACAAATACGGACCATATCTAGTTCAACTCTGCTCTGAAACTGAAAGAAACCACAGGTCCTCTAACATCCAATGCTTGTCAGTTAAGATGAGAAACGTGGGAGCTTCGTGAACGATGTAGTTCATTTGAGCTGAAAAGTGACTGCACTTACTTCAAACGAAGTCTTGCTTGTAGGAAGATACAGAGCCGGGGATTTAACTCCATTTCTGAAGGGAAACACACAGCATAGTTCTCATCCATGGATCACACTCTCTTTTAGTGCAAGAAGCACGCTCTTGATTTCCAGAGTCTCTAAGACAGCAGGAAACGTGAGTATGATGAGAACAAAAGAACGGTGTTTCCTACACATACGGACCATATCTAGATCAACTCTGCTTCTGAAACTGAAAGAAACCACAGGTCCTCTAACAATCAATGCTTGTCCGTTAAGATGAGAAACATGTGAGTTTCGTGAACGATGTTGTTTTTTTGAGCTATAAAGTAACTGCCCTTACGTGAAATGAAGTCTTGATTGTAGGAACACTGAGAGCCTGGGATTTAACTCCATTTCTGAAGTGAAACACACAGCAGAGTTCTCATCCATTGATCACACTCTGCTTTACAGCAAGAAGAACGCTCTTGCTTTCCAGAGTCTCTAAGACAGCAGGAAACATGAGTGTGATGAGAACAAAAGAACAGTGTTTCCTACACATAAGGACCATATATAGTCCTACTCTGCCTCTGAAACTAATACAAAGCACTTGTCCTCTAACATCCAATGCTTGTCAGTTAAGATGAGAAACGTGTGAGCTTTGTGAACGATGTAGTTCGTTTGAGCTGAAAAGTGACTGCCCTTACCTGAAACACAGTAGTGCTTGTGGGAAGACACAGAGCCTGGAATTTAACACCATTTCTGAAGTGAAACAAACAGCATAGTTCTCATCCATGGATCACACTCTGTTTTAGAGCAAGAAGCACGCTCTTGCTTTCCAGAGTCTCTAAGACAGCAGGAAACGTGAGTGTGATGAGAACAAAAGAACAGTGTTTCCTACAGATACGGACAATATCTAGATCAACTCTGCTTCTGAACTGATACAAAGCACTGGTCCTCTAACATCCAATGCTTGTCAGTTAAGATGAGAAACATGTGAGCTTCGTGAACGATGTAGTTCATTTAACTGAAAAGTGACTGCCCTTACCTGAAACGAAGTAATGCTTGTGGGAAGACACAGAGCCTGGGATTTAACTCCATTTCTGAATGGAAACACACAGCATAGTTCTCATCCATTGGGTCACACTCTGCTTTAGAGAAAGAAGAACGCTCTTGCTTTCTAGATTCTCTAATACAGCAGGAAACTTGAGTGTGCTAGAACAAAAGCTCAGTGTTTCCTACACATACGGACCATATCTAGTTCAACTCTGCTTCTGAAACTGAAAGAAACCATGGGTCCTCTAACATCCAATGCTTGTCAGTTAAGATGAGAAACGTGTGAGCTTCATGAACGATGTAGTTCTTTAAGCTGTAAAGTAACTGCCCTTACCTGAAACGAAGTCTTGCTTGTAGGTACACTGAGAGCTTGTGATTTCACTCCATTTCTGAAGGGAAACACACAGCAGAGTTCTCATCTATTGATCGCAAGCTGCTTTAGAGCAAGAAGCATGCTCTTGCTTTCCAGATTCACTAAGAGATCAGGAAATATGAGTGTGATGAGAACAAAGAACGGTGTTTCCTACACATATGGACCATATCTAGTCCAACTCTGCTTGTGAAACTGATACAAAGCACTGGTCCTCTAACATCCAATGCTTGTCAGTTAAGATGAGAAATGTGTGAGCTTCGTGAACGATGTAGTTCGTTTGAGCTGAAAAGTGACTGCCCTTACCTGAAACAAAGTAGTGCTTGTGGGAAGACACAGAGCCTGGGATTTAACTCGATTTCTGAAGGGAAACACACAGCATAGTTCTCATCCATGGATCACACTCTGCTTTAGAGCAACAAGAACGCTCTTGCTTTCCAGATTCTCTAATACAGCAGGAAACTTGAGTGTGCTCAGAACAACAGAACAGTGTTTCCTACACATACGGACCATATCTAGTTCAACTCTGCTTCTGAAACTGAAAGAAACCACAGGTCCTCTAACAATCAATGCTTGTCCGTTAAGATGAGAAACATGTGAGTTTCGTGAACGATGTAGTTCATTTTAGCTGTAAGTAACTGGCCTTACCTGAAACGAAGTCTTGATTGTAGGAACACTGAGAGCCTGGGATTTAACTCCATTTCTGAAGTGAAACACACAGCAGAGTTCTCATCCATGGATCACACTCTGCTTTAGTGCAAGAAGCACGCTCTTGCTTTCCAGAGTCTCTTAGATGGCAGGAAACGTGAGTGTGATGAGAACAAAAGAACGGTGTTACCTACACATACGGACCATATCTAGTCCAACTCTGCTTCTGAATCTGATACAAAGCACTGGTCCTCTAACATCCAATGCTTGTCAGTTAAGATGAGAAACGTGTTAGCTTCGTGAACGATGTAGTTCGTTTGAGCTGAAAAGTGACTGCCCTTACCTGAAACACAGTAGTGCTTGTGGGAAGACACAGAGCCTGGGATTTAACTCCATTTCTGAAGGGAAACACACAGCCTAGTTCTCATCCATGGATAACACCCTGCTTTAGAGCAAGAAAGATGCTCTTGCTTTCTAGAATCTCTAATAAAGCAGGAAAATTGAGTGTGCTCAGAACAAAAGAACGGTGTTTCCTACAAATACGGACCATATCTAGTTCAACTCTGCTTCTGAAACTGAAAGAAACCACAGGTCCTCTAACATCCAATGCTTGTCAGTTAAGATGAGAAACGTGGGAGCTTCTTGAACGATGTAGTTCATTTGAGCTGAAAAGTGACTGCACTTACTTCAAACGAAGTCTTGCTTGTAGAAAGACCCAGAGCCTGGAATTTAACTCGATTTATGAAGGGAAACACACAGCATAGTTCTCATCCATTGATCACACTCTGCTTTACAGCAAGAAGAACGCTCTTGCTTTCCAGAGTCTCTAAGACAGCAGGAAACATGAGTGTGATGAGAACAAAAGAACGGTGTTTCCTACACATAAGGGCCATATATAGTCATACTCTGCCTCTGAAACTAATACAAAGCACTTGTCCTCTAACATCCAATGCTTGTCAGTTAAGATGAGAAACGTGTGAGCTTCGTGAACGATGTAGTTCGTTTGAGCTGAAAAGTGACTGCCCTTACCTGAAACACAGTAGTGCTTGTGGGAAGACACAGAGCCTGGAATTTAACACCATTTCTGAAGGGAAACACACAGCATAGTTCTCATCCATGGATCACACTCTGTTTTAGAGCAAGAAGCACGCTCTTGCTTTCCAGAGTCTCTAAGACAGCAGGAAACGTGAGTGTGATGAGAACAAAAGAACGGTGTTTCCTACATATACGGACAATATCTAGATCAACTCTGCTTCTGAAACTGATACAAAGCACTGGTCCTCTAACATCCAATGCTTGTCAGTTAAGATGAGAAACATGTGAGCTTCGTGAACGATGTAGTTCATTTGAGCTGAAAAGTGACTGCCCTTACCTGAAACGAAGTAGTGCTTGTGGGAAGACACAGAGCCTGGGATTTAACTCCATTTCTGAAGGGAAACACACAGCATAGTTCTCATCCATTGGGTCACACTCTGCTTTAGAGCAACAAGAACGTTCTTGCTTTCCAGATTCTCTAATACAGCAGGAAACTTGAGTGTGCTCAGAACAACAGAACAGTGTTTCCTACACATATGGACCATATCTAGTTCAAATCTGCTTCGGAAACTGAAAGAAACCACAGGTCCTCTAACATCCAATGCTTGTCAGTTAAGATGAGAAACGTGTGAGCTTCGTGAATGATGTAGTTCTTTAAGCTGTAAAGTAACTGCCCTTACCTGAAATGAAGTCTTAATTGTAGGAACACTGAGAGCCTGGGATTTAACTCCATTTCTGAAGTGAAACACACAGCAGAGTTCTCATCCATGGATCACACTCTGCTTTACTGCAAGAAGCACGCTCTTGTTTTCCAGAGTCTCTTAGATGGCAGGAAACGTGAGTGTGATGAGAACAAAAGAACGGTTTTACCTACACATACGGACCATATATAGTCCAACTCTGCTTCTGAATCTGATACAAAGCACTGGTCCTCTAACATCCAATGCTTGTCAGTTAAGATGAGAAACGTGTTACCTTCGTGAACGATGTAGTTCGTTTGAGCTGAAAAGTTACTGCCCTTACCTGAAATGAAGTCTTGATTGTAGGAAGACACAGAGCCAGGGATTTAACTCCATTTCTGAAGGGAAACACACAGCCTAGTTCTCATCCATGGATAACACCCTGCTTTAGAGCAAGAAAGACGCTCTTGCATTCTAGAATCTCTAATAAAGCAGGAAACTTGAGTGTGCTCAGAACAAAAGAACGGTGTTTCCTACAAATACGGACCATATCTAGTTCAACTCTGCTTCTGAAATTGAAAGAAACCACAGGTCCTCTAACATCCAATGCTTGTCAGTTAAGATGAGAAACGTGGGAGCTTCGTGAACGATGTAGTTCATTTGAGCTGAAAAGTGACTGCACTTACTTCAAACGTAGTCTTGCTTGTAGGAAGACACAGAGCCTGGAATTTTACTCGATTTATGAAGGGAAACACACAGCATAGTTCTCATCCATGGATCACACTCTGCTTTAGAGCAACAAGAACGCTCTTGCTTTCTAGATTCTCTAATAGAGCAGGAAACTTGAGTGTGCTCAGAAAAAGAACAGTGTTTCCTACACATACGGACCATATCTAGTTCAACTCTGGTTCTGAAACTGAAAGAAACCACAGGTCCTCTAACATTCAATGCTGGGCTGTTAAGATCAGAAACGTGTGAGCTTCGTGAACAATGTAGTTCATTTGAGCTGTAAGTAACTGCCCTTACCTGAAACGAAGTCTTGATTGTAGGAAGACACAGAGCCGGGGATTTAACTCCATTTCTGAAGGGAAACACACAGCATAGTTCTCATCCCTGGATAACAATCTGCTTTCGAACAAGAAGGACGCTCTTGCTTTCTAGAATCTCTAATAAAGCAGGAAACTTGAGTGTGCTCAGAACAAAAGAACGGTGTTTCCTACAAATACGGACCATATCTAGTTCAACTCTGCTCTGAAACTGAAAGAAACCACAGGTCCTCTAACATCCAATGCTTGTCAGTTAAGATGAGAAACGTGGGAGCTTCGTGAACGATGTAGTTCATTTGAGCTGAAAAGTGACTGCACTTACTTCAAACGAAGTCTTGCTTGTAGGAAGATACAGAGCCGGGGATTTAACTCCATTTCTGAAGGGAAACACACAGCATAGTTCTCATCCATGGATCACACTCTCTTTTAGTGCAAGAAGCACGCTCTTGATTTCCAGAGGCTCTAAGACAGCAGGAAACGTGAGTATGATGAGAACAAAAGAACGGTGTTTCCTACACATACGGACCATATCTAGATCAACTCTGCTTCTGAAACTGAAAGAAACCACAGGTCCTCTAACAATCAATGCTTGTCCGTTAAGATGAGAAACATGTGAGTTTCGTGAACGATGTTGTTTTTTTGAGCTATAAAGTAACTGCCCTTACGTGAAATGAAGTCTTGATTGTAGGAACACTGAGAGCCTGGGATTTAACTCCATTTCTGAAGTGAAACACACAGCAGAGTTCTCATCCATTGATCACACTCTGCTTTACAGCAAGAAGAACGCTCTTGCTTTCCAGAGTCTCTAAGACAGCAGGAAACATGAGTGTGATGAGAACAAAAGAACAGTGTTTCCTACACATAAGGACCATATATAGTCCTACTCTGCCTCTGAAACTAATACAAAGCACTTGTCCTCTAACATCCAATGCTTGTCAGTTAAGATGAGAAACGTGTGAGCTTTGTGAACGATGTAGTTCGTTTGAGCTGAAAAGTGACTGCCCTTACCTGAAACACAGTAGTGCTTGTGGGAAGACACAGAGCCTGGAATTTAACACCATTTCTGAAGTGAAACAAACAGCATAGTTCTCATCCATGGATCACACTCTGTTTTAGAGCAAGAAGCACGCTCTTGCTTTCCAGAGTCTCTAAGACAGCAGGAAACGTGAGTGTGATGAGAACAAAAGAACGGTGTTTCCTACAGATACGGACAATATCTAGATCAACTCTGCTTCTGAACTGATACAAAGCACTGGTCCTCTAACATCCAATGCTTGTCAGTTAAGATGAGAAACATGTGAGCTTCGTGAACGATGTAGTTCATTTAACTGAAAAGTGACTGCCCTTACCTGAAACGAAGTAATGCTTGTGGGAAGACACAGAGCCTGGGATTTAACTCCATTTCTGAATGGAAACACACAGCATAGTTCTCATCCATTGGGTCACACTCTGCTTTAGAGAAAGAAGAACGCTCTTGCTTTCTAGATTCTCTAATACAGCAGGAAACTTGAGTGTGCTAGAACAAAAGCTCAGTGTTTCCTACACATACGGACCATATCTAGTTCAACTCTGCTTCTGAAACTGAAAGAAACCATGGGTCCTCTAACATCCAATGCTTGTCAGTTAAGATGAGAAACGTGTGAGCTTCGTGAACGATGTAGTTCTTTAAGCTGTAAAGTAACTGCCCTTACCTGAAACGAAGTCTTGCTTGTAGGTACACTGAGAGCTTGTGATTTCACTCCATTTCTGAAGGGAAACACACAGCAGAGTTCTCATCTATTGATCGCAAGCTGCTTTAGAGCAAGAAGCATGCTCTTGCTTTCCAGATTCACTAAGAGATCAGGAAATATGAGTGTGATGAGAACAAAGAACGGTGTTTCCTACACATATGGACCATATCTAGTCCAACTCTGCTTGTGAAACTGATACAAAGCACTGGTCCTCTAACATCCAATGCTTGTCAGTTAAGATGAGAAACGTGTGAGCTTCGTGAACGATGTAGTTCGTTTGAGCTGAAAAGTGACTGCCCTTACCTGAAACAAAGTAGTGCTTGTGGGAAGACACAGAGCCTGGGATTTAACTCGATTTCTGAAGGGAAACACACAGCATAGTTCTCATCCATGGATCACACTCTGCTTTAGAGCAACAAGAACGCTCTTGCTTTCCAGATTCTCTAATACAGCAGGAAACTTGAGTGTGCTCAGAACAACAGAACAGTGTTTCCTACACATACGGACCATATCTAGTTCAACTCTGCTTCTGAAACTGAAAGAAACCACAGGTCCTCTAACAATCAATGCTTGTCCGTTAAGATGAGAAACATGTGAGTTTCGTGAACGATGTAGTTCATTTTAGCTGTAAGTAACTGGCCTTACCTGAAACGAAGTCTTGATTGTAGGAACACTGAGAGCCTGGGATTTAACTCCATTTCTGAAGTGAAACACACAGCAGAGTTCTCATCCATGGATCACACTCTGCTTTAGTGCAAGAAGCACGCTCTTGCTTTCCAGAGTCTCTTAGATGGCAGGAAACGTGAGTGTGATGAGAACAAAAGAACGGTGTTACCTACACATACGGACCATATCTAGTCCAACTCTGCTTCTGAATCTGATACAAAGCACTGGTCCTCTAACATCCAATGCTTGTCAGTTAAGATGAGAAACGTGTTAGCTTCGTGAACGATGTAGTTCGTTTGAGCTGAAAAGTGACTGCCCTTACCTGAAACACAGTAGTGCTTGTGGGAAGACACAGAGCCTGGGATTTAACTCCATTTCTGAAGGGAAACACACAGCCTAGTTCTCATCCATGGATAACACCCTGCTTTAGAGCAAGAAAGATGCTCTTGCTTTCTAGAATCTCTAATAAAGCAGGAAAATTGAGTGTGCTCAGAACAAAAGAACGGTGTTTCCTACAAATACGGACCATATCTAGTTCAACTCTGCTTCTGAAACTGAAAGAAACCACAGGTCCTCTAACATCCAATGCTTGTCAGTTAAGATGAGAAACGTGGGAGCTTCTTGAACGATGTAGTTCATTTGAGCTGAAAAGTGACTGCACTTACTTCAAACGAAGTCTTGCTTGTAGAAAGACCCAGAGCCTGGAATTTAACTCGATTTATGAAGGGAAACACACAGCATAGTTCTCATCCATTGATCACACTCTGCTTTACAGCAAGAAGAACGCTCTTGCTTTCCAGAGTCTCTAAGACAGCAGGAAACATGAGTGTGATGAGAACAAAAGAACGGTGTTTCCTACACATAAGGGCCATATATAGTCATACTCTGCCTCTGAAACTAATACAAAGCACTTGTCCTCTAACATCCAATGCTTGTCAGTTAAGATGAGAAACGTGTGAGCTTCGTGAACGATGTAGTTCGTTTGAGCTGAAAAGTGACTGCCCTTACCTGAAACACAGTAGTGCTTGTGGGAAGACACAGAGCCTGGAATTTAACACCATTTCTGAAGGGAAACACACAGCATAGTTCTCATCCATGGATCACACTCTGTTTTAGAGCAAGAAGCACGCTCTTGCTTTCCAGAGTCTCTAAGACAGCAGGAAACGTGAGTGTGATGAGAACAAAAGAACGGTGTTTCCTACAGATACGGACAATATCTAGATCAACTCTGCTTCTGAAACTGATACAAAGCACTGGTCCTCTAACATCCAATGCTTGTCAGTTAAGATGAGAAACATGTGAGCTTCGTGAACGATGTAGTTCATTTGAGCTGAAAAGTGACTGCCCTTACCTGAAACGAAGTAGTGCTTGTGGGAAGACACAGAGCCTGGGATTTAACTCCATTTCTGAAGGGAAACACACAGCATAGTTCTCATCCATTGGGTCACACTCTGCTTTAGAGCAACAAGAACGTTCTTGCTTTCCAGATTCTCTAATACAGCAGGAAACTTGAGTGTGCTCAGAACAACAGAACAGTGTTTCCTACACATATGGACCATATCTAGTTCAAATCTGCTTCGGAAACTGAAAGAAACCACAGGTCCTCTAACATCCAATGCTTGTCAGTTAAGATGAGAAACGTGTGAGCTTCGTGAATGATGTAGTTCTTTAAGCTGTAAAGTAACTGCCCTTACCTGAAATGAAGTCTTAATTGTAGGAACACTGAGAGCCTGGGATTTAACTCCATTTCTGAAGTGAAACACACAGCAGAGTTCTCATCCATGGATCACACTCTGCTTTACTGCAAGAAGCACGCTCTTGTTTTCCAGAGTCTCTTAGATGGCAGGAAACGTGAGTGTGATGAGAACAAAAGAACGGTTTTACCTACACATACGGACCATATCTAGTTCAACTCTGCTTCTGAAACTGAAAGAAACCACAGGTCCTCTAACAATCAATGCTTGTCCGTTAAGATGAGAAACATGTGAGTTTCGTGAACGATGTAGTTCATTTTAGCTGTAAGTAACTGGCCTTACCTGAAACGAAGTCTTGATTGTTGGAACACTGAGAGCCTGGGATTTAACTCCATTTCTGAAGTGAAACACACAGCAGAGTTCTCATCCATGGATCACACTCTGCTTTAGTGCAAGAAGCACGCTCTTGCTTTCCAGAGTCTCTTAGATGGCAGGAAACGTGAGTGTGATGAGAACAAAAGAACGGTGTTACCTACACATACGGACCATATCTAGTCCAACTCTGCTTCTGAATCTGATACAAAGCACTGGTCCTCTAACATCCAATGCTTGTCAGTTAAGATGAGAAACGTGTTAGCTTCGTGAACGATGTAGTTCGTTTGAGCTGAAAAGTGACTGCCCTTACCTGAAACACAGTAGTGCTTGTGGGAAGACACAGAGCCTGGGATTTAACTCCATTTCTGAAGGGAAACACACAGCCTAGTTCTCATCCATGGATAACACCCTGCTTTAGAGCAAGAAAGATGCTCTTGCTTTCTAGAATCTCTAATAAAGCAGGAAAATTGAGTGTGCTCAGAACAAAAGAACGGTGTTTCCTACAAATACGGACCATATCTAGTTCAACTCTGCTTCTGAAACTGAAAGAAACCACAGGTCCTCTAACATCCAATGCTTGTCAGTTAAGATGAGAAACGTGGGAGCTTCTTGAACGATGTAGTTCATTTGAGCTGAAAAGTGACTGCACTTACTTCAAACGAAGTCTTGCTTGTAGAAAGACCCAGAGCCTGGAATTTAACTCGATTTATGAAGGGAAACACACAGCATAGTTCTCATCCATTGATCACACTCTGCTTTACAGCAAGAAGAACGCTCTTGCTTTCCAGAGTCTCTAAGACAGCAGGAAACATGAGTGTGATGAGAACAAAAGAACGGTGTTTCCTACACATAAGGGCCATATATAGTCATACTCTGCCTCTGAAACTAATACAAAGCACTTGTCCTCTAACATCCAATGCTTGTCAGTTAAGATGAGAAACGTGTGAGCTTCGTGAACGATGTAGTTCGTTTGAGCTGAAAAGTGACTGCCCTTACCTGAAACACAGTAGTGCTTGTGGGAAGACACAGAGCCTGGAATTTAACACCATTTCTGAAGGGAAACACACAGCATAGTTCTCATCCATGGATCACACTCTGTTTTAGAGCAAGAAGCACGCTCTTGCTTTCCAGAGTCTCTAAGACAGCAGGAAACGTGAGTGTGATGAGAACAAAAGAACGGTGTTTCCTACAGATACGGACAATATCTAGATCAACTCTGCTTCTGAAACTGATACAAAGCACTGGTCCTCTAACATCCAATGCTTGTCAGTTAAGATGAGAAACATGTGAGCTTCGTGAACGATGTAGTTCATTTGAGCTGAAAAGTGACTGCCCTTACCTGAAACGAAGTAGTGCTTGTGGGAAGACACAGAGCCTGGGATTTAACTCCATTTCTGAAGGGAAACACACAGCATAGTTCTCATCCATTGGGTCACACTCTGCTTTAGAGCAACAAGAACGTTCTTGCTTTCCAGATTCTCTAATACAGCAGGAAACTTGAGTGTGCTCAGAACAACAGAACAGTGTTTCCTACACATATGGACCATATCTAGTTCAAATCTGCTTCGGAAACTGAAAGAAACCACAGGTCCTCTAACATCCAATGCTTGTCAGTTAAGATGAGAAACGTGTGAGCTTCGTGAATGATGTAGTTCTTTAAGCTGTAAAGTAACTGCCCTTACCTGAAATGAAGTCTTAATTGTAGGAACACTGAGAGCCTGGGATTTAACTCCATTTCTGAAGTGAAACACACAGCAGAGTTCTCATCCATGGATCACACTCTGCTTTACTGCAAGAAGCACGCTCTTGTTTTCCAGAGTCTCTTAGATGGCAGGAAACGTGAGTGTGATGAGAACAAAAGAACGGTTTTACCTACACATACGGACCATATATAGTCCAACTCTGCTTCTGAATCTGATACAAAGCACTGGTCCTCTAACATCCAATGCTTGTCAGTTAAGATGAGAAACGTGTTACCTTCGTGAACGATGTAGTTCGTTTGAGCTGAAAAGTTACTGCCCTTACCTGAAATGAAGTCTTGATTGTAGGAAGACACAGAGCCAGGGATTTAACTCCATTTCTGAAGGGAAACACACAGCCTAGTTCTCATCCATGGATAACACCCTGCTTTAGAGCAAGAAAGACGCTCTTGCATTCTAGAATCTCTAATAAAGCAGGAAACTTGAGTGTGCTCAGAACAAAAGAACGGTGTTTCCTACAAATACGGACCATATCTAGTTCAACACTGCTTCTGAAATTGAAAGAAACCACAGGTCCTCTAACATCCAATGCTTGTCAGTTAAGATGAGAAACGTGGGAGCTTCGTGAACGATGTAGTTCATTTGAGCTGAAAAGTGACTGCACTTACTTCAAACGTAGTCTTGCTTGTAGGAAGACACAGAGCCTGGAATTTTACTCGATTTATGAAGGGAAACACACAGCATAGTTCTCATCCATGGATCACACTCTGCTTTAGAGCAACAAGAACGCTCTTGCTTTCTAGATTCTCTAATAGAGCAGGAAACTTGAGTGTGCTCAGAAAAAGAACAGTGTTTCCTACACATACGGACCATATCTAGTTCAACTCTGGTTCTGAAACTGAAAGAAACCACAGGTCCTCTAACATTCAATGCTGGGCTGTTAAGATCAGAAACGTGTGAGCTTCGTGAACAATGTAGTTCATTTGAGCTGTAAGTAACTGCCCTTACCTGAAACGAAGTCTTGATTGTAGGAAGACACAGAGCCGGGGATTTAACTCCATTTCTGAAGGAAAACACACAGCATAGTTCTCATCCCTGGATAACAATCTGCTTTCGAACAAGAAGGACGCTCTTGCTTTCTAGAATCTCTAATAAAGCAGGAAACTTGAGTGTGCTCAGAACAAAAGAACGGTGTTTCCTACAAATACGGACCATATCTAGTTCAACTCTGCTCTGAAACTGAAAGAAACCACAGGTCCTCTAACATCCAATGCTTGTCAGTTAAGATGAGAAACGTGGGAGCTTCGTGAACGATGTAGTTCATTTGAGCTGAAAAGTGACTGCACTTACTTCAAACGAAGTCTTGCTTGTAGGAAGATACAGAGCCGGGGATTTAACTCCATTTCTGAAGGGAAACACACAGCATAGTTCTCATCCATGGATCACACTCTCTTTTAGTGCAAGAAGCACGCTCTTGATTTCCAGAGTCTCTAAGACAGCAGGAAACGTGAGTATGATGAGAACAAAAGAACGGTGTTTCCTACACATACGGACCATATCTAGATCAACTCTGCTTCTGAAACTGAAAGAAACCACAGGTCCTCTAACAATCAATGCTTGTCCGTTAAGATGAGAAACATGTGAGTTTCGTGAACGATGTTGTTTTTTTGAGCTATAAAGTAACTGCCCTTACGTGAAATGAAGTCTTGATTGTAGGAACACTGAGAGCCTGGGATTTAACTCCATTTCTGAAGTGAAACACACAGCAGAGTTCTCATCCATTGATCACACTCTGCTTTACAGCAAGAAGAACGCTCTTGCTTTCCAGAGTCTCTAAGACAGCAGGAAACATGAGTGTGATGAGAACAAAAGAACAGTGTTTCCTACACATAAGGACCATATATAGTCCTACTCTGCCTCTGAAACTAATACAAAGCACTTGTCCTCTAACATCCAATGCTTGTCAGTTAAGATGAGAAACGTGTGAGCTTTGTGAACGATGTAGTTCGTTTGAGCTGAAAAGTGACTGCCCTTACCTGAAACACAGTAGTGCTTGTGGGAAGACACAGAGCCTGGAATTTAACACCATTTCTGAAGTGAAACAAACAGCATAGTTCTCATCCATGGATCACACTCTGTTTTAGAGCAAGAAGCACGCTCTTGCTTTCCAGAGTCTCTAAGAC
The DNA here is from genome assembly GCA_949786385.1 of Onychomys leucogaster. NCBI lineage: Eukaryota > Metazoa > Chordata > Mammalia > Rodentia > Cricetidae > Onychomys > Onychomys leucogaster. The sequence continues at coordinate 2,494,074 of CATKUP010000046.1, forward strand.
AGCAGGAAACGTGAGTGTGATGAGAACAAAAGAACGGTGTTTCCTACAGATACGGACAATATCTAGATCAACTCTGCTTCTGAACTGATACAAAGCACTGGTCCTCTAACATCCAATGCTTGTCAGTTAAGATGAGAAACATGTGAGCTTCGTGAACGATGTAGTTCATTTAACTGAAAAGTGACTGCCCTTACCTGAAACGAAGTAATGCTTGTGGGAAGACACAGAGCCTGGGATTTAACTCCATTTCTGAATGGAAACACACAGCATAGTTCTCATCCATTGGGTCACACTCTGCTTTAGAGAAAGAAGAACGCTCTTGCTTTCTAGATTCTCTAATACAGCAGGAAACTTGAGTGTGCTAGAACAAAAGCTCAGTGTTTCCTACACATACGGACCATATCTAGTTCAACTCTGCTTCTGAAACTGAAAGAAACCATGGGTCCTCTAACATCCAATGCTTGTCAGTTAAGATGAGAAACGTGTGAGCTTCGTGAACGATGTAGTTCTTTAAGCTGTAAAGTAACTGCCCTTACCTGAAATGAAGTCTTGCTTGTAGGTACACTGAGAGCTTGTGATTTAACTCCATTTCTGAAGGGAAACACACAGCTGAGTTCTCATCTATTGATCGCAAGCTGCTTTAGAGCAAGAAGCATGCTCTTGCTTTCCAGATTCTCTAAGAGAGCAGGAAATGTGAGTGTGATGAGAACAAAGAACGGTGTTTCCTACACATATGGACCATATCTAGTCCAACTCTGCTTGTGAAACTGATACAAAGCACTGGTCCTCTAACATCCAATGCTTGTCAGTTAAGATGAGAAACGTGTGAGCTTCGTGAACGATGTAGTTCGTTTGAGCTGAAAAGTGACTGCCCTTACCTGAAACAAAGTAGTGCTTGTGGGAAGACACAGAGCCTGGGATTTAACTCGATTTCTGAAGGGAAACACACAGCATAGTGCTCATCCATGGATCACACTCTGCTTTAGAGCAACAAGTACGCTCTTGCTTTCCAGATTCTCTAATAGAGCAGGAAACTTGAGTGTGCTCAGAACAACAGAACAGTGTTTCCTACACATACGGAGCATATCTAGTTCAACTCTGCTTCTGAAACTGAAAGAAACCACAGGTCCTCTAACAATCAATGCTTGTCCGTTAAGATGAGAAACATGTGAGCTTCGTGAACGAAGTAGTTCATTTGAGCTGTAAGTAATTGCCCTTACCTGAAACGAAGTCTTGATTGTAGGAACACTGAGAGCCTGGGATTTAACTCCATTTCTGAAGTGAAACACACAGCAGAGTTCTCATCCATGGATCACACTCTTCTTTAGTGCAAGAAGCACGCTCTTGCTTTCCAGAGTCTCTTAGATGGCAGGAAACGTGAGTGTGATGAGAACAAAAGAACGGTTTTACCTACACATACGCACCATATCTAGTCCAACTCTGCTTCTGAATCTGATACAAAGCACTGGTCCTCTAACATCCAATGCTTGTCAGTTAAGATGAGAAACGTGTTAGTTTCGTGAACGATGTAGTTCGTTTGAGCTGAAAAGTTACTGCCCTTACCTGAAATGAAGTCTTGATTGTAGGAAGACACAGAGCCAGGGATTTAACTCCATTTCTGAAGGGAAACACACAGCCTAGTTCTCATCCATGGATAACACCTTGCTTTAGAGCAAGAAAGACGCTCTTGCTTTCTAGAATCTCTAATAAAGCAGGAAACTTGAGTGTGCTCAGAACAAAAGAACGGTGTTTCCTACAAATACGGACCATATCTAGTTCAACTCTGCTTCTGAAACTGAAAGAAACCACAGGTCCTCTAACATCCAATGCTTGTCAGTTAAGATGAGAAACGTGGGAGCTTCGTGAACGATGTAGTTCATTTGAGCTGAAAAGTGACTGCACTTACTTCAAACGAAGTCTTGCTTGTAGGAAGACACAGAGCCTGGAATTTAACTCGATTTATGAAGGGAAACGCACACCATAGTTCTCATCCATGGATCAGACTCTGCTTTAGAGCAACAAGAACGCTCTTGCTTTCTAGATTCTCTAATAGAGCAGGAAACTTGAGTGTGCTCAGAAAAAGAACAGTGTTTCCTACACATACGGACCATATCTAGTTCAACTCTGCTTCTGAAACTGAAAGAAACCACAGGTCCTCTAACATTCAATGCTGGTCAGTTAAGATCAGAAACGTGTGAGCTTCGTGAACGATGTAGTTCATTTGAGCTGTAAGTAACTGCCTTTACCTGAAACGAAGTCTTGATTGTAGGAAGACACAGAGCCGGGGATTTAACTCCATTTCTGAAGGGAAACACACAGCATAGTTCTCATTCCTGGATAACACTCTGCTTTCAAACAAGAAGGACGCTCTTGCTTTCTAGAATCTCTAATAAAGCAGGAAACTTGAGTGTGCTCAGAACAAAAGAACGGTGTTTCCTACACATACGGACCATATCTAGTTCAACTCTGCTTCTGAAACTGAAAGAAACCACAGGTCCTCTAACATCCAATGCTTGTCAGTTAAGATGAGAAACGTGGGAGCTTCGTGAACGATGTAGTTCATTTGAGCTGAAAAGTGACTGCACTTACTTCAAACGAAGTCTTGCTTGTAGGAAGACTCAGATCCTGGGATTTAACTCCATTTCTGAAGGGAAACACACAGCATAGTTCTCATCCATGGATCACACTCTGTTTTAGTGCAAGAAGCACGCTCTTGATTTCCAGAGTCTCTAAGACAGCAGGAAACGTGAGTATGATGAGAACAAAAGAACGGTGTTTCCTACACATACGGACCATATCTAGATCAACTCTGCTTCTGAAACTGAAAGAAACCACGGGTTATCTAACATCCAATGCTTGTCAGTTAAGATGAGAAACGTATGAGCTTCGTGAACGATGTAGTTTGTTTGAGCTATAAAGTAACTGCCCTTACGTGAAATGAAGTCTTGATTTTAGGAACACTGAGAGCCTGGGATTTAACTCCATTTCTGAAGTGAAACACACAGCAGAGTTCTCATCCATTGATCACACTCTGCTTTACAGCAAGAAGAACGCTCTTGCTTTCCAGAGTCTCTAAGACAGCAGGAAACATGAGTGTGATGAGAACAAAAGAACGGTGTTTCCTACACATAAGGACCATATATAGTCCTACTCTGCCTCTGAAACTAATACAAAGCACTTGTCCTCTAACATCCAATGCTTGTCAGTTAAGATGAGAAACGTGTGAGCTTCGTGAACGATGTAGTTCGTTTGAGCTGAAAAGTGACTGCCCTTACCTGAAACACAGTAGTACTTGTGGGAAGACACAGAGCCTGGAATTTAACACCATTTCTGAAGGGAAACACACAGCATAGTTCTCATCCATGGATCACACTCTGTTTTAGAGCAAGAAGCACGCTCTTTCTTTCCAGAGTCTCTAAGACAGCAGGAAACGTGAGTGTGGTGAGAACAAAAGAACGGTGTTTCCTACAGATACGGACAATATCTAGATCAACTCTGCTTCTGAAACTGATACAAAGCACTGGTCCTCTAACATCCAATGCTTGTCAGTTGAGATGAGAAACATGTGAGCTTCGTGAACGATGTAGTTCATTTGAGCTGAAAAGTGACTGCACTTACTTCAAACGAAGTCTTGCTTGTAGGAAGACACAGAGCCTGGAATTTCACTCGATTTATGAAGGGAAACACACAGCATAGTTCTCATCCATGGATCACACTCTGCTTTAGAGCAACAAGAACGCTCTTGCTTTCTAGATTCTCTAATAGAGCAGGAAACTTGAGTGTGCTCAGAAAAAGAACAGTGTTTCCTACACATACGGACCATATCTAGTTCAACCCTGCTTCTGAAACTGAAAGAAACCACAGGACCTCTAACAATCAATGCTTGTCCGTTAAGATGAGAAACATGTGAGCTTCGTGAACGATGTAGTTCATTTGAGCTGTAAGTAACTGCCCTTACCTGAAACGAAGTCTTGATTGTAGGAACACTGAGAGCCTGGGATTTAACTCCATTTCTGAAGTGAAACACACAGCATAGTTCTCATCCATGGATCACACTCTGCTTTAGAGCAACAAGAACGCTCTTGCTTTCTAGATTCTCTAATAGAGCAGGAAACTTGAGTGTGCTCAGAAAAAGAACAGTGTTTCCTACACATATGGACCATATCTAGTTCAAATCTGCTTCTGAAACTGAAAGAAACCACAGGTCCTCTAACATTCAATGCTGGTCAGTTAAGATCAGAAACGTGTGAGCTTCGTGAACGATGTAGTTCATTTGAGCTATAAGTAACTGCCTTTACCTGAAACGAAGTGTTGATTGTAGGAACACTGAGAGCCTGGGATTTAACTCCATTTCTGAAGTGAAACACACAGCAGAGTTCTCATCCATTGATCACACTCTGCTTTACAGCAAGAAGAACGCTCTTGCTTTCCAGAGTCTCTAAGACAGCAGGAAACATGAGTGTGATGAGAACAAAAGAACGGTGTTTCCTACACATAAGGACCATATATAGTCCTACTCTACCTCTGAAACTAATACAAAGCACTTGTCCTCTAACATCCAATGCTTGTCAGTTAAGATGAGAAACGTGTGAGCTTCGTGAACGATGTAGTTCGTTTGAGCTGAAAAGTGACTGCCCTTACCTGAAACACAGTAGTGCTTGTGGGAAGACACAGAGCCTGGAATTTAACACCATTTCTGAAGGGAAACACACAGCATAGTTCTCATCCATGGATCACACTCTGTTTTAGAGCAAGAAGCACGCTCTTGCTTTCCAGAGTCTCTAAGACAGCAGGAAACGTGAGTGTGCTAGAACAAATGCTCAGTGTTTCCTACACATACGGACCATATCTAGTTCAACTCTGCTTCTGAAACTGAAAGAAACCACGGGTCCTCTAACATCCAATGCTTGTCAGTTAAGATGAGAAACGTGTGAGCTTCGTGAACGATGTAGTTCTTTAAGCTGTAAAGTAACTGCCCTTACCTGAAACCAAGTCTTGCTTGTAGGTACACTGAGAGCTTGTGATTTAACTCCATTTCTGAAGGGAAACACACAGCAGAGTTCTCATCTATTGATCGCAAGCTGCTTTAGAGCAAGAAGCATGCTCTTGCTTTCCAGATTCTCTAAGAGAGCAGCAAATGTGAGTGTGATGAGAACAAAGAACGGTGTTTCCTACACATATGGACCATATCTAGTCCAACTCTGCTTGTGAAACTGATACAAAGCACTGGTCCTCTAACATCCAATGCTTGTCAGTTAAGATGAGAAACGTGTGAGATTCGTGAACGATGTACTTCGTTTGAGCTGAAAAGTGACTGCCCTTACCTGAAACAAAGTAGTGCTTGTGGGAAGACACAGAGCCTGGGATTTAACTCGATTTCTGAAGGGAAACACACAGCATAGTTCTCATCCATGGATCACACTCTGCTTTAGAGCAACAAGAACGCTCTTGCTTTCCAGATTCTCTAATACAGCAGGAAACTTGAGTGTGCTCAGAACAACAGAACAGTGTTTCCTACACATACGGACCATATCTAGTTCAACTCTGCTTCTGAAACTGAAAGAAACCACAGGACCTCTAAAAATCAATGCTTGTCCGTTAAGATGAGAAACATGTGAGCTTCGTGAACGATGTAGTTCATTTGAGCTGTAAGTAACTGCCCTTACCTGAAACGAAGTCTTGATTGTAGGAACACTGAGAGCCTGGGATTTAACTCCATTTCTGAAGTGAAACACACAGCAGAGTTCTCATCCATGGATCACACTCTGCTTTAGTGCAAGAAGCACGCTCTTGCTTTCTAGAATCTCTAATAAAGCAGGAAACTTGAGTGTGCTCAGAACAAAAGAACGGTGTTTCCTACACATACGGACCATATCTAGTTCAACTCTGCTTCTGAAACTGAAAGAAACCACAGGTCCTCTAACATCCAATGCTTGTCAGTTAAGATGAGAAACGTGGGAGCTTCGTGAACGATGTAGTTCATTTGAGCTGAAAAGTGACTGCACTTACTTCAAACGAAGTCTTGCTTGTAGGAAGACACAGAGCCGGGGATTTAACTCCATTTCTGAAGGGCAACACACAGCATAGTTCTCATCTATGGATCACACTCTGTTTTAGTGCAAGAAGCACGCTCTTGCTTTCCAGAGTCTCTAAGACAGCAGGAAACATGAGTGTGATGAGAACAAAAGAACGGTGTTTCCTACACATAAGGACCATATATAGTCCTACTCTGCCTCTGAAACTAATACAAAGCACTTGTCCTCTAACATCCAATGCTTGTCAGTTAAGATGAGAAACGTGTGAGCTTCGTGAACGATGTAGTTTGTTTGAGCTGAAAAGTGACTGCCCTTACCTTAAACACAGTAGTGCTTGTGGGAAGACACAGAGCCTGGAATTTAACACCATTTCTGAAGGGAAACACACAGCATAGTTCTCATCCATGGATCACACTCTGTTTTAGAGCAAGAAGCACGCTCTTGCTTTCCAGAGTCTCTAAGACAGCAGGAAACGTGAGTGTGGTGAGAACAAAAGAACGGTGTTTCCTACAGATACGGACAATATCTAGTTCAACTCTGCTTCTGAAACTGAAAGAAACCACGGGTCCTCTAACATCCAATGCTTGTCAGTTGAGAAACGTGTGAGCTTCGTGAACGTTGTAGTTCTTTAAGCTGTAAAGTAACTGCCCTTACCTGAAACGAAGTCTTGCTTGTAGGTACACTGAGAGCTTGTGATTTAACTCCATTTCTGAAGGGAAACACACAGCAGAGTTCTCATCTATTGATCGCAAGCTGCTTTAGAGCAAGAAGCATGCTCTTGCTTTCCAGATTCTCTAAGAGAGCAGGAAATGTGAGTGTGATGAGAACAAAGAACGGTGTTTCCTACACATATGGACCATATCTAGTCCAACTCTGCTTGTGAAACTGATACAAAGCACTGGTCCTCTAACATCCAATGCTTGTCAGTTAAGATGAGAAACGTGTTAGCTTCGTGAACGATGTAGTTCGTTTGAGCTGAAAAGTTACTGCCGTTACGTGAAATGAAATCTTGATTGTAGGAAGACACAGAGCCCGGGATTTAACTCCATTTCTGAAGGGAAACACACAGCCTAGTTCTCATCCATAGATAACACCCTGCTTTAGAGCAAGAAAGACGCTTTTGCTTTCTAGAATCTCTAATAAAGCAGGAAACTTGAATGTGCTCAGAACAAAAGAACGGTGTTTCCTACAAATACGGACCATATCTAGTTCAACTCTGCTTCTGAAACTGAAAGAAACCACAGGTCCTCTAACATCCAATGCTTGTCAGTTAAGATGAGAAACGTGGGAGCTTCGTGAACGATGTAGTTCATTTGAGCTGAAAAGTGACTGCACTTACTTCAAACGAAGTCTTGCTTGTAGGAAGACACAGAGCCTGGAATTTAACTCGATTTATGAAGGGAAACACACAGCATAGTTCTCATCCATTGATCAAACTCTGCTTTACAGCAAGAAGAACGCTCTTGCTTTCCAGAGTCTCTAAGACAGCAGGAAATATGAGTGTGATGAGAACAAAAGAACGGTGTTTCCTACACATAAGGACCATATATAGTCCTACTCTGCCTCTGAAACTAATACAAAGCACTTGTCCTCTAACATCCAATGCTTGTCAGATAAGATGAGAAACGTGTGAGCTTCGTGAACGATGTAGTTCGTTTGAGCTGAAAAGTGACTGCCCTTACCTGAAACACAGTAGTGCTTGTGGGAAGACACAGAGCCTGGAATTTAACACCATTTCTGAAGGGAAACACACAGCATAGTTCTCATCCATGGATCACACTCTGTTTTAGAGCAAGAAGCACGCTCTTGCTTTCCAGAGTCTCTAAGACAGCAGGAAACGTGAGTGTGGTGAGAACAAAAGAACGGTGTTTCTTACAGATACGGACAATATCTAGATCAACTCTGCTTCTGAAACTGATACAAAGCACTGGTCCTCTAACATCCAATGCTTGTCAGTTAAGATGAGAAACATGTGAGCTTCGTGAACGATGTAGTTCATTTGAGCTGAAAAGTGACTGCCCTTACCTGAAACGAAGTAATGCTTGTGGGAAGACACAGAGCCTGGGATTTAACTCCATTTCTGAAGGGAAACACACAGCATAGTTCTCATCCATTGGGTCACACTCTGCTTTAGAGCAACAAGAACGCTCTTGCTTTCTAGATTCTCTAATACAGCAGGAAACTTGAGTGTGCTAGAACAAAAGCTCAGTGTTTCCTACACATACGGACCATATCTAGTTCAACTCTGCTTCTGAAACTGAAAGAAACCACAGGTCCTCTAACATCCAATGCTTGTCAGTTAAGATGAGAAACGTGTGAGCTTCGTGAATGATGTAGTTCTTTAAGCTGTAAAGTAACTGCCCTTACCTGAAACGAAGTCTTGATTGTAGGAACACTGAGAGCCTGGGATTTAACTCCATTTCTGAAGTGAAACACACAGCAGAGTTCTCATCCATGGATCACACTCTGCTTTAGTGGAAGAAGCACGCTCTTGCTTTCCAGAGTCTCTTAGATGGCAGGAAACGTGAGTGTGATGAGAACAAAAGAACGGTTTTACCTACACATACGGACCATATATAGTCCAACTCTGCTTCTGAATCTGATACAAAGCACTGGTCCTCTAACATCCAATGCTTGTCAGTTAAGATGAGAAACGTGTGAGCTTCGTGAACGATGTAGTTCATTTGAGCTGTAAGTAACTGCCTTTACCTGAAACGAAGTCTTGATTGTAGGAAGACACAGAGCCGGGGATTTAACTCCATTTCTGAAGTGAAACACACAGCAGAGTTCTCATCCATTGATCACACTCTGCTTTACAGCAAGAAGAACGCTCTTGCTTTCCAGAGTCTCTAAGACAGCAGGAAACATGAGTGTGATGAGAACAAAAGAACGGTGTTTCCTACACATAAGGACCATATATAGTCCTACTCTGCCTCTGAAACTAATACAAAGCACTTGTCCTCTAACATCCAATGCTTGTCAGTTAAGATGAGAAACGTGTGAGCTTCGTGAACGATGTAGTTTGTTTGAGCTGAAAAGTGACTGCCCTTACCTGAAACACAGTAGTGCTTGTGGGAAGACACAGAGCCTGGAATTTAACACCATTTCTGAAGGGAAACACACAGCAGAGTTCTCATCCATGGATCACACTCTGTTTTAGAGCAAGAAGCACGCTCTTGCTTTCCAGAGTCTCTAAGACAGCAGGAAACGTGAGTGTGATGAGAACAAAAGAAGGGTGTTTCCTACAGATACGGACAATATCTAGATCAACTCTGCTTCTGAAACTGATACAAAGCACTGTTCCTCTAACATCCAATGCTTTTCAGTTAAGATGAGAAACATGTGAGCTTCGTGAACGATGTAGTTCATTTGAGCTGAAAAGTGACTGCCCTTACCTGAAACGAAGTAATGCTTGTGGGAAGACACAGAGCCTGGGATTTAACTCCATTTCTGAAGGGAAACACACAGCATAGTTCTCATCCATTGGGTCACACTCTGCTTTAGAGCAACAAGAACGCTCTTGCTTTCCAGATTCTCTAATACAGCAGGAAACTTGAGTGTGCTCAGAACAACAGAACAGTGTTTCCTACACATACGGACCATATCTAGTTCAAATCTGCTTCTGAAACTGAAAGAAACCACAGGTCCTCTAACAATCAATGCTTGTCCATTAAGATGAGAAACATGTGAGCTTCGTGAACGATGTAGTTCATTTGAGCTGTAAGTAACTGCCCTTACCTGAAACGAAGTCTTGTTTGTAGGAACACTGAGAGCCTGGGATTTAACTCCATTTCTGAAGTGAAACACACAGCAGAGTTCTCATCCATGGATCACACTCTGCTTTAGTGCAAGAAGCACGCTCTTGCTTTCCAGAGTCTCTTAGATGGCAGGAAACTTGAGTGTGATGAGAACAAAAGAACGGTTTTACCTACACATACGGACCATATCTAGTCCAACTCTGCTTCTGAATCTGATACAAAGCACTGGTCGTCTAATATCCAATGCTTGTCAGTTAAGATGAGAAACGTGTTAGCTTCGTGAACGATGTAGTTCGTTTGAGCTGAAAAGTTACTGCCCTTACCTGAAATGAAGTCTTGATTGTAGGAAGACAGAGAGCCATGGATTTAACTCCATTTCTGAAGGGAAACACACAGCCTAGTTCTCATCCATAGATAACACCCTGCTTTAGAGCAAGAAAGACGCTCTTGCTTTCTAGAATCTCTAATAAAGCAGGAAACTTGAGTGTGCTCAGAACAAAAGAACGGTGTTTCCTACAAATACGGACCATATCTAGTTCAACTCTGCTTCTGAAACTGAAAGAAACCACAGGTCCCCTAACATCCAATGCTTGTCAGTTAAGATGAGAAACGTGGGAGCTTCGTGAACGATGTAGTTCATTTGAGCTGAAAAGTGACTGCACTTACTTCAAATGAAGTCTTGCTTGTAGGAAGACACAGAGCCTGGAATTTAAATCGATTTATGAAAGGAAACACACAGCATAGTTCTCATCCATGGATCACACTCTGCTTTAGAGCAACAAGAACGCTCTTGCTTTCTAGATTCTCTAATAGAGCAGGAAACTTGAGTGTGCTCAGAAAAAGAACAGTGTTTCCTACACATATGGACCATATCTAGTTCAACTCTGCTTCTGAAACTGAAAGAAACCACAGGTCCTCTAACATTCAATGCTGGTCAGTTAAGATCAGAAACGTGTGAGCTTCGTGAACGATGTAGTTCATTTGAGCTGTAAGTAACTGCCTTTACCTGAAACGAAGTCTTGTTTGTAGGAAGACACAGAGCCGGGGATTTAACTCCATTTCTGAAGGGAAACACACAGCATAGTTCTCATCCCTGGATAACACTCTGCTTTCGAACAAGAAGGACGCTCTTGCTTTCTAGAATCTCTAATAAAGCAGGAAACTTGAGTGTGCTCAGAACAAAAGAACGGTGTTTCCTACACATACGGACCATATCTAGTTCAACTCTGCTTCTGAAACTGAAAGAAACCACAGGTCCTCTAACATCCAATGCTTGTCAGTTAAGATGAGAAACGTGGGAGCTTCGTGAACGATGTAGTTCATTTGAGCTGAAAAGTGACTCCACTTACTTCAAACGAAGTCTTGCTTGTAGGAAGACACAGAGCCGGGGATTTAACTCCGTTTCTGAAGGGCAACACACAGCATAGTTCTCATCCATGGATCACACTCTGTTTTAGTGCAAGAAGCACGCTCTTGATTTCCAGAGTCTCTAAGACAGCAGGAAATGTGAGTATGATGAGAACAAAAGAACGGTGTTTCCTACACATACGGACCATATTTAGATCAAATCTGCTTCTGAAACTGAAAGAAACCACGGGTTATCTAACATCCAATGCTTGTCAGTTAAGATGAGAAACGTATGAGCTTCGTGAACGATGTAGTTTGTTTGAGCTATAAAGTAACTGCCCTTACGTGAAATGAAGTCTTGATTGTAGGAACACTGAGAGCCTGGGATTTAACTCCATTTCTGAAGTGAAACACACAGCAGAGTTCTCATCCATTGATCACACTCTGCTTTACAGCAAGAAGAACGCTCTTGCTTTCCAGAGTCTCTAAGACAGCAGGAAACATGAGTGTGATGAGAACAAAAGAACGGTGTTTCCTACACATAAGGACCATATATAGTCCTACTCTGCCTCTGAAACTAATACAAAGCACTTGTCCTCTAACATCCAATGCTTGTCAGTTAAGATGAGAAACGTGTGAGCTTCCTGAACGATGTAGTTCGTTTGAGCTGAAAAGTGACTGACCTTACCTGAAACACAGTAGTGCTTGTGGGAAGACACAGAGCCTGGGATTTAACTCGATTTCTGAAGGGAAACACACAGCATAGTTCTCATCCATGGATCACACTCTGCTTTAGTGCAACAAGAATGCTCTGGCTTTCTAGATTCTCTAATAGAGCAGGAAACTTGAGTGTGCTCAGAAAAAGAACAGTGTTTCCTACACATACGGACCATATCTAGTTCAACTCTGCTTCTGAAACTGAAAGAAACCACAGGTCCTCTAACATTCAATGCTGGTCAGTTAAGATCAGAAACGTGTGAGCTTCGTGAACGATGTAGTTCATTTGAGCTGTAAGTAACTGCCTTTACCTGAAACGAAGTCATGATTGTAGGAAGACACAGAGCCGGGGATTTAACTCCATTTCTGAAGGGAAACACACAGCATAGTTCTCATCCCTGGATAACACTCTCCTTTCGAACAGGAAGGACGCTCTTGCTTTCTAGAATCTCTAATAAAGCAGGAAAATTGAGTGTGCTCAGAACAAAAGAACGGTGTTTCCTACACATACGGACCATATCTAGATCAACTCTGCTTCTGAAACTGAAAGAAACCACGGGTTATCTAACATCCAATGCTTGTCAGTTAAGATGAGAAACGTATGAGCTTCGTGAACGATGTAGTTTGTTTGAGCTATAAAGTAACTGCCCTTACGTGAAATGACGTCTTGATTGTAGGAACACTGAGAGCCTGGGATTTAACTCCATTTCTGAAGTGAAACACACAGCATAGTTCTCATCCATTGATCACACTCTGCTTTACAGCAAGAAGAACGCTCTTGCTTCCCAGAGTCTCTAAGACAGCAGGAAACATGAGTGTGATGAGAACAAAAGAACGTTGTTTCCTACACATAAGGACCATATATAGTCCTACTCTGCCTCTGAAACTAATACAAAGCACTTGTCCTCTAACATCCAATGCTTGTCAGTTAAGATGAGAAACGTGTGAGCTTCCTGAATGATGTAGTTCGTTTGAGTTGAAAAGTGACTGCCCTTACCTGAAACACAGTAGTGCTTGTGGGAAGACACAGAGCCTGAAATTTAACACCATTTCTGAAGGGAAACACACAGCATAGTTCTCATCCATGGATCACACTCTCTTTTAGTGCAAGAAGCAAGCTCTTGATTTCCAGAGTCTCTAAGACAGCAGGAAACGTGAGTATGATGAGAACAAAAGAACGGTGTTTCCTACACATACGGACCATATCTAGATCAACTCTGCTTCTGAAACTGAAAGAAACCACGTGTTATCTAACATACAATGCTTGTCAGTTAAGATGAGAAACGTATGAGCTTCGTGAACGATGTAGTTTGTTTGAGCTATGAAGTAACAGCCCTTACGTGAAATGAAGTCTTGATTGTAGGAACACAGAGAGCCTGGGATTTAACTCCATTTCTGAAGGGAAACACACAGCATAGTTCTCATCCATTGGGTCACACTCTGCTTTAGAGCAACAAGAACGCTCTTGCTTTCTAGATTCTCTAATACAGCAGGAAACTTGAGTGTGCTAGAACAAAAGCTCAGTGTTTCCTACACATACGGACCATATCTAGTTCAACTCTGCTTCTGAAACTGAAAGAAACCACAGGTCCTCTAACATCCAATGCTTGTCAGTTAAGATGAGAAACGTGTGAGCTTCGTGAACGATGTAGTTCAATTGAGCTGTAAGTAACTGCCTTTACCTGAAACGAAGTCTTGATTGTAGGAAGACACAGAGCCGGGGATTTAACTCCATTTCTGAAGTGAAACACACAGCAGAGTTCTCATCCATGGATCACACTCTGCTTTAGTGGAAGAAGCACGCTCTTGCTTTCCAGAGTCTCTTAGATGGCAGGAAACGTGAGTGTGATGAGAAAAAAAGAACGGTTTTACCTACACATACGGACCATATATAGTCCAACTCTGCTTCTGAATCTGATACAAAGCACTGGTCCTCTAACATCCAATGCTTGTCAGTTAAGATGAGAAACGTGTGAGCTTCGTGAACGATGTAGTTCAATTGAGCTGTAAGTAACTGCCTTTACCTGAAACGAAGTCTTGATTGTAGGAAGACACAGAGCCGGGGATTTAACTCCATTTCTGAAGGGAAACACACAGCATAGTTCTCATCCCTGGATAACACTCTGCTTTCGAACAAGAAGGACGCTCTTGCTTTCTAGAATCTCTAATACAGCAGGAAACTTGAGTGTGCTCAGAACAACAGAACAGTGTTTCCTACACATACGGACCATATCTATTTCAAATCTGCTTCTGAAACTGAAAGAAACCACAGGTCCTCTAACAATCAATGCTTGTCCATTAAGATGAGAAACATGTGAGCTTCGTGAACGATGTAGTTCATTTGAGCTGTAAGTAACTGCCCTTACCTGAAACGAAGTCTTGTTTGTAGGAACACTGAGAGCCTGGGATTTAACTCCATTTCTGAAGTGAAACACACAGCAGAGTTCTCATCCATGGATCACACTCTGCTTTAGTGCAAGAAGCACGCTCTTGCTTTCCAGAGTCTCTTAGATGGCAGGAAACTTGAGTGTGATGAGAACAAAAGAACGGTTTTACCTACACATACGGACCATATCTAGTCCAACTCTGCTTCTGAATCTGATACAAAGCACTGGTCGTCTAATATCCAATGCTTGTCAGTTAAGATGAGAAACGTGTTAGCTTCGTGAACGATGTAGTTCGTTTGAGCTGAAAAGTTACTGCCCTTACCTGAAATGAAGTCTTGATTGTAGGAAGACAGAGAGCCATGGATTTAACTCCATTTCTGAAGGGAAACACACAGCCTAGTTCTCATCCATAGATAACACCCTGCTTTAGAGCAAGAAAGACGCTCTTGCTTTCTAGAATCTCTAATAAAGCAGGAAACTTGAGTGTGCTCAGAACAAAAGAACGGTGTTTCCTACAAATACGGACCATATCTAGTTCAACTCTGCTTCTGAAACTGAAAGAAACCACAGGTCCTCTAACATCCAATGCTTGTCAGTTAAGATGAGAAACGTGGGAGCTTCGTGAACGATGTAGTTCATTTGAGCTGAAAAGTGACTGCACTTACTTCAAACGAAGTCTTGCTTGTAGGAAGACACAGAGCCTGGAATTTAAATCGATTTATGAAAGGAAACACACAGCATAGTTCTCATCCATGGATCACACTCTGCTTTAGAGCAACAAGAACGCTCTTGCTTTCTAGATTCTCTAATAGAGCAGGAAACTTGAGTGTGCTCAGAAAAAGAACAGTGTTTCCTACACATATGGACCATATCTAGTTCAACTCTGCTTCTGAAACTGAAAGAAACCACAGGTCCTCTAACATTCAATGCTGGTCAGTTAAGATCAGAAACGTGTGAGCTTCGTGAACGATGTAGTTCATTTGAGCTGTAAGTAACTGCCTTTACCTGAAACGAAGTCTTGATTGTAGGAAGACACAGAGCCGGGGATTTAACTCCATTTCTGAAGGGAAACACACAGCATAGTTCTCATCCCTGGATAACACTCTGCTTTCGAACAAGAAGGACGCTCTTGCTTTCTAGAATCTCTAATAAAGCAGGAAACTTGAGTGTGCTCAGAACAAAAGAACGGTGTTTCCTACACATACGGACCATATCTAGTTCAACTCTGCTTCTGAAACTGAAAGAAACCACAGGTCCACTAACATCCAATGCTTGTCAGTTAAGGTGAGAAACGTGGGAGCTTCGTGAACGATGTAGTTCATTTGAGCTGAAAAGTGACTGCACTTACTTCAAGCGAAGTCTTGCTTGTAGGAAGACACAGAGCCGGGGATTTAACTCCGTTTCTGAAGGGCAACACACAGCATAGTTCTCATCCATGGATCACACTCTGTTTTAGTGCAAGAAGCACGCTCTTGATTTCCAGAGTCTCTAAGACAGCAGGAAATGTGAGTATGATGAGAACAAAAGAACGGTGTTTCCTACACATACGGACCATATCTAGATCAAATCTGCTTCTGAAACTGAAAGAAACCATGGGTTATCTAACATCCAATGCTTGTCAGTTAAGATAAGAAACGTATGAGCTTCGTGAACGATGTAGTTTGTTTGAGCTATAAAGTAACTGCCCTTACGTGAAATGAAGTCTTGATTGTAGGAACACTGAGAGCCTGGGATTTAACTCCATTTCTGAAGTGAAACACACAGCAGAGTTCTCATCCATTGATCACACTCTGCTTTACAGCAAGAAGAACGCTCTTGCTTTCCAGAGTCTCTAAGACAGCAGGAAACATGAGTGTGATGAGAACAAAAGAACGGTGTTTCCTACACATAAGGACCATATATAGTCCTACTCTGCCTCTGAAACTAATACAAAGCACTTGTCCTCTAACATCCAATGCTTGTCAGTTAAGATGAGAAACGTGTGAGCTTCCTGAACGATGTAGTTCATTTGAGCTGAAAAGTGACTGCCCTTACCTGAAACGAAGTAATGCTTGTGGGAAGACAAGAGCCTGGGATTTAACTCCATTTCTGAAGGGAAACACACAGCATAGTTCTCATCCATTGGGTCACACTCTGCTTTAGAGCAACAAGAACGCTCTTGCTTTCCAGATTCTCTAATACAGCAGGAAACTTGAGTGTGCTCAGAACAACAGAACAGTGTTTCCTACACATACGGACCATATCTATTTCAAATCTGCTTCTGAAACTGAAAGAAACCACAGGTCCTCTAACAATCAATGCTTGTCCATTAAGATGAGAAACATGTGAGCTTCGTGAACGATGTAGTATATTTGAGCTGTAAGTAACTGCCCTTACCTGAAACGAAGTCTTGTTTGTAGGAACACTGAGAGCCTGGGATTTAACTCCATTTCTGAAGTGAAACACACAGCAGAGTTCTCATCCATGGATCACACTCTGCTTTAGTGCAAGAAGCACGCTCTTGCTTTCCAGAGTCTCTTAGATGGCAGGAAACTTGAGTGTGATGAGAACAAAAGAACGGTTTTACCTACACATACGGACCATATCTAGTCCAACTCTGCTTCTGAATCTGATACAAAGCACTGGTCGTCTAATATCCAATGCTTGTCAGTTAAGATGAGAAACGTGTTAGCTTCGTGAACGATGTAGTTCGTTTGAGCTGAAAAGTTACTGCCCTTACCTGAAATGAAGTCTTGATTGTAGGAAGACAGAGAGCCATGGATTTAACTCCATTTCTGAAGGGAAACACACAGCCTAGTTCTCATCCATAGATAACATCCTGCTTTAGAGCAAGCAAGACGCTCTTGCTTTCTAGAATCTCTAATAAAGCAGGAAACTTGAGTGTGCTCAGAACAAAAGAACGGTGTTTCCTACAAATACGGACCATATCTAGTTCAACTCTGCTTCTGAAACTGAAAGAAACCACAGGTCCCCTAACATCCAATGCTTGTCAGTTAAGATGAGAAACGTGGGAGCTTCGTGAACGATGTAGTTCATTTGAGCTGAAAAGTGACTGCACTACTTCAAACGAAGTCTTGCTTGTAGGAAGACACAGAGCCTGGAATTTAAATCGATTTATGAAAGGAAACACACAGCATAGTTCTCATCCATGGATCACACTCTGCTTTAGAGCAACAAGAACGCTCTTGCTTTCTAGATTCTCTAATAGAGCAGTAAACTTGAGTGTGCTCAGAAAAAGAACAGTGTTTCCTACACATATGGACCATATCTAGTTCAACTCTGCTTCTGAAACTGAAAGAAACCACAGGTCCTCTAACATTCAATGCTGGTCAGTTAAGATCAGAAACGTGTGAGCTTCGTGAACGATGTAGTTCATTTGAGCTGTAAGTAACTGCCTTTACCTGAAACGAAGTCTTGATTGTAGGAAGACACAGAGCCGGGGATTTAACTCCATTTCTGAAGGGAAACACACAGCATAGTTCTCATCCCTGGATAACACTCTGCTTTCGAACAAGAAGGACGCTCTTGCTTTCTAGAATCTCTAATAAAGCAGGAAACTTGAGTGTGCTCAGAACAAAAGAACGGTGTTTCCTACACATACGGACCATATCTAGTTCAACTCTGCTTCTGAAACTGAAAGAAACCACAGGTCCTCTAACATCCAATGCTTGTCAGTTAAGATGAGAAACGTGGGAGCTTCGTGAACGATGTAGTTCATTTGAGCTGAAAAGTGACTCCACTTACTTCAAACGAAGTCTTGCTTGTAGGAAGACACAGAGCCGGGGATTTAACTCCGTTTCTGAAGGGCAACACACAGCATAGTTCTCATCCATGGATCACACTCTGTTTTAGTGCAAGAAGCACGCTCTTGATTTCCAGAGTCTCTAAGACAGCAGGAAATGTGAGTATGATGAGAACAAAAGAACGGTGTTTCCTACACATACGGACCATATCTAGATCAAATCTGCTTCTGAAACTGAAAGAAACCACGGGTTATCTAACATCCAATGCTTGTCAGTTAAGATGAGAAATGTATGAGCTTCGTGAACGATGTAGTTTGTTTGAGCTATAAAGTAACTGCCCTTACGTGAAATGAAGTCTTGATTGTAGGAACACTGAGAGCCTGGGATTTAACTCCATTTCTGAAGTGAAACACACAGCAGAGTTCTCATCCATTGATCACACTCTGCTTTACAGCAAGAAGAACGCTCTTGCTTTCCAGAGTCTCTAAGACAGCAGGAAACATGAGTGTGATGAGAACAAAAGAACGGTGTTTCCTACACATAAGGACCATATATAGTCCTACTCTGCCTCTGAAACTAATACAAAGCACTTGTCCTCTAACATCCAATGCTTGTCAGTTAAGATGAGAAACGTGTGAGCTTCCTGAACGATGTAGTTCGTTTGAGCTGAAAAGTGACTGCCCTTACCTGAAACACAGTAGTGCTTGTGGGAAGACACAGAGCCTGGGATTTAACTCGATTTCTGAAGGGAAACACACAGCATAGTTCTCATCCATGGATCACACTCTGCTTTAGTGCAACAAGAATGCTCTGGCTTTCTAGATTCTCTAATAGAGCAGGAAACTTGAGTGTGCTCAGAAATAGAACAGTGTTTCCTACACATACGGACCATATCTAGTTCAACTCTGCTTCTGAAACTGAAAGAAACCACAGGTCCTCTAACATTCAATGCTGGTCAGTTAAGATCAGAAACGTGTGAGCTTCGTGAACGATGTAGTTCATTTGAGCTGTAAGTAACTGCCTTTACCTGAAACGAAGTCATGATTGTAGGAAGACACAGAGCCGGGGATTTAACTCCATTTCTGAAGGGAAACACACAGCATAGTTCTCATCCCTGGATAACACTCTCCTTTCGAACAGGAAGGACGCTCTTGCTTTCTAGAATCTCTAATAAAGCAGGAAAATTGAGTGTGCTCAGAACAAAAGAACGGTGTTTCCTACACATACGGACCATATCTAGATCAACTCTGCTTCTGAAAATGAAAGAAACCACGGGTTATCTAACATCCAATGCTTGTCAGTTAAGATGAGAAACGTATGAGCTTCGTGAACGATGTAGTTTGTTTGAGCTATAAAGTAACTGCCCTTACGTGAAATGACGTCTTGATTGTAGGAACACTGAGAGCCTGGGATTTAACTCCATTTCTGAAGTGAAACACACAGCATAGTTCTCATCTATTGATCACACTCTGCTTTACAGCAAGAAGAACGCTCTTGCTTTCCAGAGTCTCTAAGACAGCAGGAAACATGAGTGTGATGAGAACAAAAGAACGTTGTTTCCTACACATAAGGACCATATATAGTCCTACTCTGCCTCTGAAACTAATACAAAGCACTTGTCCTCTAACATCCAATGCTTGTCAATTAAGATGAGAAACGTGTGAGCTTCCTGAATGATATAGTTCGTTTGAGCTGAAAAGTGACTGCCCTTACCTGAAACACAGTAGTGCTTGTGGGAAGACACAGAGCCTGGAATTTAACACCATTTCTGAAGGGAAACACACAGCATAGTTCTCATCCATGGATCACACTCTCTTTTAGTGCAAGAAGCAAGCTCTTGATTTCCAGAGTCTCTAAGACAGCAGGAAACGTGAGTTTGATGAGAACAAAAGAACGGTGTTTCCTACACATACGGACCATATCTAGATCAACTCTGCTTCTGAAACTGAAAGAAACCACGGGTTATCTAACATACAATGCTTGTCAGTTAAGATGAGAAACGTATGAGCTTCGTGAATGATGTAGTTTGTTTGAGCTATAAAGTAACTGCCCTTACGTGAAATGAAGTCTTGATTGTAGGAACACTGAGAGCCTGGGATTTAACTCCATTTCTGAAGTGAAACACACAGCAGAGTTCTCATCCATTGATCACACTCTGCTTTACAGCAAGAAGAACGCTCTTGCTTTCCAGAGTCTCTAAGACAGCAGGAAACATGAGTGTGATGAGAACAAAAGAACGGTGTTTCCTACACATAAGGACCATATATAGTCCTACTCTGCCTCTGAAACTAATACAAAGCACTTGTCCTCTAACATCCAATGCTTGTCAGTTAAGATGAGAAACGTGTGAGCTTCCTGAACGATGTAGTTCGTTTGAGCTGAAAAGTGACTGCCCTTACCTGAAACACAGTAGTGCTTGTGGGAAGACACAGAGCCTGGGATTTAACTCGATTTCTGAAGGGAAACACACAGCATAGTTCTCATCCATGGATCACACTCTGCTTTAGTGCAACAAGAATGCTCTGGCTTTCTAGATTCTCTAATAGAGCAGGAAACTTGAGTGTGCTCAGAAAAAGAACAGTGTTTCCTACACATACGGACCATATCTAGTTCAACTCTGCTTCTGAAACTGAAAGAAACCACAGGTCCTCTAACATTCAATGCTGGTCAGTTAAGATCAGAAACGTGTGAGCTTCGTGAACGATGTAGTTCATTTGAGCTGTAAGTAACTGCCTTTACCTGAAACGAAGTCATGATTGTAGGAAGACACAGAGCCGGGGATTTAACTCCATTTCTGAAGGGAAACACACAGCATAGTTCTCATCCCTGGATAACACTCTCCTTTCGAACAGGAAGGACGCTCTTGCTTTCTAGAATCTCTAATAAAGCAGGAAAATTGAGTGTGCTCAGAACAAAAGAACGGTGTTTCCTACACATACGGACCATATCTAGATCAACTCTGCTTCTGAAACTGAAAGAAACCACGGGTTATCTAACATCCAATGCTTGTCAGTTAAGATGAGAAACGTATGAGCTTCGTGAACGATGTAGTTTGTTTGAGCTATAAAGTAACTGCCCTTACGTGAAATGACGTCTTGATTGTAGGAACACTGAGAGCCTGGGATTTAACTCCATTTCTGAAGTGAAACACACAGCATAGTTCTCATCCATTGATCACACTCTGCTTTACAGCAAGAAGAACGCTCTTGCTTTCCAGAGTCTCTAAGACAGCAGTAAACATGAGTGTGATGAGAACAAAAGAACGTTGTTTCCTACACATAAGGACCATATATAGTCCTACTCTGCCTCTGAAACTAATACAAAGCACTTGTCCTCTAACATCCAATGCTTGTCAGTTAAGATGAGAAACGTGTGAGCTTCCTGAATGATGTAGTTCGTTTGAGCTGAAAAGTGACTGCCCTTACCTGAAACACAGTAGTGCTTGTGGGAAGACACAGAGCCTGGAATTTAACACCATTTCTGAAGGGAAACACACAGCATAGTTCTCATCCATGGATCACACTCTCTTTTAGTGCAAGAAGCAAGCTCTTGATTTCCAGAGTCTCTAAGACAGCAGGAAACGTGAGTATGATGAGAACAAAAGAACGGTGTTTCCTACACATACGGACCATATCTAGATCAACTCTGCTTCTGAAACTGAAAGAAACCACGGGTTATCTAACATACAATGCTTGTCAGTTAAGATGAGAAACGTATGAGCTTCGTGAACGATGTAGTTTGTTTGAGCTATGAAGTAACAGCCCTTACGTGAAATGAAGTCTTGATTGTAGGAACACAGAGAGCCTGGGATTTAACTCCATTTCTGAAGGGAAACACACAGCATAGTTCTCATCCATTGGGTCACACTCTGCTTTAGAGCAACAAGAACGCTCTTGCTTTCTAGATTCTCTAATACAGCAGGAAACTTGAGTGTGCTAGAACAAAAGCTCAGTGTTTCCTACACATACGGACCATATCTAGTTCAACTCTGCTTCTGAAACTGAAAGAAACCACAGGTCCTCTAACATCCAATGCTTGTCAGTTAAGATGAGAAACGTGTGAGCTTCGTGAATGATGTAGTTCTTTAAGCTGTAAAGTAACTGCCCTTACCTGAAACGAAGTCTTGATTGTAGGAACACTGAGAGCCTGGGATTTAACTCCATTTCTGAAGTGAAACACACAGCAGAGTTCTCATCCATGGATCACACTCTGCTTTAGTGGAAGAAGCACGCTCTTGCTTTCCAGAGTCTCTTAGATGGCAGGAAACGTGAGTGTGATGAGAACAAAAGAACGGTTTTACCTACACATACGGACCATATATAGTCCAACTCTGCTTCTGAATCTGATACAAAGCACTGGTCCTCTAACATCCAATGCTTGTCAGTTAAGATGAGAAACGTGTGAGCTTCGTGAACGATGTAGTTCATTTGAGCTGTAAGTAACTGCCTTTACCTGAAACGAAGTCTTGATTGTAGGAAGACACAGAGCCTGGGATTTAACTCCATTTCTGAAGTGAAACACACAGCAGAGTTCTCATCCATTGGGTCACACTCTGCTTTTGAGCAACAAGAACGCTCTTGCTTTCCAGATTCTCTAATACAGCAGGAAACTTGAGTGTGCTCAGAACAACAGAACAGTGTTTCCTACACATACGGACCATATCTATTTCAAATCTGCTTCTGAAACTGAAAGAAACCACAGGTCCTCTAACAATCAATGCTTGTCCATTAAGATGAGAAACATGTGAGCTTCGTGAACGATGTAGTTCATTTGAGCTGTAAGAAACTGCCCTTACCTGAAACGAAGTCTTGTTTGTAGGAACACTGAGAGCCTGGGATTTAACTCCATTTCTGAAGTGAAACACACAGCAGAGTTCTCATCCATGGATCACACTCTGCTTTAGTGCAAGAAGCACGCTCTTGCTTTCCAGAGTCTCTTAGATGGCAGGAAACTTGAGTGTGATGAGAACAAAAGAACGGTTTTACCTACACATACGGACCATATCTAGTCCAACTCTGCTTCTGAATCTGATACAAAGCACTGGTCGTCTAATATCCAATGCTTGTCAGTTAAGATGAGAAACGTGTTAGCTTCGTGAACGATGTAGTTCGTTTGAGCTGAAAAGTTACTGCCCTTACCTGAAATGAAGTCTTGATTGTAGGAAGACAGAGAGCCATGGATTTAACTCCATTTCTGAAGGGAAACACACAGCCTAGTTCTCATCCATAGATAACACCCTGCTTTAGAGCAAGAAAGACGCTCTTGCTTTCTAGAATCTCTAATAAAGCAGGAAACTTGAGTGTGCTCAGAACAAAAGAACGGTGTTTCCTACAAATACGGACCATATCTAGTTCAACTCTGCTTCTGAAACTGAAAGAAACCACAGGTCCTCTAACATCCAATGCTTGTCAGTTAAGATGAGAAACGTGGGAGCTTCGTGAACGATGTAGTTCATTTGAGCTGAAAAGTGACTGCACTTACTTCAAACGAAGTCTTGCTTGTAGGAAGACACAGAGCCTGGAATTTAAATCGATTTATGAAAGGAAACACACAGCATAGTTCTCATCCATGGATCACACTCTGCTTTAGAGCAACAAGAACGCTCTTGCTTTCTAGATTCTCTAATAGAGCAGGAAACTTGAATGTGCTCAGAAAAAGAACAGTGTTTCCTACACATATGGACCATATCTAGTTCAACTCTGCTTCTGAAACTGAAAGAAACCACAGGTCCTCTAACATTCAATGCTGGTCAGTTAAGATCAGAAACGTGTGAGCTTCGTGAACGATGTAGTTCATTTGAGCTGTAAGTAACTGCCTTTACCTGAAACGAAGTCTTGATTGTAGGAAGACACAGAGCCGGGGATTTAACTCCATTTCTGAAGGGAAACACACAGCATAGTTCTCATCCCTGGATAACACTCTGCTTTCGAACAAGAAGGACGCTCTTGCTTTCTAGAATCTCTAATAAAGCAGGAAACTTGAGTGTGCTCAGAACAAAAGAACGGTGTTTCCTACACATACGGACCATATCTAGTTCAACTCTGCTTCTGAAACTGAAAGAAACCACAGGTCCACTAACATCCAATGCTTGTCAGTTAAGGTGAGAAACGTGGGAGCTTCGTGAACGATGTAGTTCATTTGAGCTGAAAAGTGACTGCACTTACTTCAAGCGAAGTCTTGCTTGTAGGAAGACACAGAGCCGGGGATTTAACTCCGTTTCTGAAGGGCAACACACAGCATAGTTCTCATCCATGGATCACACTCTGTTTTAGTGCAAGAAGCACGCTCTTGATTTCCAGAGTCTCTAAGACAGCAGGAAATGTGAGTATGATGAGAACAAAAGAACGGTGTTTCCTACACATACGGACCATATCTAGATCAAATCTGCTTCTGAAACTGAAAGAAACCATGGGTTATCTAACATCCAATGCTTGTCAGTTAAGATAAGAAACGTATGAGCTTCGTGAACGATGTAGTTTGTTTGAGCTATAAAGTAACTGCCCTTACGTGAAATGAAGTCTTGATTGTAGGAACACTGAGAGCCTGGGATTTAACTCCATTTCTGAAGTGAAACACACAGCAGAGTTCTCATCCATTGATCACACTCTGCTTTACAGCAAGAAGAACGCTCTTGCTTTCCAGAGTCTCTAAGACAGCAGGAAACATGAGTGTGATGAGAACAAAAGAACGGTGTTTCCTACACATAAGGACCATATATAGTCCTACTCTGCCTCTGAAACTAATACAAAGCACTTGTCCTCTAACATCCAATGCTTGTCAGTTAAGATGAGAAACGTGTGAGCTTCCTGAACGATGTAGTTCATTTGAGCTGAAAAGTGACTGCCCTTACCTGAAACGAAGTAATGCTTGTGGGAAGACAAGAGCCTGGGATTTAACTCCATTTCTGAAGGGAAACACACAGCATAGTTCTCATCCATTGGGTCACACTCTGCTTTAGAGCAACAAGAACGCTCTTGCTTTCCAGATTCTCTAATACAGCAGGAAACTTGAGTGTGCTCAGAACAACAGAACAGTGTTTCCTACACATACGGACCATATCTATTTCAAATCTGCTTCTGAAACTGAAAGAAACCACAGGTCCTCTAACAATCAATGCTTGTCCATTAAGATGAGAAACATGTGAGCTTCGTGAACGATGTAGTATATTTGAGCTGTAAGTAACTGCCCTTACCTGAAACGAAGTCTTGTTTGTAGGAACACTGAGAGCCTGGGATTTAACTCCATTTCTGAAGTGAAACACACAGCAGAGTTCTCATCCATGGATCACACTCTGCTTTAGTGCAAGAAGCACGCTCTTGCTTTCCAGAGTCTCTTAGATGGCAGGAAACTTGAGTGTGATGAGAACAAAAGAACGGTTTTACCTACACATACGGACCATATCTAGTCCAACTCTGCTTCTGAATCTGATACAAAGCACTGGTCGTCTAATATCCAATGCTTGTCAGTTAAGATGAGAAACGTGTTAGCTTCGTGAACGATGTAGTTCGTTTGAGCTGAAAAGTTACTGCCCTTACCTGAAATGAAGTCTTGATTGTAGGAAGACAGAGAGCCATGGATTTAACTCCATTTCTGAAGGGAAACACACAGCCTAGTTCTCATCCATAGATAACATCCTGCTTTAGAGCAAGCAAGACGCTCTTGCTTTCTAGAATCTCTAATAAAGCAGGAAACTTGAGTGTGCTCAGAACAAAAGAACGGTGTTTCCTACAAATACGGACCATATCTAGTTCAACTCTGCTTCTGAAACTGAAAGAAACCACAGGTCCCCTAACATCCAATGCTTGTCAGTTAAGATGAGAAACGTGGGAGCTTCGTGAACGATGTAGTTCATTTGAGCTGAAAAGTGACTGCACTTACTTCAACCGAAGTCTTGCTTGTAGGAAGACACAGAGCCTGGAATTTAAATCGATTTATGAAAGGAAACACACAGCATGGTTCTCATCCATGGATCACACTCTGCTTTAGAGCAACAAGAACGCTCTTGCTTTCTAGATTCTCTAATAGAGCAGGAAACTTGAGTGTGCTCAGAAAAAGAACAGTGTTTCCTACACATATGGACCATATCTAGTTCAACTCTGCTTCTGAAACTGAAAGAAACCACAGGTCCTCTAACATTCAATGCTGGTCAGTTAAGATCAGAAACGTGTGAGCTTCGTGAACGATGTAGTTCATTTGAGCTGTAAGTAACTGCCTTTACCTGAAACGAAGTCTTGATTGTAGGAAGACACAGAGCCGGGGATTTAACTCCATTTCTGAAGGGAAACACACAGCATAGTTCTCATCCCTGGATAACACTCTGCTTTCGAACAAGAAGGACGCTCTTGCTTTCTAGAATCTCTAATAAAGCAGGAAACTTGAGTGTGCTCAGAACAAAAGAACGGTGTTTCCTACACATACGGACCATATCTAGTTCAACTCTGCTTCTGAAACTGAAAGAAACCACAGGTCCTCTAACATCCAATGCTTGTCAGTTAAGATGAGAAACGTGGGAGCTTCGTGAACGATGTAGTTCATTTGAGCTGAAAAGTGACTGCACTTACTTCAAGCGAAGTCTTGCTTGTAGGAAGACACAGAGCCGGGGATTTAACTCCGTTTCTGAAGGGCAACACACAGCATAGTTCTCATCCATGGATCACACTCTGTTTTAGTGCAAGAGCACGCTCTTGATTTCCAGAGTCTCTAAGACAGCAGGAAATGTGAGTATGATGAGAACAAAAGAACGGTGTTTCCTACACATACGGACCATATCTAGATCAAATCTGCTTCTGAAACTGAAAGAAACCACGGGTTATCTAACATCCAATGCTTGTCAGTTAAGATGAGAAACGTATGAGCTTCGTGAATGATGTAGTTTGTTTGAGCTATAAAGTAACTGCCCTTACGTGAAATGAAGTCTTGATTGTAGGAACACTGAGAGCCTGGGATTTAACTCCATTTCTGAAGTGAAACACACAGCAGAGTTCTCATCCATTGATCACACTCTGCTTTACAGCAAGAAGAACGCTCTTGCTTTCCAGAGTCTCTAAGACAGCAGGAAACATGAGTGTGATGAGAACAAAAGAACGGTGTTTCCTACACATAAGGACCATATATAGTCCTACTCTGCCTCTGAAACTAATACAAAGCACTTGTCCTCTAACATCCAATGCTTGTCAGTTAAGATGAGAAACGTGTGAGCTTCCTGAACGATGTAGTTCGTTTGAGCTGAAAAGTGACTGCCCTTACCTGAAACACAGTAGTGCTTGTGGGAAGACACAGAGCCTGGGATTTAACTCGATTTCTGAAGGGAAACACACAGCATAGTTCTCATCCATGGATCACACTCTGCTTTAGTGCAACAAGAATGCTCTGGCTTTCTAGATTCTCTAATAGAGCAGGAAACTTGAGTGTGCTCAGAAAAAGAACAGTGTTTCCTACACATACGGACCATATCTAGTTCAACTCTGCTTCTGAAACTGAAAGAAACCACAGGTCCTCTAACATTCAATGCTGGTCAGTTAAGATCAGAAACGTGTGAGCTTCGTGAACGATGTAGTTCATTTGAGCTGTAAGTAACTGCCTTTACCTGAAACGAAGTCTTGATTGTAGGAAGACACAGAGCCGGGGATTTAACTCCATTTCTGAAGGGAAACACACAGCATAGTTCTCATCCCTGGATAACACTCTCCTTTCGAACAGGAAGGACGCTCTTGCTTTCTAGAATCTCTAATAAAGCAGGAAAATTGAGTGTGCTCAGAACAAAAGAACGGTGTTTCCTACACATACGGACCATATCTAGATCAACTCTGCTTCTGAAACTGAAAGAAACCACGGGTTATCTAACATCCAATGCTTGTCAGTTAAGATGAGAAACGTATGAGCTTCGTGAACGATGTAGTTTGTTTGAGCTATAAAGTAACTGCCCTTACGTGAAATGACGTCTTGATTGTAGGAACACTGAGAGCCTGGGATTTAACTCCATTTCTGAAGTGAAACACACAGCATAGTTCTCATCCATTGATCACACTCTGCTTTACAGCAAGAAGAACGCTCTTGCTTTCCAGAGTCTCTAAGACAGCAGGAAACATGAGTGTGATGCGAACAAAAGAACGTTGTTTCCTACACATAAGGACCATATATAGTCCTACTCTGCCTCTGAAACTAATACAAAGCACTTGTCCTCTAACATCCAATGCTTGTCAGTTAAGATGAGAAACGTGTGAGCTTCCTGAATGATGTAGTTCGTTTGAGCTGAAAAGTGACTGCCCTTACCTGAAACACAGTAGTGCTTGTGGGAAGACACAGAGCCTGGAATTTAACACCATTTCTGAAGGGAAACACACAGCATAGTTCACATCCATGGATCACACTCTCTTTTAGTGCAAGAAGCAAGCTCTTGATTTCCAGAGTCTCTAAGACAGCAGGAAACGTGAGTATGATGAGAACAAAAGAACGGTGTTTCCTACACATACGGACCATATCTAGATCAACTCTGCTTCTGAAACTGAAAGAAACCACGGGTTATCTAACATCCAATGCTTGTCAGTTAAGATGAGAAACGTATGAGCTTCGTGAACGATGTAGTTTGTTTGAGCTATGAAGTAACAGCCCTTAAGTGAAATGAAGTCTTGATTGTAGGAACACAGAGAGCCTGGGATTTAACTCCATTTCTGAAGGGAAACACACAGCATAGTTCTCATCCATTGGGTCACACTCTGCTTTAGAGCAACAAGAACGCTCTTGCTTTCTAGATTCTCTAATACAGCAGGAAACTTGAGTGTGCTAGAACAAAAGCTCAGTGTTTCCTACACATACGGACCATATCTAGTTCAACTCTGCTTCTGAAACTGAAAGAACCACAGGTCCTCTA
The DNA here is from genome assembly GCA_949786385.1 of Onychomys leucogaster. Classification (NCBI taxonomy): domain Eukaryota; kingdom Metazoa; phylum Chordata; class Mammalia; order Rodentia; family Cricetidae; genus Onychomys; species Onychomys leucogaster. The sequence goes on from CATKUP010000046.1 coordinate 2,522,931, forward strand.
ACATCCAATGCTTGTCAGTTAAGATGAGAAACGTGTGAGCTTCGTGAATGATGTAGTTCTTTAAGCTGTAAAGTAACTGCCCTTACCTGAAACGAAGTCTTGATTGTAGGAACACTGAGAGCCTGGGATTTAACTCCATTTCTGAAGTGAAACACACAGCAGAGTTCTCATCCATGGATCACACTCTGCTTTAGTGGAAGAAGCACGCTCTTGCTTTCCAGAGTCTCTTAGATGGCAGGAAACGTGAGTGTGATGAGAACAAAAGAACGGTTTTACCTACACATACGGACCATATATAGTCCAACTCTGCTTCTGAATCTGATACAAAGCACTGGTCCTCTAACATCCAATGCTTGTCAGTTAAGATGAGAAACGTGTGAGCTTCGTGAACGATGTAGTTCATTTGAGCTGTAAGTAACTGCCTTTACCTGAAACGAAGTCTTGATTGTAGGAAGACACAGAGCCGGGGATTTAACTCCATTTCTGAAGTGAAACACACAGCAGAGTTCTCATCCATTGATCACACTCTGCTTTACAGCAAGAAGAACGCTCTTGCTTTCCAGAGTCTCTAAGACAGCAGGAAACATGAGTGTGATGAGAACAAAAGAACGGTGTTTCCTACACATAAGGACCATATATAGTCCTACTCTGCCTCTGAAACTAATACAAAGCACTTGTCCTCTAACATCCAATGCTTGTCAGTTAAGATGAGAAACGTGTGAGCTTCGTGAACGATGTAGTTTGTTTGAGCTGAAAAGTGACTGCCCTTACCTGAAACACAGTAGTGCTTGTGGGAAGACACAGAGCCTGGAATTTAACACCATTTCTGAAGGGAAACACACAGCATAGTTCTCATCCATGGATCACACTCTGTTTTAGAGCAAGAAGCACGCTCTTGCTTTCCAGAGTCTCTAAGACAGCAGGAAACGTGAGTGTGATGAGAACAAAAGAAGGGTGTTTCCTACAGATACGGACAATATCTAGATCAACTCTGCTTCTGAAACTGATACAAAGCACTGGTCCTCTAACATCCAATGCTTGTCAGTTAAGATGAGAAACATGTGAGCTTCGTGAACGATGTAGTTCATTTGAGCTGAAAAGTGACTGCCCTTACCTGAAACGAAGTAATGCTTGTGGGAAGACACAGAGCCTGGGATTTAACTCCATTTCTGAAGGGAAACACACAGCATAGTTCTCATCCATTGGGTCACACTCTGCTTTAGAGCAACAAGAACGCTCTTGCTTTCCAGATTCTCTAATACAGCAGGTAACTTGAGTGTGCTCAGAACAACAGAACAGTGTTTCCTACACATACGGACCATATCTATTTCAAATCTGCTTCTGAAACTGAAAGAAACCACAGGTCTTCTAACAATCAATTCTTGTCCATTAAGATGAGAAACATGTGAGCTTCGTGAACGATGTAGTTCATTTGAGCTGTAAGTAACTGCCCTTACCTGAAACGAAGTCTTGTTTGTAGGAATACTGAGAGCCTGGGATTTAACTCCATTTCTGAAGTGAAACACACAGCAGAGTTCTCATCCATGGATCACACTCTGCTTTAGTGCAAGAAGCACGCTCTTGCTTTCCAGAGTCTCTTAGATGGCAGGAAACTTGAGTGTGATGAGAACAAAAGAACGGTTTTACCTACACATACGGACCATATCTAGTCCAACTCTGCTTCTGAATCTGATACAAAGCACTGGTCGTCTAATATCCAATGCTTGTCAGTTAAGATGAGAAACGTGTTAGCTTCGTGAACGATGTAGTTCGTTTGAGCTGAAAAGTTACTGCCCTTACCTGAAATGAAGTCTTGATTGTAGGAAGACAGAGAGCCATGGATTTAACTCCATTTCTGAAGGGAAACACACAGCCTAGTTCTCATCCATAGATAACACCCTGCTTTAGAGCAAGAAAGACGCTCTTGCTTTCTAGAATCTCTAATAAAGCAGGAAACTTGAGTGTGCTCAGAACAAAAGAACGGTGTTTCCTACAAATACGGACCATATCTAGTTCAACTCTGCTTCTGAAACTGAAAGAAACCACAGGTCCTCTAACATCCAATGCTTGTCAGTTAAGATGAGAAACGTGGGAGCTTCGTGAATGATGTAGTTCATTTGAGCTGAAAAGTGACTGCACTTACTTCAAACGAAGTCTTGCTTGTAGGAAGACACAGAGCCTGGAATTTAAATCGATTTATGAAAGGAAACACACAGCATAGTTCTCATCCATGGATCACACTCTCCTTTAGAGCAACAAGAACGCTCTTGCTTTCTAGATTCTCTAATAGAGCAGGAAACTTGAGTGTGCTCAGAAAAAGAACAGTGTTTCCTACACATATGGACCATATCTAGTTCAACTCTGCTTCTGAAACTGAAAGAAACCACAGGTCCTCTAACATTCAATGCTGGTCAGTTAAGATCAGAAACGTGTGAGCTTCGTGAACGATGTAGTTCATTTGAGCTGTAAGTAACTGCCTTTACCTGAAACGAAGTCTTGATTGTAGGAAGACACAGAGCCGGGGATTTAACTCCATTTCTGAAGGGAAACACACAGCATAGTTCTCATCCCTGGATAACACTCTGCTTTCGAACAAGAAGGACGCTCTTGCTTTCTAGAATCTCTAATAAAGCAGGAAACTTGAGTGTGCTCAGAACAAACGAACGGTGTTTCCTACACATACGGACCATATCTAGTTCAACTCTGCTTCTGAAACTGAAAGAAACCACAGGTCCTCTAACATCCAATGTTTGTCAGTTAAGATGAGAAACGTGGGAGCTTCGTGAACGATGTAGTTCATTTGAGCTGAAAAGTGACTGCACTTACTTCAAACGAAGTCTTGCTTGTAGGAAGACACAGAGCCGGGGATTTAACTCCGTTTCTGAAGGGCAACACACAGCATAGTTCTCATCCATGGATCACACTCTGTTTTAGTGCAAGAAGCACGCTCTTGATTTCCAGAGTCTCTAAGACAGCAGGAAATGTGAGTATGATGAGAACAAAAGAACGGTGTTTCCTACACATACGGACCATATCTAGATCAAATCTGCTTCTGAAACTGAAAGAAACCACGGGTTATCTAACATCCAATGCTTGTCAGTTAAGATAAGAAACGTATGAGCTTCGTGAACGATGTAGTTTGTTTGATCTATAAAGTAACTGCCCTTACGTGAAATGAAGTCTTGATTGTAGGAACACTGAGAGCCTGGGATTTAACTCCATTTCTGAAGTGAAACACACAGCAGAGTTCTCATCCATTGATCACACTCTGCTTTACAGCAAGAAGAACGCTCTTGCTTTCCAGAGTCTCTAAGACAGCAGGAAACATGAATGTGATGAGAACAAAAGAACGGTGTTTCCTACACATAAGGACCATATATAGTCCTACTCTGCCTCTGAAACTAATACAAAGCACTTGTCCTCTAACATCCAATGCTTGTCAGTTAAGATGAGAAACGTGTGAGCTTCCTGAACGATGTAGTTCGTTTGAGCTGAAAAGTGACTGCCCTTACCTGAAACACAGTAGTGCTTGTGGGAAGACACAGAGCCTGGGATTTAACTCGATTTTTGAAGGGAAACACACAGCATAGTTCTCATCCATGGATCACACTCTGCTTTAGTGCAACCAGAATGCTCTGGCTTTCTAGATTCTCTAATAGAGCAGGAAACTTGAGTGTGCTCAGAAAAAGAACAGTGTTTCCTACACATACGGACCATATCTAGTTCAACTCTGCTTCTGAAACTGAAAGAAACCACAGGTCCTCTAACATCCAATGCTTGTCAGTTAAGATGAGAAACGTGTGAGCTTCCTGAACGATGTAGTTCGTTTGAGCTGAAAAGTGGCTGCCCTTACCTGAAACACAGTAGTGCTTGTGGGAAGACACAGAGCCTGGAATTTAACACCATTTCTGAAGGGAAACACACAGCATAGTTCTCATCCATGGATCACACTCTCTTTTAGTGCAAGAAGCAAGCTCTTGATTTCCAGAGTCTCTAAGACAGCAGCAAACGTGAGTATGATGAGAACAAAAGAACGGTGTTTCCTACACATACGGACCATATCTAGATCAACTCTGCTTCTGAAACTGAAAGAAACCACGGGTTATCTAACATACAATGCTTGTCAGTTAAGATGAGAAACGTATGAGCTTCGTGAACGATGTAGTTTGTTTGAGCTATGAAGTAACAGCCCTTACGTGAAATGAAGTCTTGATTGTAGGAACACAGAGAGCCTGGGATTTAACTCCATTTCTGAAGTGAAACACACAGCAGAGTTCTCATCCATTGATCACACTCTGCTTTACAGCAAGAAGAACGCTCTTGCTTTCCAGAGTCTCTAAGACAGCAGGAAACATGAGTGTGATGAGAACAAAAGAACGGTGTTTCCTACACATAAGGACCATATATAGTCCTACTCTGCCTCTGAAACTAATACAAAGCACTGGTCCTCTAACATCCAATGCTTGTCAGTTAAGATGAGAAACGTGTGAGCTTCCTGAACGATGTAGTTCGTTTGAGCTGAAAAGTGACTGCCCTTACCTGAAACACAGTAGTGCTTGTGGGAAGACACAGAGCCTGGGATTTAACTCGATTTCTGAAGGGAAACACACAGCCTAGTTCTCATCCATGGATAACACCCTGCTTTAGAGCAAGAAGGACGCTCTTGCTTTCTAGAATCTCTAATAAAGCAGGAAACTTGAGGGTGCTCAGAACAAAAGAACGGTGTTTCCTACAAATACGGACCATATCTAGTTCAACTCTGCTTCTGAAACTGAAAGAAACCACAGGTCCTCTAACATCCAATGCTTGTCAGTTAAGATGAGAAACGTGGGAGCTTCGTGAAAGATGTAGTTCATTTGAGCAGAAAAGTGACTGCACTTACTTCAAACGAAGACTTGCTTGTAGGGAGACACAGTGCCTGGAATTTAACACCATTTCTGAAGGGAAACACACAGCATAGTTCTCATCCATGGATCACACTCTGTTTTAGAGCAAGAAGCACGCTCTTGCTTTCCAGAGTCTCTAAGACAGCAGGAAACGTGAGTGTGATGAGAACAAAAGAACGGTGTTTCCTACACATAAGGACCATATATAGTCCTACTCTGCCTCTGAAACTAATACAAAGCACTGGTCCTCTAACATCCAATGCTTGTCAGTTAAGATGAGAAACGTGTGAGCTTCCTGAACGATGTAGTTCGTTTGAGCTGAAAAGTGACTGCCCTTACCTGAAACACAGTAGTGCTTGTGGGAAGACACAGAGCCTGGGATTTAACTCGATTTCTGAAGGGAAACACACAGCCTAGTTCTCATCCATGGATAACACCCTGCTTTAGAGCAAGAAGGATGCTCTTGCTTTCTAGAATCTCTAATAAAGCAGGAAACTTGAGGGTGCTCAGAACAAAAGAACGGTGTTTCCTACAAATACGGACCATATCTAGTTCAACTCTGCTTCTGAAACTGAAAGAAACCACAGGTCCTCTAACATCCAATGCTTGTCAGTTAAGATGAGAAACGTGGGAGCTTCGTGAAAGATGTAGTTCATTTGAGCAGAAAAGTGACTGCACTTACTTCAAACGAAGACTTGCTTGTAGGGAGACACAGTGCCTGGAATTTAACACCATTTCTGAAGGGAAACACACAGCATAGTTCTCATCCATGGATCACACTCTGTTTTAGAGCAAGAAGCACGCTCTTGCTTTCCAGAGTCTCTAAGACAGCAGGAAACGTGAGTGTGATGAGAACAAAAGAACGGTGTTTCCTACAGATACGGACAATATCTAGATCAACTCTGCTTCTGAAACTGATACAAAGCACTGGTCCTCTAACATCCAATGCTTGTCAGTTAAGATGAGAAACATGTGAGCTTCGTGAATGATGTAGTTCATTTGAGCTGAAAAGTGACTGCCCTTACCTGAAACGAAGTAATGCTTGTGGGAAGACACAGAGCCTGGGATTTAACTCCATTTCTGAAGGGAAACACACAGCATAGTTCTCATCCATTGGGTCACACTCTGCTTTAGAGCAACAAGAACGCTCTTGCTTTCTAGATTCTCTAATACAGCAGGAAACTTGAGTGTGCTAGAACAAAAGCTCAGTGTTTCCTACACAAACGGACCATATCTAGTTCAACTCTGCTTCTGAAACTGAAAGAAACCACGGGTCCTCTAACATCCAATGCTTGTTAGTTAAGAAGAGAAACGTGTGAGCTTCCTGAACGATGTAGTTCTTTAAGCTGTAAAGTAACTGCCCTTACCTGAAACGATGTCTTGCTTGTAGGTACACTGAGAGCTTGTGATTTAACTCCATTTCTGAAGGGAAACACACAGCAGAGTTCTCATCTATTGATCGCATGCTGCTTTAGAGCAAGAAGCATGCTCTTGCTTTCCAGTTTCTGTAAGAGAGCAGGATATGTGAGTGTGATGAGAACAAAGAACGGTGTTTCCTACACATATGGACCATATCTAGTCCAACTCTGCTTGTGAAACTGATACAAAGCACTGGTCCTCTAACATCCAATGCTTGTCAGTTAAGATGAGAAACGTGTGAGCTTCGTGAATGATGTAGTTCGTTTGAGCTGAAAAGTGACTGCCCTTACCTGAAACAAAGTAGTGCTTGTGGGAAGACACAGAGCCTGGGATTTAACTCGATTTCTGAAGGGAAACACACAGCATAGTTCTCATCCATGGATCACTCTCTGCTTTAGAGCAACAAGAACGCTCTTGCTTTCCAGATTCTCTAATATAGCAGGAAACTTGAGTGTGCTCAGAACAACAGAACAGTGTTTCCTACACATACGGACCATATCTAGTTCAAATCTGCTTCTGAAACTGAAAGAAACCACAGGTCCTCTAACAATCAATGCTTGTCCGTTAAGATGAGAAACATGTGAGCTTCGTGAACGATGTAGTTCATTTGAGCTGTAAGTAACTGCCCTTACATGAAACGAAGTCTTGATTGTAGGAACACTGAGAGCCTGGGATTTAACTCCATTTCTGAAGTGAAACACACAGCAGAGTTCTCATCCATGGATCACACTCTGCTTTAGTGCAAGAAGCACGCTCTTGCTTTCCAGAGTCTCTTAGATGGCAGGAAACGTGAGTGTGATGAGAACAAAAGAACGGTTTTACCTACACATACGTACCATATTTAGTCCAACTCTGCTTCTGAATCTGATACAAAGCACTGGTCCTCTAATATCCAATGCTTGTCAGTTAAGATGAGAAACGTGTTAGCTTCGTGAACGATGTAGTTCGTTTGAGCTGAAAAGTTACTGCCGTTACGTGAAATGAAATCATGATTGTAGGAAGACACAGAGCCAGGGATTTAACTCCATTTCTGAAGAGAAACACACAGCCTAGTTCTCATCCATAGATAACACCCTGCTTTAGAGCAAGAAAGACGCTCTTGCTTTCTAGAATCTCTAATAAAGCAGGAAACTTGAATGTGCTCAGAACAAAAGAACGGTGTTTCCTACAAATACGGACCATATCTAGTTCAACTCTGCTTCTGAAACTGAAAGAAACCACAGGTCCTCTAACATCCAATGCTTGTCAGTTAAGATGAGAAACGTGGGAGCGTCGTGAACGATGTAGTTCATTTGAGCTGAAAAGTGACTGCACTTACTTCAAACGAAGTCTTGCTTGTAGGAAGACACAGAGCCTGGAATTTAACTCGATTTATGAAGGGAAACACACAGCATAGATCTCATCCATGGATCATACTCTGCTTTAGAGCAACAAGAACGCTCTTGCTTTCTAGAATCTCTAATAAAGCAGGAAACTTGAGTGTGCTCAGAACAAAAGAACGGTGTTTCCTACAAATACGGACCATATCTAGTTCAACTCTGCTTCTGAAACTGAAAGAAACCACAGGTCCTCTAACATCCAATGCTTGTCAGTTAAGATGAGAAACGTGGGAGCTTCTTGAACGATGTAGTTCATTTGAGCTGAAAAGTGACTGCACTTACTTCAAACGAAGTCTTGCTTGTAGGAAGACACAGAGCCTGGAATTTAACTCGATTTATGAAGGGAAACACACAGCATAGTTCTCATCCATTGATCACACTCTGCTTTACAGCAAGAAGAACGCTCTTGCTTTCCAGAGTCTCTAAGACAGCAGGAAACATGAGTGTGATGAGAACAATAGAACGGTGTTTCCTACACATAAGGACCATATATAGTCCTACTCTGCCTCTGAAACTAATACAAAGCACTTGTCCTCTAACATCCAATGCTTGTCAGTTAAGATGAGAAACGTGTGAGCTTCGTGAACGATGTAGTTCGTTTGAGCTGAAAAGTGACTGCCCTTACCTGAAACACAGTAGTGCTTGTGGGAAGACACAGAGCCTGGAATTTAACACCATTTCTGAAGGGAAACACACAGCATAGTTCTCATCCATGGATCACACTCTGTTTTAGAGCAAGAAGCACGCTCTTGCTTTCCAGAGTCTCTAAGACAGCAGGAAACGTGAGTGTGGTGAGAACAAAAGAACGGTGTTTCCTACAGATACGGACAATATCTAGATCAACTCTGCTTCTGAAACTGATACAAAGCACTGGTCCTCTAACATCCAATGCTTGTCAGTTAAGATGAGAAACATGTGAGCTTCGTGAACGATGTAGTTCATTTGAGCTGAAAAGTGACTGCCCTTACCTGAAACGAAGTAATGCTTGTGGGAAGACACAGAGCCTGGGATTTAACTCCATTTCTGAAGGGAAACACACAGCATAGTTCTCATCCATTGGGTCACACTCTGCTTTAGAGCAACAAGAACGCTCTTGCTTTCCAGATTCTCTAATACAGCAGGAAACTTGAGTGTGCTCAAAACAACAGAACAGTGTTTCCTACACATACGGACCATATCTAGTTCAAATCTGCTTCTGAAACTGAAAGAAACCACAGGTCCTCTAACAATCAATGCTTGTCCATTAAGATGAGAAACATGTGAGCTTCGTGAACGATGTAGTTCATTTGAGCTGTAAGTAACTGCCCTTACCTGAAACGAAGTCTTGTTTGTAGGAACACTGAGAGCCTGGGATTTAACTCCATTTCTGAAGTGAAACACACAGCAGAGTTCTCATCCATGGATCACACTCTGCTTTAGTGCAAGAAGCACGCTCTTGCTTTCCAGAGTCTCTTAGATGGCAGGAAACTTGAGTGTGATGAGAACAAAAGAACGGTTTTACCTACACATACGGACCATATCTAGTCCAACTCTGCTTCTGAATCTGATACACAGCACTGGTCGTCTAATATCCAATGCTTGTCAGTTAAGATGAGAAACGTGTTAGCTTCATGAACGATGTAGTTCGTTTGAGCTGAAAAGTTACTGCCGTTACGTGAAATGAAATCATGATTGTCGGAAGACACAGAGCCAGGGATTTAACTCCATTTCTGAAGAGAAACACACAGCCTAGTTCTCATCCATAGATAACACCCTGCTTTAGAGCAAGAAAGACGCTCTTGCTTTCTAGAATCTCTAATAATGCAGGAAACTTGAATGTGCTCAGAACAAAAGAACGGTGTTTCCTACAAATACGGACAATATCTAGTTCAACTCTGCTTCTGAAACTGAAAGAAACCACAGGTCCTCTAACATCCAATGCTTGTCAGTTAAGATGAGAAACGTGGGAGCTTCGTGAACGATGTAGTTCATTTGAGCTGAAAAGTGACTGCACTTACTTCAAACGAAGTCTTGCTTGTAGGAAGACACAGAGCCTGGAATTTAACTCGATTTATGAAGGGAAACACACAGCATAGTTCTCATCCATGGATCATACTCTGCTTTAGAGCAACAAGAACGCTCTTGCTTTCTAGAATCTCTAATAAAGCAGGAAACTTGAGTGTGCTCAGAACAAAAGAACGGTGTTTCCTACAAATACGGACCATATCTAGTTCAACTCTGCTTCTGAAACTGAAAGAAACCACAGGTCCTCTAACATCCAATGCTTGTCAGTTAAGATGAGAAACGTGGGAGCTTCTTGAACGATGTAGTTCATTTGAGCTGAAAAGTGACTGCACTTACTTCAAACGAAGTCTTGCTTGTAGGAAGACACAGAGCCTGGAATTTAACTCGTTTTATGAAGGGAAACACACAGCATAGTTCTCATCCATTGATCACACTCTGCTTTACAGCAAGAAGAACGCTCTTGCTTTCCAGAGTCTCTAAGACAGCAGGAAACAAGAGTGTGATGAGAACAAAAGAACGGTGTTTCCTACACATAAGGACCATATATAGTCCTACTCTGCCTCTGAAACTAATACAAAGCACTTGTCCTCTAACATCCAATGCTTGTCAGTTAAGATGAGAAACGTGTGAGCTTCGTGAACGATGTAGTTCGTTTGAGCTGAAAAGTGACTGCCCTTACCTGAAACACAGTAGTGCTTGTGGGAAGACACAGAGCCTGGAATTTAACACCATTTCTGAAGGGAAACACACAGCATAGTTCTCATCCATGGATCACACTCTGTTTTAGAGCAAGAAGCACGCTCTTGCTTTCCAGAGTCTCTAAGACAGCAGGAAACGTGAGTGTGGTGAGAACAAAAGAACGGTGTTTCCTACAGATACGGACAATATCTAGATCAACTCTGCTTCTGAAACTGATACAAAGCACTGGTCCTCTAACATCCAATGCTTGTCAGTTAAGATGAGAAACATGTGAGCTTCGTGAACGATGTAGTTCATTTGAGCTGAAAAGTGACTGCCCTTACCTGAAACGAAGTAATGCTTGTGGGAAGACACAGAGGCTGGGATTTAACTCCATTTCTGAAGGGAAACACACAGCATAGTTCTCATCCATTGGGTCACACTCTGCTTTAGAGCAACAAGAACGCTCTTGCTTTCTAGATTCTCTAATACAGCAGGAAACTTGAGTGTGCTAGAACAAAAGCTCAGTGTTTCCTACACATACGGACCATATCTAGTTCAACTCTGCTTCTGAAACTGAAAGAAACCACAGGTCCTCTAACATCCAATGCTTGTCAGTTAAGATGAGAAACGTGTGAGCTTCGTGAATGATGTAGTTCTTTAAGCTGTAAAGTAACTGCCCTTACCTGAAACGAAGTCTTGATTGTAGGAACACTGAGAGCCTGGGATTTAACTCCATTTCTGAAGTGAAACACACAGCAGAGTTCTCATCCATGGATCACACTCTGCTTTAGTGGAAGAAGCACGCTCTTGCTTTCCAGAGTCTCTTAGATGGCAGGAAACGTGAGTGTGATGAGAACAAAAGAACGGTTTTACCTACACATACGGACCATATATAGTCCAACTCTGCTTCTGAATCTGATACAAAGCACTGGTCCTCTAACATCCAATGCTTGTCAGTTAAGATGAGAAACGTGTGAGCTTCGTGAACGATGTAGTTCATTTGAGCTGTAAGTAACTGCCTTTACCTGAAACGAAGTCTTGATTGTAGGAAGACACAGAGCCGGGGATTTAACTCCATTTCTGAAGTGAAACACACAGCAGAGTTCTCATCCATTGATCACACTCTGCTTTACAGCAAGAAGAACGCTCTTGCTTTCCAGAGTCTCTAAGACAGCAGGAAACATGAGTGGGATGAGAACAAAAGAACGGTGTTTCCTACACATAAGGACCATATATAGTCCTACTCTGCCTCTGAAACTAATACAAAGCACTTGTCCTCTAACATCCAATGCTTGTCAGTTAAGATGAGAAACGTGTGAGCTTCGTGAACGATGTAGTTTGTTTGAGCTGAAAAGTGACTGCCCTTACCTGAAACACAATAGTGCTTGTGGGAAGACACAGAGCCTGGAATTTAACACCATTTCTGAAGGGAAACACACAACATAGTTCTCATCCATGGATCACACTCTGTTTTAGAGCAAGAAGCACGCTCTTGCTTTCCAGAGTCTCTAAGACAGCAGGAAACGTGAGTGTGATGAGAACAAAAGAACGGTGTTTCCTACAGATACGGACAATATCTAGATCAACTCTGCTTCTGAAACTGATACAAAGCACTGGTCCTCTAACATCCAATGCTTGTCAGTTAAGATGAGAAACATGTGAGCTTCGTGAACGATGTAGTTCATTTGAGCTGAAAAGTGACTGCCCTTACCTGAAACGAAGTAATGCTTGTGGGAAGACACAGAGCCTGGGATTTAACTCCATTTCTGAAGGGAAACACACAGCATAGTTCTCATCCATTGGGTCACACTCTGCTTTAGAGCAACAAGAACGCTCTTGCTTTCCAGATTCTCTAATACAGCAGGAAACTTGAGTGTGCTCAGAACAACAGAACAGTGTTTCCTACACATACGGACCATATCTAGTTCAAATCTGCTTCTGAAACTGAAAGAAACCACAGGTCCTCTAACAATCAATGCTTGTCCATTAAGATGAGAAACATGTGAGCTTCGTGAACGATGTAGTTCATTTGAGCTGTAAGTAACTGCCCTTACCTGAAACGAAGTCTTGTTTGTAGGAACACTGAGAGCCTGGGATTTAACTCCATTTCTGAAGTGAAACACACAGCAGAGTTCTCATCCATGGATCACACTCTGCTTTAGTGCAAGAAGCACGCTCTTGCTTTCCAGAGTCTCTTAGATGGCAGGAAACTTGAGTGTGATGAGAACAAAAGAACGGTTTTACCTACACATACGGACCATATCTAGTCCAACTCTGCTTCTGAATCTGATACACAGCACTGGTCGTCTAATATCCAATGCTTGTCAGTTAAGATGAGAAACGTGTTAGCTTCGTGAACGATGTAGTTCGTTTGAGCTGAAAAGTTACTGCCCTTACCTGAAATGAAGTCTTGATTGTAGGAAGACAGAGAGCCATGGATTTAACTCCATTTCTGAAGGGAAACACACAGCCTAGTTCTCATCCATAGATAACACCCTGCTTTAGAGCAAGAAAGACGCTCTTGCTTTCTAGAATCTCTAATAAAGCAGGAAACTTGAGTGTGCTCAGAACAAAAGAACGGTGTTTCCTACACATACGGACCATATCTAGTTCAACTCTGCTTCTGAAACTGAAAGAAACCACAGGTCCTCTAACATCCAATGCTTGTCAGTTAAAATGAGAAACGTGGGAGCTTCGTGAACGATGTAGTTCATTTGAGCTGAAAAGTGACTGCACTTACTTCAAACGAAGTCTTGCTTGTAGGAAGACACAGAGCCGGGGATTTAACTCCGTTTCTGAAGGGCAACACACAGCATAGTTCTCATCCATGGATCACACTCTGTTTTAGTGCAAGAAGCACGCTCTTGATTTCCAGAGTCTCTAAGACAGCAGGAAATGTGAGTATGATGAGAACAAAAGAACGGTGTTTCCTACACATACGGACCATATCTAGATCAAATCTGCTTCTGAAACTGAAAGAAACCACGGGTTATCTAACATCCAATGCTTGTCAGTTAAGATGAGAAACGTATGAGCTTCGTGAACGATGTAGTTTGTTTGAGCTATAAAGTAACTGCCCTTACGTGAAATGAAGTCTTGATTGTAGGAACACTGAGAGCCTGGGATTTAACTCCATTTCTGAAGTGAAACACAAAGCAGAGTTCTCATCCATTGATCACACTCTGCTTTGCAGCAAGAAGAACGCTCTTGCTTTCCAGAGTCTCTAAGACAGCAGGAAACATGAGTGTGATGAGAACAAAAGAACGGTGTTTCCTACACATAAGGACCATATATAGTCCTACTCTGCCTCTGAAACTAATACAAAGCACTTGTCCTCTAACATCCAATGCTTGTCAGTTAAGATGAGAAACGTGTGAGCTTCCTGAACGATGTAGTTCGTTTGAGCTGAAAAGTGACTGCCCTTACCTGAAACACAGTAGTGCTTGTGGGAAGACACAGAGCCTGGGATTTAACTCGATTTCTGAAGGGAAACACACAGCATAGTTCTCATCCATGGATCACACTCTGCTTTAGAGCAACAAGAATGCTCTGGCTTTCTAGATTCTCTAATAGAGCAGGAAACTTGAGTGTGCTCAGAAAAAGAACAGTGTTTCCTACACATACGGACCATATCTAGTTCAACTCTGCTTCTGAAACTGAAAGAAACCACAGGTCCTCTAACATTCAATGCTGGTCAGTTAAGATCAGAAACGTGTGAGCTTCGTGAACGATGTAGTTCATTTGAGCTGTAAGTAACTGCCTTTACCTGAAACGAAGTCATGATTGTAGGAAGACACAGAGCCGGGGATTTAACTCCATTTCTGAAGGGAAACACACAGCATAGTTCTCATCCCTGGATAACACTCTCCTTTCGAACAAGAAGGACGCTCTTGCTTTCTAGAATCTCTAATAAAGCAGGAAAATTGAGTGTGCTCAGAACAAAAGAACGGTGTTTCCTACACATACGGACCATATCTAGATCAACTCTGCTTCTGAAACTGAAAGAAACCACGGGTTATCTAACATCCAATGCTTGTCAGTTAAGATGAGAAACATATGAGCTTCGTGAACGATGTAGTTTGTTTGAGCTATAAAGTAACTGCCCTTACGTGAAATGAAGTCTTGATTGTAGGAACACTGAGAGCCTGGGATTTAACTCCATTTCTGAAGTGAAACACACAGCATAGTTCTCATCCATTGATCACACTCTGCTTTACAGCAAGAAGAACGCTCTTGCTTTCCAGAGTCTCTAATACAGCAGGAAACATGAGTGTGATGAGAACAAAAGAACGTTGTTTCCTACACATAGGGACCATATATAGTCCTACTCTGCCTCTGAAACTAATACAAAGCACTTGTCCTCTAACATCCAATGCTTGTCAGTTAAGATGAGAAACGTGTGAGCTTCCTGAATGATGTAGTTCGTTTGAGCTGAAAAGTGACTGCCCTTACCTGAAACACAGTAGTGCTTGTGGGAAGACACAGAGCCTGGAATTTAACACCATTTCTGAAGGGAAACACACAGCATAGTTCTCATCCATGGATCACACTCTCTTTTAGTGCAAGAAGCACGCTCTTGATTTCCAGAGTCTCTAAGACAGCAGCAAACGTGAGTATGATGAGAACAAAAGAACGGTGTTTCCTACACATACGGACCATATCTAGATCAACGCTGCTTCTGAAACTGAAAGAAACCACGGGTTATCTAACATACAATGCTTGTCAGTTAAGATGAGAAACGTATGAGCTTCGTGAACGATGTAGTTTGTTTGAGCTATAAAGTAACAGCCCTTACGGGAAATGAAGTCTTGATTGTAGGAACACAGAGAGCCTGGGATTTAACTCCATTTCTGAAGTGAAACACACAGCAGAGTTCTCATCCATTGATCACACTCTGCTTTACAGCAAGAAGAACGCTCTTGCTTTCCAGAGTCTCTAAGAGAGCAGGAAACATGAGTGTGATGAGAACAAAAGAACGGTGTTTCCTACACATAAGGACCATATATAGTCCTACTCTGCCTCTGAAACTAATACAAAGCACTGGTCCTCTAACATCCAATGCTTGTCAGTTAAGATGAGAAACGTGTGAGCTTTGTGAACGATGTAGTTCGTTTGAGCTGAAAAGTGACTGCCCTTACCTGAAACACAGTAGTGCTTGTGGGAAGACACAGAGCCTGGGATTTAACTCGATTTCTGAAGGGAAACACACAGCCTAGTTCTCATCCATGGATAACACCCTGCTTTAGAGCAAGAAGGACGCTCTTGCTTTCTAGAATCTCTAATAAAGCAGGAAACTTGAGTGTGCTCAGAACAAAAGAACGGTGTTTCCTACAAATACGGACCATATCTAGTTCAACTCTGCTTCTGAAACTGAAAGAAACCACAGGTCCTCTAACATCCAATGCTTGTCAGTTAAGATGAGAAACGTGGGAGCTTCGTGAACGATGTAGTTCATTTGAGCAGAAAAGTGACTGCACTTACTTCAAACGAAGAATTGCTTATAGGGAGACACAGTGCCTGGAATTTAACACCATTTCTGAAGGGAAACACACAGCATAGTTCTCATCCATGGATCACACTCTGTTTTAGAGCAAGAAGCACGCTCTTGCTTTCCAGAGTCTCTAAGACAGCAGGAAACGTGAGTGTGATGAGAACAAAAGAACGGTGTTTCCTACAGATACGGACCATATCTAGTTCAACTCTGCTTCTGAAACTGAAAGAAACCACGGGTCCTCTAACATCCAATGCTTGTCAGTTAAGAAGAGAAACGTGTGAGCTTCCTGAACGATGTAGTTCTTTAAGCTGTAAAGTAACTGCCCTTACCTGAAACGATGTCTTGCTTGTAGGTACCCTGAGAGCTTGTGATTTAACTCCATTTCTGAAGGGAAACACACAGCAGAGTTCTCATCTATTGATCGCAAGCTGCTTTAGAGCAAGAAGCATGCTCTTGCTTTCCAGATTCTGTAAGAGAGCAGGATATGTGAGTGTGATGAGAACAAAGAACGGTGTTTCCTACACATATGGACCATATCTAGTCCAACTCTGCTTGTGAAACTGATACAAAGCACTGGTCCTCTAACATCCAATGCTTGTCAGTTAAGATGAGAAACGTGTGAGCTTCGTGAACGATGTAGTTCGTTTGAGCTGAAAAGTGACTGCCCTTACCTGAAACAAAGTAGTGCTTGTGGGAAGACACAGAGCCTGGGATTTAACTCGATTTCTGAAGGGAAACACACAGCATAGTTCTCATCCATGGATCACTCTCTGCTTTAGAGCAACAAGAACGCTCTTGCTTTCCAGATTCTCTAATACAGCAGGAAACTTGAGTGTGCTCAGAACAACAGAACAGTGTTTCCTACACATACGGACCATATCTAGTTCAAATCTGCTTCTGAAACTGAAAGAAACCACAGGTCCTCTAACAATCAATGCTTGTCCGTTAAGATGAGAAACATGTGAGCTTCGTGAACAATGTAGTTCATTTGAGCTGTAAGTAACTGCCCTTACCTGAAACGAAGTCTTGATTGTAGGAACACTGAGAGCCCGGGATTTAACTCCATTTCTGAAGTGAAACACACAGCAGAGTTCTCATCCATGGATCACACTCTGCTTTAGTGCAAGAAGCACGCTCTTGCTTTCCAGAGTCTCTTAGATGGCAGGAAACGTGAGTGTGATGAGAACAAAAGAACGGTTTTCCCTACACATACGGACCATATCTAGTCCAACTCTGCTTCTGAATCTGATACAAAGCACTGGTCCTCTAATATCCAATGCTTGTCAGTTAAGATGAGAAACGTGTTAGCTTCATGAACGATGTAGTTCGTTTGAGCTGAAAAGTTACTGCCCTTACGTGAAATGAAATCTTGATTGTAGGAAGACACAGAGCCAGGGATTTAACTCCATTTCTGAAGGGAAACACACAGCCTAGTTCTCATCCATAGATAACACCCTGCTTTAGAGCAAGAAAGACGCTCTTGCTTTCTAGAATCTCTAATAAAGCAGGAAACTTGAGGGTGCTCAGAACAAAAGAACGGTGTTTCCTACAAATACGGACCATATCTAGTTCAACTCTGCTTCTGAAACTGAAAGAAACCACAGGTCCTCTAACATCCAATGCTTGTCAGTTAAGATGAGAAACGTGGGAGCTTCGTGAAAGATGTAGTTCATTTGAGCAGAAAAGTGACTGCACTTACTTCAAACGAAGACTTGCTTGTAGGGAGACACAGTGCCTGGAATTTAACACCATTTCTGAAGGGAAACACACAGCATAGTTCTCATCCATGGATCACACTCTGTTTTAGAGCAAGAAGCACGCTCTTGCTTTCCAGAGTCTCTAAGACAGCAGGAAACGTGAGTGTGATGAGAACAAAAGAACGGTGTTTCCTACACATAAGGACCATATATAGTCCTACTCTGCCTCTGAAACTAATACAAAGCACTGGTCCTCTAACATCCAATGCTTGTCAGTTAAGATGAGAAACGTGTGAGCTTCCTGAACGATGTAGTTCGTTTGAGCTGAAAAGTGACTGCCCTTACCTGAAACACAGTAGTGCTTGTGGGAAGACACAGAGCCTGGGATTTAACTCGATTTCTGAAGGGAAACACACAGCCTAGTTCTCATCCATGGATAACACCCTGCTTTAGAGCAAGAAGGACGCTCTTGCTTTCTAGAATCTCTAATAAAGCAGGAAACTTGAGGGTGCTCAGAACAAAAGAACGGTGTTTCCTACAAATACGGACCATATCTAGTTCAACTCTGCTTCTGAAACTGAAAGAAACCACAGGTCCTCTAACATCCAATGCTTGTCAGTTAAGATGAGAAACGTGGGAGCTTCGTGAAAGATGTAGTTCATTTGAGCAGAAAAGTGACTGCACTTACTTCAAACGAAGACTTGCTTGTAGGGAGACACAGTGCCTGGAATTTAACACCATTTCTGAAGGGAAACACACAGCATAGTTCTCATCCATGGATCACACTCTGTTTTAGAGCAAGAAGCACGCTCTTGCTTTCCAGAGTCTCTAAGACAGCAGGAAACGTGAGTGTGATGAGAACAAAAGAACGGTGTTTCCTACACATAAGGACCATATATAGTCCTACTCTGCCTCTGAAACTAATACAAAGCACTGGTCCTCTAACATCCAATGCTTGTCAGTTAAGATGAGAAACGTGTGAGCTTCCTGAACGATGTAGTTCGTTTGAGCTGAAAAGTGACTGCCCTTACCTGAAACACAGTAGTGCTTGTGGGAAGACACAGAGCCTGGGATTTAACTCGATTTCTGAAGGGAAACACACAGCCTAGTTCTCATCCATGGATAACACCCTGCTTTAGAGCAAGAAGGACGCTCTTGCTTTCTAGAATCTCTAATAAAGCAGGAAACTTGAGGGTGCTCAGAACAAAAGAACGGTGTTTCCTACAAATACGGACCATATCTAGTTCAACTCTGCTTCTGAAACTGAAAGAAACCACAGGTCCTCTAACATCCAATGCTTGTCAGTTAAGATGAGAAACGTGGGAGCTTCGTGAAAGATGTAGTTCATTTGAGCAGAAAAGTGACTGCACTTACTTCAAACGAAGACTTGCTTGTAGGGAGACACAGTGCCTGGAATTTAACACCATTTCTGAAGGGAAACACACAGCATAGTTCTCATCCATGGATCACACTCTGTTTTAGAGCAAGAAGCACGCTCTTGCTTTCCAGAGTCTCTAAGACAGCAGGAAACGTGAGTGTGATGAGAACAAAAGAACGGTGTTTCCTACAGATACGGACAATATCTAGATCAACTCTGCTTCTGAAACTGATACAAAGCACTGGTCCTCTAACATCCAATGCTTGTCAGTTAAGATGAGAAACATGTGAGCTTCGTGAATGATGTAGTTCATTTGAGCTGAAAAGTGACTGCCCTTACCTGAAACGAAGTAATGCTTGTGGGAAGACACAGAGCCTGGGATTTAACTCCATTTCTGAAGGGAAACACACAGCATAGTTCTCATCCATTGGGTCACACTCTGCTTTAGAGCAACAAGAACGCTCTTGCTTTCTAGATTCTCTAATACAGCAGGAAACTTGAGTGTGCTAGAACAAAAGCTCAGTGTTTCCTACACAAACGGACCATATCTAGTTCAACTCTGCTTCTGAAACTGAAAGAAACCACGGGTCCTCTAACATCCAATGCTTGTTAGTTAAGAAGAGAAACGTGTGAGCTTCCTGAACGATGTAGTTCTTTAAGCTGTAAAGTAACTGCCCTTACCTGAAACGATGTCTTGCTTGTAGGTACACTGAGAGCTTGTGATTTAACTCCATTTCTGAAGGGAAACACACAGCAGAGTTCTCATCTATTGATCGCAAGCTGCTTTAGAGCAAGAAGCATGCTCTTGCTTTCCAGTTTCTGTAAGAGAGCAGGATATGTGAGTGTGATGAGAACAAAGAACGGTGTTTCCTACACATATGGACCATATCTAGTCCAACTCTGCTTGTGAAACTGATACAAAGCACTGGTCCTCTAACATCCAATGCTTGTCAGTTAAGATGAGAAACGTGTGAGCTTCGTGAATGATGTAGTTCGTTTGAGCTGAAAAGTGACTGCCCTTACCTGAAACAAAGTAGTGCTTGTGGGAAGACACAGAGCCTGGGATTTAACTCGATTTCTGAAGGGAAACACACAGCATAGTTCTCATCCATGGATCACTCTCTGCTTTAGAGCAACAAGAACGCTCTTGCTTTCCAGATTCTCTAATATAGCAGGAAACTTGAGTGTGCTCAGAACAACAGAACAGTGTTTCCTACACATACGGACCATATCTAGTTCAAATCTGCTTCTGAAACTGAAAGAAACCACAGGTCCTCTAACAATCAATGCTTGTCCGTTAAGATGAGAAACATGTGAGCTTCGTGAACGATGTAGTTCATTTGAGCTGTAAGTAACTGCCCTTACATGAAACGAAGTCTTGATTGTAGGAACACTGAGAGCCTGGGATTTAACTCCATTTCTGAAGTGAAACACACAGCAGAGTTCTCATCCATGGATCACACAATGCTTTAGTGCAAGAAGCACGCTCTTGCTTTCCAGAGTCTCTTAGATGGCAGGAAACGTGAGTGTGATGAGAACAAAAGAACGGTTTTACCTACACATACGTACCATATTTAGTCCAACTCTGCTTCTGAATCTGATACAAAGCACTGGTCCTCTAATATCCAATGCTTGTCAGTTAAGATGAGAAACGTGTTAGCTTCGTGAACGATGTAGTTCGTTTGAGCTGAAAAGTTACTGCCGTTACGTGAAATGAAATCATGATTGTAGGAAGACACAGAGCCAGGGATTTAACTCCATTTCTGAAGAGAAACACACAGCCTAGTTCTCATCCATAGATAACACCCTGCTTTAGAGCAAGAAAGACGCTCTTGCTTTCTAGAATCTCTAATAAAGCAGGAAACTTGAATGTGCTCAGAACAAAAGAACGGTGTTTCCTACAAATACGGACCATATCTAGTTCAACTCTGCTTCTGAAACTGAAAGAAACCACAGGTCCTCTAACATCCAATGCTTGTCAGTTAAGATGAGAAACGTGGGAGCTTCGTGAACGATGTAGTTCATTTGAGCTGAAAAGTGACTGCACTTACTTCAAACGAAGTCTTGCTTGTAGGAAGACACAGAGCCTGGAATTTAACTCGATTTATGAAGGGAAACACACAGCATAGATCTCATCCATGGATCATACTCTGCTTTAGAGCAACAAGAACGCTCTTGCTTTCTAGAATCTCTAATAAAGCAGGAAACTTGAGTGTGCTCAGAACAAAAGAACGGTGTTTCCTACAAATACGGACCATATCTAGTTCAACTCTGCTTCTGAAACTGAAAGAAACCACAGGTCCTCTAACATCCAATGCTTGTCAGTTAAGATGAGAAACGTGGGAGCTTCTTGAACGATGTAGTTCATTTGAGCTGAAAAGTGACTGCACTTACTTCAAACGAAGTCTTGCTTGTAGGAAGACACAGAGCCTGGAATTTAACTCGATTTATGAAGGGAAACACACAGCATAGTTCTCATCCATTGATCACACTCTGCTTTACAGCAAGAAGAACGCTCTTGCTTTCCAGAGTCTCTAAGACAGCAGGAAACATGAGTGTGATGAGAACAATAGAACGGTGTTTCCTACACATAAGGACCATATATAGTCCTACTCTGCCTCTGAAACTAATACAAAGCACTTGTCCTCTAACATCCAATGCTTGTCAGTTAAGATGAGAAACATGTGAGCTTCGTGAACGATGTAGTTCGTTTGAGCTGAAAAGTGACTGCCCTTACCTGAAACACAGTAGTGCTTGTGGGAAGACACAGAGCCTGGAATTTAACACCATTTCTGAAGGGAAACACACAGCATAGTTCTCATCCATGGATCACACTCTGTTTTAGAGCAAGAAGCACGCTCTTGCTTTCCAGAGTCTCTAAGACAGCAGGAAACGTGAGTGTGGTGAGAACAAAAGAACGGTGTTTCCTACAGATACGGACAATATCTAGATCAACTCTGCTTCTGAAACTGATACAAAGCACTGGTCCTCTAACATCCAATGCTTGTCAGTTAAGATGAGAAACATGTGAGCTTCGTGAACGATGTAGTTCATTTGAGCTGAAAAGTGACTGCCCTTACCTGAAACGAAGTAATGCTTGTGGGAAGACACAGAGCCTGGGATTTAACTCCATTTCTGAAGGGAAACACACAGCATAGTTCTCATCCATTGGGTCACACTCTGCTTTAGAGCAACAAGAACGCTCTTGCTTTCCAGATTCTCTAATACAGCAGGAAACTTGAGTGTGCTCAGAACAACAGAACAGTGTTTCCTACACATACGGACCATATCTAGTTCAAATCTGCTTCTGAAACTGAAAGAAACCACAGGTCCTCTAACAATCAATGCTTGTCCATTAAGATGAGAAACATGTGAGCTTCGTGAACGATGTAGTTCATTTGAGCTGTAAGTAACTGCCCTTACCTGAAACGAAGTCTTGTTTGTAGGAACACTGAGAGCCTGGGATTTAACTCCATTTCTGAAGTGAAACACACAGCAGAGTTCTCATCCATGGATCACACTCTGCTTTAGTGCAAGAAGCACGCTCTTGCTTTCCAGAGTCTCTTAGATGGCAGGAAACTTGAGTGTGATGAGAACAAAAGAACGGTTTTACCTACACATACGGACCATATCTAGTCCAACTCTGCTTCTGAATCTGATACACAGCACTGGTCGTCTAATATCCAATGCTTGTCAGTTAAGATGAGAAACGTGTTAGCTTCGTGAACGATGTAGTTCGTTTGAGCTGAAAAGTTACTGCCGTTACGTGAAATGAAATCATGATTGTCGGAAGACACAGAGCCAGGGATTTAACTCCATTTCTGAAGAGAAACACACAGCCTAGTTCTCATCCATAGATAACACCCTGCTTTAGAGCAAGAAAGACGCTCTTGCTTTCTAGAATCTCTAATAATGCAGGAAACTTGAATGTGCTCAGAACAAAAGAACGGTGTTTCCTACAAATACGGACAATATCTAGTTCAACTCTGCTTCTGAAACTGAAAGAAACCACAGGTCCTCTAACATCCAATGCTTGTCAGTTAAGATGAGAAACGTGGGAGCTTCGTGAACGATGTAGTTCATTTGAGCTGAAAAGTGACTGCACTTACTTCAAACGAAGTCTTGCTTGTAGGAAGACACAGAGCCTGGAATTTAACTCGATTTATGAAGGGAAACACACAGCATAGTTCTCATCCATGGATCATACTCTGCTTTAGAGCAACAAGAACGCTCTTGCTTTCTAGAATCTCTAATAAAGCAGGAAACTTGAGTGTGCTCAGAACAAAAGAACGGTGTTTCCTACAAATACGGACCATATCTAGTTCAACTCTGCTTCTGAAACTGAAAGAAACCACAGGTCCTCTAACATCCAATGCTTGTCAGTTAAGATGAGAAACGTGGGAGCTTCTTGAACGATGTAGTTCATTTGAGCTGAAAAGTGACTGCACTTACTTCAAACGAAGTCTTGCTTGTAGGAAGACACAGAGCCTGGAATTTAACTCGTTTTATGAAGGGAAACACACAGCATAGTTCTCATCCATTGATCACACTCTGCTTTACAGCAAGAAGAACGCTCTTGCTTTCCAGAGTCTCTAAGACAGCAGGAAACAAGAGTGTGATGAGAACAAAAGAACGGTGTTTCCTACACATAAGGACCATATATAGTCCTACTCTGCCTCTGAAACTAATACAAAGCACTTGTCCTCTAACATCCAATGCTTGTCAGTTAAGATGAGAAACGTGTGAGCTTCGTGAACGATGTAGTTCGTTTGAGCTGAAAAGTGACTGCCCTTACCTGAAACACAGTAGTGCTTGTGGGAAGACACAGAGCCTGGAATTTAACACCATTTCTGAAGGGAAACACACAGCATAGTTCTCATCCATGGATCACACTCTGTTTTAGAGCAAGAAGCACGCTCTTGCTTTCCAGAGTCTCTAAGACAGCAGGAAACGTGAGTGTGGTGAGAACAAAAGAACGGTGTTTCCTACAGATACGGACAATATCTAGATCAACTCTGCTTCTGAAACTGATACAAAGCACTGGTCCTCTAACATCCAATGCTTGTCAGTTAAGATGAGAAACATGTGAGCTTCGTGAACGATGTAGTTCATTTGAGCTGAAAAGTGACTGCCCTTACCTGAAACGAAGTAATGCTTGTGGGAAGACACAGAGCCTGGGATTTAACTCCATTTCTGAAGGGAAACACACAGCATAGTTCTCATCCATTGGGTCACACTCTGCTTTAGAGCAACAAGAACGCTCTTGCTTTCTAGATTCTCTAATACAGCAGGAAACTTGAGTGTGCTAGAACAAAAGCTCAGTGTTTCCTACACATACGGACCATATCTAGTTCAACTCTGCTTCTGAAACTGAAAGAAACCACAGGTCCTCTAACATCCAATGCTTGTCAGTTAAGATGAGAAACGTGTGAGCTTCGTGAATGATGTAGTTCTTTAAGCTGTAAAGTAACTGCCCTTACCTGAAACGAAGTCTTGATTGTAGGAACACTGAGAGCCTGGGATTTAACTCCATTTCTGAAGTGAAACACACAGCAGAGTTCTCATCCATGGATCACACTCTGCTTTAGTGCAAGAAGCACGCTCTTGCTTTCCAGAGTCTCTTAGATGGCAGGAAACGTGAGTGTGATGAGAACAAAAGAACGGTTTTACCTACACATACGGACCATATATAGTCCAACTCTGCTTCTGAATCTGATACAAAGCACTGGTCCTCTAACATCCAATGCTTGTCAGTTAAGATGAGAAACGTGTGAGCTTCGTGAACGATGTAGTTCATTTGAGCTGTAAGTAACTGCCTTTACCTGAAACGAAGTCTTGATTGTAGGAAGACACAGAGCCGGGGATTTAACTCCATTTCTGAAGTGAAACACACAGCAGAGTTCTCATCCATTGATCACACTCTGCTTTACAGCAAGAAGAACGCTCTTGCTTTCCAGAGTCTCTAAGACAGCAGGAAACATGAGTGGGATGAGAACAAAAGAACGGTGTTTCCTACACATAAGGACCATATATAGTCCTACTCTGCCTCTGAAACTAATACAAAGCACTTGTCCTCTAACATCCAATGCTTGTCAGTTAAGATGAGAAACGTGTGAGCTTCGTGAACGATGTAGTTTGTTTGAGCTGAAAAGTGACTGCCCTTACCTGAAACACAATAGTGCTTGTGGGAAGACACAGAGCCTGGAATTTAACACCATTTCTGAAGGGAAACACACAGCATAGTTCTCATCCATGGATCACACTCTGTTTTAGAGCAAGAAGCACGCTCTTGCTTTCCAGAGTCTCTAAGACAGCAGGAAACGTGAGTGTGATGAGAACAAAAGAAGGGTGTTTCCTACAGATACGGACAATATCTAGATCAACTCTGCTTCTGAAACTGATACAAAGCACTGGTCCTCTAACATCCAATGCTTGTCAGTTAAGATGAGAAACATGTGAGCTTCGTGAACGATGTAGTTCATTTGAGCTGAAAAGTGACTGCCCTTACCTGAAACGAAGTAATGCTTGTGGGAAGACACAGAGCCTGGGATTTAACTCCATTTCTGAAGGGAAACACACAGCATAGTTCTCATCCATTGGGTCACACTCTGCTTTAGAGCAACAAGAACGCTCTTGCTTTCCAGATTCTCTAATACAGCAGGAAACTTGAGTGTGCTCAGAACAACAGAACAGTGTTTCCTACACATACGGACCATATCTAGTTCAAATCTGCTTCTGAAACTGAAAGAAACCACAGGTCCTCTAACAATCAATGCTTGTCCATTAAGATGAGAAACATGTGAGCTTCGTGAACGATGTAGTTCATTTGAGCTGTAAGTAACTGCCCTTACCTGAAACGAAGTCTTGTTTGTAGGAACACTGAGAGCCTGGGATTTAACTCCATTTCTGAAGTGAAACACACAGCAGAGTTCTCATCCATGGATCACACTCTGCTTTAGTGCAAGAAGCACGCTCTTGCTTTCCAGAGTCTCTTAGATGGCAGGAAACTTGAGTGTGATGAGAACAAAAGAACGGTTTTACCTACACATACGGACCATATCTAGTCCAACTCTGCTTCTGAATCTGATACACAGCACTGGTCGTCTAATATCCAATGCTTGTCAGTTAAGATGAGAAACGTGTTAGCTTCGTGAACGATGTAGTTCGTTTGAGCTGAAAAGTTACTGCCCTTACCTGAAATGAAGTCTTGATTGTAGGAAGACAGAGAGCCATGGATTTAACTCCATTTCTGAAGGGAAACACACAGCCTAGTTCTCATCCATAGATAACACCCTGCTTTAGAGCAAGAAAGACGCTCTTGCTTTCTAGAATCTCTAATAAAGCAGGAAACTTGAGTGTGCTCAGAACAAAAGAACGGTGTTTCCTACACATACGGACCATATCTAGTTCAACTCTGCTTCTGAAACTGAAAGAAACCACAGGTCCTCTAACATCCAATGCTTGTCAGTTAAAATGAGAAACGTGGGAGCTTCGTGAACGATGTAGTTCATTTGAGCTGAAAAGTGACTGCACTTACTTCAAACGAAGTCTTGCTTGTAGGAAGACACAGAGCCGGGGATTTAACTCCGTTTCTGAAGGGCAACACACAGCATAGTTCTCATCCATGGATCACACTCTGTTTTAGTGCAAGAAGCACGGTCTTGATTTCCAGAGTCTCTAAGACAGCAGGAAATGTGAGTATGATGAGAACAAAAGAACGGTGTTTCCTACACATACGGACCATATCTAGATCAAATCTGCTTCTGAAACTGAAAGAAACCACGGGTTATCTAACATCCAATGCTTGTCAGTTAAGATGAGAAACGTATGAGCTTCGTGAACGATGTAGTTTGTTTGAGCTATAAAGTAACTGCCCTTACGTGAAATGAAGTCTTGATTGTAGGAACACTGAGAGCCTGGGATTTAACTCCATTTCTGAAGTGAAACACAAAGCAGAGTTCTCATCCATTGATCACACTCTGCTTTGCAGCAAGAAGAACGCTCTTCCTTTCCAGAGTCTCTAAGAAAGCAGGAAACATGAGTGTGATGAGAACAAAAGAACGGTGTTTCCTACACATAAGGACCATATATAGTCCTACTCTGCCTCTGAAACTAATACAAAGCACTTGTCCTCTAACATCCAATGCTTGTCAGTTAAGATGAGAAACGTGTGAGCTTCCTGAACGATGTAGTTCGTTTGAGCTGAAAAGTGACTGCCCTTACCTGAAACACAGTAGTGCTTGTGGGAAGACACAGAGCCTGGGATTTAACTCGATTTCTGAAGGGAAACACACAGCATAGTTCTCATCCATGGATCACACTCTGCTTTAGAGCAACAAGAATGCTCTGGCTTTCTAGATTCTCTAATAGAGCAGGAAACTTGAGTGTGCTCAGAAAAAGAACAGTGTTTCCTACACATACGGACCATATCTAGTTCAACTCTGCTTCTGAAACTGAAAGAAACCACAGGTCCTCTAACATTCAATGCTGGTCAGTTAAGATCAGAAACGTGTGAGCTTCGTGAACGATGTAGTTCATTTGAGCTGTAAGTAACTGCCTTTACCTGAAACGAAGTCATGATTGTAGGAAGACACAGAGCCGGGGATTTAACTCCATTTCTGAAGGGAAACACACAGCATAGTTCTCATCCCTGGATAACACTCTCCTTTCGAACAAGAAGGACGCTCTTGCTTTCTAGAATCTCTAATAAAGCAGGAAAATTGAGTGTGCTCAGAACAAAAGAACGGTGTTTCCTACACATACGGACCATATCTAGATCAACTCTGCTTCTGAAACTGAAAGAAACCACGGGTTATCTAACATCCAATGCTTGTCAGTTAAGATGAGAAACATATGAGCTTCGTGAACGATGTAGTTTGTTTGAGCTATAAAGTAACTGCCCTTACGTGAAATGAAGTCTTGATTGTAGGAACACTGAGAGCCTGGGATTTAACTCCATTTCTGAAGTGAAACACACAGCATAGTTCTCATCCATTGATCACACTCTGCTTTACAGCAAGAAGAACGCTCTTGCTTTCCAGAGTCTCTAATACAGCAGGAAACATGAGTGTGATGAGAACAAAAGAACGTTGTTTCCTACACATAGGGACCATATATAGTCCTACTCTGCCTCTGAAACTAATACAAAGCACTTGTCCTCTAACATCCAATGCTTGTCAGTTAAGATGAGAAACGTGTGAGCTTCCTGAATGATGTAGTTCGTTTGAGCTGAAAAGTGACTGCCCTTACCTGAAACACAGTAGTGCTTGTGGGAAGACACAGAGCCTGGAATTTAACACCATTTCTGAAGGGAAACACACAGCATAGTTCTCATCCATGGATCACACTCTCTTTTAGTGCAAGAAGCACGCTCTTGATTTCCAGAGTCTCTAAGACAGCAGCAAACGTGAGTATGATGAGAACAAAAGAACGGTGTTTCCTACACATACGGACCATATCTAGATCAACGCTGCTTCTGAAACTGAAAGAAACCACGGGTTATCTAACATACAATGCTTGTCAGTTAAGATGAGAAACGTATGAGCTTCGTGAACGATGTAGTTTGTTTGAGCTATAAAGTAACAGCCCTTACGGGAAATGAAGTCTTGATTGTAGGAACACAGAGAGCCTGGGATTTAACTCCATTTCTGAAGTGAAACACACAGCAGAGTTCTCATCCATTGATCACACTCTGCTTTACAGCAAGAAGAACGCTCTTGCTTTCCAGAGTCTCTAAGAGAGCAGGAAACATGAGTGTGATGAGAACAAAAGAACGGTGTTTCCTACACATAAGGACCATATATAGTCCTACTCTGCCTCTGAAACTAATACAAAGCACTGGTCCTCTAACATCCAATGCTTGTCAGTTAAGATGAGAAACGTGTGAGCTTTGTGAACGATGTAGTTCGTTTGAGCTGAAAAGTGACTGCCCTTACCTGAAACACAGTAGTGCTTGTGGGAAGACACAGAGCCTGGGATTTAACTCGATTTCTGAAGGGAAACACACAGCCTAGTTCTCATCCATGGATAACACCCTGCTTTAGAGCAAGAAGGACGCTCTTGCTTTCTAGAATCTCTAATAAAGCAGGAAACTTGAGTGTGCTCAGAACAAAAGAACGGTGTTTCCTACAAATACGGACCATATCTAGTTCAACTCTGCTTCTGAAACTGAAAGAAACCACAGGTCCTCTAACATCCAATGCTTGTCAGTTAAGATGAGAAACGTGGGAGCTTCGTGAACGATGTAGTTCATTTGAGCAGAAAAGTGACTGCACTTACTTCAAACGAAGAATTGCTTATAGGGAGACACAGTGCCTGGAATTTAACACCATTTCTGAAGGGAAACACACAGCATAGTTCTCATCCATGGATCACACTCTGTTTTAGAGCAAGAAGCACGCTCTTGCTTTCCAGAGTCTCTAAGACAGCAGGAAACGTGAGTGTGATGAGAACAAAAGAACGGTGTTTCCTACAGATACGGACCATATCTAGTTCAACTCTGCTTCTGAAACTGAAAGAAACCACGGGTCCTCTAACATCCAATGCTTGTCAGTTAAGAAGAGAAACGTGTGAGCTTCCTGAACGATGTAGTTCTTTAAGCTGTAAAGTAACTGCCCTTACCTGAAACGATGTCTTGCTTGTAGGTACCCTGAGAGCTTGTGATTTAACTCCATTTCTGAAGGGAAACACACAGCAGAGTTCTCATCTATTGATCGCAAGCTGCTTTAGAGCAAGAAGCATGCTCTTGCTTTCCAGATTCTGTAAGAGAGCAGGATATGTGAGTGTGATGACAACAAAGAACGGTGTTTCCTACACATATGGACCATATCTAGTCCAACTCTGCTTGTGAAACTGATACAAAGCACTGGTCCTCTAACATCCAATGCTTGTCAGTTAAGATGAGAAACGTGTGAGCTTCGTGAACGATGTAGTTCGTTTGAGCTGAAAAGTGACTGCCCTTACCTGAAACAAAGTAGTGCTTGTGGGAAGACACAGAGCCTGGGATTTAACTCGATTTCTGAAGGGAAACACACAGCATAGTTCTCATCCATGGATCACTCTCTGCTTTAGAGCAACAAGAACGCTCTTGCTTTCCAGATTCTCTAATACAGCAGGAAACTTGAGTGTGCTCAGAACAACAGAACAGTGTTTCCTACACATACGGACCATATCTAGTTCAAATCTGCTTCTGAAACTGAAAGAAACCACAGGTCCTCTAACAATCAATGCTTGTCCGTTAAGATGAGAAACATGTGAGCTTCGTGAACAATGTAGTTCATTTGAGCTGTAAGTAACTGCCCTTACCTGAAACGAAGTCTTGATTGTAGGAACACTGAGAGCCCGGGATTTAACTCCATTTCTGAAGTGAAACACACAGCAGAGTTCTCATCCATGGATCACACTCTGCTTTAGTGCAAGAAGCACGCTCTTGCTTTCCAGAGTCTCTTAGATGGCAGGAAACGTGAGTGTGATGAGAACAAAAGAACGGTTTTCCCTACACATACGGACCATATCTAGTCCAACTCTGCTTCTGAATCTGATACAAAGCACTGGTCCTCTAATATCCAATGCTTGTCAGTTAAGATGAGAAACGTGTTAGCTTCATGAACGATGTAGTTCGTTTGAGCTGAAAAGTTACTGCCCTTACGTGAAATGAAATCTTGATTGTAGGAAGACACAGAGCCAGGGATTTAACTCCATTTCTGAAGGGAAACACACAGCCTAGTTCTCATCCATAGATAACACCCTGCTTTAGAGCAAGAAAGACGCTCTTGCTTTCTAGAATCTCTAATAAAGCAGGAAACTTGAATGTGCTCAGAACAAAAGAACGGTGTTTCCTACAAATACGGACCATATCTAGTTCAACTCTGCTTCTGAAACTGAAAGAAACCACAGGTCCTCTAACATCCAATGCTTGTCAGTTAAGATGAGAAACGTGGGAGCTTCTTGAACGATGTAGTTCATTTGAGCTGAAAAGTGACTGCACTTACTTCAAACGAAGTCTTGCTTGTAGGAAGACACAGAGCCTGGAATTTAACTCGATTTATGAAGGGAAACACACAGCATAGTTCTCATCAATGGATCATACTCTGCTTTAGAGCAACAAGAACGCTCTTGCTTTCTAGATTCTCTAATAGAGCAGGAAACTTGAGTGTGCTCAGAAAAAGAACAGTGTTTCATACACATACGGACCATATCTAGTTCAACTCTTCTTCTGAAACTGAAAGAAACCACAGGTCGTCTAACATTCAATGCTGGTCAGTTAAGATCAGAAACGTGTGAGCTTCGTGAACGATGTAGTTCATTTGAGCAGAAAAGTGACTGCACTAACTTCAAACGAAGACTTGCTTATAGGGAGACACAGTGCCTGGAATTTAACACCATTTCTGAAGGGAAACACACAGCATAGTTCTCATCCATGGATCACACTCTGTTTTAGAGCAAGAAGCACGCTCTTGCTTTCCAGAGTCTCTAAGACAGCAGGAAACGTGAGTGTGATGAGAACAAATGAACGGTGTTTCATACAGATACGGACCATATCTAGTTCAACTCTGCTTCTGAAACTGAAAGAAACCACGGGTCCTCTAACATCCAATGCTTGTCAGTTAAGAAGAGAAACGTGTGAGCTTCCTGAACGATGTAGTTCTTTAAGCTGTAAAGTAACTGCCCTTACCTGAAACGATGTCTTGCTTGTAGGTACCCTGAGAGCTTGTGATTTAACTCCATTTCTGAAGGGAAACACACAGCAGAGTTCTCATCTATTGATCGCAAGCTGCTTTAGAGCAAGAAGCATGCTCTTGCTTTCCAGATTCTGTAAGAGAGCAGGATATGTGAGTGTGATGAGAACAAAGAACGGTGTTTCCTACACATATGGACCATATCTAGTCCAACTCTGCTTGTGAAACTGATACAAAGCACTGGTCCTCTAACATCCAATGCTTGTCAGTTAAGATGAGAAACGTGTGAGCTTCGTGAACGATGTAGTTCGTTTGAGCTGAAAAGTGACTGCCCTTACCTGAAACAAAGTAGTGCTTGTGGGAAGACACAGAGCCTGGGATTTAACTCGATTTCTGATGGGAAACACACAGCATAGTTCTAATCCATGGATCACTCTCTGCTTTAGAGCAACAAGAACGCTCTTGCTTTCCAGATTCTCTAATACAGCAGGAAACTTGAGTGTGCTCAGAACAACAGAACAGTGTTTCCTACACATACGGACCATATCTAGTTCAAATCTGCTTCTGAAACTGAAAGAAACCACAGGTCCTCTAACAATCAATGCTTGTCCGTTAAGATGAGAAACATGTGAGCTTCGTGAACAATGTAGTTCATTTGAGCTGTAAGTAACTGCCCTTACCTGAAACGAAGTCTTGATTGTAGGAACACTGAGAGCCCGGGATTTAACTCCATTTCTGAAGTGAAACACACAGCAGAGTTCTCATCCATGGATCACACTCTGCTTTAGTGCAAGAAGCACGCTCTTGCTTTCCAGAGTCTCTTAGATGGCAGGAAACGTGAGTGTGATGAGAACAAAAGAACGGTTTTCCCTACACATACGGACCATATCTAGTCCAACTCTGCTTCTGAATCTGATACAAAGCACTGGTCCTCTAATATCCAATGCTTGTCAGTTAAGATGAGAAACGTGTTAGCTTCATGAACGATGTAGTTCGTTTGAGCTGAAAAGTTACTGCCCTTACGTGAAATGAAATCTTGATTGTAGGAAGACACAGAGCCAGGGATTTAACTCCATTTCTGAAGGGAAACACACAGCCTAGTTCTCATCCATAGATAACACCCTGCTTTAGAGCAAGAAAGACGCTCTTGCTTTCTAGAATCTCTAATAAAGCAGGAAACTTGAATGTGCTCAGAACAAAAGAACGGTGTTTCCTACAAATACGGACCATATCTAGTTCAACTCTGCTTCTGAAATTGAAAGAAACCACAGGTCCTCTAACATCCAATGCTTGTCAGTTAAGATGAGAAACGTGGGAGCTTCGTGAACGATGTAGTTCATTTGAGCTGAAAAGTGACTGCACTTACTTCAAACGAAGTCTTGCTTGTAGGAAGACACAGAGCCTGGAATTTAACTCGATTTATGAAGGGAAACACACAGCATAGTTCTCATCAATGGATCATACTCTGCTTTAGAGCAACAAGAACGCTCTTGCTTTCTAGATTCTCTAATAGAGCAGGAAACTTGAGTGTGCTCAGAAAAAGAACAGTGTTTCATACACATACGGACCATATCTAGTTCAACTCTGCTTCTGAAACTGAAAGAAACCACAGGTCGTCTAACATTCAATGCTGGTCAGTTAAGATCAGAAACGTGTGAGCTTCGTGAACGATGTAGTTCATTTGAGCTGTAAGTAACTGCCTTTACCTGAAACGAAGTCTTGATTGTAGGAAGACACAGAGCCGGGGATTTAACTCCATTTCTGAAGGGAAACACACAGCATAGTTCTCATCCATGGATCACACTCTGTTTTAGTGCAAGAAGCACGCTCTTTATTTCCAGAGTCTCTAAGACAGCAGGAAATGTGAGTATGATGAGAACAAAAGAACGGTGTTTCCTACACATACGGATCATATCTAGATCAACTCTGCTTCTGAAACTGAAAGGAACCACGGGTTATCTAACATCCAATGCTTGTCAGTTAAGATGAGAAACGTATGAGCTTCGTGAATGATGTAGTTTGTTTGAGCTATAAAGTAACTGCCCTTACGTGAAATGAAGTCTTGATTGTAGGAACACTGAGAGCCTGGGATTTAACTCCATTTCTGAAGTGAAACACACAGCAGAGTTCTCATCCATGGATCACACTCTGCTTTAGTGCAAGAAACACGCTCTTGCTTTCCAGAGTCTCTTAGATGGCAGGAAACGTGAGTGTGATGAGAACAAAAGAACGGTTTTACCTACACCTACGGACCATATCTAGTCCAACTCTGCTTCTGAATCTGATACAAAGCACTGGTCCTCTAACATCCAATGCTTGTCAGTTAAGATGAGAAACGTGTTACCTTCGTGAACGATGTAGTTCGTTTGAGCTGAAAAGTTACTGCCCTTACCTGAAATGAAGTCTTGATTGTAGGAAGACACAGAGCCAGGGATTTAACTCCATTTCTGAAGGGAAACACACAGCCTCATTATCATCCATGGATAACACCCTGCTTTAGAGCAAGAAGGACGATTTTGCTTTCTAGAATCTCTAATAAAGCAGGAAACTTGAGTGTGCTCAGAACAAAAGAACAGTGTTTCCTACACATACGGACCAAATCTCGTTCAACTCTGCCTCTGAAACTGAAAGAAACCACAGGTCCTATAACATCCAATGCTTGTCAGTTGAGATGAGAAACGTGGGAGCTTCGTGAACGATGTAGTTCGTTTGAGCTGAAAAGTGACTGCACTTACTTCAAATGAAGTGTTGCTTGTAGGAAGACACAGAGCCTGGAATTTAACTCCATTTCTGAAGGGAAACACACAGCATAGTTCTCATCCATGGATCACACTCTGATTTAGAGCAAGAAGAATGCTCTTGCTTTCCAGAGTCTCTAAGACAGCAGGAAACGTGAGTGTGATGAGAACAAAAGAACGGTGTTTGCTACACAAACGTACCATATCTAGATCAACTCTGCTTCTGAAACCGAAAGAAACCACAGGTCCTCTAACATCCAATGCTTGTCAGTTAAGATGAGAAACGTGTGTTGTTCGTGAACGATGTAGTTCGTTTGAGCTGTAAAGTAACTGCCCTTACCTGAAACGAAGTCTTAATTGTAGGAACACTGAGAGCCTGGGATTTAATCCATTTCTGAAGTGAAATACACAGCAGAGTTCTCATCCATAGATCACACTCTGCTTTAGAGCAAGAAGCACGCTCTTGCTTTCCAGATTCTATAAGAAAGCAGGAAACCTGGGTGTGATGAGAACAAAAGAACGGTGTTTCCTACACATAAGGACCATATCTAGTCCAACTCTGCTTCTGAAATTGATACAAAGCACTGGTCCTCTAACATACAATGCTTGTCAGTTAATATGAGAAACGTGTTAGCTTCATGAACGATGTAGTTCCTTTGAGCTGAAAAGTGACTGCCCTTACCTGAAACGAAGTAGTGCTTGTGGGAAGACACAGAGCCTGGGATTTAACTCGAGTTCTGAAGGGAAACACACAGCATAGTTCTCATCCATGGATCACACTCTGCTTTAGAGCAACAAGCACGCTCTTGCTTTCTAGTGTCTCTAAGACAGCAGGAATCATGAGTGTGCTGAGAACAAAAGAAAGGTGTTTTATACATACAGACCATGTCTAGTCCAACTCTGCTGCTGAACCTGATACAAACCACAGGTCCTCTAACATCCGATGCTTGTCATTTAAGATGAGAAACTTGTGAGCTTCGTGAATGATGTAGTTCATTTAGCTGTAAAGTAACTGCCCTTACCTGAAACGAAGTTTAGCTAGTAGGAAAACACAGAGGCAGGGATTTAACTCCATTTCTGAAGGGAAACAAACAACACAGTTCGCATCCATGGATCACACTTTGCTTTAAAGCAAGAAGCATGCTCTTGCTCTCTAGAGTCTCTAATACAGCAGGAAACGTGCGTGTGATGAGAACAAAAGAACGGTGTTTCCTACACATAAGGACCATATATAGTCCTACTCTGCCTCTGAAACTAATACAAAGCACTTGTCCTCTAAAATCCAATGCTTGTCAGTTAAGATGAGAAACGTGTGAGCTTACTGAACGATGTAGTTCGTTTGAGCTGAAAAGTGACTGCCCTTACCTGAAACACAGTAGTGCTTGTGGGAAGACACAGAGCCTGGGATTTAACTCGATTTTTGAAGGGAAACACACAGCATAGTTCTCATCCATGGATCACACTCTGCTTTAGAGCAACAAGAATGCTCTGGCTTTCTAGATTCTCTAATAGAGCAGGAAACTTGAGTGTGCTCAGAAAAAGAACAGTGTTTCCTACACATACGGACCATATCTAGTTCAACTCTGCTTCTGAAACTGAAAGAAACCACAGGTCCTCTAACATTCAATGCTGGTCAGTTAAGATCAGAAACGTGTGAGCTTCGTGAACGATGTAGTTCATTTGAGCTGTAAGTAACTGCCTTTACCTGAAACGAAGTCATGATTGTAGGAAGACACAGAGCCGGGGATTTAACTCCATTTCTGAAGGGAAACACACAGCATAGTTCTCATCCCTGGATAATACTCTGCTTTCGAACAAGAAGGACGTTCTTGCTTTCTAGAATCTCTAATAAAGCAGGAAACTTGAGTGTGCTCAGAACAAAAGAACGGTGTTTCCTACACATACGGACCATATCTAGATCAACTCTGCTTCTGAAACTGAAAGAAACCACGCGTTATCTAACATCCAATGCTTGTCAGTTAAGATGAGAAACCTATGAGCTTCGTGAACGATGTAGTTTGTTTGAGCTATAAAGTAACTGCCCTTACGTTAAATGAAGTCTTGATTGTAGGAACACTGAGAGCCTGGGATTTAACTCCATTTCTGAAGTGAAACACAGAGCAGAGTTCTCATCCATTGATCACACTCTGCTTTACAGCAAGAAGAACGCTCTTGCTTTCCAGAGTCTCTAAGACAGCAGGAAACATGAGTGTGATGAGAACAAAAGAACGGTGTTTCCTACACATAAGGACCATATATAGTCCTACTCTGCCTCTGAAACTAATACAAAGCACTTGTCCTCTAACATCCAATGCTTGTCAGTTAAGATGAGAAACGTGTGAGCTTCCTGAACGATGTAGTTCGTTTGAGCTGAAAAGTGACTGCCCTTACCTGAAACACAGTAGTGCTTGTGGGAAGACACAGAGCCTGGAATTTAACACCATTTCTGAAGGGAAACACACAGCATAGTTCTCATCCATGGATCACACTCTGTTTTAGAGCAAGAAGCATGCTCTTGCTTTCCAGAGTCTCTAAGACAGCAGGAAACGTGAGTGTGGTGAGAACAAAAGAACGGTGTTTCCTACAGATACGGACAATATATAGATCAACTCTGCTTCTGAAACTGATACAAAGCACTGGTCCTCTAACATCCAATGCTTGTCAGTTAAGATGAGAAACATGTGAGCTTCGTGAACGATGTAGTTCATTTGAGCTGAAAAGTGACTGCCCTTACCTGAAACGAAGTAATGCTTGTGGGAAGACACAGAGCCTGGGATTTAACTCCATTTCTGAAGGGAAACACACAGCATAGTTCTCATCCATTGGGTCACACTCTGCTTTAGAGCAACAAGAACGCTCTTGCTTTCTAGATTCTCTAATACAGCAGGAAACTTGAGTGTGCTAGAACAAAAGCTCAGTGTTTCCTACACATACGGACCATATCTAGTTCAACTCTGCTTCTGAAACTGAAAGAAACCACGGGTCCTCTAACATCCAATGCTTGTCAGTTAAGATGAGAAACGTGTGAGCTTGGTGAACGATGTAGTTCTTTAAGCTGTAAAGTAACTGCCCTTACCTGAAACGAAGTCTTGATTGTAGGAACACTGAGAGCCTGGGATTTAACTCCATTTCTGAAGTGAAACACACAGCAGAGTTCTCATCCATGGATCACACTCTGCTTTAGTGCAAGAAACACGCTCTTGCTTTCCAGAGTCTCTTAGATGGCAGGAAACGTGAGTGTGATGAGAACAAAAGAACGGTTTTACCTACACCTACGGACCATATCTAGTCCAACTCTGCTTCTGAATCTGATACAAAGCACTGGTCCTCTAACATCCAATGCTTGTCAGTTAAGATGAGAAACGTGTTACCTTCGTGAACGATGTAGTTCGTTTGAGCTGAAAAGTTACTGCCCTTACCTGAAATGAAGTCTTGATTGTAGGAAGACACAGAGCCAGGGATTTTACTCCATTTCTGAAGGGAAACACACAGCCTCATTCTCATCCATGGATAACACCCTGCTTTAGAGCAAGAAGGACGATTTTGCTTTCTAGAATCTCTAATAAAGCAGGAAACATGAGTGTGCTCAGAACAAAAGAACAGTGTTTCCTACACATACGGACCAAATCTCGTTCAACTCTGCCTCTGAAACTGAAAGAAACCACAGGTCCTATAACATCCAATGCTTGTCAGTTGAGATGAGAAACGTGGGAGCTTCGTGAACGATGTAGTTCGTTTGAGCTGAAAAGTGACTGCACTTACTTCAAATGAAGTGTTGCTTGTAGGAAGACACAGAGCCTGGAATTTAACTCCATTTCTGAAGGGAAACACACAGCATAGTTCTCATCCATGGATCACACTCTGATTTAGAGCAAGAAGAATGCTCTTGCTTTCCAGAGTCTCTAAGACAGCAGGAAACGTGAGTGTGATGAGAACAAAAGAACGGTGTTTGCTACACAAACGTACCATATCTAGATCAACTCTGCTTCTGAAACCGAAAGAAACCACAGGTCCTCTAACATCCAATGCTTGTCAGTTAAGATGAGAAACGTGTGTTGTTCGTGAATGATGTAGTTTGTTTGAGCTGTAAAGTAACTGCCCTTACCTGAAACGAAGTCTTGATTGTAGGAACACTGAGAGCCTGGGATTTAATCCATTTCTGAAGTGAAATACACAGCAGAGTTCTCATCCATAGATCACACTCTGCTTTAGAGCAAGAAGCACGCTCTTGCTTTCCAGATTCTATAAGAAAGCAGGAAACCTGGGTGTGATGAGAACAAAAGAACGGTGTTTCCTACACATAAGGACCATATCTAGTCCAACTCTGCTTCTGAAATTGATACAAAGCACTGGTCCTCTAACATACAATGCTTGTCAGTTAATATGAGAAACGTGTTAGCTTCATGAACGATGTAGTTCCTTTGAGCTGAAAAGTGACTGCCCTTACCTGAAACGAAGTAGTGCTTGTGGGAAGACACAGAGCCTGGGATTTAACTCGAGTTCTGAAGGGAAACACACAGCATAGTTCTCATCCATGGATCACACTTTGCTTTAAAGCAAGAAGCATGCTCTTGCTCTCTAGAGTCTCTAATACAGCAGGAAACGTGAGTGTGCTCAGAAGAAAAGAATCGTGTTTCCTATACATACGGACCATATCTATTTCAACTCTGCTTGAAATTGATACAAAGCAAAGGTCCTCTAACATCCAATGCTTGTCAGTTAAGATGACAAACGTGTGAGCTTCTTGAAGGATATAGTTCGTTTGAGCTGAAAAGTGACTGCCCATACTTCAAAGGTAGTCTTGCTTGTAGGAAGACACAGAGCCTGGAATTTAACTCCATTTCTGAAGGGAAACACAGAGCATAGTACTCATCCATGGATCACACTCTGCATTAGAGCAAGAAGCATGCTCTTGATTTCTAGAGTCTCTAATACTGCATGAAAATTGAGTGTGCTCAGAACAAAAGTACGGTGTTCCCTACACATACGGACCATAACTAGTTCAACTCTGTTTCTGAAACGGAAACAAACCACAGGTCCTCTAACACCCAATGATTGTCAGTTAAGATGAGAAACGTGTGAGCCTTGTGAATGATGTAGTTCATTTGATCTGAAAAGTGACTGCCGTTACCTGAAACGAAGTAGTGCTTGTAGGAAGACACAGAGCCTGGGATTTAACTCCATTTTTGAAGGGAAACACACAGCATAGTTCTCATCGATGGATCACTCTCTGCTTTAGAGCAAGAAGCACGCTCTTGCTTTCCAGAGTCTCTAAGACAGCAGGAAACGTGAGTGTGATGAGAACAAAAGAACGGTGTTTCCTACACATACGGACCATATCTAGTTCAACTCTGCTTCTGAAACTGAAAGAAACAACAGGTCCTCTAAGATCCAATGCTTGTCAGTGAAGATGAGAAACCTGTGAGCTTCGTGAACGATGTAGTTCGTTTGAGCTGTAAAGTAACTGCCCTTACATGAAACGAAGTCTTGCTTGTAGGGACACTGAGAGCCTGGGATTTAACTCCATTTCTGAAGTGAAACACACAGCATAGTTCTCATCCATTGATCAAAATCTGCTTTAGAGCAAGAAGCACGCTCTTGCTTTCTAGATTCTCTAATACATCAAGAAAGGTGAGTGTGCTCAGAACAAATGAACGGTGTTTCCTACACATACAGACAATATCTAGTCCTACTCTGTTGCTGAAACTGATACAAACCACAGGTCCTCTAACATCCAATGCTTGTCAGTTAAGATGAGAAACGTGTGAGGTTCTTGAACAATATAGTTCTTTTGGCTGTAAGTAACTGCCCTTATCTGAAACGAAGTCTTGCTTGTAGGAAGACTCAGAGACTGGGATTCAACTCCATTTCTGAAGTGAAACACACAGCACAGTTATCATCCATTGATCCCACTCTGCTTTAGAGCAAGAAGCACGCTCTTGCTTTCCAGAGTCTCTAAGACCGCAGGAAACGTGAGTTTGATGAGAACAAAAGAACGGTGTTTCCTACACGTACGGACAATATCTAGTCCAACTCTGCTTCTGAAACTGATACAAAGCACTGGTCCTCTAACATCTAATGTTGTCATTTAAGAGGAGAAACATGTGAGCTTTGTGAACGATGTAGTTCGTTTCAGCCGAAAAGTGACTGCCGTTACCTGAAACGAAGTAGTGCTTGTAGGAAGACACAGAGCCTGGGATTTAACTCCATTTCTGAAGGGAAACACACAGCATAGCTCTCATATATAGATCACACTCTGATTTAGAGCAACAAGCACGCTCTTGCTTTCTAGAGTCTCTAAGACAGCAGGAAACATGAGTGTGCTGAGAACAAAGGAACGGTGTTTCATACACATACAGACCATATCTAGTCCAACTCTGCTTCTGAAACTGATACAAAGCACTGGTCCTCTAACATCTAATGTTGTCATTTAAGATGAGAAACGTGTGAGCTTTGTGAACGATGTAGTTCGTTTGAGCCGAAAAGTGACTGCCGTTACCTGAAACGAAGTAGTGCTTGCAGGAAGACACAGAGCCTGGGATTTAACTCCATTTCTGAAGGGAAACACACAGCATAGCTCTCATATATGGATCACACTCTGATTTAGAGCAACAAGCACGCTCTTGCTTTCTAGATTCTCTAAGACAGCAGGAAACATGAGTGTGCTGAGAACAAATGAACGGTGTTTCATACACATACAGACCATATCTAGTCCAACTCTGCTGCTGAAACTGATACAAACCACAGGTCCTCTGTCATCTGATGCTTGTCATTTAAGATGAGAAACGTGTGAGCTTCGTGAATGATGTAGTTCATTTAGCTGTTAAGTAACTGCCCTTACCTGAAACGAAGTTTAGCTTGTAGGAAAACACAGAGCCTGGAATTTAACTCATTTCTGAAGGGAAACACACAGCATAGTTCTCATCCATGGATCACACTCTGATTTAGAGCAAGAAGCACGCTCTTGCTTTCCAGAGTCTCTAAGACAGCAGGAAACGTGAGTGTTATGAGAACAAAGGAATGGTGTTTCCTACACATACGGACCATATCTAGTCCAACTCTGCTTCTGAAACTGATACAAAGCACTGGTTCTCTAATATCCAATGCTTGTCAGTTAAGATGAGAAACATGTGAGCATCGTGAATGATGTAGATCGTTTGAGCTGAAAAGTGACTGCCCTTACCTGAAACGAGTAGTGCTTGTGGCAAGACACAGAACATGGGATTTAACTCCATTTCTGAAGAGAAACACACAGCATAGTTCTCATCCATGGATCACACTCTGCTCTAGAGGAAGAAGCACGCTCTTGCTTTCCAGAGTCTCTAAGACAGCAGGAAATGTGAGTGTGATGAGAACAAAAGAATGGTGATTCCTACACCTACGGACCATATCTAGTTCAACTCTGCTTCTGAAACTGAAAGAAACCACAGGTCCTCTAACATCCAATGCTTGTCAGTTAAGATGAGAAACGTGTCAGCTTCGTCAACGATGTAGTTCATTTGAGCTGTAAAGTAACTGCCCTTACCTGAACCGAAGTCTTGATTGTAGGAACACTGAGAGCCTGGAATTTAACTCCATTTCTGAAGGGAAACACACAGCAGAGTTCTCATCCATGGATAAAACTCTGCTTTAGAGCAAGAAGTACGCTCTTGCTTTCTAGAATCTCTATAAAGCAGGAAACTTGAGTGTGCTCAGAACAAAAGAAAAGTGTTTCCTACACATACGGACCATATCTAGTTCAACTCTGCTTCTGAAACTGAAAGAAACCACAGGTCCTATAACATCCAATGCTTGTCAGTTGAGATGAGAAACGTGGGAGCTTCGTGAACGATGTAGTTTGTTAGACCTGAAAAGTGATTGCACTTACTTCAAACGAAGTGTTGCTTGTAGGAAGACACAGAGCCTGGGATTTAACTCCATTTCTGAAGGGAAACACACAGCATAGTTCTCATCCATGGATCACACTCTGATTTAGAGCAAGAAGAACGCTCTTGCTTTCCAGAGTCTCTAAGACAGCAGGAAACGTGAGTGTGATTAGAACAAAAGAACGGTGTTTCCTACACATACGGACCATATCTAGATCAACTCTGCTTCTTCAACTGAAAGAAACCACATTTCCTCTAACATCCAATGCTTGTCAGTTAAGATGAGAAACGTGTGAGCTTCGTGAACGATGTAGTTCGTTTGAGCTGTAAAGTAACTGCCCTTACCTGAAACGAAGTCTTGATTGTAGGAACACTGAGAACCTGGGATTTAACTCCATTTCTGAAGTGAAACACACAGCAGAGTTCTCATCCATTGATCACACTCTGCTTTAGAGCAAGAAGCACGCTCTTGCTTTCCAGAGTCTCTAAGACAGCAGGAAACATGAGTGTGATGAGAACAAAAGAACGGTGTTTCCTACACATACGGATCATATCTAGTCCAACTCTGCTTCTGAAATTGATACAAAGCACTGGTCCTCTAACATCCAATGCTTGTCACTTAATATGAGAAACGTGTTAGCTTCATGAACGATGTAGTTCCTTTGAGCTGAAAAGTGACTGCCCTTTCCTGAAAAGAAGTACTGCTCGTGGGAGTACACAGAGCCTAGGATTTAACTCGATTTATGAAGGGAAACACACAGCATAATTCTCATCCATGGATCACACTCTGCTTTAGAGCAACAAGAACGCTCTTGCATTCTAGATTCTCTAATAGAGCAGGAAACTTGAGTGTGCTCAGAATAAGAACAGTGTTTCCTACACATATGGACAATATCTAATTCAACCCTGCTTCTGAAACTGAAAGAAACCACAGGTCCTCTAACATTCAATGCTGGACAGTTAAGATCAGAAATGTGTGAGCTTCGTGAACAATGTAGTTCATTTGAGCTGTAAGTAACTGCCCTTACCTGAAACGAAGTCTTGATTGTAGGAAGACACAGAGCCGGGGATTTAACTCGATTTCTGAAGGGAAACACACAGCATAGTTCTCATCCCTGGATAACACTCTGCTTTCGAACAAGAAGGACGCTCTTGATTTCTAGAATCTCTAATAAAGCAGGAAACTTGAGTGTGCTCAGAACAAAAGAACGGTGTTTCCTACACATACGGACCATATCTAGTTCAACTCTGCTTCTGAAACTGAAAGAAACCACAGGTCCTCTAACATCCAATGCTTGTCAGTTAAGATGAGAAACGTGGGAGCTTCGTGAACGATGTAGTTCATTTGAGCTGAAAAGTGACTGCACTTACTTCAAACGAAGTCTTGCTTGTAGGAACACTGAGAGCCTGGGATTTAACTCCATTTCTGAAGGAAAACACACAGCAGAGTTCTCATCCATGGATAAAACTCTGCTTTAGAGCAAGAAGTACGCTCTTGCTTTCTAGAATCTCTAATAAAGCAGGAAACTTGAGTGTGCTCAGAACAAAAGAACAGTGTTTCCTACACATACGGACCATATCTAGTTCAACTCTGCTTCTGAAACTGAAAGAAACCACAAGTCCTATAACATCCAATGCTTGTCAGTTGAGATGAGAAACGTGGGAGCTTCGTGAACGATGTAGTTTGTAAGACCTGAAAAGTGACTGCACTTACTTCAAACGAAGTGTTGCTTGTAGGAAGACACAGAGCCTGGGATTTAACTCCATTCCTGAAGGGAAACACACAGCATAGTTCTCATCCATGGATCACACTCGGATTTAGAGCAAGAAGAATGGTCTTGCTTTCCAGAGTCTCTAAGACAGCAGGAAACGTGAGTGTGGTGAGAACAAAAGAACGGTGTTTCCTACACATACGGACCATATCTAGATCAACTCTGCTTCTTAAACCGAAAGAAACCACATTTCCTCTAACATCCAATGCTTGTCAGTTAAGATGAGAAACGTGTGAGCTTCGTGAACGATGTA
The DNA here is from genome assembly GCA_949786385.1 of Onychomys leucogaster. Taxonomy (NCBI): domain Eukaryota; kingdom Metazoa; phylum Chordata; class Mammalia; order Rodentia; family Cricetidae; genus Onychomys; species Onychomys leucogaster. Next base: position 2,567,174 of record CATKUP010000046.1, read on the forward strand.
GTTCGTTTGAGCTGTAAAGTAACTGCCCTTACCTGAAACGAAGTCTTGATTGTAGGAACACTGAGAACCTGGGATTTAACTCCATTTCTGAAGTGAAACACACAGCAGAGTTCTCATCCATTGATCACACTCTGCTTTAGAGCAAGAAGCACGCTCTTGCTTTCCAGAGTCTCTAAGACAGCAGGAAACATGAGTGTGATGAGAACAAAAGAACGGTGTTTCCTACACATACGGATCATATCTAGTCCAACTCTGCTTCTGAAATTGATACAAAGCACTGGTCCTCTAACATCCAATGCTTGTCAGTTAGTATGACAAACGTGTTAGCTTCATGAACGATGTAGTTCCTTTGAGCTGAAAAGTGACTGCCCTTACCTGAAACGAAGTACTGCTTGTGGGAGTACACAGAGCCTAGGATTTAACTCGATTTATGAAGGGAAACACACAGCATAATTCTCATCCATGGATCACACTCTGCTTTAGAGCAACAAGAACGCTCTTGCATTCTAGATTCTCTAATAGAGCAGGAAACTTGAGTGTGCTCAGAATAAGAACAGTGTTTCCTACACATACGGACCATATCTAGTTCAACTCTGCTTCTGAAACTGAAAGAAACCACAGGTCCTCTAACATTCAATGCTGGTCAGTTAAGATCAGAAACGTGTGAGCTTCGTGAACAATGTAGTTCATTTGAGCTGTAAGTAACTGCCCTTACCTGAAACGAAGTGTTGATTCTAGGAAGACACAGAGCCGGGGATTTAACTCCATTTCTGAAGGGAAACACACAGCATAGTTCTCATCCCTTGATAACACTCTGCTTTCGAACAAGAAGGACGCTCTTGCTTTCTAGAATCTCTAATAAAGCAGGAAACTTGAGTGTGCTCAGAACAAAAGAACGGTGTTTCCTACACATACGGACCATATCTAGTTCAACTCTGCTTCTGAAACTGAAAGAAACCACAGGTCCTCTAACATCCAATGCTTGTCAGTTAAGATGAGAAACGTGGGAGCTTCGTGAACGATGTAGTTCATTTGAGCTGAAAAGGGACTGCACTTACTTCAAACGAAGTCTTGCTTGTAGGAAGACACAGAGCCGGGGATTTAACTCCATTTCTGAAGGGAAACACACAGCATAGTTCTCATCCATGGATCACACTCTCTTTTAGTGCAAGAAGCACGCTCTTGATTTCCAGAGTCTCTAAGACAGCAGGAAACGTGAGTATGATGAGAACAAAAGAACGGTGTTTCCTACACATACGGACCATATCTAGATCAACTCTGCTTCTGAAACTGAAAGAAACCATGGGTTATCTAACATCCAATGCTTGTCAGTTAAGATGAGAAACGTATGAGCTTCGTGAACGATGTAGTTTGTTTGAGCTATAAAGTAACAGCCCTTACGTGAAATGAAGTCTTGAATGTAGGAACACTGAGAGCCTGGGATTTAACTCCATTTCTGTAGTGAAACACACAGCAGAGTTCTCATCCATTGGGTCACACTCTGCTTTAGAGCAACAAGAACGCTCTTGCTTTCTAGATTCTCTAATACAGCAGGAAACTTGAGTGTGCTAGAACAAAAGCTCAGTGTTTCCTACACATACGGACCATATCTAGTTCAACTCTGCTTCTGAAACTGAAAGAAACCACGGGTCCTCTAATATCCAATGCTTGTCAGTTAAGATGAGAAACGTGTGAGCTTCGTGAACGATGTAGTTCTTTAAGCTGTAAAGTAACTGCCCTTACCTGAAACGAAGTCTTGCTTGTAGGTACACTGAGAGCTTGTGATTTAACTCCATTTCTGAAGGGAAACACACAGCAGAGTTCTCATCTATTGATCGCAAGCTGCTTTAGAGCAAGAAGCATGCTCTTGCTTTCCAGATTCTCTAAGAGAGCAGGAAATGTGAGTGTGATGAGAACAAAGAACGGTGTTTCCTACACATATGGACCATATCTAGTTCAACTCTGCTTGTGAAACTGATGCAAAGCACTGGTCCTCTAACATCCAATGCTTGTCAGTTAAGATGAGAAACGTGGGAGCTTCGTGAACGATGTAGTTCATTTGAGCTGAAAAGTTACTGCACTTACTTCAAACGAAGTCTTGCTTCTAGGAAGACACAGAGCCTGGAATTTAACTCGATTTATGAAGGGAAACACACAGCATAGTTCTCATCCATGGATCACACTCTGCTTTAGAGAAACAAGAACGCTCTTGCTTTCTAGATTCTCTAATAGAGCAGGAAACTTGAGTGTGCTCAGAAAAAGAACAGTGTTTCCTACACATACGGACCATATCTAGTTCAACTCTGCTTCTGAAACTGAAAGAAACCACAGGTCCTCTAACATCCAATGCTTGTCAGTTAAGATGAGAAACGTGTGAGCTTCATGAACGATGTAGTTCGTTTGAGTTGTAAAGTAACTGCCCTTACCAGAAACGAAGTCTTGATTGTAGGAACACTGAGAGCCTGGGATTTAACTCCATTTCTGAAGTGAAACACACAGCAGAGTTCTCATCCATTGATCACACGCTGCTTTACAGCAAGAAGCACGCTCTTGCTTTCCAGAGTCTCTAAGACAGCAGGAAACGTGAGTGTGATGAGAACAAAAGAATGGTGTTTCCTACACATACGGACCATATCTAGTCCAACTCTGCTTCTGAAACTGAAACAAAGCACTGGTCCTCTAACATCCAATGCTTGTCAGTTAAGATGAGAAACGTGTTAGCTTCGTGAATGGTGTAGTTTGTTTGAGCTGAAAAGTTACTGCCCTTACCTGAAATGAAGTCTTGATTGTAGGACGACACAGAGCATGGTATTTAACCCCATTTCTGAGGGAAACACACAGCATAGTTCTCATCCATGGATCACACTCTGCTTTAAAGCCACAAGAACGCTCTTGCTTTCTAGATTCTCTAATAGAGCAGAAAACTTGAGTGTGCTCAGAACAAAAGATCAGTGTTTCCTACACATACAGACCATATCTAGTTCAACTCTGCTTCTGAAACTGAAAGAAACCACAGGTCCTCTAACATACAATGCTTGTCAGTTAAGATGAGAAACGTGTGAGCTTCGTGAACAATGTAGTTCATTTGAGCTGTAAGTAATTGCCCTTACCTGAAATGAAATCTTGATTGTAGGAACACTGAGAGCCTGGGATTTAACTCCATTTCTGAAGTGAAACACACAGCAGAGTTCGCATCCATGGATCACACTCTGTTTTAGAGCAAGAAGCACGCTCTTGCTTTCCAGATTCTCTTACACGGCAGGAAACGTGAGTGTGATGAGAACAAAAGAACGGTGTTACCGACACATATGGACCATATCTAGTCTAACTCTGCTTCTGAAACTGATACAAAGCACTGGTTCTCTAACATCCAATGCTTGTCAGTTAAGATGAGAAACGTGTTAGCTTCGTGAACAATGTAGTTCGTTTGAGCTGAAAAGTGACTGCCCTTACCTGAAACGAAGTCCTAATTGTAGGAAGACACAGAGCCGGGGATTTAACTCCACTTCTGAAGGGAAACACACAGCATAGTTCTCATCCATGGATCACACTCTGCCTTAGAGCAAGAAGCACGCTCTTGCTATCCAGAGTCTCTAAGAAAACAGGACGTGAGTGTGATGAGAACAAAAGAACCGTGTTTCCTACACATACGGGCCTTATCTAGTTCAACTCTGCTTCTGAAACTGAAAGAAACCACAGGTCCTCTAACATTCAATGCTGGTCAGTTAAGATCAGAATTGTGTGAGCTTCGTGAACAATGTAGTTCATTTGAGCTGTAAGTAACTGCCCTTACCTGAAACGAAGTCTTGATTGTAGGAAGACACAGAGCCGGGGATTTAACTCCATTTCTGAAGCGAAACTCACAGCATAGTTCTCATCCCTGGATAACACTCTGCTTTCGAACAAGAAGGACGCTCTTGCTTTCTAGAATCTCTAATAAAGCAGGAAACTTGAGTGTGCTCAGAACAAAAGAACGGTGTTTCCTACACATACGGACCATATCTAGTTCAACTCTGCTTCTGAAACTGAAAGAAACCACAGGTCCTCTAACATCCAATGCTTGTCAGTTAAGATGAGAAACGTGGGAGCTTCGTGAACGATGTAGTTCATTTGAGCTGAAAAGTGACTGCACTTACTTCAAACGAAGTCTTGCATGTAGGAACACTGAGAGCCTGGGATTTAACTCCATTTCTGAAGGGAAACACACAGCAGAGTTCTCATCCATGGATAAAACTCTGCTTTAGAGCAAGAAGTACGCTCTTGCTTTCTAGAATCTCTAATAAAGCAGGAAACTTGAGTGTGCTCAGAACAAAAGAACAGTGTTTCCTACACATACGGACCATATCTAGTTCAACTCTGCTTCTGAAACTGAAAGAAACCACAGGTCCTATAACATCCAATGCTTGTCAGTTGAGATGAGAAACGTGGGAGCTTCGTGAACGATGTAGTTTGTAAGACCTGAAAAGTGACTGCACTTACTTCAAACGAAGTGTTGCTTGTAGGAAGACACAGAGCCTGGGATTTAACTCCATTTCTGAAGGGAAACACACAGCATAGTTCTCATCCATGGATCACACTCTGATTTAGAGCAAGAAGAACGCTCTTGCTTTCCAGAGTCTCTAAGACAGCAGGAAACGTGAGTGTGGTGAGAACAAAAGAACGGTGTTTCCTACACATACGGACCATATCTAGATCAACTCTGCTTCTTAAACCGAAAGAAACCACATTTCCTCTAACATCCAATGCTTGTCAGTTAAGATGAGAAACGTGTGAGCTTCGTGAACGATGTAGTTCGTTTGAGCTGTAAAGTAACTGCCCTTACCTGAAACGAAGTCTTGATTGTAGGAACACTGAGAACCTGGGATTTAACTCCATTTCTGAAGTGAAACACACAGCAGAGTTCTCATCCATTGATCACACTCTGCTTTAGAGCAAGAAGCACGCTCTTGCTTTCCAGAGTCTCTAAGACAGCAGGAAACATGAGTGTGATGAGAACAAAAGAACGGTGTTTCCTACACATACGGATCATATCTAGTCCAACTCTGCTTCTGAAATTGATACAAAGCACTGGTCCTCTAACATCCAATGCTTGTCACTTAATATGAGAAACGTGTTAGCTTCATGAACGATGTAGTTCCTTTGAGCTGAAAAGTGACTGCCCTTTCCTGAAAAGAAGTACTGCTCGTGGGAGTACACAGAGCCTAGGATTTAACTCGATTTATGAAGGGAAACACACAGCATAATTCTCATCCATGGATCACACTCTGCTTTAGAGCAACAAGAACGCTCTTGCATTCTAGATTCTCTAATAGAGCAGGAAACTTGAGTGTGCTCAGAATAAGAACAGTGTTTCCTACACATATGGACAATATCTAATTCAACCCTGCTTCTGAAACTGAAAGAAACCACAGGTCCTCTAACATTCAATGCTGGACAGTTAAGATCAGAAATGTGTGAGCTTCGTGAACAATGTAGTTCATTTGAGCTGTAAGTAACTGCCCTTACCTGAAACGAAGTCTTGATTGTAGGAAGACACAGAGCCGGGGATTTAACTCGATTTCTGAAGGGAAACACACAGCATAGTTCTCATCCCTGGATAACACTCTGCTTTCGAACAAGAAGGACGCTCTTGATTTCTAGAATCTCTAATAAAGCAGGAAACTTGAGTGTGCTCAGAACAAAAGAACGGTGTTTCCTACACATACGGACCATATCTAGTTCAACTCTGCTTCTGAAACTGAAAGAAACCACAGGTCCTCTAACATCCAATGCTTGTCAGTTAAGATGAGAAACGTGGGAGCTTCGTGAACGATGTAGTTCATTTGAGCTGAAAAGTGACTGCACTTACTTCAAACGAAGTCTTGCTTGTAGGAACACTGAGAGCCTGGGATTTAACTCCATTTCTGAAGGAAAACACACAGCAGAGTTCTCATCCATGGATAAAACTCTGCTTTAGAGCAAGAAGTACGCTCTTGCTTTCTAGAATCTCTAATAAAGCAGGAAACTTGAGTGTGCTCAGAACAAAAGAACAGTGTTTCCTACACATACGGACCATATCTAGTTCAACTCTGCTTCTGAAACTGAAAGAAACCACAAGTCCTATAACATCCAATGCTTGTCAGTTGAGATGAGAAACGTGGGAGCTTCGTGAACGATGTAGTTTGTAAGACCTGAAAAGTGACTGCACTTACTTCAAACGAAGTGTTGCTTGTAGGAAGACACAGAGCCTGGGATTTAACTCCATTCCTGAAGGGAAACACACAGCATAGTTCTCATCCATGGATCACACTCGGATTTAGAGCAAGAAGAATGGTCTTGCTTTCCAGAGTCTCTAAGACAGCAGGAAACGTGAGTGTGGTGAGAACAAAAGAACGGTGTTTCCTACACATACGGACCATATCTAGATCAACTCTGCTTCTTAAACCGAAAGAAACCACATTTCCTCTAACATCCAATGCTTGTCAGTTAAGATGAGAAACGTGTGAGCTTCGTGAACGATGTAGTTCGTTTGAGCTGTAAAGTAACTGCCCTTACCTGAAACGAAGTCTTGATTGTAGGAACACTGAGAACCTGGGATTTAACTCCATTTCTGAAGTGAAACACACAGCAGAGTTCTCATCCATTGATCACACTCTGCTTTAGAGCAAGAAGCACGCTCTTGCTTTCCAGAGTCTCTAAGACAGCAGGAAACATGAGTGTGATGAGAACAAAAGAACGGTGTTTCCTACACATACGGATCATATCTAGTCCAACTCTGCTTCTGAAATTGATACAAAGCACTGGTCCTCTAACATCCAATGCTTGTCAGTTAGTATGACAAACGTGTTAGCTTCATGAACGATGTAGTTCCTTTGAGCTGAAAAGTGACTGCCCTTACCTGAAACGAAGTACTGCTTGTGGGAGTACACAGAGCCTAGGATTTAACTCGATTTATGAAGGGAAACACACAGCATAATTCTCATCCATGGATCACACTCTGCTTTAGAGCAACAAGAACGCTCTTGCATTCTAGATTCTCTAATAGAGCAGGAAACTTGAGTGTGCTCAGAATAAGAACAGTGTTTCCTACACATACGGACCATATCTAGTTCAACTCTGCTTCTGAAACTGAAAGAAACCACAGGTCCTCTAACATTCAATGCTGGTCAGTTAAGATCAGAAACGTGTGAGCTTCGTGAACAATGTAGTTCATTTGAGCTGTAAGTAACTGCCCTTACCTGAAACGAAGTGTTGATTCTAGGAAGACACAGAGCCGGGGATTTAACTCCATTTCTGAAGGGAAACACACAGCATAGTTCTCATCCCTTGATAACACTCTGCTTTCGAACAAGAAGGACGCTCTTGCTTTCTAGAATCTCTAATAAAGCAGGAAACTTGAGTGTGCTCAGAACAAAAGAACGGTGTTTCCTACACATACGGACCATATCTAGTTCAACTCTGCTTCTGAAACTGAAAGAAACCACAGGTCCTCTAACATCCAATGCTTGTCAGTTAAGATGAGAAACGTGGGAGCTTCGTGAACGATGTAGTTCATTTGAGCTGAAAAGGGACTGCACTTACTTCAAACGAAGTCTTGCTTGTAGGAAGACACAGAGCCGGGGATTTAACTCCATTTCTGAAGGGAAACACACAGCATAGTTCTCATCCATGGATCACACTCTCTTTTAGTGCAAGAAGCACGCTCTTGATTTCCAGAGTCTCTAAGACAGCAGGAAACGTGAGTATGATGAGAACAAAAGAACGGTGTTTCCTACACATACGGACCATATCTAGATCAACTCTGCTTCTGAAACTGAAAGAAACCATGGGTTATCTAACATCCAATGCTTGTCAGTTAAGATGAGAAACGTATGAGCTTCGTGAACGATGTAGTTTGTTTGAGCTATAAAGTAACAGCCCTTACGTGAAATGAAGTCTTGAATGTAGGAACACTGAGAGCCTGGGATTTAACTCCATTTCTGTAGTGAAACACACAGCAGAGTTCTCATCCATTGGGTCACACTCTGCTTTAGAGCAACAAGAACGCTCTTGCTTTCTAGATTCTCTAATACAGCAGGAAACTTGAGTGTGCTAGAACAAAAGCTCAGTGTTTCCTACACATACGGACCATATCTAGTTCAACTCTGCTTCTGAAACTGAAAGAAACCACGGGTCCTCTAATATCCAATGCTTGTCAGTTAAGATGAGAAACGTGTGAGCTTCGTGAACGATGTAGTTCTTTAAGCTGTAAAGTAACTGCCCTTACCTGAAACGAAGTCTTGCTTGTAGGTACACTGAGAGCTTGTGATTTAACTCCATTTCTGAAGGGAAACACACAGCAGAGTTCTCATCTATTGATCGCAAGCTGCTTTAGAGCAAGAAGCATGCTCTTGCTTTCCAGATTCTCTAAGAGAGCAGGAAATGTGAGTGTGATGAGAACAAAGAACGGTGTTTCCTACACATATGGACCATATCTAGTTCAACTCTGCTTGTGAAACTGATGCAAAGCACTGGTCCTCTAACATCCAATGCTTGTCAGTTAAGATGAGAAACGTGGGAGCTTCGTGAACGATGTAGTTCATTTGAGCTGAAAAGTTACTGCACTTACTTCAAACGAAGTCTTGCTTCTAGGAAGACACAGAGCCTGAAATTTAACTCGATTTATGAAGGGAAACACACAGCATAGTTCTCATCCATGGATCACACTCTGCTTTAGAGAAACAAGAACGCTCTTGCTTTCTAGATTCTCTAATAGAGCAGGAAACTTGAGTGTGCTCAGAAAAAGAACAGTGTTTCCTACACATACGGACCATATCTAGTTCAACTCTGCTTCTGAAACTGAAAGAAACCACAGGTCCTCTAACATCCAATGCTTGTCAGTTAAGATGAGAAACGTGTGAGCTTCATGAACGATGTAGTTCGTTTGAGTTGTAAAGTAACTGCCCTTACCAGAAACGAAGTCTTGATTGTAGGAACACTGAGAGCCTGGGATTTAACTCCATTTCTGAAGTGAAACACACAGCAGAGTTCTCATCCATTGATCACACGCTGCTTTACAGCAAGAAGCACGCTCTTGCTTTCCAGAGTCTCTAAGACAGCAGGAAACGTGAGTGTGATGAGAACAAAAGAATGGTGTTTCCTACACATACGGACCATATCTAGTCCAACTCTGCTTCTGAAACTGAAACAAAGCACTGGTCCTCTAACATCCAATGCTTGTCAGTTAAGATGAGAAACGTGTTAGCTTCGTGAATGGTGTAGTTTGTTTGAGCTGAAAAGTTACTGCCCTTACCTGAAATGAAGTCTTGATTGTAGGACGACACAGAGCATGGTATTTAACCCCATTTCTGAGGGAAACACACAGCATAGTTCTCATCCATGGATCACACTCTGCTTTAAAGCCACAAGAACGCTCTTGCTTTCTAGATTCTCTAATAGAGCAGAAAACTTGAGTGTGCTCAGAACAAAAGATCAGTGTTTCCTACACATACAGACCATATCTAGTTCAACTCTGCTTCTGAAACTGAAAGAAACCACAGGTCCTCTAACATACAATGCTTGTCAGTTAAGATGAGAAACGTGTGAGCTTCGTGAACAATGTAGTTCATTTGAGCTGTAAGTAATTGCCCTTACCTGAAATGAAATCTTGATTGTAGGAACACTGAGAGCCTGGGATTTAACTCCATTTCTGAAGTGAAACACACAGCAGAGTTCGCATCCATGGATCACACTCTGTTTTAGAGCAAGAAGCACGCTCTTGCTTTCCAGATTCTCTTACACGGCAGGAAACGTGAGTGTGATGAGAACAAAAGAACGGTGTTACCGACACATATGGACCATATCTAGTCTAACTCTGCTTCTGAAACTGATACAAAGCACTGGTTCTCTAACATCCAATGCTTGTCAGTTAAGATGAGAAACGTGTTAGCTTCGTGAACAATGTAGTTCGTTTGAGCTGAAAAGTGACTGCCCTTACCTGAAACGAAGTCCTAATTGTAGGAAGACACAGAGCCGGGGATTTAACTCCACTTCTGAAGGGAAACACACAGCATAGTTCTCATCCATGGATCACACTCTGCCTTAGAGCAAGAAGCACGCTCTTGCTATCCAGAGTCTCTAAGAAAACAGGACGTGAGTGTGATGAGAACAAAAGAACCGTGTTTCCTACACATACGGGCCTTATCTAGTTCAACTCTGCTTCTGAAACTGAAAGAAACCACAGGTCCTCTAACATTCAATGCTGGTCAGTTAAGATCAGAATTGTGTGAGCTTCGTGAACAATGTAGTTCATTTGAGCTGTAAGTAACTGCCCTTACCTGAAACGAAGTCTTGATTGTAGGAAGACACAGAGCCGGGGATTTAACTCCATTTCTGAAGCGAAACTCACAGCATAGTTCTCATCCCTGGATAACACTCTGCTTTCGAACAAGAAGGACGCTCTTGCTTTCTAGAATCTCTAATAAAGCAGGAAACTTGAGTGTGCTCAGAACAAAAGAACGGTGTTTCCTACACATACGGACCATATCTAGTTCAACTCTGCTTCTGAAACTGAAAGAAACCACAGGTCCTCTAACATCCAATGCTTGTCAGTTAAGATGAGAAACGTGGGAGCTTCGTGAACGATGTAGTTCATTTGAGCTGAAAAGTGACTGCACTTACTTCAAACGAAGTCTTGCATGTAGGAACACTGAGAGCCTGGGATTTAACTCCATTTCTGAAGGGAAACACACAGCAGAGTTCTCATCCATGGATAAAACTCTGCTTTAGAGCAAGAAGTACGCTCTTGCTTTCTAGAATCTCTAATAAAGCAGGAAACTTGAGTGTGCTCAGAACAAAAGAACAGTGTTTCCTACACATACGGACCATATCTAGTTCAACTCTGCTTCTGAAACTGAAAGAAACCACAGGTCCTATAACATCCAATGCTTGTCAGTTGAGATGAGAAACGTGGGAGCTTCGTGAACGATGTAGTTTGTAAGACCTGAAAAGTGACTGCACTTACTTCAAACGAAGTGTTGCTTGTAGGAAGACACAGAGCCTGGGATTTAACTCCATTTCTGAAGGGAAACACACAGCATAGTTCTCATCCATGGATCACACTCTGATTTAGAGCAAGAAGAACGCTCTTGCTTTCCAGAGTCTCTAAGACAGCAGGAAACGTGAGTGTGGTGAGAACAAAAGAACGGTGTTTCCTACACATACGGACCATATCTAGATCAACTCTGCTTCTTAAACCGAAAGAAACCACATTTCCTCTAACATCCAATGCTTGTCAGTTAAGATGAGAAACGTGTGAGCTTCGTGAACGATGTAGTTCGTTTGAGCTGTAAAGTAACTGCCCTTACCTGAAACGAAGTCTTGATTGTAGGAACACTGAGAACCTGGGATTTAACTCCATTTCTGAAGTGAAACACACAGCAGAGTTCTCATCCATTGATCACACTCTGCTTTAGAGCAAGAAGCACGCTCTTGCTTTCCAGAGTCTCTAAGACAGCAGGAAACATGAGTGTGATGAGAACAAAAGAACGGTGTTTCCTACACATACGGATCATATCTAGTCCAACTCTGCTTCTGAAATTGATACAAAGCACTGGTCCTCTAACATCCAATGCTTGTCAGTTAATATGAGAAACGTGTTAGCTTCATGAACGATGTAGTTCCTTTGAGCTGAAAAGTGACTGCCCTTACCTGAAACGAAGTACTGCTTGTGGGAGTACACAGAGCCTAGGATTTAACTCGATTTATGAAGGGAAACACACAGCATAATTCTCATCCATGGATCACACTCTGCTTTAGAGCAACAAGAACGCTCTTGCATTCTAGATTCTCTAATAGAGCAGGAAACTTGAGTGTGCTCCGAATAAGAACAGTGTTTCCTACACATACGGACCATATCTAGTTCAACTCTGCTTCTGAAACTGAAAGAAACCACAGGTCCTCTAACATTCAATGCTGGTCAGTTAAGATCAGAAACGTGTGAGCTTCGTGAACAATGTAGTTCATTTGAGCTGTAAGTAACTGCCCTTACCTGAAACGAAGTGTTGATTCTAGGAAGACACAGAGCCGGGGATTTAACTCCATTTCTGAAGGGAAACACACAGCATAGTTCTCATCCCTGGATAACACTCTGCTTTCGAACAAGAAGGACGCTCTTGCTTTCTAGAATCTCTAATAAAGCAGGAAACTTGAGTGTGCTCAGAACAAAAGAACGGTGTTTCCTACACATACGGACCATATCTAGTTCAACTCTGCTTCTGAAACTGAAAGAAACCACAGGTCCTCTAACATCCAATGCTTGTCAGTTAAGATGAGAAACGTGGGAGCTTCGTGAACGATGTAGTTCATTTGAGCTGAAAAGGGACTGCACTTACTTCAAACGAAGTCTTGCTTGTAGGAAGACACAGAGCCGGGGATTTAACTCCATTTCTGAAGGGAAACACACAGCATAGTTCTTATCCATGGATCACACTCTCTTTTAGTGCAAGAAGCACGCTCTTGATTTCCAGAGTCTCTAAGACAGCAGTAAACGTGAGTATGATGAGAACAAAAGAACGGTGTTTCCTACACATACGGACCATATCTAGATCAACTCTGCTTCTGAAACTGAAAGAAACCACGGGTTATCTAACATCCAATGCTTGTCAGTTAAGATGAGAAACGTATGAGCTTCGTGAACGATGTAGTTTGTTTGAGCTATAAAGTAACAGCCCTTACGTGAAATGAAGTCTTGAATGTAGGAACACTGAGAGCCTGGGATTTAACTCCATTTCTGTAGTGAAACACACAGCAGAGTTCTCATCCATTGATCACAATCTGCTTTACAGCAAGAAGAACGCTCTTGCTTTCCAGAGTCTCTAAGACAGCAGGAAACGTGAGTGTGATGAGAACCAAAGAACGGTGTTTCCTACAGATACAGACAATATCCTGATCAACTCTGCTTCTGAAACTGATACAAAGCACTGGTCCTCTAACATCCAATGCTTGTCAGTTAAGATGAGAAACATGTGAGCTTCGTGAACGATGTAGTTCGTTTGAGCTGAAAAGTGACTGCCCTTACCTGAAACGAAGTAATGCTTGTGGGAAGACACAGATCCTGGGATTTAACTCCATTTCTAAAGGGAAACACACAGCATAGTTCTCATCCATTGGGTCACACTCTGCTTTAGGGCAACAAGAACGCTCTTGCTTTCTAGATTCTCTAATACAGCAGGAAACTTGAGTGTGCTAGAACAAAAGCTCAGTGTTTCCTACACATACGGACCATATCTAGTTCAACTCTGCTTCTGAAACTGAAAGAAACCACGGGTCCTCTAACATCCAATGCTTGTCAGTTAAGATGAGAAACGTGTGAGCTTCGTGAACGATGTAGTTATTTAAGCTGTAAAGTAACTGCCCTTACCTGAAACGAAGTCTTGCTTGTAGGTACACTGAGAGCTTGTGATTTAACTCCATTTCTGAAGGGAAACACACAGCAGAGTTCTCATCTATTGATCGCAAGCTGCTTTAGAGCAAGAAGCATGCTCTTGCTTTCCAGATTCTCTAAGAGAGCAGGAAATGTGAGTGTGATGAGAACAAAGAACGGTGTTTCCTACACATATGGACCATATCTAGTCCACCTCTGCTTGTGAAACTGATACAAAGCACTGGTCCTCTAACATCCAATGCTTGTCAGTTAAGATGAGAAACGTGGGAGCTTCGTGAACGATGTAGTTCATTTGAGCTGAAAAGTTACTGCACTTACTTCAAAAGAAGTCTTGCTTCTAGGAAGACACAGAGCCTGGAATTTAACTCGATTTATGAAGGGAAACACACAGCATAGTTCTCATCCATGGATCACACTCTGCTTTAGAGAAACAAGAACGCTCTTGCTTTCTAGATTCTCTAATAGAGCAGGAAACTTGAGTGTGCTCAGAAAAAGAACAGTGTTTCCTACACATACGGACCATATCTAGTTCAACTCTGCTTCTGAAACTGAAAGAAACCACAGGTCCTCTAACATCCAATGCTTGTCAGTTAAGATGAGAAACGTGGGAGCTTCGTGAACGATGTAGTTCATTTGAGCTGAAAAGTGACTGCACTTACTTCAAACGAAGACTTGCTTGTAGGAAGACACAGAGCCTGGAATTTAACACCATTTCTGAAGGGAAACACACAGCATAGTTCTCATCCATGGATCACACTCTGTTTTAGAGCAAGAAGCACGCTCTTGCTTTCCAGAGTCTCTAAGACAGCAGGAAACGTGAGTGTGATGAGAACCAAAGAACGGTGTTTCCTACAGATACGGACAATATCTAGATCAAATCTGCTTCTGAAACTGATACAAAGCACAGGTCCTCTAACATCCAATGCTTGTCAGTTAAGATGAGAAACGTGTGAGCTTCGTGAACGATGTAGTTCTTTAAGCTGTAAAGTATCTGCCCTTACCTGAAACGAAGTCTTGCTTGTAGGTACACTGAGAGCTTGTGATTTAACTCCATTTCTGAAGGGAAACACAGAGCAGTGTTCTCATCCATTGATCGCAAGCTGCTTTAGAGCAAGAAGCATGCTCTTGCTTTCCAGATTCTCTAAGAGAGCAGGAAATGTGAGTATGATGAGAACAAAAGAACGGTGTTTCCTACACATATGGACCATATCTAGTCCAACTCTGCTTGTGAAACTGATACAAAGCACTGGTCCTCTAACATCCAATGCTTGTCAGTTAAGATGAGAAACGTGTGAGCTTCGTGAATGATGTAGTTCATTTGAGCTGAAAAGTGACTGCCCTTACCTGAAACGAAGTAGTGCTTGTGGGAAGACACAGAGCCTGGGATTTAACTCCATTTCTGAAGGGAAATACACAGCATAGTTCTCATCCATGGATCACTCTCTGCTCTAGAGAAGAAGCACGCTCTTGATTTCCAGAGTCTCTAAGACAGCAGTAAACGTGAGTGTGATGAGAACAAAAGAAAGGTGATTCCTACACATACCGACCATATCTAGATCAACTCTGCTCCTGAAACTGAAAGTACCCACAGGTCCTCTAACATCCAATGCTTGTCAGTTAAGATGAGAAACGTGTGAGCTTCGTGAATGATGTAGTTCGTTTGAGCTGAAAAATGACTGCCCTTACATGAAAAAAAGTAGTGCTTGTGGGAAGACACAGAGCCTGGGATTAAACTCGATTTCTGAAGGGAAACACACAGCATAGTTCTAATCCATGGATCACACTCTGCTTTACAGCAACAAGAACGCTCTTGCTTTCTAGATTCTCTAATAGAGCATGAAACTTGAGTGTGCTCAGAACAAAAGAACAGTGTTTCCAACAAATACGGACCATATCTAGTTCAACTCTGCTTCTGAAACTGAAAGAAACCACAGGTCCTCTAACATTCAATGCTTGTCAATTAAGATCAGAAACGTGTGAGCTTCATGAACGATGTAGTTCATTTGAGCTGTAAGTAACTGCCCTTACCTGAAACGAAGTCTTGATTTTAGGAACACTGAGAACCTGGTATTTAACTCCATTTCTGAAGTGAAACACACAGCAGAGTTCTCATCCATTGATCACACTCTGCTTTAATGCAAGAAGCACGCTCTTGCTTTCCAGAGTCTCTTAGATGGCAGGAAACGTGAGTGTGATGAGAACAAAAGAACGGTTTTACCTACACATACGGACCATATCTAGTCCAACTCTGCTTCTGAATCTGATACAAAGCACTGGTCCTCTAACATCCAATGCTTGTCAGTTAAGATGAGAAACGTGTTAGCTTCGTGAACGGTGTAGTTCGTTTGAGCTGAAAAGTTACTGCCCTTACGTGAAATGAAGTCTTGATTGTAGGAAGACACAGAGCCGGAGATTTAACTCCATTTCTGAACGAAAACACACAGCCTAGTTCTCATCGGTGGATAACACTCTGCTTTAGAGCAAGAAGGACGCTCTTGCTTTCTAGAATCTCTAATAAAGCAGGAAACTTGAGTGTGCTCAGAACAAAAGAACGGTGTTTCCTACACATACGGACCATATCTAGTTCAGCTCTGCTTCTGAAACTGAAAGAAACCACAGGACCTCTAACATCCAATGTTTGTCAGTTAAGATGAGAAACGTGGGAGCTTCGTGAACGATGTAGTTCATTTGAGCTGAAAAGTGACTGCACTTACTTCAAACGAAGTCTTGCTTGTAGGAAGACACAGAGCCTGGAATTTAACTCCATTTCTGAAGGGAAACACACAGCATAGTTCTCATCCATGGATCACACTCTGTTTTAGAGCAAGAAGCACGCTCTTGCTTTCCAGAGTCTCTAAGACAGCAGGAAACGTGAGTGTGATGAGAACAAAAGAACGGTGTTTCCTACAGATACGGACAATATCTAGATCAACTCTGCTTCTGAAACTGATACAAAGCACTGGTCCTCTAACATACAATGCTTGTCAGTTAAGATGAGAAACATGTGAGCTTCGTGAACGATGTAGTTCATTTGAGCTGAAAAGTGACTGCCCTTACCTGAAATGAAGTAGTGCTTGTGGGAAGACACAGAGCCAGGGATTTAACTCCATTTCTGAAGGGAAATACACAGCATAGTTCTCATCCATGGATCACTCTCTGCTCTAGAGAAGAAGCACGCTCTTGCTTTCCACAGTCTCTAAGACAGCAGGAAAATTGAGTGTGATGAGAACAAAAGAACAGTGTTTCCTACACATACGGACCATATCTAGTTCAACTCTGCTTCTGAAACTGAAAGAAACCACAGGTCCTCTAACATCCAATGCTTGTCAGTTAAGATGAGAAACGTGTGAGCTTCATGAACGATGTAGTTCGTTTGAGTTGTAAAGTAACTGCCCTTACCAGAAACGAAGTCTTGATTGTAAGAACACTGAGAGCCTGGGATTTAACTCCATTTCTGAAGTGAAACACACAGCAGAGTTCTCATCCATTGATCACACGCTGCTTTACAGCAAGAAGCACGCTCTTGCTTTCCAGAGTCTCTAAGACAGCAGGAAACGTGAGAGTGATGAGAACAAAAGAATGGTGTTTCCTACACATACGGACCATATCTAGTCCAACTCTGCTTCTGAAACTGAAACAAAGCACTGGTCCTCTAACATCCAATGCTTGTCAGTTAAGATGAGAAACGTGTTAGCTTCGTGAACGGTGTAGTTTGTTTGAGCTGAAAAGTTACTGCCCTTACCTGAAATGAAGTCTTGATTGTAGGACGACACAGAGCATGGTATTTAACCCCATTTCTGAAGGGTAACACACAGCATAGTTCTCATCCATGGATCACACTCTGCTTTAAAGCCACAAGAACGCTCTTGCTTTCTAGATTCTCTAATAGAGCAGAAAACTTGAGTGTGCTCAGAACAAAAGATCAGTGTTTCCTACACATACAGACCATATCTAGTTCAACTCTGCTTCTGAAACTGAAAGAAACCACAGGTCCTCTAACATACAATGCTTGTCAGTTAAGATGAGAAACGTGTGAGCTTCGTGAACAATGTAGTTCATTTGAGCTGTAAGTAATTGCCCTTACCTGAAATGAAATCTTGATTGTAGGAACACTGAGAGCCTGGGATTTAACTCCATTTCTGAAGTGAAACACACAGCAGAGTTCTCATCCATGGATCACACTCTGTTTTAGAGCAAGAAGCACGCTCTTGCTTTCCAGATTCTCTTACACGGCAGGAAACGTGAGTGTGATGAGAACAAAAGAACGGTGTTACCGACACATATGGACCATATCTAGTCTAACTCTGCTTCTGAAACTGATACAAAGCACTGGTTCTCTAACATCCAATGCTTGTCAGTTAAGATGAGAAACGTGTTAGCTTCGTGAACAATGTAGTTCGTTTGAGCTGAAAAGTGACTGCCCTTACCTGAAACGAAGTCCTGATTGTAGGAAGACACAGAGCCGGGGCTTTAACTCCACTTCTGAAGGGAAACACACAGCATAGTTCTCATCCATGGATCACACTCTGCTTTAGAGCAAGAAGCACGCTCTTGCTATCCAGAGTCTCTAAGAAAACAGGACGTGAGTGTGATGAGAACAAAAGAACCGTGTTTCCTACACATACGGGCCTTATCTAGTTCAACTCTGCTTCTGAATCTGAGACAAACCACACGTCCTCTAACATCCAATGCTTGTCAGTTAAGATGAGAAACGTGTGAGCTTTGTGAACGATGTAGTTCGTTTGAGCTGTAAAGTAACTGCCCTTACCTGAAACGAAGTCTTGATTGTAGGAACACTGAGAGCCTGGGATTTAACTCCATTTCTGAAGTGAAACACACAGCATAGTTCTCGTCCATGGATCAAACTCTGCTTTAGAGCAACAAGAACGCTCTTGCTTTCTAGATTCTCTAATACAGCAGGAAACTTGAGTGTGCTTAGAACAAAAGAACAGTGTTTCCTACACATACGGACCATATCTAGTTCAACTCTGCTTCTGAATCTGAAAGAAACCACAGGTCCTCTAACATTCAAATATTGTCAGTTCAGATCAGAAACTTGTGAGCTGCGTGAACGATGTAGTTCATTTGAGCTGGAAGTAACTGCCCTTACCTGAAAGGAAGTCTTGATTGTAGGAACACTGAGAACCTGGGATTTAACTCCATTTCTGAAGTGAAACACACAGCAGAGTTCTCATCCATGGATCACACTCTGCTTTAAAGCAAGAAGCACGCTCTTGCTTTCCAGAGTCTCTTAGACGGCAGGACACGTGAGTGTGATGAGAACAAAAGGACGGTGTTACCTACACATACGGACCTTATCTAGTCCAACTGTGCTTCTGAAACTGACACAAAGCACTGGTCCTCTAACATCAAATGCTTGTCAGTTAAGATGAGAAACGTGTGATCTTCGTGAACGATGTAGTTCGTTTGAGCTGAAAAGTGACTGCCCTTACCTGAAACAAAGTAGTGCTTGTGGGAAGACACAGAGCCTGGGATTTAACTCGATTTCTGAAGGGAAACACACAGCATAGTTCTGGTCCATGGATCACAATCTGCTTTCGAGCAACAAGAACGCTCTTGCTTTCTAGATTCTCTAATACAGCAGGAAACTTGAGTGTGATGAGAACAAAAGAACAGTGTTTCGTACATATACGGACCATATCTAGTTCAACTCTGCTTCTGAAACTGAAAGAAACCACAGGTCCTCTAACATCCAATGCTTGTCAGTTAAGATGAGAAACGTGTGAGCTTCGTGAACGATGTAGTTCGTTTGAGCTGAAAAGTGACTGCCCTTACTTGAAACACAGTAGTGCTTGTGGGATGACAAAGAGCCTGGGATTTAACTCGATTTCTGAAGGGAAACACACAGCATAGTTCTCATCCATGGATCACACTCTGCTTTAGAGCAACAAGAACGCTCTTGCTTTCTAGATTCTCTAATAGAGCAGGAAACTTGATTGTGCTCAGAACAAAAGAACAGTGTTTCCTACACATACGGACCATATCTAGTTCAACTCTGCTTCTGAAACTGAAAGAAACCACAGGTCCTCTAACATTCAATGCTTGTCAGTTAAGATCAGAAACGTGTGAGCTTCGTGAACGATGTAGTTCATTTGAGCTGAAAAGTGACTGCACTTACTTCAAACGAAGACTTGCTTGTAGGAAGACACAGAGCCTGGAATTTAACACCATTTCTGAAGGGAAACACATAGCATAGTTCTCATCCATGGATCACACTCTGTTTTAGAGCAAGAAGAACGCTCTTGCTTTCCAGAGTCTCTAAGACAGCAGGAAACGTGAGTGTGATGAGAACAAAAGAACGGTGTTTCCTACAGATACGGACAATATCTAGATCAACACTGCTTCTGAAACTGATACAAAGCACTGGTCCTCTAACATCCAATGCTTGTCAGTTAAGATGAGAAACATGTGAGCTTCGTGAACGATGTAGTTCATTTGAGCTGAAAAGTGACTGCCCTTACCTGAAACGAAGTAGTGCTTGTGGGAAGACACAGAGCCTGGGATTTAACTCCATTTCTGAAGGGAAATACACAGCATAGTTCTCATCCATGGATCAATCTCTGCTCTAGAGAAGAAGCATGCTCTTGCTTTCCACAGTCTCTAAGACAGCAGGAAAATTGAGTGTGCTTAGAACAAAAGAACAGTGTTTCCTACACATACGGACCATATCTAGTTCAACTCTGCTTCTGAAACTGAAAGAAACCACAGGTCCTCTAACATCCAATGCTTGTCAGTTAAGATGAGAAACGTGTGAGCTTCATGAACGATGTAGTTCGTTTGAGTTGTAAAGTAACTGCCCTTACCAGAAACGAAGTCTTGATTGTAGGAACAGTGAGAGCCTGGGATTTAACTCCATTTCTGAAGTGAAACACACAGCAGAGTTCTCATCCATTGATCACACGCTGCTTTACAGCAAGAAGCACGCTCTTGCTTTCTAGATCTCTAAGACAGCAGGAAACGTGAGTGTGATGAGAACAAAAGAATGGTGTTTACTACACATACGGACCATATCTAGTCCAACTCTGCTTCTGAAACTGAAACAAAGCACTGGTCCTCTAACATCCAATGCTTGTCAGTTAAGATGAGAAACGTGTTAGCTTCGTGAACGATGTAGTTTGTTTGAGCTGAAAAGTTACTGCCCTTACCTGAAATGAAGTCTTGATTGTAGGACGACACAGAGCATGGTATTTAACCCCATTTCTGAGGGAAACACACAGCATAGTTCTCATCCATGGATCACACTCTGCTTTAAAGCCACAAGAACGCTCTTGCTTTCTAGATTCTCTAATAGAGCAGGAAACTTGAGTGTGCTCAGAACAAAAGATCAGTGTTTCCTACACATACAGACCATATATAGTTCACCTCTGCTTCTGAAACTGAAAGAAACCACAGGTCCTCTGACATTCAAATATTGTCAGTTCAGATCAGAAACATGTGAGCTGCGTGAACGATGTAGTTCATTTGAGCTGTAAGTATCTGCCCTTACCTGAAAGGAAGTCTTGATTGTAGGAACATTGAGAACCTGGGATTTAACTCCATTTCTGAAGTGAAACACACAGCAGAGTTCTCATCCATGGATCACACTCTGCTTTAAAGCAAGAAGCACGCTCTTGCTTTCCAGAGTCTCTTAGTCGGCAGGACACGTGAGTGTGATGAGAACAAAAGGACGGTGTTACCTACACATACGGACCATATCTAGTCCAACTGTGCTTCTGAAACTGACACAAAGCAATGGTCCTCTAACATCAAATGCTTGTCAGTTAAGATGAGAAACGTGTGAGCTTCGTGAACGATGTAGTTCGTTTGAGCTGAAAAGTGACTGCCCTTACCTGAAACACAGTAGTTCTTGTGGGAAGACAAAGAGCCTGGGATTTAACTCGATTTCTGAAGGGAAACACACAGCATAGTTCTCATCCATGGATCACACTCTGCTTTAGAGCAACAGGAATGCTCTTGCTTTCTAGATTCTCTAATAGAGCAGGAAACTTGAGTGTGCTCAGAACAAAAGAACAGTGTTTCCTACACATACGGACCATATCTAGTTCAACTCTGCTTCTGAAACTGAAAGAAACCACAGGTCCTCTAACATTCAATGCTTGTCAGTTAAGATCAGAAACGTGTGAGCTTCGTGAACGATGTAGTTCATTTGAGCTGAAAAGTGACTGCACTTACTTCAAACGAAGACTTGCTTGTAGGAAGGCACAGAGCCTGGAATTTAACACCATTTCTGAAGGGAAACACATAGCATAGTTCTCATTCATGGATCACACTCTGTTTTAGAGCAAGAAGAACGCTCTTGCTTTCCAGAGTCTCTAAGACAGCAGGAAACGTGAGTGTGATGAGAACAAAAGAACGGTGTTTCCTACAGATACGGACAATATCTAGATCAACTCTGCTTCTGAAACTGATACAAAGCCCTGGTCCTCTAACATCCAATGCTTGTCAGTTAAGATGAGAAACATGTGAGCTTCGTGAACGATGTAGTTCATTTGAGCTGAAAAGTGACTGCCCTTACCTGAAACGAAGTAGTGCTTGTGGGAAGACACAGAGCCTGGGATTTAACTCCATTTCTGAAGGGAAATACACAGCATAGTTCTCATCCATGGATCACTCTCTGCTCTAGAGAAGAAGCACGCTCTTGCTTTCCAGAGTCTCTAAGACAGCAGGAAACGTGAGTGTGCTTAGAACAAAAGAACAGTGTTTCCTACACATACGGACCATATCTAGTTCAACTCTGCTTCTGAATCTGAAAGAAACCACAGGTCCTCTAACATTCAAATATTGTCAGTTCAGATCAGAAACTTGTGAGCTGTGTGAACGATGTAGTTCACTTGAGCTGTAAGTAACTGCCCTTACCTGAAAGGAAGTCTTGATTGTAGGAACACTGAGAACCTGGGATTTAACTCCATTTCTGAAGTGAAACACACAGCAGAGTTCTCATCCATGGATCACACTCTGCTTTAAAGCAAGAAGCACGCTCTTGCTTTCCAGAGTCTCTTAGACGGCAGTACACCTGAGTGTGATGAGAACAAAAGGACGGTGTTACCTACACATATACGTACCATATCTAGTCCAACTGTGCTTCTGAAACTGACACAAAGCACTGGTCCTCTAACATCAAATGCTTGTCAGTTAAGATGAGAAACGTGTGAGCTTCGTGAACGATGTAGTTCGTTTGAGCTGAAAAGTGACTGCCCTTACCTGAAACACAGTAGTGCTTGTGGGAAGACACAGAGCCTGGGATTTAACTCGATTTCTGAAGGGAAACACACAGCATAGTTCTCATCCATGGATCACACTCTGCTTTAGAGCAACAAGAATGCTCTTGCTTTCTAGATTCTCTAATACAGCAGGAAACTTGAGTGTGATGAGAACAAAAGAATAGTGTTTCGTACACATACGGACCATATCTAGTTCAACTCTGCTTCTGAAACTGAAAGAAACCACAGGTCCTCTAACATCGAATGCTTGTCAGTTAAGATGAGAAACGTGTGAGCTTCGTGAACGATATAGTTCGTTTGAGCTGAAAATTGACTGCCCTTACCTGAAACACAGTAGTGCTTGCGGAAGACAAAGAGCCTGGGATTTAACTCGATTTCTGAAGGGAAACACACAGCATAGTTCTCATCCATGGATCACACTCTGCTTTAGAGCAACAAGAATGCTCTTGCTTTCTAGATTCTCCAATAGAGCAGGAAACTTGAGTGTGCTCAGAACAAAAGAACAGTGTTTCCTACACATACGGACCATATCTAGTTCAACTCTGCTTCTGAAACTGAAAGAAACCACAGGTCCTCTAACATTCAATGCTTGTCAGTTAAGATCAGAAACGTGTGAGCTTCGTGAACGATGTAGTTCATTTGAGCTGAAAAGTGACTGCACTTACTTCAAACGAAGACTTGCTTGTAGGAAGACACAGAGCCTGGAATTTAACACCATTTCTGAAGGGAAACACATAGCATAGTTCTCATCCATGGATCACACTCTGTTTTAGAGCAAGAAGAACGCTCTTGCTTTCCAGAGTCTAAGACAGCAGGAAACGTGAGTGTGATGAGAACAAAAGAACGGTGTTTCCTACAGATACGTACAATATCTAGATCAACTCTGCTTCTGAAACTGATACAAAGCACTGGTCCTCTAACATCCAATGCTTGTCAGTTAAGATGAGAAACATGTGAGCTTCGTGAACGATGTAGTTCATTTGAGCTGAAAAGTGACTGCCCTTACCTGAAACGAAGTAGTGATTGTGGGAAGACACAGAGCCTGGGATTTAACTCCATTTCTGAAGGGAAATACACAGCATAGTTCTCATCCATGGATCACTCTCTGCTCTAGAGAAGAAGCACGCTCTTGCTTTCCAGAGTCTCTAAGACAGCAGGAAACGTGAGTGTGATGAGAACAAAAGAACAGTGTTTCCTACACATACGGACCATATCTAGTCCAACTCTGCTTCTGAAACTGAAACAAAGCACTGGTCCTCTAACATCCAATGCTTGTCAGTTAAGATGAGAAACGTGTTAGCTTCGTGAACGATGTAGTTTGTTTGAGCTGAAAAGTTACTGCCCTTACCTGAAATGAAGTCTTGATTGTAGGACGACACAGAGCATGGTATTTAACCCCATTTCTGAGGGAAACACACAGCATAGTTCTCATCCATGGATCACACTCTGCTTTAAAGCCACAAGAACGCTCTTGCTTTCTAGATTCTCTAATAGGGCAGGAAACTTGAGTGTGCTCAGAACAAAAGATCAGTGTTTCCTACACATACAGACCATATCTAGTTCAACTCTGCTTCTGAAACTGAAAGAAACCACAGGTCTTCTAACATACAATGCTTGTCAGTTAAGATGAGAAACGTGTGAGCTTCGTGAACAATGTAGTTCATTTGAGCTGTAAGTAATTGCCCTTACCTGAAATGAAATCTTGATTGTAGGAACACTGAGAGCCTGGGATTTAACTCCATTTCTGAAGTGAAACACACAGCAGAGTTCTCATCCATGGATCACACTCTGTTTTAGAGCAAGAAGCACGCTCTTGCTTTCCAGATTCTCTTACACGGCAGGAAACGTGAGTGTGATGACAACAAAAGAATGGTGTTACCGACACATACGGACCATATCTAGTCTAACTCTGCTTCTGAAACTGATACAAAGCACTGGTTCTCTAACATCCAATGCTTGTCAGTTAAGATGAGAAACGTGTTAGCTTCGTGAACGATGTAGTTCGTTTGAGCTGAAAAGTGACTGCCCTTACCTGAAACGAAGTCCTGATTGTAGGAAGACACAGAGCCGGGGATTTAACTCCACTTCTGAAGGGAAACACACAGCATAGTTCTCATCCATGGATCACACTCTGCTTTAGAGCAAGAAGCACGCTCTTGCTATCCAGAGTCTCTAAGAAAACAGGAAACGTGAGTGTGATGAGTACAAAAGAACCGTGTTTCCTACACATACGGGCCTTATCTAGTTCAACTCTGCTTCTGAATCTGAGACAAACCACAGGTCCTCTAACATCCAATGCTTGTCAGTTAAGATGAGAAACGTGTGAGCTTCGTGAATGATGTAGTTCGTTTGAGCTGTAAAGTAACTGCCCTTACCTGAAATGAAATCTTGATTGTAGGAACACTGAGAGCCTGGGATTTAACTCCATTTCTGAAGTGAAACACACAGCAGAGTTCTCATCCATGGATCACACTCTGTTTTAGAGCAAGAAGCACGCTCTTGCTTTCCAGATTCTCTTACATGGCAGGAAAGGTGAGTGTGATGAGAACAAAAGAACGGTGTTACCGACACATACGGACCATATCTAGTCTAACTCTTCTTCTGAAACTGATACAAAGCACTGGTTCTCTAACATCCAATGCTTGTCAGTTAAGATGAGAAACGTGTTAGCTTTGTGAATGATGTAGTTCGTTTGAGCTGAAAAGTGACTGCCCTTACCTGAAACAAAGTAGTGCTTGTGGGAAGACACAGAGCCTGGGATTTAACTCGATTTCTGAAGGGAAACACACAGCATAGTTCTGATCAATGGATCACAATCTGCTTTAGAGCAACAAGAACGCTCTTGCTTTCTAGATTCTCTAATACAGCAGGAAACTTGAGTGTGATGAGAACAAAAGAACAGTGTTTCGTACATATACGGACCATATCTAGTTCAACTCTGCTTCTGAAACTGAAAGAAACCACAGGTCCTCTAACATCCAATGCTTGTCAGTTAAGATGAGAAACGTGTGAGCTTCGTGAACGATGTAGTTCGTTTGAGCTGAAAAGTGACTGCCCTTACTTGAAACACAGTAGTGCTTGTGGGATGACAAAGAGCCTGGGATTTAACTCGATTTCTGAAGGGAAACACACAGCATAGTTCTCATCCATGGATCACACTCTGCTTTAGAGCAACAAGAACGCTCTTGCTTTCTAGATTCTCTAATAGAGCAGGAAACTTGATTGTGCTCAGAACAAAAGAACAGTGTTTCCTACACATACGGACCATATCTAGTTCAACTCTGCTTCTGAAACTGAAAGAAACCACAGGTCCTCTAACATTCAATGCTTGTCAGTTAAGATCAGAAACGTGTGAGCTTCGTGAACGATGTAGTTCATTTGAGGTGAAAAGTGACTGCACTTACTTCAAACGAAGACTTGCTTGTAGGAAGACACAGAGCCTGGAATTTAACACCATTTCTGAAGGGAAACACATAGCATAGTTCTCATCCATGGATCACACTCTGTTTTAGAGCAAGAAGAACGCTCTTGCTTTCCAGAGTCTCTAAGACAGCAGGAAACGTGAGTGTGATGAGAACAAAAGAACGGTGTTTCCTACAGATACGGACAATATCTAGATCAACACTGCTTCTGAAACTGATACAAAGCACTGGTCCTCTAACATCCAATGCTTGTCAGTTAAGATGAGAAACATGTGAGCTTCGTGAACGATGTAGTTCATTTGAGCTGAAAAGTGACTGCCCTTACCTGAAACGAAGTAGTGCTTGTGGGAAGACACAGAGCCTGGGATTTAACTCCATTTCTGAAGGGAAATACACAGCATAGTTCTCATCCATGGATCACTCTCTGCTCTAGAGAAGAAGCACGCTCTTGCTTTCCACAGTCTCTAAGACAGCAGGAAAATTGAGTGTGCTTAGAACAAAAGAACAGTGTTTCCTACACATACGGACCATATCTAGTTCAACTCTGCTTCTGAAACTGAAAGAAACCACAGGTCCTCTAACATCCAATGCTTGTCAGTTAAGATGAGAAACGTGTGAGCTTCATGAACGATGTAGTTCGTTTGAGTTGTAAAGTAACTGCCCTTACCAGAAACGAAGTCTTGATTGTAGGAACAGTGAGAGCCTGGGATTTAACTCCATTTCTGAAGTGAAACACACAGCAGAGTTCTCATCCATTGATCACACGCTGCTTTACAGCAAGAAGCACGCTCTTGCTTTCTAGATCTCTAAGACAGCAGGAAACGTGAGTGTGATGAGAACAAAAGAATGGTGTTTACTACACATACGGACCATATCTAGTCCAACTCTGCTTCTGAAACTGAAACAAAGCACTGGTCCTCTAACATCCAATGCTTGTCAGTTAAGATGAGAAACGTGTTAGCTTCGTGAACGATGTAGTTTGTTTGAGCTGAAAAGTTACTGCCCTTACCTGAAATGAAGTCTTGATTGTAGGACGACACAGAGCATGGTATTTAACCCCATTTCTGAGGGAAACACACAGCATAGTTCTCATCCATGGATCACACTCTGCTTTAAAGCCACAAGAACGCTCTTGCTTTCTAGATTCTCTAATAGAGCAGGAAACTTGAGTGTGCTCAGAACAAAAGATCAGTGTTTCCTACACATACAGACCATATATAGTTCACCTCTGCTTCTGAAACTGAAAGAAACCACAGGTCCTCTGACATTCAAATATTGTCAGTTCAGATCAGAAACATGTGAGCTGCGTGAACGATGTAGTTCATTTGAGCTGTAAGTATCTGCCCTTACCTGAAAGGAAGTCTTGATTGTAGGAACATTGAGAACCTGGGATTTAACTCCATTTCTGAAGTGAAACACACAGCAGAGTTCTCATCCATGGATCACACTCTGCTTTAAAGCAAGAAGCACGCTCTTGCTTTCCAGAGTCTCTTAGTCGGCAGGACACGTGAGTGTGATGAGAACAAAAGGACGGTGTTACCTACACATACGGACCATATCTAGTCCAACTGTGCTTCTGAAACTGACACAAAGCAATGGTCCTCTAACATCAAATGCTTGTCAGTTAAGATGAGAAACGTGTGAGCTTCGTGAACGATGTAGTTCGTTTGAGCTGAAAAGTGACTGCCCTTACCTGAAACACAGTAGTTCTTGTGGGAAGACAAAGAGCCTGGGATTTAACTCGATTTCTGAAGGGAAACACACAGCATAGTTCTCATCCATGGATCACACTCTGCTTTAGAGCAACAGGAATGCTCTTGCTTTCTAGATTCTCTAATAGAGCAGGAAACTTGAGTGTGCTCAGAACAAAAGAACAGTGTTTCCTACACATACGGACCATATCTAGTTCAACTCTGCTTCTGAAACTGAAAGAAACCACAGGTCCTCTAACATTCAATGCTTGTCAGTTAAGATCAGAAACGTGTGAGCTTCGTGAACGATGTAGTTCATTTGAGCTGAAAAGTGACTGCACTTACTTCAAACAAAGACTTGCTTGTAGGAAGGCACAGAGCCTGGAATTTAACACCATTTCTGAAGGGAAACACATAGCATAGTTCTCATCCATGGATCACACTCTGTTTTAGAGCAAGAAGAACGCTCTTGCTTTCCAGAGTCTCTAAGACAGCAGGAAACGTGAGTGTGATGAGAACAAAAGAACGGTGTTTCCTACAGATACGGACAATATCTAGATCAACTCTGCTTCTGAAACTGATACAAAGCCCTGGTCCTCTAACATCCAATGCTTGTCAGTTAAGATGAGAAACATGTGAGCTTCGTGAACGATGTAGTTCATTTGAGCTGAAAAGTGACTGCCCTTACCTGAAACGAAGTAGTGCTTGTGGGAAGACACAGAGCCTGGGATTTAACTCCATTTCTGAAGGGAAATACACAGCATAGTTCTCATCCATGGATCACTCTCTGCTCTAGAGAAGAAGCACGCTCTTGCTTTCCAGAGTCTCTAAGACAGCAGGAAACGTGAGTGTGCTTAGAACAAAAGAACAGTGTTTCCTACACATACGGACCATATCTAGTTCAACTCTGCTTCTGAATCTGAAAGAAACCACAGGTCCTCTAACATTCAAATATTGTCAGTTCAGATCAGAAACTTGTGAGCTGTGTGAACGATGTAGTTCACTTGAGCTGTAAGTAACTGCCCTTACCTGAAAGGAAGTCTTGATTGTAGGAACACTGAGAACCTGGGATTTAACTCCATTTCTGAAGTGAAACACACAGCAGAGTTCTCATCCATGGATCACACTCTGCTTTAAAGCAAGAAGCACGCTCTTGCTTTCCAGAGTCTCTTAGACGGCAGTACACCTGAGTGTGATGAGAACAAAAGGACGGTGTTACCTACACATATACGTACCATATCTAGTCCAACTGTGCTTCTGAAACTGACACAAAGCACTGGTCCTCTAACATCAAATGCTTGTCAGTTAAGATGAGAAACGTGTGAGCTTCGTGAACGATGTAGTTCGTTTGAGCTGAAAAGTGACTGCCCTTACCTGAAACACAGTAGTGCTTGTGGGAAGACACAGAGCCTGGGATTTAACTCGATTTCTGAAGGGAAACACACAGCATAGTTCTCATCCATGGATCACACTCTGCTTTAGAGCAACAAGAACGCTCTTGCTTTCTAGATTCTCTAATACAGCAGGAAACTTGAGTGTGATGAGAACAAAAGAATAGTGTTTCGTACACATACGGACCATATCTAGTTCAACTCTGCTTCTGAAACTGAAAGAAACCACAGGTCCTCTAACATCCAATGCTTGTCAGTTAAGATGAGAAACGTGTGAGCTTCGTGAACGATGTAGTTCGTTTGAGCTGAAAAGTGACTGCCCTTACCTGAAACACAGTAGTGCTTGCGGAAGACAAAGAGCCTGGGATTTAACTCGATTTCTGAAGGGAAACACACAGCATAGTTCTCATCCATGGATCACACTCTGCTTTAGAGCAACAAGAATGCTCTTGCTTTCTAGATTCTCCAATAGAGCAGGAAACTTGAGTGTGCTCAGAACAAAAGAACAGTGTTTCCTACACATACGGACCATATCTAGTTCAACTCTGCTTCTGAAACTGAAAGAAACCACAGGTCCTCTAACATTCAATGCTTGTCAGTTAAGATCAGAAACGTGTGAGCATCGTGAACGATGTAGTTCATTTGAGCTGAAAAGTGACTGCACTTACTTCAAACGAAGACTTGCTTGTAGGAAGACACAGAGCCTGGAATTTAACACCATTTCTGAAGGGAAACACATAGCATAGTTCTCATCCATGGATCACACTCTGTTTTAGAGCAAGAAGAACGCTCTTGCTTTCCAGAGTCTAAGACAGCAGGAAACGTGAGTGTGATGAGAACAAAAGAACGGTGTTTCCTACAGATACGTACAATATCTAGATCAACTCTGCTTCTGAAACTGATACAAAGCACTGGTCCTCTAACATCCAATGCTTGTCAGTTAAGATGAGAAACATGTGAGCTTCGTGAACGATGTAGTTCCTTTGAGCTGAAAAGTGACTGCCCTTTCCTGAAAAGAAGTACTGCTCGTGGGAGTACACAGAGCCTAGGATTTAACTCGATTTATGAAGGGAAACACACAGCATAATTCTCATCCATGGATCACACTCTGCTTTAGAGCAAGAAGCACTGCCCTTACCTGAAACGAAGTCTTGATTGTAGGAAGACACAGAGCCGGGGATTTAACTCCATTTCTGAAGGGAAACTCACAGCATAGTTCTCATCCCTGGATAACACTCTGCTTTCGAACAAGAAGGACGCTCTTGCTTTCTAGAATCTCTAATAAAGCAGGAAACTTGAGTGTGCTCAGAACAAAAGAACGGTGTTTCCTACACATACGGACCATATCTAGTTCAACTCTGCTTCTGAAACTGAAAGAAACCACAGGTCCTCTAACATCCAATGCTTGTCAGTTAAGATGAGAAACGTGGGAGCTTCGTGAACGATGTAGTTCATTTGAGCTGAAAAGTGACTGCACTTACTTCAAACGAAGTCTTGCTTGTAGGAACACTGAGAGCCTGGGATTTAACTCCATTTCTGAAGGGAAACACACAGCAGAGTTCTCATCCATGGATAAAACTCTGCTTTAGAGCAAGAAGTACGCTCTTGCTTTCTAGAATCTCTAATAAAGCAGGAAACTTGAGTGTGCTCAGAACAAAAGAACAGTGTTTCCTACACATACGGACCATATCTAGTTCAACTCTGCTTCTGAAACTGAAAGAAACCACAGGTCCTATAACATCCAATGCTTGTCAGTTGAGATGAGAAACGTGGGAGCTTCGTGAACGATGTAGTTTGTAAGACCTGAAAAGTGACTGCACTTACTTCAAACGAAGTGTTGCTTGTAGGAAGACACAGAGCCTGGGATTTAACTCCATTTCTGAAGGGAAACACACAGCATAGTTCTCATCCATGGATCACACTCTGATTTAGAGCAAGAAGAACGCTCTTGCTTTCCAGAGTCTCTAAGACAGCAGGAAACGTGAGTGTGGTGAGAACAAAAGAACGGTGTTTCCTACACATACGGACCATATCTAGATCAACTCTGCTTCTTAAACCGAAAGAAACCACATTTCCTCTAACATCCAATGCTTGTCAGTTAAGATGAGAAACGTGTGAGCTTCGTGAACGATGTAGTTCGTTTGAGCTGTAAAGTAACTGCCCTTACCTGAAACGAAGTCTTGATTGTAGGAACACTGAGAACCTGGGATTTAACTCCATTTCTGAAGTGAAACACACAGCAGAGTTCTCATCCATTGATCACACTCTGCTTTAGAGCAAGAAGCACGCTCCTGCTTTCCAGAGTCTCTAAGACAGCAGGAAACATGAGTGTGATGAGAACAAAAGAACGGTGTTTCCTACACATACGGATCATATCTAGTCCAACTCTGCTTCTGAAATTGATACAAAGCACTGGTCCTCTAACATCCAATGCTTGTCAGTTAATATGAGAAACGTGTTAGCTTCATGAACGATGTAGTTCCTTTGAGCTGAAAAGTGACTGCCCTTACCTGAAACGAAGTACTGCTTGTGGGAGTACACAGAGCCTAGGATTTAACTCGATTTATGAAGGGAAACACACAGCATAATTCTCATCCATGGATCACACTCTGCTTTAGAGCAACAAGAACGCTCTTGCATTCTAGATTCTCTAATAGAGCAGGAAACTTGAGTGTGCTCCGAATAAGAACAGTGTTTCCTACACATACGGACCATATCTAGTTCAACTCTGCTTCTGAAACTGAAAGAAACCACAGGTCCTCTAACATTCAATGCTGGTCAGTTAAGATCAGAAACGTGTGAGCTTCGTGAACAATGTAGTTCATTTGAGCTGTAAGTAACTGCCCTTACCTGAAACGAAGTGTTGATTCTAGGAAGACACAGAGCCGGGGATTTAACTCCATTTCTGAAGGGAAACACACAGCATAGTTCTCATCCCTGGATAACACTCTGCTTTCGAACAAGAAGGACGCTCTTGCTTTCTAGAATCTCTAATAAAGCAGGAAACTTGAGTGTGCTCAGAATAAGAACAGTGTTTCCTACACATACGGACCATATCTAGTTCAACTCTGCTTCTGAAACTGAAAGAAACCACAGGTCCTCTAACATTCAATGCTGGTCAGTTAAGATCAGAAACGTGTGAGCTTCGTGAACAATGTAGTTCATTTGAGCTGTAAGTAACTGCCCTTACCTGAAACGAAGTGTTGATTCTAGGAAGACACAGAGCCGGGGATTTAACTCCATTTCTGAAGGGAAACACACAGCATAGTTCTCATCCCTTGATAACACTCTGCTTTCGAACAAGAAGGACGCTCTTGCTTTCTAGAATCTCTAATAAAGCAGGAAACTTGAGTGTGCTCAGAACAAAAGAACGGTGTTTCCTACACATACGGACCATATCTAGTTCAACTCTGCTTCTGAAACTGAAAGAAACCACAGGTCCTCTAACATCTTATGCTTGTCAGTTAAGATGAGAAACGTGGGAGCTTCGTGAACGATGTAGTTCATTTGAGCTGAAAAGGGACTGCACTTACTTCAAACGAAGTCTTGCTTGTAGGAAGACACAGAGCCGGGGATTTAACTCCATTTCTGAAGGGAAACACACAGCATAGTTCTTATCCATGGATCACACTCTCTTTTAGTGCAAGAAGCACGCTCTTGATTTCCAGAGTCTCTAAGACAGCAGGAAACGTGAGTATGATGAGAACAAAAGAACGGTGTTTCCTACACATACGGACCATATCTAGATCAACTCTGCTTCTGAAACTGAAAGAAACCATGGGTTATCTAACATCCAATGCTTGTCAGTTAAGATGAGAAACGTATGAGCTTCGTGAACGATGTAGTTTGTTTGAGCTATAAAGTAACAGCCCTTACGTGAAATGAAGTCTTGAATGTAGGAACACTGAGAGCCTGGGATTTAACTCCATTTCTGTAGTGAAACACACAGCAGAGTTCTCATCCATTGGGTCACACTCTGCTTTAGAGCAACAAGAACGCTCTTGCTTTCTAGATTCTCTAATACAGCAGGAAACTTGAGTGTGCTAGAACAAAAGCTCAGTGTTTCCTACACATACGGACCATATCTAGTTCAACTCTGCTTCTGAAACTGAAAGAAACCACGGGTCCTCTAATATCCAATGCTTGTCAGTTAAGATGAGAAACGTGTGAGCTTCGTGAACGATGTAGTTCTTTAAGCTGTAAAGTAACTGCCCTTACCTGAAACGAAGTCTTGCTTGTAGGTACACTGAGAGCTTGTGATTTAACTCCATTTCTGAAGGGAAACACACAGCAGAGTTCTCATCTATTGATCGCAAGCTGCTTTAGAGCAAGAAGCATGCTCTTGCTTTCCAGATTCTCTAAGAGAGCAGGAAATGTGAGTGTGATGAGAACAAAGAACGGTGTTTCCTACACATATGGACCATATCTAGTTCAACTCTGCTTGTGAAACTGATACAAAGCACTGGTCCTCTAACATCCAATGCTTGTCAGTTAAGATGAGAAACGTGGGAGCTTCGTGAACGATGTAGTTCATTTGAGCTGAAAAGTTACTGCACTTACTTCAAACGAAGTCTTGCTTCTAGGAAGACACAGAGCCTGGAATTTAACTCGATTTATGAAGGGAAACACACAGCATAGTTCTCATCCATGGATCACACTCTGCTTTAGAGAAACAAGAACGCTCTTGCTTTCTAGATTCTCTAATAGAGCAGGAAACTTGAGTGTGCTCAGAAAAAGAACAGTGTTTCCTACACATACGGACCATATCTAGTTCAACTCTGCTTCTGAAACTGAAAGAAACCACAGGTCCTCTAACATCCAATGCTTGTCAGTTAAGATGAGAAACGTGTGAGCTTCATGAACGATGTAGTTCGTTTGAGTTGTAAAGTAACTGCCCTTACCAGAAACGAAGTCTTGATTGTAGGAACACTGAGAGCCTGGGATTTAACTCCATTTCTGAAGTGAAACACACAGCAGAGTTCTCATCCATTGATCACACGCTGCTTTACAGCAAGAAGCACGCTCTTGCTTTCCAGAGTCTCTAAGACAGCAGGAAACGTGAGTGTGATGAGAACAAAAGAATGGTGTTTCCTACACATACGGACCATATCTAGTCCAACTCTGCTTCTGAAACTGAAACAAAGCACTGGTCCTCTAACATCCAATGCTTGTCAGTTAAGATGAGAAACGTGTTAGCTTCGTGAATGGTGTAGTTTGTTTGAGCTGAAAAGTTACTGCCCTTACCTGAAATGAAGTCTTGATTGTAGGACGACACAGAGCATGGTATTTAACCCCATTTCTGAGGGAAACACACAGCATAGTTCTCATCCATGGATCACACTCTGCTTTAAAGCCACAAGAACGCTCTTGCTTTCTAGATTCTCTAATAGAGCAGAAAACTTGAGTGTGCTCAGAACAAAAGATCAGTGTTTCCTACACATACAGACCATATCTAGTTCAACTCTGCTTCTGAAACTGAAAGAAACCACAGGTCCTCTAACATACAATGCTTGTCAGTTAAGATGAGAAACGTGTGAGCTTCGTGAACAATGTAGTTCATTTGAGCTGTAAGTAATTGCCCTTACCTGAAATGAAATCTTGATTGTAGGAACACTGAGAGCCTGGGATTTAACTCCATTTCTGAAGTGAAACACACAGCAGAGTTCTCATCCATGGATCACACTCTGTTTTAGAGCAAGAAGCACGCTCTTGCTTTCCAGATTCTCTTACACGGCAGGAAACGTGAGTGTGATGAGAACAAAAGAACGGTGTTACCGACACATATGGACCATATCTAGTCTAACTCTGCTTCTGAAACTGATACAAAGCACTGGTTCTCTAACATCCAATGCTTGTCAGTTAAGATGAGAAACGTGTTAGCTTCGTGAACAATGTAGTTCGTTTGAGCTGAAAAGTGACTGCCCTTACCTGAAACGAAGTCCTAATTGTAGGAAGACACAGAGCCGGGGATTTAACTCCACTTCTGAAGGGAAACACACAGCATAGTTCTCATCCTGGATCACACTCTGCCTTAGAGCAAGAAGCACGCTCTTGCTATCCAGAGTCTCTAAGAAAACAGGACGTGAGTGTGATGAGAACAAAAGAACCGTGTTTCCTACACATACGGGCCTTATCTAGTTCAACTCTGCTTCTGAAACTGAAAGAAACCACAGGTCCTCTAACATTCAATGCTGGTCAGTTAAGATCAGAATTGTGTGAGCTTCGTGAACAATGTAGTTCATTTGAGCTGTAAGTAACTGCCCTTACCTGAAACGAAGTCTTGATTGTAGGAAGACACAGAGCCGGGGATTTAACTCCATTTCTGAAGGGAAACTCACAGCATAGTTCTCATCCCTGGATAACACTCTGCTTTCGAACAAGAAGGACGCTCTTGCTTTCTAGAATCTCTAATAAAGCAGGAAACTTGAGTGTGCTCAGAACAAAAGAACGGTGTTTCCTACACATACGGACCATATCTAGTTCAACTCTGCTTCTGAAACTGAAAGAAACCACAGGTCCTCTAACATCCAATGCTTGTCAGTTAAGATGAGAAACGTGGGAGCTTCGTGAACGATGTAGTTCATTTGAGCTGAAAAGTGACTGCACTTACTTCAAACGAAGTCTTGCTTGTAGGAACACTGAGAGCCTGGGATTTAACTCCATTTCTGAAGGGAAACACACAGCAGAGTTCTCATCCATGGATAAAACTCTGCTTTAGAGCAAGAAGTACGCTCTTGCTTTCTAGAATCTCTAATAAAGCAGGAAACTTGAGTGTGCTCAGAACAAAAGAACAGTGTTTCCTACACATACGGACCATATCTAGTTCAACTCTGCTTCTGAAACTGAAAGAAACCACAGGTCCTATAACATCCAATGCTTGTCAGTTGAGATGAGAAACGTGGGAGCTTCGTGAACGATGTAGTTTGTAAGACCTGAAAAGTGACTGCACTTACTTCAAACGAAGTGTTGCTTGTAGGAAGACACAGAGCCTGGGATTTAACTCCATTTCTGAAGGGAAACACACAGCATAGTTCTCATCCATGGATCACACTCTGATTTAGAGCAAGAAGAACGCTCTTGCTTTCCAGAGTCTCTAAGACAGCAGGAAACGTGAGTGTGGTGAGAACAAAAGAACGGTGTTTCCTACACATACGGACCATATCTAGATCAACTCTGCTTCTTAAACCGAAAGAAACCACATTTCCTCTAACATCCAATGCTTGTCAGTTAAGATGAGAAACGTGTGAGCTTCGTGAACGATGTAGTTCGTTTGAGCTGTAAAGTAACTGCCCTTACCTGAAACGAAGTCTTGATTGTAGGAACACTGAGAACCTGGGATTTAACTCCATTTCTGAAGTGAAACACACAGCAGAGTTCTCATCCATTGATCACACTCTGCTTTAGAGCAAGAAGCACGCTCCTGCTTTCCAGAGTCTCTAAGACAGCAGGAAACATGAGTGTGATGAGAACAAAAGAACGGTGTTTCCTACACATACGGATCATATCTAGTCCAACTCTGCTTCTGAAATTGATACAAAGCACTGGTCCTCTAACATCCAATGCTTGTCAGTTAATATGAGAAACGTGTTAGCTTCATGAACGATGTAGTTCCTTTGAGCTGAAAAGTGACTGCCCTTACCTGAAACGAAGTACTGCTTGTGGGAGTACACAGAGCCTAGGATTTAACTCGATTTATGAAGGGAAACACACAGCATAATTCTCATCCATGGATCACACTCTGCTTTAGAGCAACAAGAACGCTCTTGCATTCTAGATTCTCTAATAGAGCAGGAAACTTGAGTGTGCTCCGAATAAGAACAGTGTTTCCTACACATACGGACCATATCTAGTTCAACTCTGCTTCTGAAACTGAAAGAAACCACAGGTCCTCTAACATTCAATGCTGGTCAGTTAAGATCAGAAACGTGTGAGCTTCGTGAACAATGTAGTTCATTTGAGCTGTAAGTAACTGCCCTTACCTGAAACGAAGTGTTGATTCTAGGAAGACACAGAGCCGGGGATTTAACTCCATTTCTGAAGGGAAACACACAGCATAGTTCTCATCCCTGGATAACACTCTGCTTTCGAACAAGAAGGACGCTCTTGCTTTCTAGAATCTCTAATAAAGCAGGAAACTTGAGTGTGCTCAGAATAAGAACAGTGTTTCCTACACATACGGACCATATCTAGTTCAACTCTGCTTCTGAAACTGAAAGAAACCACAGGTCCTCTAACATTCAATGCTGGTCAGTTAAGATCAGAAACGTGTGAGCTTCGTGAACAATGTAGTTCATTTGAGCTGTAAGTAATTGCCCTTACCTGAAATGAAATCTTGATTGTAGGAACACTGAGAGCCTGGGATTTAACTCCATTTCTGAAGTGAAACACACAGCAGAGTTCTCATCCATGGATCACACTCTGTTTTAGAGCAAGAAGCACGCTCTTGCTTTCCAGATTCTCTTACACGGCAGGAAACGTGAGTGTGATGAGAACAAAAGAACGGTGTTACCGACACATATGGACCATATCTAGTCTAACTCTGCTTCTGAAACTGATACAAAGCACTGGTTCTCTAACATCCAATGCTTGTCAGTTAAGATGAGAAACGTGTTAGCTTCGTGAACAATGTAGTTCGTTTGAGCTGAAAAGTGACTGCCCTTACCTGAAACGAAGTCCTAATTGTAGGAAGACACAGAGCCGGGGATTTAACTCCATTTCTGAAGGGAAACACACAGCATAGTTCTTATCCATGGATCACACTCTCTTTTAGTGCAAGAAGCACGCTCTTGATTTCCAGAGTCTCTAAGACAGCAGGAAACGTGAGTATGATGAGAACAAAAGAACGGTGTTTCCTACACATACGGACCATATCTAGATCAACTCTGCTTCTGAAACTGAAAGAAACCATGGGTTATCTAACATCCAATGCTTGTCAGTTAAGATGAGAAACGTATGAGCTTCGTGAACGATGTAGTTTGTTTGAGCTATAAAGTAACAGCCCTTACGTGAAATGAAGTCTTGAATGTAGGAACACTGAGAGCCTGGGATTTAACTCCATTTCTGTAGTGAAACACACAGCAGAGTTCTCATCCATTGGGTCACACTCTGCTTTAGAGCAACAAGAACGCTCTTGCTTTCTAGATTCTCTAATACAGCAGGAAACTTGAGTGTGCTAGAACAAAAGCTCAGTGTTTCCTACACATACGGACCATATCTAGTTCAACTCTGCTTCTGAAACTGAAAGAAACCACGGGTCCTCTAATATCCAATGCTTGTCAGTTAAGATGAGAAACGTGTGAGCTTCGTGAACGATGTAGTTCTTTAAGCTGTAAAGTAACTGCCCTTACCTGAAACGAAGTCTTGCTTGTAGGTACACTGAGAGCTTGTGATTTAACTCCATTTCTGAAGGGAAACACACAGCAGAGTTCTCATCTATTGATCGCAAGCTGCTTTAGAGCAAGAAGCATGCTCTTGCTTTCCAGATTCTCTAAGAGAGCAGGAAATGTGAGTGTGATGAGAACAAAGAACGGTGTTTCCTACACATATGGACCATATCTAGTTCAACTCTGCTTGTGAAACTGATACAAAGCACTGGTCCTCTAACATCCAATGCTTGTCAGTTAAGATGAGAAACGTGGGAGCTTCGTGAACGATGTAGTTCATTTGAGCTGAAAAGTTACTGCACTTACTTCAAACGAAGTCTTGCTTCTAGGAAGACACAGAGCCTGGAATTTAACTCGATTTATGAAGGGAAACACACAGCATAGTTCTCATCCATGGATCACACTCTGCTTTAGAGAAACAAGAACGCTCTTGCTTTCTAGATTCTCTAATAGAGCAGGAAACTTGAGTGTGCTCAGAAAAAGAACAGTGTTTCCTACACATACGGACCATATCTAGTTCAACTCTGCTTCTGAAACTGAAAGAAACCACAGGTCCTCTAACATCCAATGCTTGTCAGTTAAGATGAGAAACGTGTGAGCTTCATGAACGATGTAGTTCGTTTGAGTTGTAAAGTAACTG
The DNA here is from genome assembly GCA_949786385.1 of Onychomys leucogaster. Classification (NCBI taxonomy): domain Eukaryota; kingdom Metazoa; phylum Chordata; class Mammalia; order Rodentia; family Cricetidae; genus Onychomys; species Onychomys leucogaster. The sequence continues at coordinate 2,606,345 of CATKUP010000046.1, forward strand.
CCCTTACCAGAAACGAAGTCTTGATTGTAGGAACACTGAGAGCCTGGGATTTAACTCCATTTCTGAAGTGAAACACACAGCAGAGTTCTCATCCATTGATCACACGCTGCTTTACAGCAAGAAGCACGCTCTTGCTTTCCAGAGTCTCTAAGACAGCAGGAAACGTGAGTGTGATGAGAACAAAAGAATGGTGTTTCCTACACATACGGACCATATCTAGTCCAACTCTGCTTCTGAAACTGAAACAAAGCACTGGTCCTCTAACATCCAATGCTTGTCAGTTAAGATGAGAAACGTGTTAGCTTCGTGAATGGTGTAGTTTGTTTGAGCTGAAAAGTTACTGCCCTTACCTGAAATGAAGTCTTGATTGTAGGACGACACAGAGCATGGTATTTAACCCCATTTCTGAGGGAAACACACAGCATAGTTCTCATCCATGGATCACACTCTGCTTTAAAGCCACAAGAACGCTCTTGCTTTCTAGATTCTCTAATAGAGCAGAAAACTTGAGTGTGCTCAGAACAAAAGATCAGTGTTTCCTACACATACAGACCATATCTAGTTCAACTCTGCTTCTGAAACTGAAAGAAACCACAGGTCCTCTAACATACAATGCTTGTCAGTTAAGATGAGAAACGTGTGAGCTTCGTGAACAATGTAGTTCATTTGAGCTGTAAGTAATTGCCCTTACCTGAAATGAAATCTTGATTGTAGGAACACTGAGAGCCTGGGATTTAACTCCATTTCTGAAGTGAAACACACAGCAGAGTTCTCATCCATGGATCACACTCTGTTTTAGAGCAAGAAGCACGCTCTTGCTTTCCAGATTCTCTTACACGGCAGGAAACGTGAGTGTGATGAGAACAAAAGAACGGTGTTACCGACACATATGGACCATATCTAGTCTAACTCTGCTTCTGAAACTGATACAAAGCACTGGTTCTCTAACATCCAATGCTTGTCAGTTAAGATGAGAAACGTGTTAGCTTCGTGAACAATGTAGTTCGTTTGAGCTGAAAAGTGACTGCCCTTACCTGAAACGAAGTCCTAATTGTAGGAAGACACAGAGCCGGGGATTTAACTCCACTTCTGAAGGGAAACACACAGCATAGTTCTCATCCTGGATCACACTCTGCCTTAGAGCAAGAAGCACGCTCTTGCTATCCAGAGTCTCTAAGAAAACAGGACGTGAGTGTGATGAGAACAAAAGAACCGTGTTTCCTACACATACGGGCCTTATCTAGTTCAACTCTGCTTCTGAAACTGAAAGAAACCACAGGTCCTCTAACATTCAATGCTGGTCAGTTAAGATCAGAATTGTGTGAGCTTCGTGAACAATGTAGTTCATTTGAGCTGTAAGTAACTGCCCTTACCTGAAACGAAGTCTTGATTGTAGGAAGACACAGAGCCGGGGATTTAACTCCATTTCTGAAGGGAAACTCACAGCATAGTTCTCATCCCTGGATAACACTCTGCTTTCGAACAAGAAGGACGCTCTTGCTTTCTAGAATCTCTAATAAAGCAGGAAACTTGAGTGTGCTCAGAACAAAAGAACGGTGTTTCCTACACATACGGACCATATCTAGTTCAACTCTGCTTCTGAAACTGAAAGAAACCACAGGTCCTCTAACATCCAATGCTTGTCAGTTAAGATGAGAAACGTGGGAGCTTCGTGAACGATGTAGTTCATTTGAGCTGAAAAGTGACTGCACTTACTTCAAACGAAGTCTTGCTTGTAGGAACACTGAGAGCCTGGGATTTAACTCCATTTCTGAAGGGAAACACACAGCAGAGTTCTCATCCATGGATAAAACTCTGCTTTAGAGCAAGAAGTACGCTCTTGCTTTCTAGAATCTCTAATAAAGCAGGAAACTTGAGTGTGCTCAGAACAAAAGAACAGTGTTTCCTACACATACGGACCATATCTAGTTCAACTCTGCTTCTGAAACTGAAAGAAACCACAGGTCCTATAACATCCAATGCTTGTCAGTTGAGATGAGAAACGTGGGAGCTTCGTGAACGATGTAGTTTGTAAGACCTGAAAAGTGACTGCACTTACTTCAAACGAAGTGTTGCTTGTAGGAAGACACAGAGCCTGGGATTTAACTCCATTTCTGAAGGGAAACACACAGCATAGTTCTCATCCATGGATCACACTCTGATTTAGAGCAAGAAGAACGCTCTTGCTTTCCAGAGTCTCTAAGACAGCAGGAAACGTGAGTGTGGTGAGAACAAAAGAACGGTGTTTCCTACACATACGGACCATATCTAGATCAACTCTGCTTCTTAAACCGAAAGAAACCACATTTCCTCTAACATCCAATGCTTGTCAGTTAAGATGAGAAACGTGTGAGCTTCGTGAACGATGTAGTTCGTTTGAGCTGTAAAGTAACTGCCCTTACCTGAAACGAAGTCTTGATTGTAGGAACACTGAGAACCTGGGATTTAACTCCATTTCTGAAGTGAAACACACAGCAGAGTTCTCATCCATTGATCACACTCTGCTTTAGAGCAAGAAGCACGCTCCTGCTTTCCAGAGTCTCTAAGACAGCAGGAAACATGAGTGTGATGAGAACAAAAGAACGGTGTTTCCTACACATACGGATCATATCTAGTCCAACTCTGCTTCTGAAATTGATACAAAGCACTGGTCCTCTAACATCCAATGCTTGTCAGTTAATATGAGAAACGTGTTAGCTTCATGAACGATGTAGTTCCTTTGAGCTGAAAAGTGACTGCCCTTACCTGAAACGAAGTACTGCTTGTGGGAGTACACAGAGCCTAGGATTTAACTCGATTTATGAAGGGAAACACACAGCATAATTCTCATCCATGGATCACACTCTGCTTTAGAGCAACAAGAACGCTCTTGCATTCTAGATTCTCTAATAGAGCAGGAAACTTGAGTGTGCTCCGAATAAGAACAGTGTTTCCTACACATACGGACCATATCTAGTTCAACTCTGCTTCTGAAACTGAAAGAAACCACAGGTCCTCTAACATTCAATGCTGGTCAGTTAAGATCAGAAACGTGTGAGCTTCGTGAACAATGTAGTTCATTTGAGCTGTAAGTAACTGCCCTTACCTGAAACGAAGTGTTGATTCTAGGAAGACACAGAGCCGGGGATTTAACTCCATTTCTGAAGGGAAACACACAGCATAGTTCTCATCCCTGGATAACACTCTGCTTTCGAACAAGAAGGACGCTCTTGCTTTCTAGAATCTCTAATAAAGCAGGAAACTTGAGTGTGCTCAGAATAAGAACAGTGTTTCCTACACATACGGACCATATCTAGTTCAACTCTGCTTCTGAAACTGAAAGAAACCACAGGTCCTCTAACATTCAATGCTGGTCAGTTAAGATCAGAAACGTGTGAGCTTCGTGAACAATGTAGTTCATTTGAGCTGTAAGTAACTGCCCTTACCTGAAACGAAGTGTTGATTCTAGGAAGACACAGAGCCGGGGATTTAACTCCATTTCTGAAGGGAAACACACAGCATAGTTCTCATCCCTTGATAACACTCTGCTTTCGAACAAGAAGGACGCTCTTGCTTTCTAGAATCTCTAATAAAGCAGGAAACTTGAGTGTGCTCAGAACAAAAGAACGGTGTTTCCTACACATACGGACCATATCTAGTTCAACTCTGCTTCTGAAACTGAAAGAAACCACAGGTCCTCTAACATCTTATGCTTGTCAGTTAAGATGAGAAACGTGGGAGCTTCGTGAACGATGTAGTTCATTTGAGCTGAAAAGGGACTGCACTTACTTCAAACGAAGTCTTGCTTGTAGGAAGACACAGAGCCGGGGATTTAACTCCATTTCTGAAGGGAAACACACAGCATAGTTCTTATCCATGGATCACACTCTCTTTTAGTGCAAGAAGCACGCTCTTGATTTCCAGAGTCTCTAAGACAGCAGGAAACGTGAGTATGATGAGAACAAAAGAACGGTGTTTCCTACACATACGGACCATATCTAGATCAACTCTGCTTCTGAAACTGAAAGAAACCATGGGTTATCTAACATCCAATGCTTGTCAGTTAAGATGAGAAACGTATGAGCTTCGTGAACGATGTAGTTTGTTTGAGCTATAAAGTAACAGCCCTTACGTGAAATGAAGTCTTGAATGTAGGAACACTGAGAGCCTGGGATTTAACTCCATTTCTGTAGTGAAACACACAGCAGAGTTCTCATCCATTGGGTCACACTCTGCTTTAGAGCAACAAGAACGCTCTTGCTTTCTAGATTCTCTAATACAGCAGGAAACTTGAGTGTGCTAGAACAAAAGCTCAGTGTTTCCTACACATACGGACCATATCTAGTTCAACTCTGCTTCTGAAACTGAAAGAAACCACGGGTCCTCTAATATCCAATGCTTGTCAGTTAAGATGAGAAACGTGTGAGCTTCGTGAACGATGTAGTTCTTTAAGCTGTAAAGTAACTGCCCTTACCTGAAACGAAGTCTTGCTTGTAGGTACACTGAGAGCTTGTGATTTAACTCCATTTCTGAAGGGAAACACACAGCAGAGTTCTCATCTATTGATCGCAAGCTGCTTTAGAGCAAGAAGCATGCTCTTGCTTTCCAGATTCTCTAAGAGAGCAGGAAATGTGAGTGTGATGAGAACAAAGAACGGTGTTTCCTACACATATGGACCATATCTAGTTCAACTCTGCTTGTGAAACTGATACAAAGCACTGGTCCTCTAACATCCAATGCTTGTCAGTTAAGATGAGAAACGTGGGAGCTTCGTGAACGATGTAGTTCATTTGAGCTGAAAAGTTACTGCACTTACTTCAAACGAAGTCTTGCTTCTAGGAAGACACAGAGCCTGGAATTTAACTCGATTTATGAAGGGAAACACACAGCATAGTTCTCATCCATGGATCACACTCTGCTTTAGAGAAACAAGAACGCTCTTGCTTTCTAGATTCTCTAATAGAGCAGGAAACTTGAGTGTGCTCAGAAAAAGAACAGTGTTTCCTACACATACGGACCATATCTAGTTCAACTCTGCTTCTGAAACTGAAAGAAACCACAGGTCCTCTAACATCCAATGCTTGTCAGTTAAGATGAGAAACGTGTGAGCTTCATGAACGATGTAGTTCGTTTGAGTTGTAAAGTAACTGCCCTTACCAGAAACGAAGTCTTGATTGTAGGAACACTGAGAGCCTGGGATTTAACTCCATTTCTGAAGTGAAACACACAGCAGAGTTCTCATCCATTGATCACACGCTGCTTTACAGCAAGAAGCACGCTCTTGCTTTCCAGAGTCTCTAAGACAGCAGGAAACGTGAGTGTGATGAGAACAAAAGAATGGTGTTTCCTACACATACGGACCATATCTAGTCCAACTCTGCTTCTGAAACTGAAACAAAGCACTGGTCCTCTAACATCCAATGCTTGTCAGTTAAGATGAGAAACGTGTTAGCTTCGTGAATGGTGTAGTTTGTTTGAGCTGAAAAGTTACTGCCCTTACCTGAAATGAAGTCTTGATTGTAGGACGACACAGAGCATGGTATTTAACCCCATTTCTGAGGGAAACACACAGCATAGTTCTCATCCATGGATCACACTCTGCTTTAAAGCCACAAGAACGCTCTTGCTTTCTAGATTCTCTAATAGAGCAGAAAACTTGAGTGTGCTCAGAACAAAAGATCAGTGTTTCCTACACATACAGACCATATCTAGTTCAACTCTGCTTCTGAAACTGAAAGAAACCACAGGTCCTCTAACATACAATGCTTGTCAGTTAAGATGAGAAACGTGTGAGCTTCGTGAACAATGTAGTTCATTTGAGCTGTAAGTAATTGCCCTTACCTGAAATGAAATCTTGATTGTAGGAACACTGAGAGCCTGGGATTTAACTCCATTTCTGAAGTGAAACACACAGCAGAGTTCTCATCCATGGATCACACTCTGTTTTAGAGCAAGAAGCACGCTCTTGCTTTCCAGATTCTCTTACACGGCAGGAAACGTGAGTGTGATGAGAACAAAAGAACGGTGTTACCGACACATATGGACCATATCTAGTCTAACTCTGCTTCTGAAACTGATACAAAGCACTGGTTCTCTAACATCCAATGCTTGTCAGTTAAGATGAGAAACGTGTTAGCTTCGTGAACAATGTAGTTCGTTTGAGCTGAAAAGTGACTGCCCTTACCTGAAACGAAGTCCTAATTGTAGGAAGACACAGAGCCGGGGATTTAACTCCACTTCTGAAGGGAAACACACAGCATAGTTCTCATCCTGGATCACACTCTGCCTTAGAGCAAGAAGCACGCTCTTGCTATCCAGAGTCTCTAAGAAAACAGGACGTGAGTGTGATGAGAACAAAAGAACCGTGTTTCCTACACATACGGGCCTTATCTAGTTCAACTCTGCTTCTGAAACTGAAAGAAACCACAGGTCCTCTAACATTCAATGCTGGTCAGTTAAGATCAGAATTGTGTGAGCTTCGTGAACAATGTAGTTCATTTGAGCTGTAAGTAACTGCCCTTACCTGAAACGAAGTCTTGATTGTAGGAAGACACAGAGCCGGGGATTTAACTCCATTTCTGAAGGGAAACTCACAGCATAGTTCTCATCCCTGGATAACACTCTGCTTTCGAACAAGAAGGACGCTCTTGCTTTCTAGAATCTCTAATAAAGCAGGAAACTTGAGTGTGCTCAGAACAAAAGAACGGTGTTTCCTACACATACGGACCATATCTAGTTCAACTCTGCTTCTGAAACTGAAAGAAACCACAGGTCCTCTAACATCCAATGCTTGTCAGTTAAGATGAGAAACGTGGGAGCTTCGTGAACGATGTAGTTCATTTGAGCTGAAAAGTGACTGCACTTACTTCAAACGAAGTCTTGCTTGTAGGAACACTGAGAGCCTGGGATTTAACTCCATTTCTGAAGGGAAACACACAGCAGAGTTCTCATCCATGGATAAAACTCTGCTTTAGAGCAAGAAGTACGCTCTTGCTTTCTAGAATCTCTAATAAAGCAGGAAACTTGAGTGTGCTCAGAACAAAAGAACAGTGTTTCCTACACATACGGACCATATCTAGTTCAACTCTGCTTCTGAAACTGAAAGAAACCACAGGTCCTATAACATCCAATGCTTGTCAGTTGAGATGAGAAACGTGGGAGCTTCGTGAACGATGTAGTTTGTAAGACCTGAAAAGTGACTGCACTTACTTCAAACGAAGTGTTGCTTGTAGGAAGACACAGAGCCTGGGATTTAACTCCATTTCTGAAGGGAAACACACAGCATAGTTCTCATCCATGGATCACACTCTGATTTAGAGCAAGAAGAACGCTCTTGCTTTCCAGAGTCTCTAAGACAGCAGGAAACGTGAGTGTGGTGAGAACAAAAGAACGGTGTTTCCTACACATACGGACCATATCTAGATCAACTCTGCTTCTTAAACCGAAAGAAACCACATTTCCTCTAACATCCAATGCTTGTCAGTTAAGATGAGAAACGTGTGAGCTTCGTGAACGATGTAGTTCGTTTGAGCTGTAAAGTAACTGCCCTTACCTGAAACGAAGTCTTGATTGTAGGAACACTGAGAACCTGGGATTTAACTCCATTTCTGAAGTGAAACACACAGCAGAGTTCTCATCCATTGATCACACTCTGCTTTAGAGCAAGAAGCACGCTCCTGCTTTCCAGAGTCTCTAAGACAGCAGGAAACATGAGTGTGATGAGAACAAAAGAACGGTGTTTCCTACACATACGGATCATATCTAGTCCAACTCTGCTTCTGAAATTGATACAAAGCACTGGTCCTCTAACATCCAATGCTTGTCAGTTAATATGAGAAACGTGTTAGCTTCATGAACGATGTAGTTCCTTTGAGCTGAAAAGTGACTGCCCTTACCTGAAACGAAGTACTGCTTGTGGGAGTACACAGAGCCTAGGATTTAACTCGATTTATGAAGGGAAACACACAGCATAATTCTCATCCATGGATCACACTCTGCTTTAGAGCAACAAGAACGCTCTTGCATTCTAGATTCTCTAATAGAGCAGGAAACTTGAGTGTGCTCCGAATAAGAACAGTGTTTCCTACACATACGGACCATATCTAGTTCAACTCTGCTTCTGAAACTGAAAGAAACCACAGGTCCTCTAACATTCAATGCTGGTCAGTTAAGATCAGAAACGTGTGAGCTTCGTGAACAATGTAGTTCATTTGAGCTGTAAGTAACTGCCCTTACCTGAAACGAAGTGTTGATTCTAGGAAGACACAGAGCCGGGGATTTAACTCCATTTCTGAAGGGAAACACACAGCATAGTTCTCATCCCTGGATAACACTCTGCTTTCGAACAAGAAGGACGCTCTTGCTTTCTAGAATCTCTAATAAAGCAGGAAACTTGAGTGTGCTCAGAATAAGAACAGTGTTTCCTACACATACGGACCATATCTAGTTCAACTCTGCTTCTGAAACTGAAAGAAACCACAGGTCCTCTAACATTCAATGCTGGTCAGTTAAGATCAGAAACGTGTGAGCTTCGTGAACAATGTAGTTCATTTGAGCTGTAAGTAATTGCCCTTACCTGAAATGAAATCTTGATTGTAGGAACACTGAGAGCCTGGGATTTAACTCCATTTCTGAAGTGAAACACACAGCAGAGTTCTCATCCATGGATCACACTCTGTTTTAGAGCAAGAAGCACGCTCTTGCTTTCCAGATTCTCTTACACGGCAGGAAACGTGAGTGTGATGAGAACAAAAGAACGGTGTTACCGACACATATGGACCATATCTAGTCTAACTCTGCTTCTGAAACTGATACAAAGCACTGGTTCTCTAACATCCAATGCTTGTCAGTTAAGATGAGAAACGTGTTAGCTTCGTGAACAATGTAGTTCGTTTGAGCTGAAAAGTGACTGCCCTTACCTGAAACGAAGTCCTAATTGTAGGAAGACACAGAGCCGGGGATTTAACTCCATTTCTGAAGGGAAACACACAGCATAGTTCTTATCCATGGATCACACTCTCTTTTAGTGCAAGAAGCACGCTCTTGATTTCCAGAGTCTCTAAGACAGCAGGAAACGTGAGTATGATGAGAACAAAAGAACGGTGTTTCCTACACATACGGACCATATCTAGATCAACTCTGCTTCTGAAACTGAAAGAAACCATGGGTTATCTAACATCCAATGCTTGTCAGTTAAGATGAGAAACGTATGAGCTTCGTGAACGATGTAGTTTGTTTGAGCTATAAAGTAACAGCCCTTACGTGAAATGAAGTCTTGAATGTAGGAACACTGAGAGCCTGGGATTTAACTCCATTTCTGTAGTGAAACACACAGCAGAGTTCTCATCCATTGGGTCACACTCTGCTTTAGAGCAACAAGAACGCTCTTGCTTTCTAGATTCTCTAATACAGCAGGAAACTTGAGTGTGCTAGAACAAAAGCTCAGTGTTTCCTACACATACGGACCATATCTAGTTCAACTCTGCTTCTGAAACTGAAAGAAACCACGGGTCCTCTAATATCCAATGCTTGTCAGTTAAGATGAGAAACGTGTGAGCTTCGTGAACGATGTAGTTCTTTAAGCTGTAAAGTAACTGCCCTTACCTGAAACGAAGTCTTGCTTGTAGGTACACTGAGAGCTTGTGATTTAACTCCATTTCTGAAGGGAAACACACAGCAGAGTTCTCATCTATTGATCGCAAGCTGCTTTAGAGCAAGAAGCATGCTCTTGCTTTCCAGATTCTCTAAGAGAGCAGGAAATGTGAGTGTGATGAGAACAAAGAACGGTGTTTCCTACACATATGGACCATATCTAGTTCAACTCTGCTTGTGAAACTGATACAAAGCACTGGTCCTCTAACATCCAATGCTTGTCAGTTAAGATGAGAAACGTGGGAGCTTCGTGAACGATGTAGTTCATTTGAGCTGAAAAGTTACTGCACTTACTTCAAACGAAGTCTTGCTTCTAGGAAGACACAGAGCCTGGAATTTAACTCGATTTATGAAGGGAAACACACAGCATAGTTCTCATCCATGGATCACACTCTGCTTTAGAGAAACAAGAACGCTCTTGCTTTCTAGATTCTCTAATAGAGCAGGAAACTTGAGTGTGCTCAGAAAAAGAACAGTGTTTCCTACACATACGGACCATATCTAGTTCAACTCTGCTTCTGAAACTGAAAGAAACCACAGGTCCTCTAACATCCAATGCTTGTCAGTTAAGATGAGAAACGTGTGAGCTTCATGAACGATGTAGTTCGTTTGAGTTGTAAAGTAACTGCCCTTACCAGAAACGAAGTCTTGATTGTAGGAACACTGAGAGCCTGGGATTTAACTCCATTTCTGAAGTGAAACACACAGCAGAGTTCTCATCCATTGATCACACGCTGCTTTACAGCAAGAAGCACGCTCTTGCTTTCCAGAGTCTCTAAGACAGCAGGAAACGTGAGTGTGATGAGAACAAAAGAATGGTGTTTCCTACACATACGGACCATATCTAGTCCAACTCTGCTTCTGAAACTGAAACAAAGCACTGGTCCTCTAACATCCAATGCTTGTCAGTTAAGATGAGAAACGTGTTAGCTTCGTGAATGGTGTAGTTTGTTTGAGCTGAAAAGTTACTGCCCTTACCTGAAATGAAGTCTTGATTGTAGGACGACACAGAGCATGGTATTTAACCCCATTTCTGAGGGAAACACACAGCATAGTTCTCATCCATGGATCACACTCTGCTTTAAAGCCACAAGAACGCTCTTGCTTTCTAGATTCTCTAATAGAGCAGAAAACTTGAGTGTGCTCAGAACAAAAGATCAGTGTTTCCTACACATACAGACCATATCTAGTTCAACTCTGCTTCTGAAACTGAAAGAAACCACAGGTCCTCTAACATACAATGCTTGTCAGTTAAGATGAGAAACGTGTGAGCTTCGTGAACAATGTAGTTCATTTGAGCTGTAAGTAATTGCCCTTACCTGAAATGAAATCTTGATTGTAGGAACACTGAGAGCCTGGGATTTAACTCCATTTCTGAAGTGAAACACACAGCAGAGTTCTCATCCATGGATCACACTCTGTTTTAGAGCAAGAAGCACGCTCTTGCTTTCCAGATTCTCTTACACGGCAGGAAACGTGAGTGTGATGAGAACAAAAGAACGGTGTTACCGACACATATGGACCATATCTAGTCTAACTCTGCTTCTGAAACTGATACAAAGCACTGGTTCTCTAACATCCAATGCTTGTCAGTTAAGATGAGAAACGTGTTAGCTTCGTGAACAATGTAGTTCGTTTGAGCTGAAAAGTGACTGCCCTTACCTGAAACGAAGTCCTAATTGTAGGAAGACACAGAGCCGGGGATTTAACTCCACTTCTGAAGGGAAACACACAGCATAGTTCTCATCCTGGATCACACTCTGCCTTAGAGCAAGAAGCACGCTCTTGCTATCCAGAGTCTCTAAGAAAACAGGACGTGAGTGTGATGAGAACAAAAGAACCGTGTTTCCTACACATACGGGCCTTATCTAGTTCAACTCTGCTTCTGAAACTGAAAGAAACCACAGGTCCTCTAACATTCAATGCTGGTCAGTTAAGATCAGAATTGTGTGAGCTTCGTGAACAATGTAGTTCATTTGAGCTGTAAGTAACTGCCCTTACCTGAAACGAAGTCTTGATTGTAGGAAGACACAGAGCCGGGGATTTAACTCCATTTCTGAAGGGAAACTCACAGCATAGTTCTCATCCCTGGATAACACTCTGCTTTCGAACAAGAAGGACGCTCTTGCTTTCTAGAATCTCTAATAAAGCAGGAAACTTGAGTGTGCTCAGAACAAAAGAACGGTGTTTCCTACACATACGGACCATATCTAGTTCAACTCTGCTTCTGAAACTGAAAGAAACCACAGGTCCTCTAACATCCAATGCTTGTCAGTTAAGATGAGAAACGTGGGAGCTTCGTGAACGATGTAGTTCATTTGAGCTGAAAAGTGACTGCACTTACTTCAAACGAAGTCTTGCTTGTAGGAACACTGAGAGCCTGGGATTTAACTCCATTTCTGAAGGGAAACACACAGCAGAGTTCTCATCCATGGATAAAACTCTGCTTTAGAGCAAGAAGTACGCTCTTGCTTTCTAGAATCTCTAATAAAGCAGGAAACTTGAGTGTGCTCAGAACAAAAGAACAGTGTTTCCTACACATACGGACCATATCTAGTTCAACTCTGCTTCTGAAACTGAAAGAAACCACAGGTCCTATAACATCCAATGCTTGTCAGTTGAGATGAGAAACGTGGGAGCTTCGTGAACGATGTAGTTTGTAAGACCTGAAAAGTGACTGCACTTACTTCAAACGAAGTGTTGCTTGTAGGAAGACACAGAGCCTGGGATTTAACTCCATTTCTGAAGGGAAACACACAGCATAGTTCTCATCCATGGATCACACTCTGATTTAGAGCAAGAAGAACGCTCTTGCTTTCCAGAGTCTCTAAGACAGCAGGAAACGTGAGTGTGGTGAGAACAAAAGAACGGTGTTTCCTACACATACGGACCATATCTAGATCAACTCTGCTTCTTAAACCGAAAGAAACCACATTTCCTCTAACATCCAATGCTTGTCAGTTAAGATGAGAAACGTGTGAGCTTCGTGAACGATGTAGTTCGTTTGAGCTGTAAAGTAACTGCCCTTACCTGAAACGAAGTCTTGATTGTAGGAACACTGAGAACCTGGGATTTAACTCCATTTCTGAAGTGAAACACACAGCAGAGTTCTCATCCATTGATCACACTCTGCTTTAGAGCAAGAAGCACGCTCCTGCTTTCCAGAGTCTCTAAGACAGCAGGAAACATGAGTGTGATGAGAACAAAAGAACGGTGTTTCCTACACATACGGATCATATCTAGTCCAACTCTGCTTCTGAAATTGATACAAAGCACTGGTCCTCTAACATCCAATGCTTGTCAGTTAATATGAGAAACGTGTTAGCTTCATGAACGATGTAGTTCCTTTGAGCTGAAAAGTGACTGCCCTTACCTGAAACGAAGTACTGCTTGTGGGAGTACACAGAGCCTAGGATTTAACTCGATTTATGAAGGGAAACACACAGCATAATTCTCATCCATGGATCACACTCTGCTTTAGAGCAACAAGAACGCTCTTGCATTCTAGATTCTCTAATAGAGCAGGAAACTTGAGTGTGCTCCGAATAAGAACAGTGTTTCCTACACATACGGACCATATCTAGTTCAACTCTGCTTCTGAAACTGAAAGAAACCACAGGTCCTCTAACATTCAATGCTGGTCAGTTAAGATCAGAAACGTGTGAGCTTCGTGAACAATGTAGTTCATTTGAGCTGTAAGTAACTGCCCTTACCTGAAACGAAGTGTTGATTCTAGGAAGACACAGAGCCGGGGATTTAACTCCATTTCTGAAGGGAAACACACAGCATAGTTCTCATCCCTGGATAACACTCTGCTTTCGAACAAGAAGGACGCTCTTGCTTTCTAGAATCTCTAATAAAGCAGGAAACTTGAGTGTGCTCAGAACAAAAGAACGGTGTTTCCTACACATACGGACCATATCTAGTTCAACTCTGCTTCTGAAACTGAAAGAAACCACAGGTCCTCTAACATCCAATGCTTGTCAGTTAAGATGAGAAACGTGGGAGCTTCGTGAACGATGTAGTTCATTTGAGCTGAAAAGGGACTGCACTTACTTCAAACGAAGTCTTGCTTGTAGGAAGACACAGAGCCGGGGATTTAACTCCATTTCTGAAGGGAAACACACAGCATAGTTCTTATCCATGGATCACACTCTCTTTTAGTGCAAGAAGCACGCTCTTGATTTCCAGAGTCTCTAAGACAGCAGTAAACGTGAGTATGATGAGAACAAAAGAACGGTGTTTCCTACACATACGGACCATATCTAGATCAACTCTGCTTCTGAAACTGAAAGAAACCACGGGTTATCTAACATCCAATGCTTGTCAGTTAAGATGAGAAACGTATGAGCTTCGTGAACGATGTAGTTTGTTTGAGCTATAAAGTAACAGCCCTTACGTGAAATGAAGTCTTGAATGTAGGAACACTGAGAGCCTGGGATTTAACTCCATTTCTGTAGTGAAACACACAGCAGAGTTCTCATCCATTGATCACAATCTGCTTTACAGCAAGAAGAACGCTCTTGCTTTCCAGAGTCTCTAAGACAGCAGGAAACGTGAGTGTGATGAGAACCAAAGAACGGTGTTTCCTACAGATACGGACAATATCCTGATCAACTCTGCTTCTGAAACTGATACAAAGCACTGGTCCTCTAACATCCAATGCTTGTCAGTTAAGATGAGAAACATGTGAGCTTCGTGAACGATGTAGTTCGTTTGAGCTGAAAAGTGACTGCCCTTACCTGAAACGAAGTAATGCTTGTGGGAAGACACAGATCCTGGGATTTAACTCCATTTCTAAAGGGAAACACACAGCATAGTTCTCATCCATTGGGTCACACTCTGCTTTAGGGCAACAAGAACGCTCTTGCTTTCTAGATTCTCTAATACAGCAGGAAACTTGAGTGTGCTAGAACAAAAGCTCAGTGTTTCCTACACATACGGACCATATCTAGTTCAACTCTGCTTCTGAAACTGAAAGAAACCACGGGTCCTCTAACATCCAATGCTTGTCAGTTAAGATGAGAAACGTGTGAGCTTCGTGAACGATGTAGTTCTTTAAGCTGTAAAGTAACTGCCCTTACCTGAAACGAAGTCTTGCTTGTAGGTACACTGAGAGCTTGTGATTTAACTCCATTTCTGAAGGGAAACACACAGCAGAGTTCTCATCTATTGATCGCAAGCTGCTTTAGAGCAAGAAGCATGCTCTTGCTTTCCAGATTCTCTAAGAGAGCAGGAAATGTGAGTGTGATGAGAACAAAGAACGGTGTTTCCTACACATATGGACCATATCTAGTCCACCTCTGCTTGTGAAACTGATACAAAGCACTGGTCCTCTAACATCCAATGCTTGTCAGTTAAGATGAGAAACGTGGGAGCTTCGTGAACGATGTAGTTCGTTTGAGCTGAAAAGTTACTGCACTTACTTCAAAAGAAGTCTTGCTTCTAGGAAGACACAGAGCCTGGAATTTAACTCGATTTATGAAGGGAAACACACAGCATAGTTCTCATCCATGGATCACACTCTGCTTTAGAGAAACAAGAACGCTCTTGCTTTCTAGATTCTCTAATACAGCAGGAAACTTGAGTGTGCTCAGAAAAAGAACAGTGTTTCCTACACATACGGACCATATCTAGTTCAACTCTGCTTCTGAAACTGAAAGAAACCACAGGTCCTCTAACATCCAATGCTTGTCAGTTAAGATGAGAAACGTGGGAGCTTCGTGAACGATGTAGTTCATTTGAGCTGAAAAGTGACTGCACTTACTTCAAACGAAGACTTGCTTGTAGGAAGACACAGAGCCTGGAATTTAACACCATTTCTGAAGGGAAACACACAGCATAGTTCTCATCCATGGATCACACTCTGTTTTAGAGCAAGAAGCACGCTCTTGCTTTCCAGAGTCTCTAAGACAGCAGGAAACGTGAGTGTGATGAGAACCAAAGAACGGTGTTTCCTACACATACGGACAATATCTAGATCAACTCTGCTTCTGAAACTGATACAAAGCACAGGTCCTCTAACATCCAATGCTTGTCAGTTAAGATGAGAAACGTGTGAGCTTCGTGAACGATGTAGTTCTTTAAGCTGTAAAGTATCTGCCCTTACCTGAAACGAAGTCTTGCTTGTAGGTACACTGAGAGCTTGTGATTTAACTCCATTTCTGAAGGGAAACACAGAGCAGTGTTCTCATCCATTGATCGCAAGCTGCTTTAGAGCAAGAAGCATGCTCTTGCTTTCCAGATTCTCTAAGAGAGCAGGAAATGTGAGTATGATGAGAACAAAAGAACGGTGTTTCCTACACATATGGACCATATCTAGTCCAACTCTGCTTGTGAAACTGATACAAAGCACTGGTCCTCTAACATCCAATGCTTGTCAGTTAAGATGAGAAACGTGTGAGCTTCGTGAATGATGTAGTTCATTTGAGCTGAAAAGTGACTGCCCTTACCTGAAACGAAGTAGTGCTTGTGGGAAGACACAGAGCCGGGGATTTAACTCCATTTCTGAAGGGAAATACACAGCATAGTTCTCATCCATGGATCACTCTCTGCTCTAGAGAAGAAGCACGCTCTTGATTTCCAGAGTCTCTAAGACAGCAGTAAACGTGAGTGTGATGAGAACAAAAGAAAGGTGATTCCTACACATACCGACCATATCTAGATCAACTCTGCTCCTGAAACTGAAAGTACCCACAGGTCCTCTAACATCCAATGCTTGTCAGTTAAGATGAGAAACGTGTGAGCTTCGTGAATGATGTAGTTCGTTTGAGCTGAAAAATGACTGCCCTTACATGAAAAAAAGTAGTGCTTGTGGGAAGACACAGAGCCTGGGATTAAACTCGATTTCTGAAGGGAAACACACAGCATAGTTCTCATCCATGGATCACACTCTGCTTTACAGCAACAAGAACGTTCTTGCTTTCTAGATTCTCTAATAGAGCATGAAACTTGAGTGTGCTCAGAACAAAAGAACAGTGTTTCCAACAAATACGGACCATATCTAGTTCAACTCTGCTTCTGAAACTGAAAGAAACCACAGGTCCTCTAACATTCAATGCTTGTCAATTAAGATCAGAAACGTGTGAGCTTCATGAACGATGTAGTTCATTTGAGCTGTAAGTAACTGCCCTTACCTGAAACGAAGTCTTGATTTTAGGAACACTGAGAACCTGGTATTTAACTCCATTTCTGAAGTGAAACACACAGCAGAGTTCTCATCCATTTATCACACTCTGCTTTAATGCAAGAAGCACGCTCTTGCTTTCCAGAGTCTCTTAGATGGCAGGAAACGTGAGTGTGATGAGAACAAAAGAACGGTTTTACCTACACATACGGACCATATCTAGTCCAACTCTGCTTCTGAATCTGATACAAAGCACTGGTCCTCTAACATCCAATGCTTGTCAGTTAAGATGAGAAACGTGTTAGCTTCGTGAACGGTGTAGTTCGTTTGAGCTGAAAAGTTACTGCCCTTACGTGAAATGAAGTCTTGATTGTAGGAAGACACAGAGCCGGAGATTTAACTCCATTTCTGAAGGAAAACACACAGCCTAGTTCTCATCGGTGGATAACACTCTGCTTTAGAGCAAGAAGGACGCTCTTGCTTTCTAGAATCTCTAATAAAGCAGGAAACTTGAGTGTGCGCAGAACAAAAGAACGGTGTTTCCTACACATACGGACCATATCTAGTTCAGCTCTGCTTCTGAAACTGAAAAAAACCACAGGACCTCTAACATCCAATGTTTGTCAGTTAAGATGAGAAACGTGGGAGCTTCGTGAACGATGTAGTTCATTTGAGCTGAAAAGTGACTGCACTTACTTCAAACGAAGTCTTGCTTGTAGGAAGACACAGAGCCTGGAATTTAACTCCATTTCTGAAGGGAAACACACAGCATAGTTCTCATCCATGGATCACACTCTGTTTTAGAGCAAGAAGCACGCTCTTGCTTTCCAGAGTCTCTAAGACAGCAGGAAACGTGAGTGTGATGAGAACAAAAGAACGGTGTTTCCTACAGATACGGACAATATCTAGATCAACTCTGCTTCTGAAACTGATACAAAGCACTGGTCCTCTAACATACAATGCTTGTCAGTTAAGATGAGAAACATGTGAGCTTCGTGAACGATGTAGTTCATTTGAGCTGAAAAGTGACTGCCCTTACCTGAAATGAAGTAGTGCTTGTGGGAAGACACAGAGCCTGGGATTTAACTCCATTTCTGAAGGGAAATACACAGCATAGTTCTCATCCATGGATCACTCTCTGCTCTAGAGAAGAAGCACGCTCTTGCTTTCCACAGTCTCTAAGACAGCAGGAAAATTGAGTGTGATGAGAACAAAAGAACAGTGTTTCCTACACATACGGACCATATCTAGTTCAACTCTGCTTCTGAAACTGAAAGAAACCACAGGTCCTCTAACATCCAATGCTTGTCAGTTAAGATGAGAAACGTGTGAGCTTCATGAACGATGTAGTTCGTTTGAGTTGTAAAGTAACTGCCCTTACCAGAAACGAAGTCTTGATTGTAAGAACACTGAGAGCCTGGGATTTAACTCCATTTCTGAAGTGAAACACACAGCAGAGTTCTCATCCATTGATCACACGCTGCTTTACAGCAAGAAGCACGCTCTTGCTTTCCAGAGTCTCTAAGACAGCAGGAAACGTGAGAGTGATGAGAACAAAAGAATGGTGTTTCCTACACATACGGACCATATCTAGTCCAACTCTGCTTCTGAAACTGAAACAAAGCACTGGTCCTCTAACATCCAATGCTTGTCAGTTAAGATGAGAAACGTGTTAGCTTCGTGAACGGTGTAGTTTGTTTGAGCTGAAAAGTTACTGCCCTTACCTGAAATGAAGTCTTGATTGTAGGACGACACAGAGCATGGTATTTAACCCCATTTCTGAAGGGAAACACACAGCATAGTTCTCATCCATGGATCACACTCTGCTTTAAAGCCACAAGAACGCTCTTGCTTTCTAGATTCTCTAATAGAGCAGAAAACTTGAGTGTGCTCAGAACAAAAGATCAGTGTTTCCTACACATACAGACCATATCTAGTTCAACTCTGCTTCTGAAACTGAAAGAAACCACAGGTCCTCTAACATACAATGCTTGTCAGTTAAGATGAGAAACGTGTGAGCTTCGTGAACAATGTAGTTCATTTGAGCTGTAAGTAATTGCCCTTACCTGAAATGAAATCTTGATTGTAGGAACACTGAGAGCCTGGGATTTAACTCCATTTCTGAAGTGAAACACACAGCAGAGTTCTCATCCATGGATCACACTCTGTTTTAGAGCAAGAAGCACGCTCTTGCTTTCCAGATTCTCTTACACGGCAGGAAACGTGAGTGTGATGAGAACAAAAGAACGGTGTTACCGACACATATGGACCATATCTAGTCTAACTCTGCTTCTGAAACTGATACAAAGCACTGGTTCTCTAACATCCAATGCTTGTCAGTTAAGATGAGAAACGTGTTAGCTTCGTGAACAATGTAGTTCGTTTGAGCTGAAAAGTGACTGCCCTTACCTGAAACGAAGTCCTGATTGTAGGAAGACACAGAGCCGGGGCTTTAACTCCACTTCTGAAGGGAAACACACAGCATAGTTCTCATCCATGGATCACACTCTGCTTTAGAGCAAGAAGCACGCTCTTGCTATCCAGAGTCTCTAAGAAAACAGGACGTGAGTGTGATGAGAACAAAAGAACCGTGTTTCCTACACATACGGGCCTTATCTAGTTCAACTCTGCTTCTGAATCTGAGACAAACCACACGTCCTCTAACATCCAATGCTTGTCAGTTAAGATGAGAAACGTGTGAGCTTTGTGAACGATGTAGTTCGTTTGAGCTGTAAAGTAACTGCCCTTACCTGAAACGAAGTCTTGATTGTAGGAACACTGAGAGCCTGGGATTTAACTCCATTTCTGAAGTGAAACACACAGCATAGTTCTCGTCCATGGATCACACTCTGCTTTAGAGCAACAAGAACGCTCTTGCTTTCTAGATTCTCTAATACAGCAGGAAACTTGAGTGTGCTTAGAACAAAAGAACAGTGTTTCCTACACATACGGACCATATCTAGTTCAACTCTGCTTCTGAATCTGAAAGAAACCACAGGTCCTCTAACATTCAAATATTGTCAGTTCAGATCAGAAACTTGTGAGCTGCGTGAACGATGTAGTTCATTTGAGCTGGAAGTAACTGCCCTTACCTGAAAGGAAGTCTTGATTGTAGGAACACTGAGAACCTGGGATTTAACTCCATTTCTGAAGTGAAACACACAGCAGAGTTCTCATCCAGGGATCACACTCTGCTTTAAAGCAAGAAGCACGCTCTTGCTTTCCAGAGTCTCTTAGACGGCAGGACACGTGAGTGTGATGAGAACAAAAGGACGGTGTTACCTACACATACGGACCATATCTAGTCCAACTGTGCTTCTGAAACTGACACAAAGCACTGGTCCTCTAACATCAAATGCTTGTCAGTTAAGATGAGAAACGTGTGAGCTTCGTGAACGATGTAGTTCGTTTGAGCTGAAAAGTGACTGCCCTTACCTGAAACAAAGTAGTGCTTGTGGGAAGACACAGAGCCTGGGATTTAACTCGATTTCTGAAGGGAAACACACAGCATAGTTCTGATCCATGGATCACAATCTGCTTTCGAGCAACAAGAACGCTCTTGCTTTCTAGATTCTCTAATACAGCAGGAAACTTGAGTGTGATGAGAACAAAAGAACAGTGTTTCGTACATATACGGACCATATCTAGTTCAACTCTGCTTCTGAAACTGAAAGAAACCACAGGTCCTCTAACATCCAATGCTTGTCAGTTAAGATGAGAAACGTGTGAGCTTCGTGAACGATGTAGTTCGTTTGAGCTGAAAAGTGACTGCCCTTACTTGAAACACAGTAGTGCTTGTGGGATGACAAAGAGCCTGGGATTTAACTCGATTTCTGAAGGGAAACACACAGCATAGTTCTCATCCATGGATCACACTCTGCTTTAGAACAACAAGAACGCTCTTGCTTTCTAGATTCTCTAATAGAGCAGGAAACTTGAGTGTGCTCAGAACAAAAGAACAGTGTTTCCTACACATACGGACCATATCTAGTTCAACTCTGCTTCTGAAACTGAAAGAAACCACAGGTCCTCTAACATTCAATGCTTGTCAGTTAAGATCAGAAACGTGTGAGCTTCGTGAACGATGTAGTTCATTTGAGCTGAAAAGTGACTGCACTTACTTCAAACGAAGACTTGCTTGTAGGAAGACACAGAGCCTGGAATTTAACACCATTTCTGAAGGGAAACACATAGCATAGTTCTCATCCATGGATCACACTCTGTTTTAGAGCAAGAAGAACGCTCTTGCTTTCCAGAGTCTCTAAGACAGCAGGAAACGTGAGTGTGATGAGAACAAAAGAACGGTGTTTCCTACAGATACGGACAATATCTAGATCAACACTGCTTCTGAAACTGATACAAAGCACTGGTCCTCTAACATCCAATGCTTGTCAGTTAAGATGAGAAACATGTGAGCTTCGTGAACGATGTAGTTCATTTGAGCTGAAAAGTGACTGCCCTTACCTGAAACGAAGTAGTGCTTGTGGGAAGACACAGAGCCTGGGATTTAACTCCATTTCTGAAGGGAAATACTCAGCATAGTTCTCATCCATGGATCACTCTCTGCTCTAGAGAAGAAGCACGCTCTTGCTTTCCACAGTCTCTAAGACAGCAGGAAAATTGAGTGTGCTTAGAACAAAAGAACAGTGTTTCCTACACATACGGACCATATCTAGTTCAACTCTGCTTCTGAAACTGAAAGAAACCACAGGTCCTCTAACATCCAATGCTTGTCAGTTAAGATGAGAAACGTGTGAGCTTCATGAACGATGTAGTTCGTTTGAGTTGTAAAGTAACTGCCCTTACCAGAAACGAAGTCTTGATTGTAGGAACAGTGAGAGCCTGGGATTTAACTCCATTTCTGAAGTGAAACACACAGCAGAGTTCTCATCCATTGATCACACTCGGCTTTACAGCAAGAAGCACGCTCTTGCTTTCTAGATCTCTAAGACAGCAGGAAACGTGAGTGTGATGAGAACAAAAGAATGGTGTTTACTACACATACGGACCATATCTAGTCCAACTCTGCTTCTGAAACTGAAACAAAGCACTGGTCCTCTAACATCCAATGCTTGTCAGTTAAGATGAGAAACGTGTTAGCTTCGTGAACGATGTAGTTTGTTTGAGCTGAAAAGTTACTGCCCTTACCTGAAATGAAGTCTTGATTGTAGGACGACACAGAGCATGGTATTTAACCCCATTTCTGAGGGAAACACACAGCATAGTTCTCATCCATGGATCACACTCTGCTTTAAAGCCACAAGAACGCTCTTGCTTTCTAGATTCTCTAATAGAGCAGGAAACTTGAGTGTGCTCAGAACAAAAGATCAGTGTTTCCTACACATACAGACCATATATAGTTCACCTCTGCTTCTGAAACTGAAAGAAACCACAGGTCCTCTGACATTCAAATATTGTCAGTTCAGATCAGAAACATGTGAGCTGCGTGAACGATGTAGTTCATTTGAGCTGTAAGTATCTGCCCTTACCTGAAAGGAAGTCTTGATTGTAGGAACATTGAGAACCTGGGATTTAACTCCATTTCTGAAGTGAAACACACAGCAGAGTTCTCATCCATGGATCACACTCTGCTTTAAAGCAAGAAGCACGCTCTTGCTTTCCAGAGTCTCTTAGTCGGCAGGACACGTGAGTGTGATGAGAACAAAAGGACGGTGTTACCTACACATACGGACCATATCTAGTCCAACTGTGCTTCTGAAACTGACACAAAGCAATGGTCCTCTAACATCAAATGCTTGTCAGTTAAGATGAGAAACGTGTGAGCTTCGTGAACGATGTAGTTCGTTTGAGCTGAAAAGTGACTGCCCTTACCTGAAACACAGTAGTTCTTGTGGGAAGACAAAGAGCCTGGGATTTAACTCGATTTCTGAAGGGAAACACACAGCATAGTTCTCATCCATGGATCACACTCTGCTTTAGAGCAACAGGAATGCTCTTGCTTTCTAGATTCTCTAATAGAGCAGGAAACTTGAGTGTGCTCAGAACAAAAGAACAGTGTTTCCTACACATACGGACCATATCTAGTTCAACTCTGCTTCTGAAACTGAAAGAAACCACAGGTCCTCTAACATTCAATGCTTGTCAGTTAAGATCAGAAACGTGTGAGCTTCGTGAACGATGTAGTTCATTTGAGCTGAAAAGTGACTGCACTTACTTCAAACGAAGACTTGCTTGTAGGAAGGCACAGAGCCTGGAATTTAACACCATTTCTGAAGGGAAACACATAGCATAGTTCTCATTCATGGATCACACTCTGTTTTAGAGCAAGAAGAACGCTCTTGCTTTCCAGAGTCTCTAAGACAGCAGGAAACGTGAGTGTGATGAGAACAAAAGAACGGTGTTTCCTACAGATACGGACAATATCTAGATCAACTCTGCTTCTGAAACTGATACAAAGCCCTGGTCCTCTAACATCCAATGCTTGTCAGTTAAGATGAGAAACATGTGAGCTTCGTGAACGATGTAGTTCATTTGAGCTGAAAAGTGACTGCCCTTACCTGAAACGAAGTAGTGCTTGTGGGAAGACACAGAGCCTGGGATTTAACTCCATTTCTGAAGGGAAATACACAGCATAGTTCTCATCCATGGATCACTCTCTGCTCTAGAGAAGAAGCACGCTCTTGCTTTCCAGAGTCTCTAAGACAGCAGGAAACGTGAGTGTGCTTAGAACAAAAGAACAGTGTTTCCTACACATACGGACCATATCTAGTTCAACTCTGCTTCTGAATCTGAAAGAAACCACAGGTCCTCTAACATTCAAATATTGTCAGTTCAGATCAGAAACTTGTGAGCTGTGTGAACGATGTAGTTCACTTGAGCTGTAAGTAACTGCCCTTACCTGAAAGGAAGTCTTGATTGTAGGAACACTGAGAACCTGGGATTTAACTCCATTTCTGAAGTGAAACACCCAGCAGAGTTCTCATCCATGGATCACACTCTGCTTTAAAGCAAGAAGCACGCTCTTGCTTTCCAGAGTCTCTTAGACGGCAGTACACCTGAGTGTGATGAGAACAAAAGGACGGTGTTACCTACACATATACGTACCATATCTAGTCCAACTGTGCTTCTGAAACTGACACAAAGCACTGGTCCTCTAACATCAAATGCTTGTCAGTTAAGATGAGAAACGTGTGAGCTTCGTGAACGATGTAGTTCGTTTGAGCTGAAAAGTGACTGCCCTTACCTGAAACACAGTAGTGCTTGTGGGAAGACACAGAGCCTGGGATTTAACTCGATTTCTGAAGGGAAACACACAGCATAGTTCTCATCCATGGATCACACTCTGCTTTAGAGCAACAAGAATGCTCTTGCTTTCTAGATTCTCTAATACAGCAGGAAACTTGAGTGTGATGAGAACAAAAGAATAGTGTTTCGTACACATACGGACCATATCTAGTTCAACTCTGCTTCTGAAACTGAAAGAAACCACAGGTCCTCTAACATTGAATGCTTGTCAGTTAAGATGAGAAACGTGTGAGCTTCGTGAACAATGTAGTTCGTTTGAGCTGAAAATTGACTGCCCTTACCTGAAACACAGTAGTGCTTGCGGAAGACAAAGAGCCTGGGATTTAACTCGATTTCTGAAGGGAAACACACAGCATAGTTCTCATCCATGGATCACACTCTGCTTTAGAGCAACAAGAATGCTCTTGCTTTCTAGATTCTCCAATAGAGCAGGAAACTTGAGTGTGCTCAGAACAAAAGAACAGTGTTTCCTACACATACGGACCATATCTAGTTCAACTCTGCTTCTGAAACTGAAAGAAACCACAGGTCCTCTAACATTCAATGCTTGTCAGTTAAGATCAGAAACGTGTGAGCTTCGTGAACGATGTAGTTCATTTGAGCTGAAAAGTGACTGCACTTACTTCAAACGAAGACTTGCTTGTAGGAAGACACAGAGCCTGGAATTTAACACCATTTCTGAAGGGAAACACATAGCATAGTTCTCATCCATGGATCACACTCTGTTTTAGAGCAAGAAGAACGCTCTTGCTTTCCAGAGTCTAAGACAGCAGGAAACGTGAGTGTGATGAGAACAAAAGAACGGTGTTTCCTACAGATACGTACAATATCTAGATCAACTCTGCTTCTGAAACTGATACAAAGCACTGGTCCTCTAACATCCAATGCTTGTCAGTTAAGATGAGAAACATGTGAGCTTCGTGAACGATGTAGTTCATTTGAGCTGAAAAGTGACTGCCCTTACCTGAAACGAAGTAGTGATTGTGGGAAGACACAGAGCCTGGGATTTAACTCCATTTCTGAAGGGAAATACACAGCATAGTTCTCATCCATGGATCACTCTCTGCTCTAGAGAAGAAGCACGCTCTTGCTTTCCAGAGTCTCTAAGACAGCAGGAAACGTGAGTGTGATGAGAACAAAAGAACAGTGTTTCCTACACATACGGACCATATCTAGTCCAACTCTGCTTCTGAAACTGAAACAAAGCACTGGTCCTCTAACATCCAATGCTTGTCAGTTAAGATGAGAAACGTGTTAGCTTCGTGAACGATGTAGTTTGTTTGAGCTGAAAAGTTACTGCCCTTACCTGAAATGAAGTCTTGATTGTAGGACGACACAGAGCATGGTATTTAACCCCATTTCTGAGGGAAACACACAGCATAGTTCTCATCCATGGATCACACTCTGCTTTAAAGCCACAAGAACGCTCTTGCTTTCTAGATTCTCTAATAGGGCAGGAAACTTGAGTGTGCTCAGAACAAAAGATCAGTGTTTCCTACACATACAGACCATATCTAGTTCAACTCTGCTTCTGAAACTGAAAGAAACCACAGGTCTTCTAACATACAATGCTTGTCAGTTAAGATGAGAAACGTGTGAGCTTCGTGAACAATGTAGTTCATTTGAGCTGTAAGTAATTGCCCTTACCTGAAATGAAATCTTGATTGTAGGAACACTGAGAGCCTGGGATTTAACTCCATTTCTGAAGTGAAACACACAGCAGAGTTCTCATCCATGGATCACACTCTGTTTTAGAGCAAGAAGCACGCTCTTGCTTTCCAGATTCTCTTACACGGCAGGAAACGTGAGTGTGATGACAACAAAAGAATGGTGTTACCGACACATACGGACCATATCTAGTCTAACTCTGCTTCTGAAACTGATACAAAGCACTGGTTCTCTAACATCCAATGCTTGTCAGTTAAGATGAGAAACGTGTTAGCTTCGTGAACGATGTAGTTCGTTTGAGCTGAAAAGTGACTGCCCTTACCTGAAACGAAGTCCTGATTGTAGGAAGACACAGAGCCTGGGATTTAACTCCACTTCTGAAGGGAAACACACAGCATAGTTCTCATCCATGGATCACACTCTGCTTTAGAGCAAGAAGCACGCTCTTGCTATCCAGAGTCTCTAAGAAAACAGGAAACGTGAGTGTGATGAGTACAAAAGAACCGTGTTTCCTACACATACGGGCCTTATCTAGTTCAACTCTGCTTCTGAATCTGAGACAAACCACAGGTCCTCTAACATCCAATGCTTGTCAGTTAAGATGAGAAACGTGTGAGCTTCGTGAATGATGTAGTTCGTTTGAGCTGTAAAGTAACTGCCCTTACCTGAAATGAAATCTTGATTGTAGGAACACTGCGAGCCTGGGATTTAACTCCATTTCTGAAGTGAAACACACAGCAGAGTTCTCATCCATGGATCACACTCTGTTTTAGAGCAAGAAGCACGCTCTTGCTTTCCAGATTCTCTTACATGGCAGGAAAGGTGAGTGTGATGAGAACAAAAGAACGGTGTTACCGAAACATACGGACCATATCTAGTCTAACTCTTCTTCTGAAACTGATACAAAGCACTGGTTCTCTAACATCCAATGCTTGTCAGTTAAGATGAGAAACGTGTTAGCTTTGTGAATGATGTAGTTCGTTTGAGCTGAAAAGTGACTGCCCTTACCTGAAACAAAGTAGTGCTTGTGGGAAGACACAGAGCCTGGGATTTAACTCGATTTCTGAAGGGAAACACACAGCATAGTTCTGATCAATGGATCACAATCTGCTTTAGAGCAACAAGAACGCTCTTGCTTTCTAGATTCTCTAATACAGCAGGAAACTTGAGTGTGATGAGAACAAAAGAACAGTGTTTCGTACATATACGGACCATATCTAGTTCAACTCTGCTTCTGAAACTGAAAG
Organism: Onychomys leucogaster; assembly: GCA_949786385.1. Classification (NCBI taxonomy): domain Eukaryota; kingdom Metazoa; phylum Chordata; class Mammalia; order Rodentia; family Cricetidae; genus Onychomys; species Onychomys leucogaster. The sequence continues at coordinate 2,633,282 of CATKUP010000046.1, forward strand.
AAACCACAGGTCCTCTAACATCCAATGCTTGTCAGTTAAGATGAGAAACGTGTGAGCTTCGTGAACGATGTAGTTTGTTTGAGCTGAAAAGTGACTGCCCTTACTTGAAACACAGTAGTGCTTGTGGGATGACAAAGAGCCTGGGATTTAACTCGATTTCTGAAGGGAAACACACAGCATAGTTCTCATCCATGGATCACACTCTGCTTTAGAACAACAAGAACGCTCTTGCTTTCTAGATTCTCTAATAGAGCAGGAAACTTGATTGTGCTCAGAACAAAAGAACAGTGTTTCCTACACATACGGACCATATCTAGTTCAACTCTGCTTCTGAAACTGAAAGAAACCACAGGTCCTCTAACATTCAATGCTTGTCAGTTAAGATCAGAAACGTGTGAGCTTCGTGAACGATGTAGTTCATTTGAGGTGAAAAGTGACTGCACTTACTTCAAACGAAGACTTGCTTGTAGGAAGACACAGAGCCTGGAATTTAACACCATTTCTGAAGGGAAACACATAGCATAGTTCTCATCCATGGATCACACTCTGTTTTAGAGCAAGAAGAACGCTCTTGCTTTCCAGAGTCTCTAAGACAGCAGGAAACGTGAGTGTGATGAGAACAAAAGAACGGTGTTTCCTACAGATACGGACAATATCTAGATCAACACTGCTTCTGAAACTGATACAAAGCACTGGTCCTCTAACATCCAATGCTTGTCAGTTAAGATGAGAAACATGTGAGCTTCGTGAACGATGTAGTTCATTTGAGCTGAAAAGTGACTGCCCTTACCTGAAACGAAGTAGTGCTTGTGGGAAGACACAGAGCCTGGGATTTAACTCCATTTCTGAAGGGAAATACACAGCATAGTTCTCATCCATGGATCACTCTCTGCTCTAGAGAAGAAGCACGCTCTTGCTTTCCACAGTCTCTAAGACAGCAGGAAAATTGAGTGTGCTTAGAACAAAAGAACAGTGTTTCCTACACATACGGACCATATCTAGTTCAACTCTGCTTCTGAAACTGAAAGAAACCACAGGTCCTCTAACATCCAATGCTTGTCAGTTAAGATGAGAAACGTGTGAGCTTCATGAACGATGTAGTTCGTTTGAGTTGTAAAGTAACTGCCCTTACCAGAAACGAAGTCTTGATTGTAGGAACAGTGAGAGCCTGGGATTTAACTCCATTTCTGAAGTGAAACACACAGCAGAGTTCTCATCCATTGATCACACTCGGCTTTACAGCAAGAAGTACGCTCTTGCTTTCTAGATCTCTAAGACAGCAGGAAACGTGAGTGTGATGAGAACAAAAGAATGGTGTTTACTACACATACGGACCATATCTAGTCCAACTCTGCTTCTGAAACTGAAACAAAGCACTGGTCCTCTAACATCCAATGCTTGTCAGTTAAGATGAGAAACGTGTTAGCTTCGTGAACGATGTAGTTTGTTTGAGCTGAAAAGTTACTGCCCTTACCTGAAATGAAGTCTTGATTGTAGGACGACACAGAGCATGGTATTTAACCCCATTTCTGAGGGAAACACACAGCATAGTTCTCATCCATGGATCACACTCTGCTTTAAAGCCACAAGAACGCTCTTGCTTTCTAGATTCTCTAATAGAGCAGGAAACTTGAGTGTGCTCAGAACAAAAGATCAGTGTTTCCTACACATACAGACCATATATAGTTCACCTCTGCTTCTGAAACTGAAAGAAACCACAGGTCCTCTGACATTCAAATATTGTCAGTTCAGATCAGAAACATGTGAGCTGCGTGAACGATGTAGTTCATTTGAGCTGTAAGTATCTGCCCTTACCTGAAAGGAAGTCTTGATTGTAGGAACATTGAGAACCTGGGATTTAACTCCATTTCTGAAGTGAAACACACAGCAGAGTTCTCATCCATGGATCACACTCTGCTTTAAAGCAAGAAGCACGCTCTTGCTTTCCAGAGTCTCTTAGTCGGCAGGACACGTGAGTGTGATGAGAACAAAAGGACGGTGTTACCTACACATACGGACCATATCTAGTCCAACTGTGCTTCTGAAACTGACACAAAGCAATGGTCCTCTAACATCAAATGCTTGTCAGTTAAGATGAGAAACGTGTGAGCTTCGTGAACGATGTAGTTCGTTTGAGCTGAAAAGTGACTGCCCTTACCTGAAACACAGTAGTTCTTGTGGGAAGACAAAGAGCCTGGGATTTAACTCGATTTCTGAAGGGAAACACACAGCATAGTTCTCATCCATGGATCACACTCTGCTTTAGAGCAACAGGAATGCTCTTGCTTTCTAGATTCTCTAATAGAGCAGGAAACTTGAGTGTGCTCAGAACAAAAGAACAGTGTTTCCTACACATACGGACCATATCTAGTTCAACTCTGCTTCTGAAACTGAAAGAAACCACAGGTCCTCTAACATTCAATGCTTGTCAGTTAAGATCAGAAACGTGTGAGCTTCGTGAACGATGTAGTTCATTTGAGCTGAAAAGTGACTGCACTTACTTCAAACGAAGACTTGCTTGTAGGAAGGCACAGAGCCTGGAATTTAACACCATTTCTGAAGGGAAACACATAGCATAGTTCTCATTCATGGATCACACTCTGTTTTAGAGCAAGAAGAACGCTCTTGCTTTCCAGAGTCTCTAAGACAGCAGGAAACGTGAGTGTGATGAGAACAAAAGAACGGTGTTTCCTACAGATACGGACAATATCTAGATCAACTCTGCTTCTGAAACTGATACAAAGCCCTGGTCCTCTAACATCCAATGCTTGTCAGTTAAGATGAGAAACATGTGAGCTTCGTGAACGATGTAGTTCATTTGAGCTGAAAAGTGACTGCCCTTACCTGAAACGAAGTAGTGCTTGTGGGAAGACACAGAGCCTGGGATTTAACTCCATTTCTGAAGGGAAATACACAGCATAGTTCTCATCCATGGATCACTCTCTGCTCTAGAGAAGAAGCACGCTCTTGCTTTCCAGAGTCTCTAAGACAGCAGGAAACGTGAGTGTGCTTAGAACAAAAGAACAGTGTTTCCTACACATACGGACCATATCTAGTTCAACTCTGCTTCTGAATCTGAAAGAAACCACAGGTCCTCTAACATTCAAATATTGTCAGTTCAGATCAGAAACTTGTGAGCTGTGTGAACGATGTAGTTCACTTGAGCTGTAAGTAACTGCCCTTACCTGAAAGGAAGTCTTGATTGTAGGAACACTGAGAACCTGGGATTTAACTCCATTTCTGAAGTGAAACACACAGCAGAGTTCTCATCCATGGATCACACTCTGCTTTAAAGCAAGAAGCACGCTCTTGCTTTCCAGAGTCTCTTAGACGGCAGTACACCTGAGTGTGATGAGAACAAAAGGACGGTGTTACCTACACATATACGTACCATATCTAGTCCAACTGTGCTTCTGAAACTGACACAAAGCACTGGTCCTCTAACATCAAATGCTTGTCAGTTAAGATGAGAAACGTGTGAGCTTCGTGAACGATGTAGTTCGTTTGAGCTGAAAAGTGACTGCCCTTACCTGAAACACAGTAGTGCTTGTGGGAAGACACAGAGCCTGGGATTTAACTCGATTTCTGAAGGGAAACACACAGCATAGTTCTCATCCATGGATCACACTCTGCTTTAGAGCAACAAGAATGCTCTTGCTTTCTAGATTCTCTAATACAGCAGGAAACTTGAGTGTGATGAGAACAAAAGAATAGTGTTTCGTACACATACGGACCATATCTAGTTCAACTCTGCTTCTGAAACTGAAAGAAACCACAGGTCCTCTAACATTGAATGCTTGTCAGTTAAGATGAGAAACGTGTGAGCTTCGTGAACGATGTAGTTCGTTTGAGCTGAAAATTGACTGCCCTTACCTGAAACACAGTAGTGCTTGCGGAAGACAAAGAGCCTGGGATTTAACTCGATTTCTGAAGGGAAACACACAGCATAGTTCTCATCCATGGATCACACTCTGCTTTAGAGCAACAAGAATGCTCTTGCTTTCTAGATTCTCCAATAGAGCAGGAAACTTGAGTGTGCTCAGAACAAAAGAACAGTGTTTCCTACACATACGGACCATATCTAGTTCAACTCTGCTTCTGAAACTGAAAGAAACCACAGGTCCTCTAACATTCAATGCTTGTCAGTTAAGATCAGAAACGTGTGAGCTTCGTGAACGATGTAGTTCATTTGAGCTGAAAAGTGACTGCACTTACTTCAAACGAAGACTTGCTTGTAGGAAGACACAGAGCCTGGAATTTAACACCATTTCTGAAGGGAAACACATAGCATAGTTCTCATCCATGGATCACACTCTGTTTTAGAGCAAGAAGAACGCTCTTGCTTTCCAGAGTCTAAGACAGCAGGAAACGTGAGTGTGATGAGAACAAAAGAATGGTGTTTCCTACAGATACGTACAATATCTAGATCAACTCTGCTTCTGAAACTGATACAAAGCACTGGTCCTCTAACATCCAATGCTTGTCAGTTAAGATGAGAAACATGTGAGCTTCGTGAACGATGTAGTTCATTTGAGCTGAAAAGTGACTGCCCTTACCTGAAACGAAGTAGTGATTGTGGGAAGACACAGAGCCTGGGATTTAACTCCATTTCTGAAGGGAAATACACAGCATAGTTCTCATCCATGGATCACTCTCTGCTCTAGAGAAGAAGCACGCTCTTGCTTTCCAGAGTCTCTAAGACAGCAGGAAACGTGAGTGTGATGAGAACAAAAGTACAGTGTTTCCTACACATACGGACCATATCTAGTCCAACTCTGCTTCTGAAACTGAAACAAAGCACTGGTCCTCTAACATCCAATGCTTGTCAGTTAAGATGAGAAACGTGTTAGCTTCGTGAACGATGTAGTTTGTTTGAGATGAAAAGTTACTGCCCTTACCTGAAATGAAGTCTTGATTGTAGGACGACACAGAGCATGGTATTTAACCCCATTTCTGAGGGAAACACACAGCATAGTTCTCATCCATGGATCACACTCTGCTTTAAAGCCACAAGAACGCTCTTGCTTTCTAGATTCTCTAATAGGGCAGGAAACTTGAGTGTGCTCAGAACAAAAGATCAGTGTTTCCTACACATACAGACCATATCTAGTTCAACTCTGCTTCTGAAACTGAAAGAAACCACAGGTCTTCTAACATACAATGCTTGTCAGTTAAGATGAGAAACGTGTGAGCTTCGTGAACAATGTAGTTCATTTGAGCTGTAAGTAATTGCCCTTACCTGAAATGAAATCTTGATTGTAGGAACACTGAGAGCCTGGGATTTAACTCCATTTCTGAAGTGAAACACACAGCAGAGTTCTCATCCATGGATCACACTCTGTTTTAGAGCAAGAAGCACGCTCTTGCTTTCCAGATTCTCTTACACGGCAGGAAACGTGAGTGTGATGACAACAAAAGAATGGTGTTACCGACACATACGGACCATATCTAGTCTAACTCTGCTTCTGAAACTGATACAAAGCACTGGTTCTCTAACATCCAATGCTTGTCAGTTAAGATGAGAAACGTGTTAGCTTCTTGAACGATGTAGTTCGTTTGAGCTGAAAAGTGACTGCCCTTACCTGAAACGAAGTCCTGATTGTAGGAAGACACAGAGCCGGGGATTTAACTCCACTTCTGAAGGGAAACACACAGCATAGTTCTCATCCATGGATCACACTCTGCTTTAGAGCAAGAAGCACGCTCTTGCTATCCAGAGTCTCTAAGAAAACAGGAAACGTGAGTGTGATGAGTACAAAAGAACCGTGTTTCCTACACATACGGGCCTTATCTAGTTCAACTCTGCTTCTGAATCTGAGACAAACCACAGGTCCTCTAACATCCAATGCTTGTCAGTTAAGATGAGAAACGTGTGAGCTTCGTGAATGATGTAGTTCGTTTGAGCTGTAAAGTAACTGCCCTTACCTGAAATGAAATCTTGATTGTAGGAACACTGAGAGCCTGGGATTTAACTCCATTTCTGAAGTGAAACACACAGCAGAGTTCTCATCCATGGATCACACTCTGTTTTAGAGCAAGAAGCACGCTCTTGCTTTCCAGATTCTCTTACATGGCAGGAAAGGTGAGTGTGATGAGAACAAAAGAACGGTGTTACCGACACATACGGACCATATCTAGTCTAACTCTTCTTCTGAAACTGATACAAAGCACTGGTTCTCTAACATCCAATGCTTGTCAGTTAAGATGAGAAACGTGTTAGCTTTGTGAATGATGTAGTTCGTTTGAGCTGAAAAGTGACTGCCCTTACCTGAAACAAAGTAGTGCTTGTGGGAAGACACAGAGCCTGGGATTTAACTCGATTTCTGAAGGGAAACACACAGCATAGTTCTGATCAATGGATCACAATCTGCTTTAGAGCAACAAGAACGCTCTTGCTTTCTAGATTCTCTAATACAGCAGGAAACTTGAGTGTGATGAGAACAAAAGAACAGTGTTTCGTACATATACGGACCATATCTAGTTCAACTCTGCTTCTGAAACTGAAAGAAACCACAGGTCCTCTAACATCCAATGCTTGTCAGTTAAGATGAGAAACGTGTGAGCTTCGTGAACGATGTAGTTCGTTTGAGCTGAAAAGTGACTGCCCTTACTTGAAACACAGTAGTGCTTGTGGGATGACAAAGAGCCTGGGATTTAACTCGATTTCTGAAGGGAAACACACAGCATAGTTCTCATCCATGGATCACACTCTGCTTTAGAACAACAAGAACGCTCTTGCTTTCTAGATTCTCTAATAGAGCAGGAAACTTGATTGTGCTCAGAACAAAAGAACAGTGTTTCCTACACATACGGACCATATCTAGTTCAACTCTGCTTCTGAAACTGAAAGAAACCACAGGTCCTCTAACATTCAATGCTTGTCAGTTAAGATCAGAAACGTGTGAGCTTCGTGAACGATGTAGTTCATTTGAGGTGAAAAGTGACTGCACTTACTTCAAACGAAGACTTGCTTGTAGGAAGACACAGAGCCTGGAATTTAACACCATTTCTGAAGGGAAACACATAGCATAGTTCTCATCCATGGATCACACTCTGTTTTAGAGCAAGAAGAACGCTCTTGCTTTCCAGAGTCTCTAAGACAGCAGGAAACGTGAGTGTGATGAGAACAAAAGAACGGTGTTTCCTACAGATACGGACAATATCTAGATCAACACTGCTTCTGAAACTGATACAAAGCACTGGTCCTCTAACATCCAATGCTTGTCAGTTAAGATGAGAAACATGTGAGCTTCGTGAACGATGTAGTTCATTTGAGCTGAAAAGTGACTGCCCTTACCTGAAACGAAGTAGTGCTTGTGGGAAGACACAGAGCCTGGGATTTAACTCCATTTCTGAAGGGAAATACACAGCATAGTTCTCATCCATGGATCACTCTCTGCTCTAGAGAAGAAGCACGCTCTTGCTTTCCACAGTCTCTAAGACAGCAGGAAAATTGAGTGTGCTTAGAACAAAAGAACAGTGTTTCCTACACATACGGACCATATCTAGTTCAACTCTGCTTCTGAAACTGAAAGAAACCACAGGTCCTCTAACATCCAATGCTTGTCAGTTAAGATGAGAAACGTGTGAGCTTCATGAACGATGTAGTTCGTTTGAGTTGTAAAGTAACTGCCCTTACCAGAAACGAAGTCTTGATTGTAGGAACAGTGAGAGCCTGGGATTTAACTCCATTTCTGAAGTGAAACACACAGCAGAGTTCTCATCCATTGATCACACTCGGCTTTACAGCAAGAAGCACGCTCTTGCTTTCTAGATCTCTAAGACAGCAGGAAACGTGAGTGTGATGAGAACAAAAGAATGGTGTTTACTACACATACGGACCATATCTAGTCCAACTCTGCTTCTGAAACTGAAACAAAGCACTGGTCCTCTAACATCCAATGCTTGTCAGTTAAGATGAGAAACGTGTTAGCTTCGTGAACGATGTAGTTTGTTTGAGCTGAAAAGTTACTGCCCTTACCTGAAATGAAGTCTTGATTGTAGGACGACACAGAGCATGGTATTTAACCCCATTTCTGAGGGAAACACACAGCATAGTTCTCATCCATGGATCACACTCTGCTTTAAAGCCACAAGAACGCTCTTGCTTTCTAGATTCTCTAATAGAGCAGGAAACTTGAGTGTGCTCAGAACAAAAGATCAGTGTTTCCTACACATACAGACCATATATAGTTCACCTCTGCTTCTGAAACTGAAAGAAACCACAGGTCCTCTGACATTCAAATATTGTCAGTTCAGATCAGAAACATGTGAGCTGCGTGAACGATGTAGTTCATTTGAGCTGTAAGTATCTGCCCTTACCTGAAAGGAAGTCTTGATTGTAGGAACATTGAGAACCTGGGATTTAACTCCATTTCTGAAGTGAAACACACAGCAGAGTTCTCATCCATGGATCACACTCTGCTTTAAAGCAAGAAGCACGCTCTTGCTTTCCAGAGTCTCTTAGTCGGCAGGACACGTGAGTGTGATGAGAACAAAAGGACGGTGTTACCTACACATACGGACCATATCTAGTCCAACTGTGCTTCTGAAACTGACACAAAGCAATGGTCCTCTAACATCAAATGCTTGTCAGTTAAGATGAGAAACGTGTGAGCTTCGTGAACGATGTAGTTCGTTTGAGCTGAAAAGTGACTGCACTTACCTGAAACACAGTAGTTCTTGTGGGAAGACAAAGAGCCTGGGATTTAACTCGATTTCTGAAGGGAAACACACAGCATAGTTCTCATCCATGGATCAGACTCTGCTTTAGAGCAACAGGAATGCTCTTGCTTTCTAGATTCTCTAATAGAGCAGGAAACTTGAGTGTGCTCAGAACAAAAGAACAGTGTTTCCTACACATACGGACCATATCTAGTTCAACTCTGCTTCTGAAACTGAAAGAAACCACAGGTCCTCTAACATTCAATGCTTGTCAGTTAAGATCAGAAACGTGTGAGCTTCGTGAACGATGTAGTTCATTTGAGCTGAAAAGTGACTGCACTTACTTCAAACAAAGACTTGCTTGTAGGAAGACACAGAGCCTGGAATTTAACACCATTTCTGAAGGGAAACACATAGCATAGTTCTCATCCATGGATCACACTCTGTTTTAGAGCAAGAAGAACGCTCTTGCTTTCCAGAGTCTCTAAGACAGCAGGAAACGTGAGTGTGATGAGAACAAAAGAACGGTGTTTCCTACAGATACGGACAATATCTAGATCAACTCTGCTTCTGAAACTGATACAAAGCCCTGGTCCTCTAACATCCAATGCTTGTCAGTTAAGATGAGAAACATGTGAGCTTCGTGAACGATGTAGTTCATTTGAGCTGAAAAGTGACTGCCCTTACCTGAAACGAAGTAGTGCTTGTGGGAAGACACAGAGCCTGGGATTTAACTCCATTTCTGAAGGGAAATACACAGCATAGTTCTCATCCATGGATCACTCTCTGCTCTAGAGAAGAAGCACGCTCTTGCTTTCCAGAGTCTCTAAGACAGCAGGAAACGTGAGTGTGCTTAGAACAAAAGAACAGTGTTTCCTACACATACGGACCATATCTAGTTCAACTCTGCTTCTGAATCTGAAAGAAACCACAGGTCCTCTAACATTCAAATATTGTCAGTTCAGATCAGAAACTTGTGAGCTGTGTGAACGATGTAGTTCACTTGAGCTGTAAGTAACTGCCCTTACCTGAAAGGAAGTCTTGATTGTAGGAACACTGAGAACCTGGGATTTAACTCCATTTCTGAAGTGAAACACACAGCAGAGTTCTCATCGATGGATCACACTCTGCTTTAAAGCAAGAAGCACGCTCTTGCTTTCCAGAGTCTCTTAGACGGCAGTACACCTGAGTGTGATGAGAACAAAAGGACGGTGTTACCTACACATATACGTACCATATCTAGTCCAACTGTGCTTCTGAAACTGACACAAAGCACTGGTCCTCTAACATCAAATGCTTGTCAGTTAAGATGAGAAACGTGTGAGCTTCGTGAACGATGTAGTTCGTTTGAGCTGAAAAGTGACTGCCCTTACCTGAAACACAGTAGTGCTTGTGGGAAGACACAGAGCCTGGGATTTAACTCGATTTCTGAAGGGAAACACACAGCATAGTTCTCATCCATGGATCACACTCTGCTTTAGAGCAACAAGAACGCTCTTGCTTTCTAGATTCTCTAATACAGCAGGAAACTTGAGTGTGATGAGAACAAAAGAATAGTGTTTCGTACACATACGGACCATATCTAGTTCAACTCTGCTTCTGAAACTGAAAGAAACCACAGGTCCTCTAACATCCAATGCTTGTCAGTTAAGATGAGAAACGTGTGAGCTTCGTGAACGATGTAGTTCGTTTGAGCTGAAAAGTGACTGCCCTTACCTGAAACACAGTAGTGCTTGCGGAAGACAAAGAGCCTGGGATTTAACTCGATTTCTGAAGGGAAACACACAGCATAGTTCTCATCCATGGATCACACTCTGCTTTAGAGCAACAAGAATGCTCTTGCTTTCTAGATTCTCCAATAGAGCAGGAAACTTGAGTGTGCTCAGAACAAAAGAACAGTGTTTCCTACACATACGGACCATATCTAGTTCAACTCTGCTTCTGAAACTGAAAGAAACCACAGGTCCTCTAACATTCAATGCTTGTCAGTTAAGATCAGAAACGTGTGAGCTTCGTGAACGATGTAGTTCATTTGAGCTGAAAAGTGACTGCACTTACTTCAAACGAAGACTTGCTTGTAGGAAGACACAGAGCCTGGAATTTAACACCATTTCTGAAGGGAAACACATAGCATAGTTCTCATCCATGGATCACACTCTGTTTTAGAGCAAGAAGAACGCTCTTGCTTTCCAGAGTCTAAGACAGCAGGAAACGTAAGTGTGATGAGAACAAAAGAACGGTGTTTCCTACAGATACGTACAATATCTAGATCAACTCTGCTTCTGAAACTGATACAAAGCACTGGTCCTCTAACATCCAATGCTTGTCAGTTAAGATGAGAAACATGTGAGCTTCGTGAACGATGTAGTTCATTTGAGCTGAAAAGTGACTGCCCTTACCTGAAACGAAGTAGTGATTGTGGGAAGACACAGAGCCTGGGATTTAACTCCATTTCTGAAGGGAAATACACAGCATAGTTCTCATCCATGGATCACTCTCTGCTCTAGAGAAGAAGCACGCTCTTGCTTTCCAGAGTCTCTAAGACAGCAGGAAACGTGAGTGTGATGAGAACAAAAGAACAGTGTTTCCTACACATACGGACCATATCTAGTCCAACTCTGCTTCTGAAACTGAAACAAAGCACTGGTCCTCTAACATCCAATGCTTGTCAGTTAAGATGAGAAACGTGTTAGCTTCGTGAACGATGTAGTTTGTTTGAGCTGAAAAGTTACTGCCCTTACCTGAAATGAAGTCTTGATTGTAGGACGACACAGAGCATGGTATTTAACCCCATTTCTGAGGGAAACACACAGCATAGTTCTCATCCATGGATCACACTCTGCTTTAAAGCCACAAGAACGCTCTTGCTTTCTAGATTCTCTAATAGGGCAGGAAACTTGAGTGTGCTCAGAACAAAAGATCAGTGTTTCCTACACATACAGACCATATCTAGTTCAACTCTGCTTCTGAAACTGAAAGAAACCACAGGTCTTCTAACATACAATGCTTGTCAGTTAAGATGAGAAACGTGTGAGCTTCGTGAACAATGTAGTTCATTTGAGCTGTAAGTAATTGCCCTTACCTGAAATGAAATCTTGATTGTAGGAACACTGAGAGCCTGGGATTTAACTCCATTTCTGAAGTGAAACACACAGCAGAGTTCTCATCCATGGATCACACTCTGTTTTAGAGCAAGAAGCACGCTCTTGCTTTCCAGATTCTCTTACACGGCAGGAAACGTGAGTGTGATGACAACAAAAGAATGGTGTTACCGACACATACGGACCATATCTAGTCTAACTCTGCTTCTGAAACTGATACAAAGCACTGGTTCTCTAACATCCAATGCTTGTCAGTTAAGATGAGAAACGTGTTAGCTTCGTGAACGATGTAGTTCGTTTGAGCTGAAAAGTGACTGCCCTTACCTGAAACGAAGTCCTGATTGTAGGAAGACACAGAGCCGGGGATTTAACTCCACTTCTGAAGGGAAACACACAGCATAGTTCTCATCCATGGATCACACTCTGCTTTAGAGCAAGAAGCACGCTCTTGCTATCCAGAGTCTCTAAGAAAACAGGAAACGTGAGTGTGATGAGTACAAAAGAACCGTGTTTCCTACACATACGGGCCTTATCTAGTTCAACTCTGCTTCTGAATCTGAGACAAACCACAGGTCCTCTAACATCCAATGCTTGTCAGTTAAGATGAGAAACGTGTGAGCTTCGTGAATGATGTAGTTCGTTTGAGCTGTAAAGTAACTGCCCTTACCTGAAATGAAATCTTGATTGTAGGAACACTGAGAGCCTGGGATTTAACTCCATTTCTGAAGTGAAACACACAGCAGAGTTCTCATCCATGGATCACACTCTGTTTTAGAGCAAGAAGCACGCTCTTGCTTTCCAGATTCTCTTACATGGCAGGAAAGGTGAGTGTGATGAGAACAAAAGAACGGTGTTACCGACACATACGGACCATATCTAGTCTAACTCTTCTTCTGAAACTGATACAAAGCACTGGTTCTCTAACATCCAATGCTTGTCAGTTAAGATGAGAAACGTGTTAGCTTTGTGAATGATGTAGTTCGTTTGAGCTGAAAAGTGTCTGCCCTTACCTGAAACGAAGTCCTGATTGTAGGAAGACACAGAGCCAGGGCTTTAACTCCACTTCTGAAGGGTAACACACAGCATAGTTCTCATCCATGGATCACACTCTGCTTTAGAGCAAGAAGCACGCTCTTGCTATCCAGAGTCTCTAAGAAAACAGGAAACGTGAGTGTGATGAGAACAAAGGAACCGTGTTTCCTACACATACAGGCCTTATCTAGTTCAACTCTGCTTCTGAATCTGAGACAAACCACAGGTCCTCTAACATCCAATGCTTGTCAGTTAAGATGAGAAACGTGTGAGCTTCGTGAACGATGATGTAGTTCCTTTGAGCTGTAAAGTAACTGCCCTTACCTGAAACGAAGTCTTGATTATAGGAACACTGAGAGCCTGGGATTTAACTCCATTTCTGAAGTGAAACACACAGCAGAGTTCTCATCCATTGATCACACTCTGCTTTAGAGCAAGAAGCACGCTCTTGCTTTCCAGAGTCTCTAATACAGCAGGAAACCTGAGTGTGGTGAGAACAAAAGAACGGTGTTTCCTACATATACAGACCATATCTAGTCCAACTCTGCTTCTGAAACTGATACAAAGCACAAGTCCTCTAACATACACTGCTTGTCAGTTAAGATGAGAAACGTGTGAGCTTCATGAACAATGTAGTTCATTTGAGCTGTAAGTAATTGCCCTTACCTGAAATGAAATCTTTTTTGTAGGAAACCTGAGAGCTTGGGATTTAACTCCATTTCTGAAGTGAAACACACAGCAGAGTTCCCATCCATTGATCGCAAGCTTCTTTAGAGCAAGAAGCATGCTCTTGCTTTCCAGAGTCTCTAAGACAGCAGGAAATGTGAGTGTGATGAGAACAAAAGAATGGTGTTTCCTACACTTATGGACCATATCTAGTCCAACTCTGCTTCTGAAACTGATACAAAGCACTGGTCCTCTAACATCCAATGCTTGTCAGTTAAGATGAGAAACGTGTGAGCTTCGTGAAAGATGTAGTTCGTTTGAGCTAAAAAGTGACTGCCCTAACTGAAACAAAGTAGTGCTTGTGGGAAGACACAGAGCCTGGGATTTAACTCGATTTCTGAAGGGAAACACACAGCATAGTTCTCATCCATGGATCACACTCTGCTTTAGAGCAACAAGAACGCTCTTGCTTTCTAGATTCTCTAATACAGCAGGAAACTTGAGTGTGCTCAGAACAAAAGAACAGTGTTTCCTACACATACGGACCATATCTAGTTCAACTCTGCTTCTGAAACTGAAAGAAACCACATGTCCACTAACATTCAATGCTTGTCCGTTAAGATGAGAAACATGTGAGCTTCGTGAACGATGTAGTTCATTTGAGCTGAAAAGTGACTGCCCTTACCTGAAATGAAGTAGTGCTTGTGGGAAGACACAGAGCCTGGGATTGAACGCCATTTCTGAAGGGAAACACACAGCATAGTTCTCATCCATGGATCACTCTCTGCCCTAGAGGAAGAAGCACGCTCTTGCTTTCCAGAGTCTCTAAGACAGCAGGAAACGTGAGTGTGATGAGAACAAAAGAACGGTGATTCCTACACATACGGACCATATCTAGTTCAACTCTGCTTCTGAAACTGAAAGAAACCACAGGTCCTCTAACATCCAATGCTTGTCAGTTAAGATGAGAAACGTGTGAGCTTCGTGAACGATGTAGTTCGTTTGAGCTGTAAAGTAACTTCCCTTACATGAAACGAAGTCTTGATTGTAGGAACACTGAGAGCCTGGGATTTAACTCCATTTCTGAAGTGAACCATACAGCAGAGTTCTCATCCATTGATCACACTCTGCTTTAGATCAAGAAGCATGCTCTTGCTTTCCAGAGTCTCTAAGACAGCAGGAAACCTGAGTGTGATGAGAACAAAAGAACGGTGTTTCCTACACATACGGACGATATCTATTCCAACTCTGCTTCTGAAATTGATACAAAGCACTGGTTCTCTAACGTCCAATGCTTGTCAGTTAATATGAGAAACGTGTTAGCTTCATGAACAATATACATCCTTTGAGCTGAAAAGTGACTGCCCTCACCTGAAACGAAGTCTTGATTGTAGGAAGACACAGAGCCTGGTATTTAACCCCATTTCTGAAGTGAAACACACAGCATATTTCTCATCCATGGATCACACTCTGCTTTAGAGCAACTAGAACGCTCTTGCTTTCAAGATTCTCTAATACAGCAGGAAACTTGAGTGTGCTCACAACAAAAGAACAGTGTTTCCTACACATACAGACCATATCTCATTCAACTCTGCTTCTGAAACTGAAAGAAACCACAGGTCCTCTAACATTCAATGCTTGTCCGTTAAGATGAGAAACATGTGAGCTTCGTGAACGATGTAGTTCGTTTGAGCTGAAAAGTGACTGCCCTTACCTGAAACGAAGTAGTGCTTGTGGGAAGACACAGAGCCTGGGATTTAACTCGATTTATGAAGGGAAACACACAGCATAGTTCTCATCCATTGATCACACTCTGCTTTACAGCAAGAAGAACGCTCTTGCTTTCCAGAGTCTCTAAGACAGCAGGAAACGTGAGTGTGATGAGAACAAAAGAACGGTGATTCCTACACATACGGACCATATCTGGTTCAACTCTGCTTCTGAAACTGATACAAAGCACAAGTCCTCTAACATACACTGCTTGTCAGTTAAGATGAGAAACGTGTGAGCTTCATGAACAATGTTGTTCATTTGAGCTGTAAGTAATTGCCCTTACCTGAAATGAAATCTTTTTTGTAGGAAACCTGAGAGCTTGGGATTTAACTCCATTTCTGAAGTGAAACACACAGCAGAGTTCCCATCCATTGATCGCAAGCTTCTTTAGAGCAAGAAGCATGCTCTTGCTTTCCAGAGTCTCTAAGACAGCAGGAAATGTGAGTGTGATGAGAACAAAAGAATGGTGTTTCCTACACATATGGACCATATCTAGTCCAACTCTGCTTCTGAAACTGATACAAAGCACTGGTCCTCTAACATCCAATGCTTGTCAGTTAAGATGAGAAACGTGTGAGCTTCGTGAAAGATGTAGTTCGTTTGAGCTAAAAAGTGACTGCCCTAACTGAAACAAAGTAGTGCTTGTGGGAAGACACAGAGCCTGGGATTTAACTCGATTTCTGAAGGGAAACACACAGCATAGTTCTCATCCATGGATCACACTCTGCTTTAGAGCAACAAGAACGCTCTTGCTTTCTAGATTCTCTAATACAGCAGGAAACTTGAGTGTGCTCAGAACAAAAGAACAGTGTTTCCTACACATACGGACCATATCTAGTTCAACTCTGCTTCTGAAACTGAAAGAAACCACATGTCCACTAACATTCAATGCTTGTCCGTTAAGATGAGAAACATGTGAGCTTCGTGAACGATGTAGTTCATTTGAGCTGAAAAGTGACTGCCCTTACCTGAAATGAAGTAGTGCTTGTGGGAAGACACAGAGCCTGGGATTGAACGCCATTTCTGAAGGGAAACACACAGCATAGTTCTCATCCATGGATCACTCTCTGCCCTAGAGGAAGAAGCACGCTCTTGCTTTCCAGAGTCTCTAAGACAGCAGGAAACGTGAGTGTGATGAGAACAAAAGAACGGTGATTCCTACACATACAGACCATATCTAGTTCAACTCTGCTTCTGAAACTGAAAGAAACCACAGGTCCTCTAACATCCAATGCTTGTCAGTTAAGATGAGAAACGTGTGAGCTTCGTGAACGATGTAGTTCGTTTGAGCTGTAAAGTAACTTCCCTTACATGAAACGAAGTCTTGATTGTAGGAACACTGAGAGCCTGGGATTTAACTCCATTTCTGAAGTGAACCATACAGCAGAGTTCTCATCCATTGATCACACTCTGCTTTAGATCAAGAAGCATGCTCTTGCTTTCCAGAGTCTCTAAGACAGCAGGAAACCTGAGTGTGATGAGAACAAAAGAACGGTGTTTCCTACACATACGGACGATATCTATTCCAACTCTGCTTCTGAAATTGATACAAAGCACTGGTTCTCTAACATCCAATGCTTGTCAGTTAATATGAGAAACGTGTTAGCTTCATGAACAATATACATCCTTTGAGCTGAAAAGTGACTGCCCTCACATGAAACGAAGTCTTGATTGTAGGAAGACACAGAGCCTGGTATTTAACCCCATTTCTGAAGTGAAACACACAGCATATTTCTCATCCATGGATCACACTCTGCTTTAGAGCAACTAGAACGCTCTTGCTTTCAAGATTCTCTAATACAGCAGGAAACTTGAGTGTGCTCACAACAAAAGAACAGTGTTTCCTACACATACGGACCATATCTCATTCAACTCTGCTTCTGAAACTGAAAGAAACCACAGGTCCTCTAACATTCAATGCTTGTCCGTTAAGATGAGAAACATGTGAGCTTCGTGAACGATGTAGTTCGTTTGAGCTGAAAAGTGACTGCCCTTACCTGAAACGAAGTAGTGCTTGTGGGAAGACACAGAGCCTGGGATTTAACTCGATTTATGAAGGGAAACACACAGCATAGTTCTCATCCATTGATCACACTCTGCTTTACAGCAAGAAGAACGCTCTTGCTTTCCAGAGTCTCTAAGACAGCAGGAAACGTGAGTGTGATGAGAACAAAAGAACGGTGATTCCTACACATACGGACCATATCTGGTTCAACTCTGCTTCTGAAACTGAAAGAAACCACAGGTCCTCTAACATCCAATGCTTGTCAGTTAAGATGAGAAATGTGTGAGCTTCGTGAACGATGTAGTTCATTTGAGCTATAAAGTAACTGCCCTTACCTGAAACGAAGTCTTGATTGTAGGAACACTGAGAGCCTGGGATTTAACTCCATTTCTGAAGTGAAACACATAGCAGAGTTCTCATCCATTGATCACACTCTGCTTTAGATCAAGAAGCATGCTCTTGCTTTCCAGAGTCTCTAAGACAGCAGGATACCTGAGTGTGATGAGAACAAAAGAACGTTGTTTCCTACACATACGGACGATATCTAGTCCAACTCTGCTTCTGAAACTGATACAAAGCA
Source organism: Onychomys leucogaster (assembly GCA_949786385.1). Taxonomy (NCBI): domain Eukaryota; kingdom Metazoa; phylum Chordata; class Mammalia; order Rodentia; family Cricetidae; genus Onychomys; species Onychomys leucogaster. Next base: position 2,651,103 of record CATKUP010000046.1, read on the forward strand.
CTGGTCCTCTAACATCCAATGCTTGTCAGCTAATATGAGAAACGTGTTAGCTTCATGAACGATATACTTCCTTTGAGCTGAAAAGTGACTGCCCTCACCTGAAACGAAGTCTTGATTGTAGGAAGACACAGAGCCTGGTATTTAACCATTTTCTGAAGGGAAACACACAGCATAGTTCTCATCCATGGATCACTCTCTGCTCTAGAGGAAGAAGCACGCTCTTGCTTTCCAGAGTCTCTAAGACAGCAGGAAACGTGAGTATGATGAGAACAAAAGAACAGTGTTTCCTACACATACGGACCATATCTAGTTCAACTCTGCTTCTGAAACTGAAAGAAACCACAGGTCCTCTAACATCCAATGCTTGTCAGTTAAGATGAGAAACGCGTGAGCTTCGTGAATGATGTAGTTCCTTTCAGCTGTAAAGTAACTGCCCTTACCTGAAACGAAGTCTTGATTGTAGGAACACTGAGAGCCTGGGATTTAACTCCATTTCTGAAGTGAAACACACAGCAGAGTTCTCATCCATTGATCACACTCTGCTTTAGAGCAAGAAGCACGCTCTTGCTTTCCAGAGTCTCTAATACAGCAAGAAACCTGAGTGTGATGAGAACAAAAGAACGGTGTTTCCTACACATACAGACCATATCTAGTCCAACTCTACTTCTGAAACTGATACAAAGCACAAGTCCTCTAACATCCACTGCTTGTCACTTAAGATGAGAAACGTGTGAGCTTCGTGAACGATGTAGTTCGTTTGAGCTGAAAAGTGACTGCCCTTACCTGAAACGAAGTCCTGATTGTAGGAAGACACAGAGCCGGGGATTTAACTCCACTTCTGAAGGGAAACACACAGCATAGTTCTCATCCATGGATCACACTCTGCTTTAGAGCAAGAAGCACGCTCTTGCTATCCAGAGTCTCTAAGAAAACAGGAAACGTGAGTGTGATGAGTACAAAAGAACCGTGTTTCCTACACATACGGGCCTTATCTAGTTCAACTCTGCTTCTGAATCTGAGACAAACCACAGGTCCTCTAACATCCAATGCTTGTCAGTTAAGATGAGAAACGTGTGAGCTTCGTGAATGATGTAGTTCGTTTGAGCTGTAAAGTAACTGCCCTTACCTGAAATGAAATCTTGATTGTAGGAACACTGAGAGCCTGGGATTTAACTCCATTTCTGAAGTGAAACACACAGCAGAGTTCTCATCCATGGATCACACTCTGTTTTAGAGCAAGAAGCACGCTCTTGCTTTCCAGATTCTCTTACATGGCAGGAAAGGTGAGTGTGATGAGAACAAAAGAACGGTGTTACCGACACATACGGACCATATCTAGTCTAACTCTTCTTCTGAAACTGATACAAAGCACTGGTTCTCTAACATCCAATGCTTGTCAGTTAAGATGAGAAACGTGTTAGCTTTGTGAATGATGTAGTTCGTTTGAGCTGAAAAGTGACTGCCCTTACCTGAAACGAAGTCCTGATTGTAGGAAGACACAGAGCCAGGGCTTTAACTCCACTTCTGAAGGGTAACACACAGCATAGTTCTCATCCATGGATCACACTCTGCTTTAGAGCAAGAAGCACGCTCTTGCTATCCAGAGTCTCTAAGAAAACAGGAAACGTGAGTGTGATGAGAACAAAGGAACCGTGTTTCCTACACATACAGGCCTTATCTAGTTCAACTCTGCTTCTGAATCTGAGACAAACCACAGGTCCTCTAACATCCAATGCTTGTCAGTTAAGATGAGAAACGTGTGAGCTTCGTGAACGATGATGTAGTTCCTTTGAGCTGTAAAGTAACTGCCCTTACCTGAAACGAAGTCTTGATTATAGGAACACTGAAAGCCTGGGATTTAACTCCATTTCTGAAGTGAAACACACAGCAGAGTTCTCATCCATTGATCACACTCTGCTTTAGAGCAAGAAGCACGCTCTTGCTTTCCAGAGTCTCTAATACAGCAGGAAACCTGAGTGTGGTGAGAACAAAAGAACGGTGTTTCCTACATATACAGACCATATCTAGTCCAACTCTGCTTCTGAAACTGATACAAAGCACAAGTCCTCTAACATACACTGCTTGTCAGTTAAGATGAGAAACGTGTGAGCTTCATGAACAATGTAGTTCATTTGAGCTGTAAGTAATTGCCCTTACCTGAAATGAAATCTTTTTTGTAGGAAACCTGAGAGCTTGGGATTTAACTCCATTTCTGAAGTGAAACACACAGCAGAGTTCCCATCCATTGATCGCAAGCTTCTTTAGAGCAAGAAGCATGCTCTTGCTTTCCAGAGTCTCTAAGACAGCAGGAAATGTGAGTGTGATGAGAACAAAAGAATGGTGTTTCCTACACTTATGGACCATATCTAGTCCAACTCTGCTTCTGAAACTGATACAAAGCACTGATCCTCTAACATCCAATGCTTGTCAGTTAAGATGAGAAACGTGTGAGCTTCGTGAAAGATGTAGTTCGTTTGAGCTAAAAAGTGACTGCCCTAACTGAAACAAAGTAGTGCTTGTGGGAAGACACAGAGCCTGGGATTTAACTCGATTTCTGAAGGGAAACACACAGCATAGTTCTCATCCATGGATCACACTCTGCTTTAGAGCAACAAGAACGCTCTTGCTTTCTAGATTCTCTAATACAGCAGGAAACTTGAGTGTGCTCAGAACAAAAGAACAGTGTTTCCTACACATACGGACCATATCTAGTTCAACTCTGCTTCTGAAACTGAAAGAAACCACATGTCCACTAACATTCAATGCTTGTCCGTTAAGATGAGAAACATGTGAGCTTCGTGAACGATGTAGTTCATTTGAGCTGAAAAGTGACTGCCCTTACCTGAAATGAAGTAGTGCTTGTGGGAAGACACAGAGCCTGGGATTGAACGCCATTTCTGAAGGGAAACACACAGCATAGTTCTCATCCATGGATCACTCTCTGCCCTAGAGGAAGAAGCACGCTCTTGCTTTCCAGAGTCTCTAAGACAGCAGGAAACGTGAGTGTGATGAGAACAAAAGAACGGTGATTCCTACACATACGGACCATATCTAGTTCAACTCTGCTTCTGAAACTGAAAGAAACCACAGGTCCTCTAACATCCAATGCTTGTCAGTTAAGATGAGAAACGTGTGAGCTTCGTGAACGATGTAGTTCGTTTGAGCTGTAAAGTAACTTCCCTTACATGAAACGAAGTCTTGATTGTAGGAACACTGAGAGCCTGGGATTTAACTCCATTTCTGAAGTGAACCATACAGCAGAGTTCTCATCCATTGATCACACTCTGCTTTAGATCAAGAAGCATGCTCTTGCTTTCCAGAGTCTCTAAGACAGCAGGAAACCTGAGTGTGATGAGAACAAAAGAACGGTGTTTCCTACACATACGGACGATATCTATTCCAACTCTGCTTCTGAAATTGATACAAAGCACTGGTTCTCTAACATCCAATGCTTGTCAGTTAATATGAGAAACGTGTTAGCTTCATGAACAATATACATCCTTTGAGCTGAAAAGTGACTGCCCTCACCTGAAACGAAGTCTTGATTGTAGGAAGACACAGAGCCTGGTATTTAACCCCATTTCTGAAGTGAAACACACAGCATATTTCTCATCCATGGATCACACTCTGCTTTAGAGCAACTAGAACGCTCTTGCTTTCAAGATTCTCTAATACAGCAGGAAACTTGAGTGTGCTCACAACAAAAGAACAGTGTTTCCTACACATACAGACCATATCTCATTCAACTCTGCTTCTGAAACTGAAAGAAACCACAGGTCCTCTAACATTCAATGCTTGTCCGTTAAGATGAGAAACATGTGAGCTTCGTGAACGATGTAGTTCGTTTGAGCTGAAAAGTGACTGCCCTTACCTGAAACGAAGTAGTGCTTGTGGGAAGACACAGAGCCTGGGATTTAACTCGATTTATGAAGGGAAACACACAGCATAGTTCTCATCCATTGATCACACTCTGCTTTACAGCAAGAAGAACGCTCTTGCTTTCCAGAGTCTCTAAGACAGCAGGAAACGTGAGTGTGATGAGAACAAAAGAACGGTGATTCCTACACATACGGACCATATCTGGTTCAACTCTGCTTCTGAAACTGATACAAAGCACAAGTCCTCTAACATACACTGCTTGTCAGTTAAGATGAGAAACGTGTGAGCTTCATGAACAATGTTGTTCATTTGAGCTGTAAGTAATTGCCCTTACCTGAAATGAAATCTTTTTTGTAGGAAACCTGAGAGCTTGGGATTTAACTCCATTTCTGAAGTGAAACACACAGCAGAGTTCCCATCCATTGATCGCAAGCTTCTTTAGAGCAAGAAGCATGCTCTTGCTTTCCAGAGTCTCTAAGACAGCAGGAAATGTGAGTGTGATGAGAACAAAAGAATGGTGTTTCCTACACATATGGACCATATCTAGTCCAACTCTGCTTCTGAAACTGATACAAAGCACTGGTCCTCTAACATCCAATGCTTGTCAGTTAAGATGAGAAACGTGTGAGCTTCGTGAAAGATGTAGTTCGTTTGAGCTAAAAAGTGACTGCCCTAACTGAAACAAAGTAGTGCTTGTGGGAAGACACAGAGCCTGGGATTTAACTCGATTTCTGAAGGGAAACACACAGCATAGTTCTCATCCATGGATCACACTCTGCTTTAGAGCAACAAGAACGCTCTTGCTTTCTAGATTCTCTAATACAGCAGGAAACTTGAGTGTGCTCAGAACAAAAGAACAGTGTTTCCTACACATACGGACCATATCTAGTTCAACTCTGCTTCTGAAACTGAAAGAAACCACATGTCCACTAACATTCAATGCTTGTCCGTTAAGATGAGAAACATGTGAGCTTCGTGAACGATGTAGTTCATTTGAGCTGAAAAGTGACTGCCCTTACCTGAAATGAAGTAGTGCTTGTGGGAAGACACAGAGCCTGGGATTGAACGCCATTTCTGAAGGGAAACACACAGCATAGTTCTCATCCATGGATCACTCTCTGCCCTAGAGGAAGAAGCACGCTCTTGCTTTCCAGAGTCTCTAAGACAGCAGGAAACGTGAGTGTGATGAGAACAAAAGAACGGTGATTCCTACACATACGGACCATATCTAGTTCAACTCTGCTTCTGAAACTGAAAGAAACCACAGGTCCTCTAACATCCAATGCTTGTCAGTTAAGATGAGAAACGTGTGAGCTTCGTGAACGATGTAGTTCGTTTGAGCTGTAAAGTAACTTCCCTTACATGAAACGAAGTCTTGATTGTAGGAACACTGAGAGCCTGGGATTTAACTCCATTTCTGAAGTGAACCATACAGCAGAGTTCTCATCCATTGATCACACTCTGCTTTAGATCAAGAAGCATGCTCTTGCTTTCCAGAGTCTCTAAGACAGCAGGAAACCTGAGTGTGATGAGAACAAAAGAACGGTGTTTCCTACACATACAGACCATATCTAGTCCAACTCTGCTTCTGAAATTGATACAAAGCACTGGTTCTCTAACATCCAATGCTTGTCAGTTAATATGAGAAACGTGTTAGCTTCATGAACAATATACATCCTTTGAGCTGAAAAGTGACTGCCCTCACCTGAAACGAAGTCTTGATTGTAGGAAGACACAGAGCCTGGTATTTAACCCCATTTCTGAAGTGAAACACACAGCATATTTCTCATCCATGGATCACACTCTGCTTTAGAGCAACTAGAACGCTCTTGCTTTCAAGATTCTCTAATACAGCAGGAAACTTGAGTGTGCTCACAACAAAAGAACAGTGTTTCCTACACATACGGACCATATCTCATTCAACTCTGCTTCTGAAACTGAAAGAAACCACAGGTCCTCTAACATTCAATGCTTGTCCGTTAAGATGAGAAACATGTGAGCTTCGTGAACGATGTAGTTCGTTTGAGCTGAAAAGTGACTGCCCTTACCTGAAACGAAGTAGTGCTTGTGGGAAGACACAGAGCCTGGGATTTAACTCGATTTATGAAGGGAAACACACAGCATAGTTCTCATCCATTGATCACACTCTGCTTTACAGCAAGAAGAACGCTCTTGCTTTCCAGAGTCTCTAAGACAGCAGGAAACGTGAGTGTGATGAGAACAAAAGAACGGTGATTCCTACACATACGGACCATATCTGGTTCAACTCTGCTTCTGAAACTGAAAGAAACCACAGGTCCTCTAACATCCAATGCTTGTCAGTTAAGATGAGAAACGTGTGAGCTTCGTGAACGATGTAGTTCGTTTGAGCTGAAAAGTGACTGCCCTTACCTGAAACGAAGTCTTGCTTATAGGAAGACTCAGAGCCTGGGATTTAACTCCATTTCTGAAGTGAAACACATAGCAGAGTTCTCATCCATTGATCACACTCTGCTTTAGATCAAGAAGCATGCTCTTGCTTTCCAGAGTCTCTAAGACAGCAGGATACCTGAGTGTGATGAGAACAAAAGAACGTTGTTTCCTACACATACGGACGATATCTAGTCCAACTCTGCTTCTGAAACTGATACAAAGCACTGGTCCTCTAACATCCAATGCTTGTCAGTTAATATGAGAAACGTGTTAGCTTCATGAACGATATACTTCCTTTGAGCTGAAAAGTGACTGCCCTCACCTGAAACGAAGTCTTGATTGTAGGAAGACACAGAGCCTGGTATTTAACCATTTTCTGAAGGGAAACACACAGCATAGTTCTCATCCATGGATCACTCTCTGCTCTAGAGGAAGAAGCACGCTCTTGCTTTCCAGAGTCTCTAAGACAGCAGGAAACGTGAGTATGATGAGAACAAAAGAACAGTGTTTCCTACACATACGGACCATATCTAGTTCAACTCTGCTTCTGAAACTGAAAGAAACCACAGGTCCTCTAACATCCAATGCTTGTCAGTTAAGATGAGAAACGCGTGAGCTTCGTGAATGATGTAGTTCCTTTCAGCTGTAAAGTAACTGCCCTTACCTGAAACGAAGTCTTGATTGTAGGAACACTGAGAGCCTGGGATTTAACTCCATTTCTGAAGTGAAACACACAGCAGAGTTCTCATCCATTGATCACACTCTGCTTTAGAGCAAGAAGCACGCTCTTGCTTTCCAGAGTCTCTAATACAGCAAGAAACCTGAGTGTGATGAGAACAAAAGAACGGTGTTTCCTACACATACAGACCATATCTAGTCCAACTCTACTTCTGAAACTGATACAAAGCACAAGTCCTCTAACATCCACTGCTTGTCACTTAAGATGAGAAACGTGTGAGCTTCGTGAACGACGTAGTTCATTTGAGCTGTAAAGTGACTGCCCTCACCTGAAACGAAGTCTTTATTGTAGGAAGACACAGAGCCAGGGATTTAACTCCATTTCTGAAGGGAAACACACAGCATAGTTCTCATCCATGGATCACACTCTGCTTTAGAGCAATAAGGACGCACCTGCTTTCTAGAATCTCTAATAAAGCAGGAAACTTGAGTGTGCTCAGAACAAAAGAACGGTGTTTCCTACACATATGGACCATATCTAGTTCAACTCTGTTTCTGAAACTGAAATAAACCACAGGTCCTCTAACATCCAATGCTTGTCAGTTAAGAGGACAAACGTGGGAGCTTCGTGAACGATGTAGTTCTTTTGAGCTGAAAAGTGACTGCACTTACTTCAAACGAAGTCTTGCTTGTAGGAAGACACAGAGCCTGGAATTTAACTCCGTTTCTGAAGGGAAACACACAGCAGAGTTCTCATCCATTGATCACACTCTGCTTTAGAGCAAGAAGCACGCTCTTGCTTTCCAGAGTCACTAAGACAGTAGGAAACGTGAGTGTGATGAGAACAAAAGAACGGTTTTTCCTACACGTACAGACCATTTCTAGTCCAACTCTGCTTCTGAAACTGATACAAAGCACTGGTCCTCTAATATCCAATGCTTGTCAGTTAAGATGAGAAACGTGTTAGCTTCGTGAACGATGTAGTTTGTTTGAGCTGAAAAGTTACTGCCCTTACCTGAAACGAAGTCTTGATTGTAGGAAGACACAGAGCATCGTATTTAACCCCATTTCTGAAGTGAAACACACAGCATAGTTCTCATTCATGGATCACACTCTGCTTTAAAGCCACAAGAACGCTCTTGCTTTCTAGATTCTCTAATAGAGCAGGAAACTTGAGTGTGCTCAGAACAAAAGATCAGTGTTTCCTACACATACAGACCATATCTAGTTCAACTCTGCTTCTGAAATTGAAAGAAACCACAGGTCCTCTAACATACAATGCTTGTCAGTTAAGATGAGAATCGTGTGAGCTTCGTGAACAGTGTAGTTCATTTGAGCTGTAAGTAATTGCCCTTACCTGAAATGAAATCTTAATTGTAGGAACACAGAGACTGGGATTTAACTCCATTTCTGAAGTGAAACACACAGCAGAGTTCTCATCCATGGATCACACTCTGCTTTAGAGCAAGAAGCACGCTCTTGGTTTCCAGATTCTCTTACACGGCAGGAAACGTGAGTGTGATGAGAACAAAAGAACGGTGTTACTGACACATATGGACCATATCTATTCTAACTCTGCTTCTGAAACTGATACAAAGCACTGGTTCTCTAACATCCAATGCTTGTCAGTTAACATGAGACACGTGTTAGCTTCGTGTACAATGTAGTTCGTTTGAGCTGAAAAGTGACTGCCCTTACCTGAAACGAAGTCTTGATATTAGGAACACTGAGAGCCAGGTATTTAACCCCATTTCTGAAGTGAAACACACAGCATAGTTCTCATCCATGGATCACTCTCTGCTTTAGAGCAACTAGAACGCTCTTGCTTTCCAGATTCTCTAATAGAGCAGGAAACTTTACTGTGCTCAGAAAAAAAGAACAGTGTTTCCTACACATACGGACCATATCTCGTTCAACTCTGCTTCTGAAACTGAAAGAAACCACAGGTCCTCTAACATTCAATGCTTGACCGTTAAGATGAGAAACATGTGAGCTTCGTGAACGATGTAGTTCGTTTGAGCTGAAAACTGACTGCCCTTACCTGAAACGCAGTAGTGCTTGTGGGAAGACACAGAGCCTAGTATTTAACTCCATTTCTGAAGGGAAACCCACATCATAGTTCTCATCCATGGATCACTCTCTGCTCTAGAGGAAGAAGCACGCTCTTGCTTTCCAGAGTCTCTAAGACAGCAGGAAACGTGAGTGTGATGAGAACAAAAGAACGGTGTTTCCTACACATACAGACCATATCTAGTCCAACTCTCCTTCTGAAACTGATACAAAGCACAAGTCCTCTAACATGCACTGCTTGTCACTTAAGATGAGAAATGTGTGAGCTTCGTGATCGACGTAGTTCATTTGAGCTGTAAAGTGACTGCCCTCACCTGAAACGAAGTCTTGATTGTAGGAAGACACAGAGCCGGGGATTTAACTCCATTTCTGAAGGGAAACACACAGCATAGTTCTCATCCATGGATAACACTCTGCTTTAGAGCAAGAAGGACGCACAAGCTTTCTAGAATCTCTAATAAAGCAGGAAACATGAGTGTGCTCAGAACAAAAGAACAGTGTTTCCTACACATATGGACCATATCTAGTTCAACTCTGTTTCTGAAACTGAAAGAAACCACAGGTCCTCTAACATCCAATGCTTGTCAGTTAAGGTGAGAAACGTGGGAGCTTCGTGAACGATGTAGTTCTTTTGAGCTGAAAAGTGACTGCACTTACTTCAAACGAAGTCTTGCTTGTAGGAAGACACAGAGCCTGGAATTTAACTCCCTTTCTGAAGTGAAACACACAGCAGAGTTCTCATCCATTGATCACACTCTGCTTTAGAGCAAGAAGCACGCTCTTGCTTTCCAGAGTCTCTAAGTCAGCAGGAAACGTGAGTGTGATGAGAACAAAAGAACGGTTTTTCCTACACATACGGACCATATCTAGTCCAACTCTGCTTCTGAAACTGATACAAAGCACTGGTCCTCTCACATCCAATGCTTGTTAGTTAAGATGAGAAACGTGTTAGCTTCGTGAACGATGTAGTTTGTTTGAGCTGAAAAGTTACTGCCCTTACCTGAATCCAAGTCTTCATTGTAGGAAGACACAGAGCATGGTATTTAACCCCATTTCTGAAGGGAAACACACAGCATAGTTCTCATTCATGGATCACACTCTGCTTTAAAGCCACAAGAACGCTCTTGCTTTCTAGATTCTCTAATAGAGCAGGAAACTTGAGTGTGCTCAGAACAAAAGATCAGTGTTTCCTACACACACAGACCATATCTAGTTCAACTTTGCTTCTGAAACTGAAAGAAACCATAGGTCCTCTAACATACAATGCTTGTCAGTTAAGATGAGAAACGTGTGAGCTTCGTGAACAGTGTAGTTCATTTGAGCTGTAAGTAATTGCCCTTACCTGAAATGAAATCTTGATTGTAGGAACACTGAGAGCCTGGGATTTAACTCCATTTCTGAAGTGAAACACACAGCAGAGTTCTCATCCATGGATCACACTCTGCTTTAGAGCAAGAAGCACGCTCTTGCTTTCCAGATTCTCTTACACGGCAGGAAAAGTGAGTGTGATGAGAACAAAAGAACTGTGTTACCGACACATATGGACCATATCTATTCTAACTCTGCTTCTGAAACTGATACAAAGCACTGGTTCTCTAACATCCAATGCTTGTCAGTTAAGATGAGACACGTGTTAGCTTTATGAACGATGTAGTCGTTTGAGCTGAAAAGTGACTGCCCTTACCTGAAACGAAGTCTTGATTGTAGGAACACTGAGAGCCTGGTATTTAACCCCATTTCTGAAGGGAAACACACAGCATAGTTGTCATCCATGGATAACACTCTGCTTTAGAGCAAGAAGGACGCACATGCTTTCTAGAATCTCTAATAAAGCAGGAAACTTGAGTGTGCTCAGAACAAAAGAACGGTGTTTCCTACACATACGGACCATATCTAGTTCAACTCTGCTTCTGAAACTGAAAGAAACCACAGGTCCTCTCACATCCAATGCTTGTCAGTCAAGATGAGAAACGTGGGAGCTTTGTGAACGATGTAGGTCTTTTGAGCTGAAAAGTGACTGCACTTACTTCAAACGAAGTCTTGCTTGTAGGAAGACACAGAGCCTGGAATTTAACTACATTTCTGAAGGGAAACACACAGCATAGTTCTCATCCATGGATCACTCTCTGCTCTAGAGGAAGTAGCACGCTCTTGCTTTCCAGAGTGTCTAAGACAGCAGGAAACCTGAGTGTGATGAGAACAAAAGAACGGTGTTTCCTACACATACAGACCATATCTAGTCCAACTCTACTTCTGAAACTGATACAAAGCACAAGTCCTCTAACATCCAATGCTTGTCACTTAAGATGAGAAACGTGTGAGCTTCGTGAACGACGTAGTTCATTTGAGATGTAAAGTAACTGCCCTTACCTGAAACAAAGTCTTGATTGTAGGAACACTGAGAGCCTGGGATTTAATTCCATTTCTGAAGGGAAAAACACAGCAGAGTTCTCATCCATTGATCAGACTCTGCTTTAGATCAAGAAGCATGCTCTTGCTTTCCAGAGTCTCTAAGCAGGAGGAAACCTGAGTGTGATGAGAACAAAAGAACGGTGTTTCCTACACATACGGACGATATCTGGTCCAACTCTGCTTCTGAAACTGATAGAAAGCACTGGTCCTCTAACATCCAATGCTTGACAGTTAATATGAGAAACGTGTTAGCTTCATGAACGATATACTTCCTTTGAGCTGAAAAGTGACTGACCTCACCTGAAACGAAGTCTTGATTGTAGGAAGACACAGAGCCGGGGATTTAACTCCATTTCTGAAGGGAAACACACAGCATAGTTCTCATCCATGGATAACACTCTGCTTTAGAGCAAGAAGGACGCACATGCTTTCTAAAATCTCTAATAAAGCAGGAAACTTGAGTGTGCTCAGAACAAAAGAACGGTGTTTCCTACACATATGGACCATATCTAGTTCAACTCTGCTTCTGAAACTGAAAGAAACCACAGGTCCTCTAACATCCAATGCTTGTCAGTTAAGATGAGAAACGTGGGAGCTTTGTGAACGATGTAGGTCTTTTGAGCTGAAAAGTGACTGCACTTACTTCAAACGAAGCCTTGCTTGTAGGAAGACACAGAGCCTGGAATTTAACTCCATTTCTGAAGGGAAACACACAGCAGAGTTCTCTACCATGGATCACTCTCTGCTCTAGAGGAAGAAGCACGCTCTTGCTTTCCAGAGTCTCTAAGACAGCAGGAAACGTGAGTGTGATGAGAACAAAAGAACGGTGTTTCCTACACAGACAGACCATATCTAGTCCAACTCTGCTTCTGAAACTGATACACAGCACTGGTCCTCTAACATCCAATGCTTGTCAGTTTAGATGAGAAACGTGTTAGCTTCGTGAACGATGTAGTTTGTTTGAGCTGAAAATTTACTGCCCTTACCTGAAACGAAGTCTTGATTGTAGGAAGACACAGAGCATGGTATTTAACCCCATTTCTGAAGGGAAACACACAGCATAGTTCTCATCCATGGATCACACTCTGCTTTAAATCCACAAGAACGCTCTTGCTTTCTAGATTCTCTAATAGAGCAGGAAACCTGAGTGTGCTCAGAACAAAAGATCAGTGTTTCCTACACATACAGACCATATCTAGTTCAACTCTGCTTCTGAAACTGAAAGAAACCACAGGTCCTCCAACATACAATGCTTGTCAGTTAAGATGAGAAACGTGTGAGCTTCGTGAACAGTGTAGTTCATTTGAGCTGTAAGTAATTGCCCTTACCTGAAATGAAATCTTGATTGTAGGAACACCGAGAGCCTGGGATTTAACTCCATTTCTGAATTGAAACACACAGCAGAGTTCTCATCCATGGATCACACTCTGCTTTAGAGCAAGAAGCACGATCTTGGTTTCCAGATTCTCTTACACGGCAGGAAACGTGAGTGTGATGAGAACAAAAGTACGGTGTTACCAACACATATGGACCATATCTAGTCTAACTCTGCTTCTGAAACTGATACAAAGCACTGGTGCTCTAACATCCAATGCTTGTCAGTTAAGATGAGAAACGTGTTAGCTTTGTGAACGATGTAGTTCGTTTGAGCTGAAAAGTGACTGCCCTTACCTGAAAGGAAGTCCTGATTGTAGGAAGACACAGAGCCGGGGATTTGACTCCACCTCTGAAGGGAAACACACAGCATAGTTCTCATCCATGGATCACACTCTGCTTTAGAGCAAGAAGCACGCTCTTGCTATCCAGAGTCTCTAAGAAAACAGGAAACGTGAGTGTGATGAGAACAAAAGAACGGTGTTTCCTACTCATACGGGCCTTATCTAGTTCAACTCTGCTTATGAATCTGAAACAAACCACAGGTCCTCTAACATCCAATGCTTGTCAGTTAAGATGAGAAACGTGTGAGCTTCGTGAACAATGTAGTTCGATTAGTTGTAAAGTAACTGCCCTTACCTGAAACGAAGTCTTGATTGTAGGAACACTGACAGCCTGGGATTTAACTCCATTTCTGAAGTGAAACACACAGCAGAGTTCTCATCCATTGATCACACTCTGCTTTAGATCAAGAAGCACGCTCTTCCTTTCCAGAGTCTCTAAGACAGCAGGAAACCTGAGTGTGATGAGAACAAAGAACGGTGTTTCCTACACATACAGACCATATCTAGTCCAACTCTGCTTCTGAAACTGATACAAAGCACTGGTCCTCTAACATCCAATGCTTGTCAGTTAATATGAGAAACGTGTTAGCTTCATGAATGATATACTTCCTTTGAGCTGAAAAGTGACTGCCCTCACCTGAAACGAAGTCTTGATTGTAGGAACACTGAGAGCGTGGGATTTAACTCCATTTCTGAAGTGAAACACACAGCAGAGTTCTCATCCATGGATCACACTCTGCTTTAGAGCAAGAAGCACGCTCTTGCTTTCCAGATTCTCTTTGATGGCAGGAAACGTGAGTGTGATGAGAACAAAAGAACGGTTTTACCTACACATACGGACCATATCTAGTCCAACTCTGCTTCTGAAACTGATACAAAGCACTGGTCCTCTAACATCCAATGCTTGTCAGTTAAGATGAGAAACGTGTTAGCTTTGTGAACGATGTAGTTCGTTTGAGCTGAAAAGTTACTGCCATTACCTGAAATGAAGTCTTGATTGTAGGAAGACACAGAGCCGGGGATTTAACTCCATTTCTGAAGGGAAACACACAGCATAGTTCTCATCCATGGATAACACTCTTCTTTAGAGCAAGAAGGACGCTCTTTCTTTGTAGAATCTCTAAGACAGCAGTAAACTTGAGTGTGCTCAGAACAAAAGAACGGTGTTTCCTCTACATACGGACCATATCAAGTTTAACTCTGCTTCTGAAACTGAAAGAAAGCACAGTTCCTCTAACATCCAATGCTTGGCAGTTAAGAGAGAAAAGTGGGAGCTTCGTGAACGATGTAGTTCTTTTGAGCTGAAAAGTGACTGCACTTACTTCAAACGAAGTCTTGCTTGTAGGAAGACACAGAGCCTGGAATTTAACTCCATTTCTGAAGGGAAACACACAGCATAGTTCTCATCCATGGATCACACTCTGATTTAGAGCAAGAAGCACGCTCTTGCTTTCCAGAGTCTCTAATACAGCAGGAAACGTGAGTGTGATGAGAACAAAAGAACGGTGTTTCCTACTCATACGGGCCTTATCTAGTTCAACTCTGCTTATGAATCTGAAACAAACCACAGGTACTCTAACATCCAATGCTTGTCAGTTAAGATGAGAAACGTGTGAGCTTCGTGAACAATGTAGTTCGATTAGTTGTAAAGTAACTGCCCTTACCTGAAACGAAGTCTTGATTGTAGGAACACTGAGAGCCTGGGATTTAATTCCATTTCTGAAGGGAAACAAACAGCAGAGTTCTCATCCATGGATCACACTCTACTTTAGAGCAAGAATCACACTCTTGCTTTCCAGAGTCTCTAAGAAGGCAGCAAACGTGAGTGTAATGACAACAAAAGAACGGTGTTACCTACACATACGGAGCATATCTAGTCCAACTCTGCTTCTGAAACGGAAAGAAACCACAGGTCCTCTAACATCCAATGCTTGTCAGTTAAGATGAGAAACGTGTGAGCTTCGTGAACGATGTAGTTCGTTTGAGCTGTAAAGTAACTGCCTTTACCTGAAACGAAGTCTTGATTGTAGGAACACTGAGAGCCTGGGATTTAATTCCATTTCTGAAGGGAAACAAACAGCAGAGTTCTCATCCATGGATCACACTCTACTTTAGAGCAAGAATCACACTCTTGCTTTCCAGAGTCTCTAAGAAGGCAGCAAACGTGAGTGTTATGACAACAAAAGAACGGTGTTACCTACACATACGGAGCATATCTAGTCCAACTCTGCTTCTGAAACTGAAAGAAACCACAGGTCCTCTAACATCCAATGCTTGTCAGTTAAGATGAGAAACGTGTGAGCTTCGTGAACGATGTAGTTCGTTTGAGCTGTAAAGTAACTGCCCTTACCTGAAACGAAGTCTTGATTGTAGGAACACTGAGAGCCTGGGATTTAACTCCATTTCTGAAGTGAAACACACAGCAGAGTTCTCATCCATTGATCACACTCTGCTTTAGAGCAACAAGCACGCTCTTGCTTTCCAGAGTCTCTAATACAGCAGGAAACCTGAGTGTGATGAGAACAAAAGAACGGTGTTTCCTACACATACGGACGATATCTAGTCCAACTCTGCTTCTGAAACTGATACAAAGCACTGGTCCTCTAACATCCAATGCTTGTCAGTTAATATGAGAAACGTGTTAGCTTCATGAACGATATACTTCCTTTGAGCTGAAAAGTGACTGCCCTCACCTGAAACGAAGTCTTGATTGTAGGAACACTGAGAGCGTGGGATTTAACTCCATTTCTGAAGTGAAACACACAGCAGAGTTCTCATCCATGGATCACACTCTGCTTTAGAGCAAGAAGCAAGCTCTTGCTTTCCAGATTCTCTTTGATGGCAGGAAACGTGAGTGTGATGAGAACAAAAGAACGGTTTTACCTACACATACGGACCATATCTAGTCCAACTCTGCTTCTGAAACTGATACAAAGCACTGGTCCTCTAACATCCAATGCTTGTCAGTTAAGATGAGAAACGTGTTAGCTTCGTGAACGATGTAGTTGGTTTGAGCTGAAAGTTTACTGCCCTTACCTGAAATGAAGTCTTGATTGTTGGAAGACACAGAGCCGGGGATTTAACTCCATTTCTAAAGGGAAACACACAGCATAGTTCTCATCCATGGATAACACTCTGCTTTAGAGCAAGAAGGACGCTCTTGCTTTCTAGAATCTCTAAGACAGCAGGAAACTTGAGTGTGCTCAGAACAAAAGAACGGTGTTTCCTACACATACGGACCATATCTAGTTCAACTCTGCTTCTGAAACTGAAAGAAACCACAGGTCCTCTAACATCCAATGCTTGGCAGTTAAGAGAGAAAAGTGGGAGCTTCGTGAACGATGTAGTTCTTTTGAGCTGAAAAGTGACTGCACTTACTTCAAACGAAGTCTTGCTTGTAGGAAGGCACAGAGCCTGGAATTTAACTCCATTTCTGAAGGGAACCCACAGCATAGTTCTCATCCATGGATCACACTCTGATTTAGAGCAAGAAGCACGCTCTTGCTTTCCAGAGTCTCTAAGACAGCAGGAAACGTGAGTGTGATGAGAACAAAAGAACGGTATTTCCTACACATACGGACCATATCTAGATCAAATCTGCTTCTGAAACTGAAAGAAACCACAGGTCCTCTAACATCCAATGCTTGTCAGATAAGATTATTAACGTGTGAGCTTCGTGAACGATGTAGTTTGTTTGAGCTGTAAAGTAACTGCCCTTAAGTGAAACGAAGTCTTCATTGTACGAACACTGAGAGCCTGGGATTTAACTCCATTTCTGAAGTGAAACACACAGCAAAGTTCTCATCCATTGATCACACTCTGCTTTAGAGCAAGAAGCATGCTCTTGCTTTCCAGAGTCTCTAAGACAGCAGGAAACGTGAGTGTGATGAGAACAAAAGAACGGTGTTTCCTTCACATACGGACCATATCTAGTCCAACTCTGCTTCTGAAACTGATACAAAGCACTGGTCCTCTAACATCCACTGCTTGTCATTTTAGATGAGAAACGTGTTAGCTTCGTGAACGATGTATTTTGTTTGAGCTGAAAAGTTACTGCCCTTACCTGAAACGAAGTCTTGATTGTAGGAAGACACAGAGCATGGTATTTAACCCCATTTCTGAAGGGAAACACACAGCATAGTTCTCATCCATGGATCACACTCTGCTTTAAATCCACAAGAACGCTCTTGCTTTCTAGATTCTCTAATAGAGCAGGAAACCTGAGTGTGCTCAGAACAAAAGATCAGTGTTTCCTACACATACAGACCATATGTAGTTCAACTCTGCTTCTGAAACTGAAAGAAACCACAGGTCCTCCAACATACAATGCTTGTCAGTTAAGATGAGAAACGTGTGAGCTTCGTGAACAGTGTAGTTCATTTGAGCTGTAAGTAATTGCCCTTACCTGAAATGAAATCTTGATTGTAGGAAGACACAGAGCATGGTATTTAACCCCATTTCTGAAGGGAAACACACAGCATAGTTCTCATCCATGGATCACACTCTGCTTTAGAGCAAGAAGCACGCTCTTGGTTTCCAGATTCTCTAACACGGCAGGAAACGTGAGTGTGATGAGAACAAAAGAATGGTGTTACCAACACATATGGACCATATCTAGTCTAACTCTGCTTCTGAAACTGATACAAAGCACTGGTGCTCTAACATCCAATGCTTGTCAGTTAAGATGAGAAACGTGTTAGCTTTGTGAACGATGTAGTTCGTTTGAGCTGAAAAGTGACTGCCCTTACCTGAAAGGAAGTCCTGATTGTAGGAAGACACAGAGCCGGTGATTTAACTCCACTTCTGAAGGGAAACACACAGCATAGTTCTTATCCATGGATCACACTCTGCTTTAGAGCAAGAAGCACGCTCTTGCTATCCAGAGTCTCTAAGAAAACAGGAAACGTGAGTGTGATGAGAACAAAAGAACAGTGTTTCCTACTCATACGGGCCTTATCTAGTTCAACTCTGCTTCTGAATCTGAAACAAACCACAGGTCCTCTAACATCCAATGCTTGTCAGTTAACATGAGAAACGTGTGAGCTTCGTGAAAAATGTAGTTCGATTAGTTGTAAAGTAACTGCCCTTACCTGAAACGAAGTCTTGATTGTAGGAACACTGAGAGCCTGGGATTTAACTCCATTTCTGAAGTGAAACACACAGAAGAGTTCTCATCCATTGATCACACTCTGCTTTAGATCAAGAAGCACGCTCTTGCTTTCCAGAGTCTCTAAGACAGCAGGAAACCTGAGTGTGATGAGAACAAAAGAACGGTGTTTCCTACACATACAGACCATATCTAGTCCAACTCTGCTTCTGAAACTGATACAAAGCACTGGTCCTCTAACATCCAATGCTTGTCAGTTAATATGAGAAACGTGTTAGCTTCATGAACGATATAATTCCTTTGAGCTGAAAAGTGACTGCCCTCACCTGAAACGAAGTCTTGATTGTAGGAACACTGAGAGCGTGGGATTTAACTCCATTTCTGAAGTGAAACACACAGCAGAGTTCTCATCCATGGTTCACACTCTGCTTTAGAGCAAGAAGCACGCTCTTGCTTTCCAGATTCTCTTTGATGGCAGGAAACGTGAGTGTGATGAGAACAAAAGAACGGTGTTACCTACACATACAGAGCATATCTAGTCCAACTCTGCTTCTGAAACTGAAAGAAACCACAGGTCCTCTAACATCCAATGCTTGTCAGTAAAGATGAGAAACGTGTGAGCTTCGTGAACGATGTAGTTTGTTTGAGATGTAAAGTAACTGCCCTTACCTGAAACGAAGTCTTGATTGTAGGAACACTGAGAGCCTGGGATTTAACTCCATTTCTGAAGTGAAACACACAGCAGAGTTCTCATCCATTGATCACACTCTGCTTTAGAGCAACAAGCACGCTCTTGCTTTCCAGAATCTCTAATACAGCAGGAAACCTGAGTGTGATGAGAACAAAAGAACGGTGTTTCCTACACATACAGACCATATCTAGTCCAACTCTGCTTCTGAAACTGATACAAAGCACTGGTCCTCTAACATCCAATGTTTGTCAGTTAATATGAGAAACATGTTAGCTTCATGAACGATATACTTCCTTTGAGCTGAAATGTGACTGCCCTCACCTGAAACAAAGTCTTGATTGTAGGAACACTGAGAGCGTGGGATTTAACTCCATTTCTGAAGTGAAACACACAGCAGAGTTCTCATCCATGGATCACACTCTGCTTTAGAGCAAGAAGCAAGCTCTTGCTTTCTAGATTCTCTTTGATGGCAGGAAACGTGAGTGTGATGAGAACAAAAGTACGGTTTTACCTACACATACGGACCATATCTAGTCCAACTATGCTTCTGAAACTGATACAAAGCACTGGTCCTCTAACATCCAATGCTTGTCAGTTAAGATGAGAAACGTGTTAGCTTTGTGAACGATGTAGTTAGTTTGAACTGAAAATTTACTGCCCTTACCTGAAATGAAGTCTTGATTGTTGGAAGACACAGAGCCGGGGATTTAACTCCATTTCTAAAGGGAAACACACAGCATAGTTCTCATCCATGGATAACACTCTGCTTTAGAGCAAGAAGGACGCTCTTGCTTTCTAGAATCTCTAAGACAGCAGGAAACTTGAGTGTGCTCAGAACAAAAGAACGGTGTTTCCTACACATACGGACCATATCTAGTTCAACTCTGCTTCTGAAACTGAAAGAAACCACAGGTCCTCTAACATCCAATGCTTGGCAGTTAAGAGAGAAAAGTGGGAGCTTCGTGAACGATGTAGATCTTTTGAGCTGAAAAGTGACTGCACTTACTTCAAAGGAAGTCTTGCTTGTAGGAAGGCACAGAGCCTGGAATTTAACTCCATTTCTGAAGGGAAACACAAAGCATAGTTCTCATCCATGGATCACACTCTGATTTAGAGCAAGAAGCACACTCTTGCTTTCCAGAGTCTCTAAGACGGCAGCAAACATGAGTGTGATGAGAACAAAAGAACGGTGTTACCTACACATTAGGGAGCATATCTAGTCCAACTCTGCTTCTGAAACTGAAAGAAACCACAGGTCCTCTAACATCCAATGCTTGTCAGTTAAGATGAGAAACGTGTGAGCTTGGTGAACAATGTAGTTTGATTGGCTGTAAAGTAATTGCCCTTACCTGAAACGAAGTCCTGTTTATATGAAGACTCAGAGCCTAGGATTTAATTCCATTTCGGAAGTGAAACACACAGCAGAGTTCTCATCCATGGATCACACTCTTCTTTAGAGCAAGAAGCACGCTCTTGCTTTCTAGATCTCTAATAATGCAGGAATCTTGAGTGTGCTCAGAACAAAAGAACGGTGTTTCCTACACATACGGACCATATCTAGTCCAACTCTGCTTCTGAAACTGAAGGAAACCACAGGTCCTCTAACATCCACTGCTTGTCAGTTAAGATGAGAAACGTGTGAGCTTCGTGAACGATGTAGTTCATTTGAGCTGTAAAGTAACTGCCCTTACTTGAAATGAAGTCTTGATTGTAGGAACACTGAGAGCCTGGGATTTAACTCCATTTCTGAAGTGAAACACACAGCAGAGTTCTCATCCATGGATCACACTCTGCTTTAGATCAAGAAGCACGCTCTTGCTTTCCAGAGTCTCTAAGACAGCAGGAAACCTGAGTGTGAAGAGAACAAAAGAACGGTGTTTCCTACACATACGGACGATATCTAGTCCAACTCTGCTTCTGCAACTGATACAAAGCAATGGTCTTCTAACATCCAATGCTTGTCAGTTAAGATGAGAAACGTGTTAGCTTAGTGAATGATGTACTTCGTTTGAGCTGAAAAGTGACTGCCCTTACCTGAAACGAAGTCCTCATTGTAGGAAGACACAGAGCCGGGTATTTAACTCCACTTCTGAAGGATAACACACAGCATAGTTCTCATCCATGGATCACACTCTGCTTTAGAGCAAGAAGCACACTCTTGCTATCCAGAGTCTCTAAGAAAACAGGAAACGTGAGTGTGATGAGAACAAAAGAACGGTGTTTCCTACACACACGGACCTTATCTAGTTCAACTCTGCTTCTGAATCTGAAACAAACCACAGTTCCAATAACATCCAATGCTTGTCAGTTAAGATGAGAAACGTGTGAGCTTGGTGAACAATGTAGTTCGATTAGCTGTAAAGTAACTGCCCTTACCTGAAACGAAGTCCTGTTTATAGGAAGACTCAGAGCCTAAGATTTAACTCCATTTCTGAAGGGAAACACACAGCATAGTTCTCATCCATGGATCACAATCTGATTTAGCGGAAGAAGCACGCAATTGCTTTCCAGAGTCTCAAAGACAGCAGGAAACTTGCGTGTTATGAGACCAAAGAACGGTGTTTCCTACACATACGGACCATATCTAGATCAAATCTGCTTCTGAAACTGAAAGAAACCACAGGTCCTCTAACATCCAATGCTTGTCAGTTAAGATGATTAACGTGTGAGCTCCGTGAACGATGTTGTTTTTTTGAGCTGTAAAGTAACTGCCCTTACGTGAAACGAAGTCTTGATTGTAGGAACACTGAGAGCTTGGGATTTAACTCCATTTCTGAAGTGAAACACACAGCAGAGTTCTCATCCATTGATCACACTCTGCTTTAGAGCAAGAAGCACGCTCTTGCTTTCCAGAGTCTCTAAGACGGCAGCAAACGTGAGTGTGATGAGAACAAAAGAACGGTGTTACCTACACATACAGAGCATATCTAGTCCAACTCTGCTTCTGAAACTGAAAGAAACCACAGGTCCTCTAACATCCAATGCTTGTCAGTTAAGATGAGAAACATGTGAGCTTCGTGAACGATGTAGTTTGTTTGAGCTGTAAAGTAACTGCCCTTACCTGACGAAGTCTTGATTGTAGGAACACTGAGAGCCTGGGATTTAACTCCATTTCTGAAGTGAAACACACAGCAGAGTTCTCATCCATTGATCACACTCTGCTTTAGAGCAACAAGCACGCTCTTGCTTTCCAGAGTCTCTAATACAGCAGGAAACCTGAGTGTGATGAGAACAAAAGAACGGTGTTTCCTACACATACAGACCATATCTAGTCCAACTCTGCTTCTGAAACTGATACAAAGCACTGGTCCTCTAACATCCAATGTTTGTCAGTTAATATGAGAAACATGTTAGCTTCATGAACGATATACTTCCTTTGAGCTGAAATGTGACTGCCCTCACCTGAAACAAAGTCTTGATTGTAGGAACACTGAGAGCGTGGGATTTAACTCCATTTCTGAAGTGAAACACACAGCAGAGTTCTCATCCATGGATCACACTCTGCTTTAGAGCAAGAAGCAAGCTCTTGCTTTCCAGATTCTCTTTGATGGCAGGAAACGTGAGTGTGATGAGAACAAAAGAACGGTTTTACCTACACATACGGACCATATCTAGTCCAACTATGCTTCTGAAACTGATACAAAGCACTGGTCCTCTAACATCCAATGCTTGTCAGTTAAGATGAGAAACGTGTTAGCTTTGTGAACGATGTAGTTCGTTTGAACTGAAAATTTACTGCCCTTACCTGAAATGAAGTCTTGATTGTTGGAAGACACAGAGCCGGGGATTTAACTCCATTTCTAAAGGGAAACACACAGCATAGTTCTCATCCATGGATAACACTCTGCTTTAGAGCAAGAAGGACGCTCTTGCTTTCTAGAATCTCTAAGACAGCAGGAAACTTGAGTGTGCTCAGAACAAAAGAACGGTGTTTCCTACACATACGGACCATATCTAGTTCAACTCTGCTTCTGAAACTGAAAGAAACCACAGGTCCTCTAACATCCAATGCTTGGCAGTTAAGAGAGAAAAGTGGGAACTTCGTGAACGATGTAGATCTTTTGAGCTGAAAAGTGACTGCACTTACTTCAAAGGAAGTCTTGCTTGTAGGAAGGCACAGAGCCTGGAATTTAACTCCATTTCTGAAGGGAAACACAAAGCATAGTTCTCATCCATGGATCACACTCTGATTTAGAGCAAGAAGCACGCTCTTGCTTTCCAGAGTCTCTAAGACAGCAGGAAACGTGAGTGTGATGAGAACAAAAGAAAGGTGTTTCCTACACATACGGGCCTTATCTAGTTCAACGCTGCTTCTGAATCTGAAACAAACCACAGGTCCTCTAACATGCAATGCTTGTCAGTTAAGATGAGAATCGTGTGAGCTTCGTGAACAATGTAGTTCGTTTGAGCTGTAAAGTAACTGCCCTTACCTGAAACGAAGTCTTGATTGTAGGAACACTGAGAGCCTGGGATTTAACTCCATTTCTGAAGTGAAACACACAGCAGAGTTCTCATCCATTGATCACACTCTGCTTTAGAGCAAGAAGCACGCTCTTGCTTTCCAGAGTCTCTAATACAGCAGGAAACCTGAGTGTGATGAGAACAAAAGAACGGTGTTTCCTACACATACGGACCATATCTAGTCCAACTCTGCTTCTGAAACTGATACAAAGCACAAGTCCTCTAACATCCACTGCTTGTCAGTAAAGATGAGAATCGTGTGAGCTTCGTGAACAATGTAGTTCATTTGAGCTGTAAAGTAACTGCCCTTACCTGAAACGAAGTCTTGTTTATAGGAAGACTCAGAGCCTGGGATTTAACTCCATTTCTGAAGTGAAACACACAGCAGAGTTCTCATCCATGGATCACACTCTGCTTTAGAGCAAGAAGCACACTCTTGCTTTCCAGAGTCTCTAAGACGGCAGCAAACGTGAGTGTGATGAGAACAAAAGAACGGTGGTACCTACACATATGGAGCATATCTAGTCCAACTCTGCTTCTGAAACTGAAAGAAACCACAGGTCCTATAACATCCAATGCTTGTCAGTTAAGATGAGAAACGTGTGAGCTTGGTGAACAATGTAGTTCGATTAGCTGTACAGTAACTGCCCTTACCTGAAACGAAGTCCTGTTTATAGTAAGACTCAGAGCCTAGGATTTAACTCCAATTCTGAAGGGAAACACACTGCATAGTTCTCATCCATGGATCACACTCTGCTTTAGAGCAAGAAGCACGCTCTTGCTATCCAGAGTCTCTAAGAAAACAGGAAACGTGATTGTGATGAGAACAAAAGAACAGTGTTTCCTACACATACGGGCCTTATCTAGTTCAACTCTGCTTCTGAATCTGAAACGAACCACAGTTCCTCTAACATCCAATGCTTGTCAGTTAAGATGAGAAACGTGTGAGCTTCGTGAACAATGTAGTTCGATTAGCTGTAAAGTAACTGCCCTTACCTGAAACGAAGTCTTGTTTATAGGAAGACTCAGAGCCTGGGATTTAACTCCATTTCTGAAGTGAAACACACAGCAGAGTTCTCATCCATTGATCACACTCTGCTTTAGATCAAGAAGCACGCTCTTGCTTTCCAGAGTCTCTAAGACAGCAGGAAACGTGAGTGTGATGAGCACAAAGAACGGTGTTTCCTACAAATACGGACCCTATCTAGTCCAACTCTGCTTCTGAAACTGATACAAAGCACAAGTCCTCTAACATCCACTGCTTGTCAGTAAAGATGAGAAACGTGTGAGCTTCGTGAACGATGTAGTTCATTTGAGCTGTAAAGTAACAGCCCTTACCTGAAACGAAGTCTTGCTTGTAGGAACACTGAGAGCTTGGTATTTAACTCCATTTCTGAAGGGAAACACACAGCATAGTTCTCATCCATGGATCACACTCTGCTTTAGAGCAAGAAGCATGCTCTTGCTTTCTAGATCACTAATAATGCAGGAATCTTGAGTGTGCTCAGAACAAAGAACGGTGTTTCCTACACATACGGACCATATCTAGTCCAACTCTGCTTCTGAAACTGAAAGAAACCACAGGTCCTCTAACATTCAATGCTTTGCAGTTCAGATCAGAAACGTATGAGCTTCGTGAACGATGTAGTTCATTTGAGCTGTAAGTAACTGCCCTTACCTGAAACGAAGTCTTGATTGTAGGAACACTGAGAGCCTGGGATTTAACTCCATTTCTGAAGTGAAACACACAGCAGAGTTCTCATCAATGGATCACACTCTGCTTTAGAGCAAGAAGGACGCTCTTGCTTTGTAGAATCTCTAAGACAACAGTAAACTTGAGTGTGCTCAGAAGAAAAGAACGGTGTTTCCTACACATACGGACCATATCTAGTTTAACTCTGCTTCTGAAACTGAAAGAAAGCACAGGTCCTCTAACATCCAATGCTTGGCAGTTAAGAGAGAAAAGAGGGAGCTTCGTGAATGATGTAGTTCTTTTGAGCTGAAAAGTGACTGCACTTACTTCAAACGAAGTCTTGCTTGTAGGAAGAAACAGAGCCTGGAATTTAACTCCATTTCTGAAGGGAAACACACAGCATAGTTCTCATCCATGGATCACACTCTGCTTTAGAGGAAGAAGCACACTCTTGCTTTCCAGAGTCTCTAAGACGGCAGCAAACGCGAGTGTGATGAAAACAATAGAACGGTGGTACCTACACATATGGAGCATATCTAGTCCAACTCTGCTTCTGAAACTGAAAGAAACCACAGGTCCTCTAACATCCAATGCTTGTCAGTTAAGATGAGAAACGTGTGAGCTTGGTGAACAATGTAGTTCGATTAGCTGTAAAGTAACTGCCCTTACCTGAAACGAAGTCCTGTTTATAGGAAGACTCAGAGCCTAGGATTTAACTCCATTTCTGAAGGGAAACACACAGCATAGTTCTCATCCATGGATCACAATGTGATTTAGCGGAAGAAGCACGCAATTGCTTTCCAGAGTCTCAAAGACAGCAGGAAACTTGAGTGTGATGAGACCAAAGAACGGTGTTTCCTACACATACGGACCATATCTAGTTCAACTCTGCTACTGAAACTGATACAAAGCACTGGTCCTATAACATCCGATGCTTGTCAGTTAAGATGAGAAACGTGTGAGCTTCGTGAACAATGTAGTTCGTTTGAGCTGTAAAGTAACTGCCCTTACCTGAAATGAAGTCTTGTTTATAGGAAGACTCAGAGCCTGGGATTTAACTCCATTTCTGAAGTGAAACACACAGCAGAGTTCTCATCCATGGATCACACTCTGCTTTAGAGCAAGAAGCACACTCTTGCTTTCCAGAGTCTCTAAGACGGCAGCAAACGTGAGTGTGATGAGAACAAAAGAACGGTGGTACCTACACATATGGAGCATATCTAGTCCAACTCTGCTTCTGAAACTGAAAGAAACCACAGGTCCTATAACATCCAATGCTTGTCAGTTAAGATGAGAAACGTGTGAGCTTGGTGAACAATGTAGTTCGATTAGCTGTACAGTAACTGTGCTTACCTGAAACGAAGTCCTGTTTATAGTAAGACTCAGAGCCTAGGATTTAACTCCAATTCTGAAGGGAAACACACAGCATAGTTCTCATCCATGGATCACACTCTGCTTTAGAGCAAGAAGCACGCTCTTGCTATCCAGAGTCTCTAAGAAAACAGGAAACGTGATTGTGATGAGAACAAAAGAACAGTGTTTCCTACACATACGGGCCTTATCTAGTTCAACTCTGCTTCTGAATCTGAAACGAACCACAGTTCCTCTAACATCCAATGCTTGTCAGTTAAGATGAGAAACGTGTGAGCTTCGTGAACAATGTAGTTCGATTAGCTGTAAAGTAACTGCCCTTACCTGAAACGAAGTCTTGTTTAATGGAAGACTCAGAGCCTGGGATTTAACTCCATTTCTGAAGTGAAACACACAGCAGAGTTCTCATCCATGGATCACACTCTGCTTTAGATCAAGAAGCACGCTCTTGCTTTCCAGAGTCTCTAAGACAGCAGGAAACGTGAGTGTGATGAGCACAAAAGAACGGTGTTTCCTACAAATACGGACCCTATCTAGTCCAACTCTGCTTCTGAAACTGATACAAAGCACAAGTCCTCTAACATCCACTGCTTGTCAGTAAAGATGAGAAACGTGTGAGCTTCGTGAACGATGTAGTTCATTTGAGCTGTAAAGTAACAGCCCTTACCTGAAACGAAGTCTTGCTTGTAGGAACACTGAGAGCTTGGTATTTAACTCCATTTCTGAAGGGAAACACACAGCATAGTTCTCATCCATGGATCACACTCTGCTTTAGAGCAAGAAGCACGCTCTTGCTATCCAGAGTCTCTAAGAAAACAGGAAACGTGATTGTGATGAGAACAAAAGAACAGTGTTTCCTACACATACGGGCCTTATCTAGTTCAACTCTGCTTCTGAATCTGAAACGAACGACAGTTCCTCTAACATCCAATGCTTGTCAGTTAAGATGAGAAACGTGTGAGCTTCATGAACAATGTAGTTCGATTAGCTGTAAAGTAACTGCCCTTACCTGAAACGAAGTCTTGTTTATAGGAAGACTCAGAGCCTGGGATTTAACTCCATTTCTGAAGTGAAACACACAGCAGAGTTCTCATCCATGGATCACACTCTGCTTTAGAGCAAGAAGCACACTCTTGCTTTCCAGAGTCTCTAAGACAGCAGCAAACGTGAATGTGATGAGAACAAAAGAACGGTGGTACCTACACATATGGAGCATATGTAGTCCAACTCTGCTTCTGAAACTGAAAGAAACCACCTGTCCACTAATATCCAATGCTTGTCATTTAAGATGAGAAACGTGTGAGCTTGGTGAACAATGTAGTTCGATTAGCTGTAAAGTAACTGCCCTTACCTGAAACGAAGTCCTGTTTATAGGAAGACTCAGAGCCTAGGATTTAACTCCATTTCTGAAGGGAAACACACAGCATAGTTCTCATCCATGGATCACAATCTGATTTAGCGGAAGAAGCATGCAATTGCTTTCCAGAGTCTCAAAGACAGCAGGAAACTTGAGTGTGATGAGACCAAAGAATGGCGTTTCCTACACATACGGACCATATCTAGTTCAACTCTGCTTCTGAAACTGATACAAAGCACTGGTCCTCTAACATCCAATGCTTGTCAGTTAAGATGAGAAACGTTTGAGCTTCGTGAACGATATAGTTCATTTGAGCTGTAAAGTAACAGCCCTTACCTGAAACGAAGTCTTGATTGTAGGAAAACTGAGAGCCTGGGATTTAACTCCATTTCTGAGTGAAACACACAGCAGAGTTCTCATCCATGGATCACACTCTGCTTTAGAGCAAGAAGCACGCTCTTGCTTTCCAGAGTCTCTAAGACAGCAGGAAACCTGAGTGTGATGAGCACAAAAGAACGGTGTTTCCTACACATACGCACCATATCTAGTTCAACTCTGCTTCTGAAACTGAAAGAAACCACAGGTCCTCTAACATTCAATGCTTTTCAGTTAAGATCAGAAACGTGTGAGCTTCGTGAACGATGTAGTTCATTTGAGCTGTAAGTAACTGCCCTTACCTGAAACGAAGTCTTGATTGTAGGAACACTGAGAGCCTGGGATTTAACTCCATTTCTGAAGTGAAACACACAGCAGAGTTCTCATCCATGGATCACACTCTGCTTTAGAGCAAGAAGCATGCTCTTGCTTTCCAGATTCTCTTTGATGGCAGGAAACGTGAGTGTGCTCAGAACAAAAGAACGGTGTTTCCTACACATATGGACCATATCTAGATCAAATCTGCTTCTGAAACTGAAAGAAACCACAGGTCCTCTAACATCCAATGCTTGTCAGTTAAGATGAGAAACGTGGGAGCTTCGTGAACGACGTAGTTCTTTTGAGCTGAAAAGTGACTGCACTTACTTCAAACGAAGTCTTGTTTGTAGGAAGACACAGAGCCTGGAATTTAACTCCATTTCTGAAGGGAAACACACAGCATAGTTCTCATCCATGGATCACACTCTGATTTAGAGCAAGAAGCACGCTCGTGCTTTCCAGAGACTCTAAGACAGCAGGAAACGTGAGTGTGATGAGAACAAAAGAACGGTGTTTCCTACACATATGGACCATATCTAGTCCAACTCTGCTTCTGAAACTGAAAGAAACCACAGGTCCCCTAACATCCAATGCTTGTCAGTTAAGATGATTAACGTGTGAGCTTCGTGAATGATGTAGTTTGTTTGAGCTGTAAAGTAACTGCCCTTAAGTGAAACGAAGTCTTGATTGTAGGAACACTGAGAGCCTGGGAGTTAACTCCATTTCTGAAGGGAAACACACAGCAGAGTTCTCATCCCTTGATCACACTGTGCTTTAGAGCAAGAAGCACGCACTTGCTTTCCAGAGTCTCTAAGACAGCAGGAAACCTCAGTGTGATGAGAACAAAAGAACGGTGTTTCCTACACATACGGACGATATCTAGTCCAACTCTGCTTCTGAAACTGATACAAAGCACTGGTCCTCTAACATCCAATGCTTGTCAGTTAAGATCAGAATCGTGTGAGCTTCGTGAACGATGTAGTTCATTTGAGCTGTAAGTAACTGCCCTTACCTGAAACGAAGTCTTGATTGTAGGAACACTGAGAGCCTGGGATTTAACTCCATTTCTGAAGTGAAACACACAGCAGAGTTCTCATCCATGGATCACACTCTGCTTTAGAGCAAGAAGCACGCTCTTGCTTTCCAGATTCTCTTACATGGCAGGAAACGTGAGTGTGATGAGAACAAAAGAACGGTGTTACCGACACATTCGGACCATATCTAGTCTAACTCTGCTTCTGAAACTGATACAAAGCACTGGTTCTCAACATCCAATGCTTGTCAGTTAAGATGAGAAACGTGTGAACTTCGTGAACGATGTATTTCGTTTGAGCTGAAAAGTGACTGCCCTTACGTGAATCGAAGTAGTGCTTGAGGGAAGACACAGAGCCTGGGATTTAACTCCATTTCTGAATGGAAACACACAGCATAGTTCTCATCCATGTATCACACTCTGCTTTAGAGCAAGAAGGACGCTCTTGCTTTCTAGATCTCTAATAATGCAGGAAACTTGAGTGTGCTCAGAAAAAAAGAACGGTGTTTCCTACACATACGGACCACATCTAGTCCAACTCTGCTTCTGAAACTGAAAGAAACCACAGGTCCTCTAACATCCAATGCTTGCCAGTTAAGAGAGAAACGTGTGACCTTCGTGAACGATGTAGTTCGTTTGAGCTGAAAAGAGACTGCACTTACCTCAAACGAAGTCTTGCTTGTAAGAAGACACAGAGCCTGGAATTTAACTCCATTTCTGAAGTGAAACACACAGCAAAGTTCTCATCCATGGATCACACTCTGCTTTAGAACAAGAAGCACGCTCTTGCTTTCCACAGTCTCTAAGACAGCAGGAAACGTGAGTGTGATGAGAACAAAAGAACGGTGTTTCCTACACATATGGACCATATCTAATCCAACTCTGCTTCTGAAACTGATACAAAGAACTGGTCATCTAACATCCAATGCTTGTCAGTTAAGATGAGAAACGTGTTAGATTCGTGACCGATGTAGTTCGTTTGAGCTGAAAAGTGACTGCCATTTCCTGAAATGAATTCTGGATTGTAGGAAGACACAGAGCCGGGGATTTAACTCCATTTCTGAAGGGAAACACACAGCAGAGTTCTCATCCATGGATCACACTCTGCTTTAGAGCAAGAAGAACGCTCTTGCTTTCTAGATTCTGTAATACAGCAGGAAACTTGAGTGTGCTAGAACAAAGAACAGTGATTCCTACACATACGGACCATATCTAGTTCCACTCTGCTTCTGAAACTGAAAGAAACCACAGGTCCTCTAACATCCAATGCTTGTCAGTTAAGATGAGAAACATGTGACCTTTGTGAACGATGTAGTTCTTTGAGCTGTAAAGTAACTGCCCTTACCTGTAACGAAGTCTTGCTTGTAGGAACACTGAGAGCTTGGGATATGACTCCATTTCAGAAGGGAAACAATCAGCAGAGTTCTCTTCCATTGATCACACTCTGCTTTAGAGCAGGAAGCACGCTCATGCTTCCAGAGTCTCTAAGACAGCAGGAAATGTGAGTGTGATGAGAACAAAAGAACGGTGTTTTCTACACATACGGACCATATCTAGTCCAACTCTGCTTCTGAAACTGATACAAAGCACTGGTCCTCTAACATGCAATGTTTGTCATTTAAGATGAAAAACGTGTGTGCTTCGTGAACGATGTAGTTCGTTTGAGCTGAAAAGTGACTGCCCTTACCTGAAATGAAGTAGTGCTTGTGGGAATACACAGAGCCTGGTATTTAACTCCATTTCTGAAGGGAAACACATAGCATAGTTCTCATCCATGTATCACACTCTGCTTTAGAGCAAGAAGGACGCTCTTGCTTTCTAGATCTCTAATAATGCAGGAAACTTGAGTGTGGTCAGAACAAAAGAACGGTGTTTCCTACACATACGGACCATATCTACTCCAACTCTGCTTCTGAAACTGAAAGAAACCACAGGTCCTCTAACATCCAATGATTGCCAGTTAAGAGAGAAATGTGTGAGCTTCGTGAATGACATAGATCTTTTAGCTGTAAGTAACTGCCCTTACCTGAAACGAAGTATTGCTTGTAGGAAGACTCAGAGCCTGGGACTTAACTACATTTCTGAAGGGAAACACACAGCAGAGTTCTCATCCATTGATCACACTCTTCTTTAGAGCAAGAAGCACGCTCTTGCTTTCCAGAGTCTCTAAGACAGCAGGAAACTTGAGTGTGATGAGAACAAAAGAACGGCGTTTCAACACATAAGGACCATATCTATTCCGAACTCTTCTTCTGACACTGATACAAAGCACTGCTCCTCTAACATCCAATGCTTGTCATTCAAGATGAGAAACGTGTGAGCTTCGTGAACGATGTAGTTCGTTTGAGCTGTAAAGTAACTGCTCTTACCTGAAATGAAGTCTTGCTTGTAGGAACACTGAGAGCCTGGGATTTAACTCCATTTCTGAAGTGAAACACACAGCAGAGTTCTCATATATAGATCACACTCTGCTTTAGAGCAAGAAGCACGCTCTTGCTTTCTAGATTCTCTAATACAGCAGGAAACGTGAGTGTGCTCAGTACAAATGAACGGTGTTTCCTACACATACGGATCATATCTATTCCAACTCTGCTGCTGAAACTGATACAAACCACAGGTCCTCTAACATCCAATGCTTGTCATTTAAGAGGAGAAACGTGTGAGCTTCGTGAATGATGTAGTTCGATTAGCTGTAAAACAACTGCCCTTTTTCTGAAACGAATTCTTGCTTGTAGGGAGACTCAGAACCTGGAGTTTAACTCCATTTCTGAAGTGAAACACACAGCAGAGTTCTCATATATACATCACACTCTGCTTTAGAGCAAGAAGCACGCTCTTGCTTTCTAGAGTCTCTAAGAGTGCAGGAAACATGAGTGTGCTGAGAACAAAAGAACGGTGTTTCATACACATACAGACCATATCTAGTCCAACTCTGCGTCTGAAATTGATACAAAGCACAGGTCCTCTAACATCCAATGCTTGTCATTTAAGATGAGAAACGTGTGAGCTTCGTGAACGATGTAGTTCGTTTGAGCTGAAAAGTGACTGCCCTTACCAGAAACGAAGTCTTGATTGTAGGAAGACACAGAGCCGGGGTTTAACTCCATTTCTGAAGGGAAACGCACAGCATAGTGCTCATCCATGGATCACACTCTGATTTAGAGTAAGAAGCACACAATTGCTCTCCTGAGTCTCTAAGACAGCAGGAAACTTGAGTGTGATGAGAACAAAAGAACATTGTTTCCTACACATACAGACCATATCTAGTCCAACTCTGCTTCTGAAACTGATACAAAGCACTGGTCCTCTAACATCCAATGCTTCTCAGTTAAGATGAGAAACGTGTGAGCTTCGTTAACGATGTAGTTCGTTTGAGCTGAAAAGTGACTGCCTTTACATGAAACGAAGTAGTGCGTGTGGGAAGACACAGAGCCTGGGATTTAACTCCATTTCTGAAGGGAAACACACAGCAGAGTTCTCATCCATGTATCACACTCTGCTTTAGAGCAAGAAGGACACACTTGCTTTCTAGATCTCTAATAATGCAGGAAACTTGAGTGTGCTCAGAACAAAAGAACGGTGTGTCCTACACATACGGACCATATCTAGTCCAACTCTGCTTCTGAAACTGAAAGAAACCACAGGTCCTCTAACATCCATTGCTTGCCAGTTAAGAGAGAAACGTGTGACATTCGTGAACGATGTAGTTCGTTTGAGCTAAAAAGAGACTGCACTTACTTCAAACGAAGTCTTGCTTGTAGGAAGACACAGAGCCTGGAATTTAACTCCATTTAGGAAGGGAAACACACAGCATAGTTCTCATCCATGGATCACAATCTGACTTAGAGGAAGAAGCATGCAATTGCTTTCCAGAGTCTCAAAGACAGCAGGAAAATTGAGTGTGATGAGACCAAAGAACGGTGTTTCCTACACATACGGACCTTATCTAGTTCAACTCTGCTTCTGAAACTGATACAAAGCACTGGTCCTCTAACATCCAATGCTTGTCAGTTAAGATGAGAAACTGGTGAGCTTCCTGAACGATGTAGTTCATTTGAGCTGTAAGTAACTGCCCTTACCTGAAACGAAGTCTTGCTTGTAGGAAGACACAGAGCCTGGAATTTAACTCCATTTCTGAAGTGAAACACACAGCAAAGTTCTCATCCATGGATCACACTCTGCTTTAGAACAAGAAGCACGCTCTTGCTTTCCACAGTCTCTAAGAGAGCAGGAAACGTGAGTGTGATGAGAACAAAAGTACGGTGTTTCCTACACATACGGATCATATCTAGTCCAACTCTGCTTCTGAAACTGAAAGAAACCACTGGTCCTCTAACATCCAATGCTTGTCAGTTAAGATGAGAAACGTGTTAGATTCGTGAACGATGTAGTTCATTTGAGCTGAAAAGTGACTGCCCTTACCTGAAATGAAGTCTGGATTGTAGAAGACACAGAGCCTGGAATTTAACTCCATTTCTGAAGTGAAACACACAGCAAAGTTCTCATCCATGGATCACACTCTGCTTTAGAACAAGAAGCACGCTCTTGCTTTCCACAGTCTCTAAGACAGCAGGAAACGTGAGTGTGATGAGAACAAAAGAACGGTGTTTCCTACACATACGGATCATATCTAGTCCAAGTCTGCTTCTGACACTGAAAGAAACCACAGGTCCTCTAACATCCAATGCTTGCCAGTTAAGAGAGAAACGTGTGAGCTTCGTGAACGATGTAGTTCGTTTGAGCTGAAAAGAGACTGCACATACTTCAAACGAAGTCTTGCTTGTAGGAAGACACAGAGCCCGGGATTTAACTCCATTTATGAAGGGAAACACACAGCATAGACTCATCCATGGATCACAATCTGACTTAGAGGAAGAAGCATGCAATTGCTTTCCAGAGTCTCAAAGACAGCAGGAAAATTGAGTGTGATGAGACCAAAGAACGGTGTTTCCTACACATACGGACCTTATCTAGTTCAACTCTGCTTCTGAAACTGATACAAAGCACTGGTACTCTAACATCCAATGCTTGTCAGTTAAGATGAGAAACTTGTGAGCTTCCTGAACGATGTAGTTCATTTGAGCTGTAAGTAACTGCCCTTACCTGAAACGAAGTCTTGCTTGTAGGAAGACACAGAGCCCGGGATTTAACTCCATTTCTGAAGTGAAACACACAGCAAAGTTCTCATCCATGGATCACACTCTGCTTTAGAACAAGAAGCACGCTCTTGCTTTCCACAGTCTCTAAGACAGCAGGAAACGTGAGTGTGATGAGAACAAAAGAACGGTGTTTCCTACACATACGGACCATATCTAGTTCAACTCTGCTTCTGAAACTGATACAAAGCACTGGTCATCTAACATCCAATGCTTGTCAGTTAAGATGAGAAACGTGTTAGATTCGTGAACGATGTAGTTCGTTTGAGCTGAAAAGTGACTGCCCTTACCTGAAATGAAGTCTGGATTGTAGGAAGACACAGAGCCGGGGATTTAACTCCATTTCTGAAGGGAAACACACAGCAGAGTTCTCATCCATGGATCACACTCTGCTTTAGAGCAAGAAGAACGCTCTTGCTTTCTAGATTCTCTAATACAGCAGTAAACTTGAGTGTGCTAGAACAAAGAACAGTGATTCCTACACATACGGACCATATCTAGTTCCACTCTGCTTCTGAAACTGAAAGAAACCACAGGTCCTCTAACATCCAATGCTTGTCAGTTAAGATGAGAAACATGTGACCTTTGTGAACTATGTAGTTCTTTGAGCTGTAAAGTAACTGCCCTTACCTGTAATGAAGTCTTGCTTGTAGAAACACTGAGAGCTTCAGATATGACTCCATTTCAGAAGGGAAACACTCAGGAGAGTTCTCATCCATTGATCACACTCTGCTTTAGAGCAGGAAGCACGCTCATGCTTTCCAGAGTCTCTAAGACAGCAGGAAATGTGAGTGTGATGAGAACAAAAGAACGGTGTTTTCTACACATACGGACCATATCTAGTCCAACTCTGCTTCTGAAACTGATACAAAGCACTGGTCCTCTAACATCCAATGCTTGTCAGTTAAGATGAAAAACGTGTGTGCTTCGTGAATGATGTAGTTCGTTTGAGCTGAAAAGTGACTGCCCTTACCTGAAATGAAGTAGTGCTTGTGGGAATACACAGAGCCTGGGATTTAACTCCATTTCTGAAGGGAAACACACAGCATAGTTCTCATCCTTTTTATCACACTATGCTTTAGAGCAAGAAGGACGCTCTTGCTTTCTAGATCTCTAATAATGCAGGAAACTTGAGTGTGCTCAGAACAAAAGAACGGTGTTTCCTACACATACGGACCATATCTACTCCAACTCTGCTTCTGAAACTGAAAGAAACCACAGGTCCTCTAACATCCAATGATTGCCAGTTAAGATGAGAAACGTGTGAGCTTCGTGAATGACATAGTTCTTTTAGCTGTAAGTAACTGCCCTTACCTGAAACGAAGTCTTGCTTGTAGGAAGACTCAGAGCCTGGGACTTAACTACATTTCTGAAGGGAATCACACAGCATAGTTCTCATCCATGTATCACACTCTGCTTTAGAGCAAGAAGAACACACTTGCTTTCTAGATCTCTAATAATGCAGGAAACTTGAGTGTGCTCAGAACAAAAGAACGGTGTGTCCTACACATACGGATCATATCTAGTCCAACTCTGCTTCTGAAACTGAAAGAAACCACAGGTCCTCTAACATCCAATGCTTGCCAGTTAAGAGAGAAACGTGTGACCTTCGTGAAAGATGTAGTTCGTTTGAGCTGAAAAGAGACTGCACTTACTTCAAACGAAGTCTTGCTTGTAGGAAGACACAGAGCCTGGAATTTAACTCCATTTATGAAGGGAAACACACAGCATAGTTCTCATCCATGGATCACAATCTGACTTAGAGGAAGAAGCATGCAATTGCTTTCCAGAGTCTCAAAGACAGCAGGAAACTTGAGTGTGATGAGACCAAAGAACGGTGTTTCCTACACATACGGACCTTATCTAGTTCAACTCTGCTTCTGAAACTGATACAAAGCACTGGTCCTCTAACATCCAATGCTTGTCAGTTAAGATGAGAAACTGGTGAGCTTCCTGAACGATGTAGTTCATTTGAGCTGTAAGTAACTGCCCTTACCTGAAACGAAGTCTTGCTTGTAGGAAGACACAGAGCCTGGAATTTAACTCCATTTCTGAAGTGAAACACACAGCAAAGTTCTCATCCATGGATCACACTCTGCTTTAGAACAAGAAGCACGCTCTTGCTTTCCACAGTCTCTAAGAGAGCAGGAAACCTGAGTGTGATGAAAACAAAAGAACGGTGTTTCCTACACATACGGATCATATCTAGTCCAACTCTGCTTCTGAAACTGAAAGAAACCACTGGTCCTCTAACATCCAATGCTTGTCAGTTAAGATGAGAAACGTGTTAGATTCATGAACGATGTAGTTCGTTTGAGCTGAAAGTGACTGCCCTTACCTGAAATGAAGTCTGGATTGTAGGAAGACACAGAGCCTGGAATTTAACTCCATTTCTGAAGTGAAACACACAGCAACGTTCTCATCCATGGATCACACTCTGCTTTAGAACAAGAAGCACACTCTTGCTTTCCACAGTCTCTAAGACAGCAGGAAACGTGAGTGTGATGAGAACAAAAGAACGGTGTTTCCTACACATAGGGATCATATCTAGTCCAACTCTGCTTCTGAAACTGAAAGAAACCACAGGTCCTCTTACATCCAATGCTTGTCAGTTAAGATGAGAAACGTGTGAGCTTCGTGAACGATGTAGTTCGTTTGAGCTGTAAAGTAACTGCCCTTACCTGAAATGAAGTCTTGCTTGTATGAACACTGAGAGCCTGGGATTTAACTCTATTTCTGAAGTCAAACACACAGCAGAGTTCTCATATATAGATCACACTCTGCTTTAGAGCAAGAAGCACGCTCTTGCTTTCTAGATTCTCTAATACAGCAGGAAACGTGAGTGTGCTCAGTACAAATGAACGGTGTTTCCTACACATACGGACCATATCTATTGCAACTCTGCTGCTGAAACTGATACAAACCACAGGTCCTCTAACATCCAATGCTTGTCATTTAAGAGGAGAAACGTGTGAGCTTCGTGAATGATGTAGTTCGATTAGCTGTAAAACAACTGCCCTTATCTGAAACGAATTCTTGCTTGTAGGGAGACTCAGAACCTGGAGTTTAACTCCATTTCTGAAGTGAAACACACAGCAGAGTTCTCATATATAGATCACACTCTGCTTTAGAGCAAGAAGCACGCTCTTGCTTTCTAGAGTCTCTAAGAGTGCAGGAAACATGAGTGTGCTGAGAACAAAAGAACGGTGTTTCATACACATACAGACCATATCTAGTCCAACTCTGCGTCTGAAATTGATACAAAGCACAGGTCCTCTAACATCCAATGCTTGTCATTTAAGATGAGAAACATGTGAGCTTCGTGAACGATGTAGTTCGTTTGAGCTGAAAAGTGACTGCCCTTACCAGAAACGAAGTCTTGATTGTAGGAAGACACAGAGCAGGGGTTTAACTCTATTTCTGAAGGGAAACGCACAGCATAGTGCTCATCCATGGATCACACTCTGATTTAGAGTAAGAAGCACACAATTGCTCTCCTGAGTCTCTAAGACAGCAGGAAACTTGAGTGTGATGAGAACAAAAGAACATTGTTTCCTACACATACGGACCATATCTAGTCCAAATCTGCTTCTGAAACTGATACAAAGCACTGGTCCTCTAACATGCAATGCCTGTCAGTTAAGATGAGAAACGTGTGAGCTTCGTTAACGATGTAGTTCGTTTGAGCTGAAAAGTGAC
The DNA here is from genome assembly GCA_949786385.1 of Onychomys leucogaster. NCBI lineage: Eukaryota > Metazoa > Chordata > Mammalia > Rodentia > Cricetidae > Onychomys > Onychomys leucogaster. The sequence goes on from CATKUP010000046.1 coordinate 2,689,533, forward strand.
TGCCTTTACATGAAACGAAGTAGTGCGTGTGGGAAGACACAGAGCCTGGGATTTAACTCCATTTCTGAAGGGAAACACACAGCATAGTTCTCATCCATGTATCACACTCTGCTTTAGAGCAAGAAGAACACACTTGCTTTCTAGATCTCTAATAATGCAGGAAACTTGAGTGTGCTCAGAACAAAAGAAGGGTGTGTCCTACACATACGGATCATATCTAGTCCAACTCTGCTTCTGAAACTGAAAGAAACCACAGGTCCTCTAACATCCAATGCTTGCCAGTTAAGAGAGAAACGTGTGACCTTCGTGAACGATGTAGTTCGTTTGAGCTGAAAAGAGACTGCACTTACTTCAAACGAAGTCTTGCTTGTAGGAAGACACAGAGCTTGGAATTTAACTCCATTTATGAAGGGAAACACACAGCATAGTTCTCATCCATGGATCACACTCTGTTTTAGTGCAAGAAGCACGCTCTTGATTTCCAGAGTCTCTAAGACAGCAGGAAACGTGAGTATGATGAGAACAAAAGAACGGTGTTTCCTACACATACAGACCATATCTAGATCAACTCTGCTTCTGAAACTGAAAGAAACCACGGGTTATCTAACATCCAATGCTTGTCAGTTAAGATGAGAAACGTGTGACCTTCGTGAACGATGTTGTTCGTTTGAGCTGAAAAGAGACTGCACTTACTTCAAACGAAGTCTTGCTTGTAGGAAGACACAGAGCCTGGAATTTAACTCCATTTCTGAAGGGAAACACACAGCATAGTTCTCATCCATGGATCACAATCTGACTTAGAGGAAGAAGCATGCAATTGCTTTCCAGAGACTCAAAGACAGCAGGAAACTTCAGTGTGATGAGACCAAAGAACGGTGTTTCCTACACATACGGACCTTATCTAGTTCAACTCTGCTTCTGAAACTGACAAAGCACTGGTCCTCTAAAATCCAATGCTTGTCAGTTAAGATGAGAAACTGGTGAGCTTCCTGAACGATGTAGTTCATTTGAGCTGTAAGTAACTGCCCTTACCTGAAACTAAGTCTTGCTTGTAGGAAGACACAGAGCCTGGAATTTAACTCCATTTCTGAAGTGAAACACACAGCAAAGTTCTCATCCATGGAACACACTCTGCTTTAGAACAAGAAGCACGCTCTTGCTTTCCACAGTCTCTAAGACAGCAGGAAACGTGAGTGTGATGAGAACAAAAGAACGGTGTTTCCTACACATACGGATCATATCTAGTCCAACTCTGCTTCTGAAACTGAAAGAAACCACAGGTCCTCTAACATCCAATGCTTGCCAGTTAAGAGAGAAACGTGTGAGCTTCGTGAACGATGTAGTTCGTTTGAGCTGAAAAGAGACTGCACTTACTTCAAAGGAAGTCTTGCTTGTAGGAAGACACAGAGCCTGGAATTTAACTCCATTTATGAAGGGAAACACACAGCATAGTTCTCATCCATGGATCACAATCTGACTTAGAGGAAGAAGCATGCAATTGCTTTCCAGAGTCTCAAAGACAGCAGGAAACTTGAGTGTGATGAGACCAAAGAACGGTGTTTCCTACACATACGGACCTTATCTAGTTCAACTCTGCTTCTGAAACTGATACAAAGCACTGGTCCTCTAACATCCAATGCTTGTCAGTTAAGATGAGAAACTGGTGAGCTTCCTGAACGATGTAGTTCATTTGAGCTGTAAGTAACTGCCCTTACCTGAAACGAAGTCTTGCTTGTAGGAAGACACAGAGCCTGGAATTTAACTCCATTTCTGAAGTGAAACACACAGCAAAGTTCTCATCCATGGATCACACTCTGCTTTAGAACAAGAAGCACGCTCTTGCTTTCCACAGTCTCTAAGAGAGCAGGAAACCTGAGTGTGATGAAAACAAAAGAACGGTGTTTCCTACACATACGGATCATATCTAGTCCAACTCTGCTTCTGAAACTGAAAGAAACCACTGGTCCTCTAACATCCAATGCTTGTCAGTTAAGATGAGAAACGTGTTAGATTCATGAACGATGTAGTTCGTTTGAGCTGAAAGTGACTGCCCTTACCTGAAATGAAGTCTGGATTGTAGGAAGACACAGAGCCTGGAATTTAACTCCATTTCTGAAGTGAAACACACAGCAACGTTCTCATCCATGGATCACACTCTGCTTTAGAACAAGAAGCACGCTCTTGCTTTCCACAGTCTCTAAGACAGCAGGAAACGTGAGTGTGATGAGAACAAAAGAACGGTGTTTCCTACACATAGGGATCATATCTAGTCCAACTCTGCTTCTGAAACTGAAAGAAACCACAGGTCCTCTTACATCCAATGCTTGTCAGTTAAGATGAGAAACGTGTGAGCTTCGTGAACGATGTAGTTCGTTTGAGCTGTAAAGTAACTGCCCTTACCTGAAATGAAGTCTTGCTTGTATGAACACTGAGAGCCTGGGATTTAACTCTATTTCTGAAGTCAAACACACAGCAGAGTTCTCATATATAGATCACACTCTGCTTTAGAGCAAGAAGCACGCTCTTGCTTTCTAGATTCTCTAATACAGCAGGAAACGTGAGTGTGCTCAGTACAAATGAACGGTGTTTCCTACACATACGGACCATATCTATTGCAACTCTGCTGCTGAAACTGATACAAACCACAGGTCCTCTAACATCCAATGCTTGTCATTTAAGATGAGAAACGTGTGAGCTTCGTGAATGATGTAATTCGATTAGCTGTAAAACAACTGCCCTTATCTGAAACGAATTCTTGCTTGTAGGGAGACTCAGAACCTGGAGTTTAACTCCATTTCTGAAGTGAAACACACAGCAGAGTTCTCATATATAGATCACACTCTGCTTTAGAGCAAGAAGCACGCTCTTGCTTTCTAGAGTCTCTAAGAGTGCAGGAAACATGAGTGTGCTGAGAACAAAAGAACGGTGTTTCATACACATACAGACCATATCTAGTCCAACTCTGCGTCTGAAATTGATACAAAGCACAGGTCCTCTAACATCCAATGCTTGTCATTTAAGATGAGAAACATGTGAGCTTCGTGAACGATGTAGTTCGTTTGAGCTGAAAAGTGACTGCCCTTACCAGAAACGAAGTCTTGATTGTAGGAAGACACAGAGCAGGGGTTTAACTCTATTTCTGAAGGGAAACGCACAGCATAGTGCTCATCCATGGATCACACTCTGATTTAGAGTAAGAAGCACACAATTGCTCTCCTGAGTCTCTAAGACAGCAGGAAACTTGAGTGTGATGAGAACAAAAGAACATTGTTTCCTACACATACGGACCATATCTAGTCCAAATCTGCTTCTGAAACTGATACAAAGCACTGGTCCTCTAACATGCAATGCCTGTCAGTTAAGATGAGAAACGTGTGAGCTTCGTTAACGATGTAGTTCGTTTGAGCTGAAAAGTGACTGCCTTTACATGAAACGAAGTAGTGCGTGTGGGAAGACACAGAGCCTGGGATTTAACTCCATTTCTGAAGGGAAACACACAGCATAGTTCTCATCCATGTATCACACTCTGCTTTAGAGCAAGAAGAACACACTTGCTTTCTAGATCTCTAATAATGCAGGAAACTTGAGTGTGCTCAGAACAAAAGAAGGGTGTGTCCTACACATACGGATCATATCTAGTCCAACTCTGCTTCTGAAACTGAAAGAAACCACAGGTCCTCTAACATCCAATGCTTGCCAGTTAAGAGAGAAACGTGTGACCTTCGTGAACGATGTAGTTCGTTTGAGCTGAAAAGAGACTGCACTTACTTCAAACGAAGTCTTGCTTGTAGGAAGACACAGAGCTTGGAATTTAACTCCATTTATGAAGGGAAACACACAGCATAGTTCTCATCCATGGATCACACTCTGTTTTAGTGCAAGAAGCACGCTCTTGATTTCCAGAGTCTCTAAGACAGCAGGAAACGTGAGTATGATGAGAACAAAAGAACGGTGTTTCCTACACATACGGACCATATCTAGATCAACTCTGCTTCTGAAACTGAAAGAAACCACGGGTTATCTAACATCCAATGCTTGTCAGTTAAGATGAGAAACGTGTGACCTTCGTGAACGATGTTGTTCGTTTGAGCAGAAAAGAGACTGCACTTACTTCAAACGAAGTCTTGCTTGTAGGAAGACACAGAGCCTGGAATTTAACTCCATTTCTGAAGGGAAACACACAGCATAGTTCTCATCCATGGATCACAATCTGACTTAGAGGAAGAAGCATGCAATTGCTTTCCAGAGACTCAAAGACAGCAGGAAACTTCAGTGTGATGAGACCAAAGAACGGTGTTTCCTACACATACGGACCTTATCTAGTTCAACTCTGCTTCTGAAACTGATACAAAGCACTGGTCCTCTAAAATCCAATGCTTGTCAGTTAAGATGAGAAACTGGTGAGCTTCCTGAACGATGTAGTTCATTTGAGCTGTAAGTAACTGCCCTTACCTGAAACTAAGTCTTGCTTGTAGGAAGACACAGAGCCTGGAATTTAACTCCATTTCTGAAGTGAAACACACAGCAAAGTTCTCATCCATGGAACACACTCTGCTTTAGAACAAGAAGCACGCTCTTGCTTTCCACAGTCTCTAAGACAGCAGGAAACGTGAGTGTGATGAGAACAAAAGAACGGTGTTTCCTACACATACGGATCATATCTAGTCCAACTCTGCTTCTGAAACTGAAAGAAACCACAGGTCCTCTAACATCCAATGCTTGCCAGTTAAGAGAGAAACGTGTGAGCTTCGTGAACGATGTAGTTCGTTTGAGCTGAAAAGAGACTGCACTTACTTCAAAGGAAGTCTTGCTTATAGGAAGACACAGAGCCTGGAATTTAACTCCATTTATGAAGGGAAACACACAGCATAGTTCTCATCCATGGATCACAATCTGACTTAGAGGAAGAAGCATGCAATTGCTTTCCAGAGTCTCAAATACAGCAGGAAAATTGAGTGTGATGAGACAAAGAACGGTGTTTCCTACACATACGGACCTTATCTAGTTCAACTCTGCTTCTGAAACTGATACAAAGCACTGGTCCTCTAACATCCAATGCTTGTCAGTTAAGATGAGAAACTTGTGAGCTTCCTGAACGATGTAGTTCATTTGAGCTGTAAGTAACTGCCCTTACCTGAAATGAAGTCTTGCTTGTAGGAAGACACAGAGCCCGGGATTTAACTCCATTTCTGAAGTGAAACACACAGCAGAGTTCTCATCCATGGATCACACTCTGCTTTAGAACAAGAAGCACGCTCTTGCTTTCCACAATCTCTAAGACAGCAGGAAACGTGAGTGTGATGAGAACAAAAGAACGGTGTTTCCTACACATACGGACCATATCTAGTCCAACTCTGCTTCTGAAACTGATACAAAGCACTGGTCATCTAACATCCAATGCTTGTCAGTTAAGATGAGAAACGTGTTAGATTCGTGAACGATGTAGTTCGTTTGAGCTGAAAAGTGACTGCCCTTACCTGAAATGAAGTCTGGATTGTAGGAAGACACAGAGCCTGGAATTTAACTCCATTTCTGAAGTGAAACACACAGCAAAGTTCTCATCCATGGAACACACTCTGCTTTAGAACAAGAAGCACGCTCTTGCTTTCCACAGTCTCTAAGACAGCAGGAAACGTGAGTGTGATGAGAACAAAAGAACGGTGTTTCCTACACATACGGACCATATCTAGTCCAACTCTGCTTCTGAAACTGATACAAAGCACTGGTCATCTAACATCCAATGCTTGTCAGTTAAGATGAGAAACGTGTTAGATTCGTGAACGATGTAGTTCGTTTGAGCTGAAAAGTGACTGCCCTTACCTGAAATGAAGTCTGGATTGTAGGAAGACACAGAGCCTGGAATTTAACTCCATTTCTGAAGTGAAACACACAGCAAAGTTCTCATCCATGGATCACACTCTGCTTTAGAACAAGAAGCACGCTCTTGCTTTCCACAGTCTCTAAGACAGCAGGAAACGTGAGTGTGATGAGAACAAAAGAACGGTGTTTCCTACACATACGGATCATATCTAGTCCAACTCTGCTTCTGAAACTGAAAGAAACCACATGTCCTCTAACATCCAATGCTTGCCAGTTAAGAGAGAAACGTGTGACCTTCGTGAACGATGTAGTTCGTTTGAGCTGAAAAGAGACTGCACTTACTTCAAAGGAAGTCTTGCTTGTAGGAAGACACAGAGCCTGGAATTTAACTCCATTTATGAAGGGAAACACACAGCATAGTTCTCATCCATGGATCACAATCTGACTTAGAGGAAGAAGCATGCAATTGCTTTCCAGAGTCTCAAAGACAGCAGGAAAATTGAGTGTGATGAGACCAAAGAACGGTGTTTCCTACACATACGGACCTTATCTAGTTCAACTCTGCTTCTGAAACTGATACAAAGCACTGGTCCTTTAACATCCAATGCTTGTCAGTTAAGATGAGAAACTGGTGAGCTTCCTGAACGATGTAGTTCATTTGAGCTGTAAGTAACTGCCCTTACCTGAAACGAAGTCTTGCTTGTAGGAAGACACAGAGCCTGGAATTTAACTCCATTTCTGAAGTGAAACACACAGCAAAGTTCTCATCCATGGATCACACTCTGCTTTAGAACAAGAAGCACGCTCTTGCTTTCCACAGTCTCTAAGAGAGCAGGAAACGTGAGTGTGATGAAAACAAAAGAACGGTGTTTCCTACACATACAGATCATATCAGTCCAACTCTGCTTCTGAAACAGAAAGAAAAGACTGGTCCTCTAACATCCAATGCTTGTCAGTTAAGATGAGAAACGTGTTAGATTCGTGAACGATGTAGTTCGTTTGAGCTGAAAAGTGACTGCCCTTACCTGAAATGAAGTCTGGATTGTAGGAAGACACAGAGCCTGGAATTTAACTCCATTTCTGAAGTGAAACACACAGCAAAGTTCTCATCCATGGATCACACTCTGCTTTAGAACAAGAAGCACGCTCTTGCTTTCCACAGTCTCTAAGACAGCAGGAAACGTGAGTGTGATGAGAACAAAAGAACGGTGTTTCCTACACATACGGATCATATCTAGTCCAACTCTGCTTCTGAAACTGAAAGAAACCACAGGTCCTCTAACATCCAATGCTTGCCAGTTAAGAGAGAAACGTGTGAGCTTCGTGAACGATGTAGTTCGTTTGAGCTGAAAAGAGACTGCACTTACTTCAAACGAAGTCTTGCTTGTAGGAAGACACAGAGCCTGGAATTTAACTCCATTTATGAAGGGAAACACACAGCATAGACTCATCCATGGATCACAATCTCACTTAGAGGAAGAAGCATGCAATTGCTTTCCAGAGTCTCAAAGACAGCAGGAAAATTGAGTGTGATGAGACCAAAGAACGGTGTTTCCTACACATACGGACCGTATCTAGTTCAACTCTGCTTCTGAAACTGATACAAAGCACTGGTCCTCTAACATCCAATGCTTGTCAGTTAAGATGAGAAACTTGTGAGCTTCCTGAACGATGTAGTTCATTTGAGCTGTAAGTAACTGCCCTTACCTGAAACGAAGTCTTGCTTGTAGGAAGACACAGAGCCCGGGATTTAACTCCATTTCTGAAGTGAAACACACAGCAAAGTTCTCATCCATGGATCACACTCTGCTTTAGAACAAGAAGCACGCTCTTGCTTTCCACAGTCTCTAAGACAGCAGGAAACGTGAGTGTGATGAGAACAAAAGAACGGTGTTTCCTACACATACGGACCATATCTAGTCCAACTCTGCTTCTGAAACTGATACAAAGCACTGGTCATCTAACATCCAATGCTTGTCAGTTAAGATGAGAAACGTGTTAGATTCGTGAACGATGTAGTTCGTTTGAGCTGAAAAGTGACTGCCCTTACCTGAAATGAAGTCTGGATTGTAGGAAGACACAGAGCCTGGAATTTAACTCCATTTATGAAGTGAAACACACAGCAAAGTTCTCATCCATGGATCACACTCTGCTTTAGAACAAGAAGCACGCTCTTGCTTTCCACAGTCTCTAAGACAGCAGGAAACGTGAGTGTGATGAGAACAAAAGAACGGTGTTTCCTACACATACGGATCATATCTAGTCCAACTCTGCTTCTGAAACTGAAAGAAACCACATGTCCTCTAACATCCAATGCTTGCCAGTTAAGAGAGAAACGTGTGACCTTCGTGAACGATGTAGTTCGTTTGAGCTGAAAAGAGACTGCACTTACTTCAAAGGAAGTCTTGCTTGTAGGAAGACACAGAGCCTGGAATTTAACTCCATTTATGAAGGGAAACACACAGCATAGTTCTCATCCATGGATCACAATCTGACTTAGAGGAAGAAGCATGCAATTGCTTTCCAGAGTCTCAAAGACAGCAGGAAAATTGAGTGTGATGAGACCAAAGAACGGTGTTTCCTACACATACGGACCTTATCTAGATCAACTCTGCTTCTGAAACTGATACAAAGCACTGGTCCTCTAACATCCAATGCTTGTCAGTTAAGATGAGAAACTGGTGAGCTTCCTGAACGATGTAGTTCATTTGAGCTGTAAGTAACTGCCCTTACCTGAAACGAAGTCTTGCTTGTAGGAAGACACAGAGCCTGGAATTTAACTCCATTTCTGAAGTGAAACACACAGCAAAGTTCTCATCCATGGATCACACTCTGCTTTAGAACAAGAAGCACGCTCTTGCTTTCCACAGTCTCTAAGAGAGCAGGAAACGTGAGTGTGATGAAAACAAAAGAACGGTGTTTCCTACACATACGGATCATATCTAGTCCAACTCTGCTTCTGAAACTGAAAGAAACGACTGGTCCTCTAACATCCAATGCTTGTCAGTTAAGATGAGAAACGTGTTAGATTCGTGAACGATGTAGTTCGTTTGAGCTGAAAAGTGACTGCCCTTACCTGAAATGAAGTCTGGATTGTAGGAAGACACAGAGCCTGGAATTTAACTCCATTTCTGAAGTGAAACACACAGCAAAGTTCTCATCCATGGATCACACTCTGCTTTAGAACAAGAAGCACGCTCTTGCTTTCCACAGTCTCTAAGACAGCAGGAAACGTGAGTGTGATGATAACAAAAGAACGGTGTTTCCTACACATACGGTTCATATCTAGTCCAACTCTGCTTCTGAAACTGAAAGAAACCACAGGTCCTCTAACATCCAATGCTTGCCAGTTAAGAGAGAAACGTGTGAGCTTCGTGAACGATGTAGTTCGTTTGAGCTGAAAAGAGACTGCACTTACTTCAAACGAAGTCTTGCTTGTAGGAAGACACAGAGCCTGGAATTTAACTCCATTTATGAAGGGAAACACACAGCATAGACTCATCCATGGATCACAATCTGACTTAGAGGAAGAAGCATGCAATTGCTTTCCAGAGTCTCAAAGACAGCAGGAAAATTGAGTGTGATGAGACCAAAGAACGGTGTTTCCTACACATACGGACCGTATCTAGTTCAACTCTGCTTCTGAAACTGATACAAAGCACTGGTCCTCTAACATCCAATGCTTGTCAGTTAAGATGAGAAACTTGTGAGCTTCCTGAACGATGTAGTTCATTTGAGCTGTAAGTAACTGCCCTTACCTGAAACGAAGTCTTGCTTGTAGGAAGACACAGAGCACGGGATTTAACTCCATTTCTGAAGTGAAACACACAGCAAAGTTCTCATCCATGGATCACACTCTGCTTTAGAACAAGAAGCACGCTCTTGCTTTCCACAGTCTCTAAGACAGCAGGAAACGTGAGTGTGATGAGAACAAAAGAACGGTGTTTCCTACACATACGGACCATATCTAGTCCAACTCTGCTTCTGAAACTGATACAAAGCACTGGTCATCTAACATCCAATGCTTGTCAGTTAAGATGAGAAACGTGTTAGATTCGTGAACGATGTAGTTCGTTTGAGCTGAAAAGTGACTGCCCTTACCTGAAATGAAGTCTGGATTGTAGGAAGACACAGAGCGGGGGATTTAACTCCATTTCTGAAGGGAAACACACAGCAGAGTTCTCATCCATGGATCACACTCTGCTTTAGAGCAAGAAGAACGCTCTTGCTTTCTAGATTCTCTAATACAGCAGGAAACTTGAGTGTGCTAGAACAAAGAACAGTGATTCCTACACATACGGACCATATCTAGTTCCACTCTGCTTCTGAAACTGAAAGAAACCACAGGTCCTCTAACATCCAATGCTTGTCAGTTAAGATGAGAAACATGTGACGTTTGTGAACGATGTAGTTCTTTGAGTTGTAAAGTAACTGCCCTTACCTGTAACGAAGTCTTGCTTGTAGGAACACTGAGAGCTTCGGATATGACTCCATTTCAGAAGGGAAACACTCAGCAGAGTTCTCATCCATTGATCACACTCTGCTTTAGAGCAGGAAGCACGCTCATGCTTTCCAGAGTCTCTAAGACAGCAGGAAATGTGAGTGTGATGAGAACAAAAGAACGGTGTTTTCTACACATACGGACCATATCTAGTCCAACTCTGCTTCTGAAACTGATACAAAGCACTGGTCCTCTAACATCCAATGCTTGTCAGTTAAGATGAAAAACGTGTGTGCTTCGTGAACGATGTAGTTCGTTTGAGCTGAAAAGTGACTGCCTTTACCGGAAATGAAGTCTTGCTTGTAGGAACACTGAGAGCCTGGGATTTAACTCCATTTCTGAAGTGAAACACACAGCATAGTTCTCATCCATTGATCGCAATCTGCTTTAGAGCAAGAAGCACGCTCTTGCTTTCTAGATTCTCTAATACAGCAGGAAACGTGAGTGTGCTCAGTACAAATGAATGGTGTTTCCTACACATACGGACCATATCTATTCCAACTCTGCTGCTGAAACTGATACAAACCACAGGTCCTCTAACATCCAATGCTTGTCATTTAAGATGAGAAACGTGTGAGCTTCGTGAATGATGTAGTTCGATTAGCTGTAAAACAACTGCCCTTATCTGAAACGAATTCTTGCTTGTAGGGAGACTCAGAACCTGGAGTTTAACTCCATTTCTGAAGTGAAACACACAGCAGAGTTCTCATATATAGATCACACTCTGCTTTAGAGCATGAAGCACGCTCTTACTTTCTAGAGTCTCTAAGAGTGCAGGAAACATGAGTGTGCTGAGAACAAAAGAACGGTGTTTCATACACATACAGACCATATCTAGTCCAACTCTGCGTCTGAAATTGATACAAAGCACAGGTCCTCTAACATCCAATGCTTGTCATTTAAGATGAGAAACATGTGAGCTTCGTGAACGATGTAGTTCGTTTGAGCTGAAAAGTGACTGCCCTTACCAGAAACGAAGTCTTGATTGTAGGAAGACACAGAGCCGGGGTTTAACTCCATTTCTGAAGGGAAACGCACAGCAGAGTGCTCATCCGTGGATCACACTCTGATTTAGAGTAAGAATCACAAAATTGCTCTCTAGAGTCTCTAAGACAGCAGGAAACATGAGTGTGATGAGAACAAAAGAACAGTGTTTCCTACACATACGGACCATATCTAGTCCAACTCTGCGTCTGAAATTGATACAAAGCACAGGTCCTCTAACATACAATGCTTGTCATTTAAGATGAGAAACGTGTGAGCTTCGTGAATGCTGTAGTTCGTTTGAGCTGAAAAGTGACTGCCCTTACCAGAAACGAAGTCTTGATTGTAGGAAGACACAGAGCCGGGGTTTAACTCCATTTCTGAAGGGAAACGCACAGCATAGTGCTCATCCGTGGATCACACTCTGATTTAGAGTAAGAAGCACACAATTGCTCTCCAGAGTCTCTAAGACAGCAGGAAACTTGAGTGTGCTCAGAACAAAAGAACGGTGTGTCCTACACATACGGACCATATCTAGTCCAACCCTGCTTCTGAAACTGAAAGAAACCACAGGTCCTCTAACATCCAATGCTTGCCAGTTAAGAGAGAAACGTGTGACCTTCGTGAACGATGTTGTTCGTTTGAGCTGAAAAGAGACTGCACTTACTTCAAACGAAGTCTTGCTTGTAGGAAGACACAGAGCCTGGAATTTAACTCCATTTCTGAAGGGAAACACACAGCATAGTTCTCATCCATGGATCACAATCTGACTTAGAGGAAGAAGCATGCAATTGCTTTCCAGAGACTCAAAGACAGCAGGAAAATTCAGTGTGATGAGACCAAAGAACGGTGTTTCCTACACATACGGACCTTATCAAGTTCAACTCTGCTTCTGAAACTGATACAAAGCACTGGTCCTCTAAAATCCAATGCTTGTCAGTTAAGATGAGAAACTGGTGAGCTTCCTGAACGATGTAGTTCATTTGAGCTGTAAGTAACTGCCCTTACCTGAAATGAAGTCTTGCTTGTAGGAAGACACAGAGCCCGGGATTTAACTCCATTTCTGAAGTGAAACACACAGCAGAGTTCTCATCCATGGATCACACTCTGCTTTAGAACAAGAAGCACGCTCTTGCTTTCCACAGTCTCTAAGACAGCAGGAAACGTGAGTGTGATGAGAACAAAAGAACGGTGTTTCCTACACATACGGACCATATCTAGTCCAACTCTGCTTCTGAAACTGATACAAAGCACTGGTCATCTAACATCCAATGCTTGTCAGTTAAGATGAGAAACGTGTTAGATTCGTGAACGATGTAGTTCGTTTGAGCTGAAAAGTGACTGCCCTTACCTGAAATGAAGTCTGGATTGTAGGAAGACACAGAGCCTGGAATTTAACTCCATTTCTGAAGTGAAACACACAGCAAAGTTCTCATCCATGGATCACACTCTGCTTTAGAACAAGAAGCACGCTCTTGCTTTCCACAGTCTCTAAGACAGCAGGAAACGTGAGTGTGATGAGAACAAAAGAACGGTGTTTCCTACACATACGGATCATATCTAGTCCAACTCTGCTTCTGAAACTGAAAGAAACCACATGTCCTCTAACATCCAATGCTTGCCAGTTAAGAGAGAAACGTGTGACCTTCGTGAACGATGTAGTTCGTTTGAGCTGAAAAGAGACTGCACTTACTTCAAAGGAAGTCTTGCTTGTAGGAAGACACAGAGCCTGGAATTTAACTCCATTTATGAAGGGAAACACACAGCATAGTTCTCATCCATGGATCACAATCTGACTTAGAGGAAGAAGCATGCAATTGCTTTCCAGAGTCTCAAAGACAGCAGGAAAATTGAGTGTGATGAGACCAAAGAACGGTGTTTCCTACACATACGGACCTTATCTAGTTCAACTCTGCTTCTGAAACTGATACAAAGCACTGGTCCTCTAACATCCAATGCTTGTCAGTTAAGATGAGAAACAGGTGAGCTTCCTGAACGATGTAGTTCATTTGAGCTGTAAGTAACTGCCCTTACCTGAAACGAAGTCTTGCTTGTAGGAAGACACAGAGCCTAGAATTTAACTCCATTTCTGAAGTGAAACACACAGCAAAGTTCTCATCCATGGATCACACTCTGCTTTAGAACAAGAAGCACGCTCTTGCTTTCCACAGTCTCTAAGAGAGCAGGAAACGTGAGTGTGATGAAAACAAAAGAACGGTGTTTCCTACACATACGGATCATATCTAGTCCAACTCTGCTTCTGAAACTGAAAGAAACGACTGGTCCTCTAACATCCAATGCTTGTCAGTTAAGATGAGAAACGTGTTAGATTCGTGAACGATGTAGTTCGTTTGAGCTGAAAAGTGACTGCCCTTACCTGAAATGAAGTCTGGATTGTAGGAAGACACAGAGCCTGGAATTTAACTCCATTTCTGAAGTGAAACACACAGCAAAGTTCTCATCCATGGATCACACTCTGCTTTAGAACAAGAAGCACGCTCTTGCTTTCCACAGTCTCTAAGACAGCAGGAAACGTGAGTGTGATGAGAACAAAAGAACGGTGTTTCCTACACATACGGATCATATCTAGTCCAACTCTGCTTCTGAAACTGAAAGAAACCACAGGTCCTCTAACATCCAATGCTTGCCAGTTAAGAGAGAAACGTGTGAGTTTCGTGAACGATGTAGTTCGTTTGAGCTGAAAAGAGACTGCACTTACTTCAAACGAAGTCTTGCTTGTAGGAAGACACAGAGCCTGGAATTTAACTCCATTTATGAAGGGAAACACACAGCATAGACTCATCCATGGATCACAATCTGACTTAGAGGAAGAAGCATGCAATTGCTTTCCAGAGTCTCAAAGACAGCAGGAAAATTGAGTGTGATGAGACCAAACAACGGTGTTTCCTACACATACGGACCGTATCTAGTTCAACTCTGCTTCTGAAACTGATACAAAGCACTGGTCCTCTAACATCCAATGCTTGTCAGTTAAGATGAGAAACTGGTGAGCTTCCTGAACGATGTAGTTCATTTGAGCTGTAAGTAACTGCCCTTACCTGAAACGAAGTCTTGCTTGTAGGAAGACACAGAGCCCGGGATTTAACTCCATTTCTGAAGTGAAACACACAGCAAAGTTCTCATCCATGGATCACACTCTGCTTTAGAACAAGAAGCACGCTCTTGCTTTCCACAGTCTCTAAGACAGCAGGAAACGTGAGTGTGATGAGAACAAAAGAACGGTGTTTCCTACACATACGGACCATATCTAGTCCAACTCTGCTTCTGAAACTGATACAAAGCACTGGTCATCTAACATCCAATGCTTGTCAGTTAAGATGAGAAACGTGTTAGATTCGTGAACGATGTAGTTCGTTTGAGCTGAAAAGTGACTGCCCTTACCTGAAATGAAGTCTGGATTGTAGGAAGACACAGAGCCTGGAATTTAACTCCATTTCTGAAGTGAAACACACAGCAAAGTTCTCATCCATGGATCACACTCTGCTTTAGAACAAGAAGCACGCTCTTGCTTTCCACAGTCTCTAAGACAGCAGGAAACGTGAGTGTGATGAGAACAAAAGAACGGTGTTTCCTACACATACGGATCATATCTAGTCCAACTCTGCTTCTGAAACTGAAAGAAACCACATGTCCTCTAACATCCAATGCTTGCCAGTTAAGAGAGAAACGTGTGACCTTCGTGAACGATGTAGTTCGTTTGAGCTGAAAAGAGACTGCACTTACTTCAAAGGAAGTCTTGCTTGTAGGAAGACACAGAGCCTGGAATTTAACTCCATTTATGAAGGGAAACACACAGCATAGTTCTCATCCATGGATCACAATCTGACTTAGAGGAAGAAGCATGCAATTGCTTTCCAGAGTCTCAAAGACAGCAGGAAAATTGAGTGTGATGAGACCAAAGAACGGTGTTTCCTACACATAGGGACCTTATCTAGTTCAACTCTGCTTCTGAAACTGATACAAAGCACTGGTCCTCTAACATCCAATGCTTGTCAGTTAAGATGAGAAACTGGTGAGCTTCCTGAACGATGTAGTTCATTTGAGCTGTAAGTAACTGCCCTTACCTGAAACGAAGTCTTGCTTGTAGGAAGACACAGAGCCTGGAATTTAACTCCATTTCTGAAGTGAAACACACAGCAAAGTTCTCATCCATGGATCACACTCTGCTTTAGAACAAGAAGCACGCTCTTGCTTTCCACAGTCTCTAAGAGAGCAGGAAACGTGAGTGTGATGAAAACAAAAGAACGGTGTTTCCTACACATACGGATCATATCTAGTCCAACTCTGCTTCTGAAACTGAAAGAAACGACTGGTCCTCTAACATCCAATGCTTGTCAGTTAAGATGAGAAACGTGTTAGATTCGTGAACGATGTAGTTCGTTTGAGCTGAAAAGTGATAGCCCTTACCTGAAATGAAGTCTGGATTGTAGGAAGACACAGAGCCTGGAATTTAACTCCATTTCTGAAGTGAAACACACAGCAAAGTTCTCATCCATGGATCACACTCTGCTTTAGAACAAGAAGCACGCTCTTGCTTTCCACAGTCTCTAAGACAGCAGGAAACGTGAGTGTGATGAGAACAAAAGAACGGTGTTTCCTACACATACGGATCATATCTAGTCCAACTCTGCTTCTGAAACTGAAAGAAACCACAGGTCCTCTAACATCCAATGCTTGCCAGTTAAGAGAGAAACGTGTGAGCTTCGTGAACGATGTAGTTCGTTTGAGCTGAAAAGAGACTGCACTTACTTCAAACGAAGTCTTGCTTGTAGGAAGACACAGAGCCTGGAATTTAACTCCATTTATGAAGGGAAACACACAGCATAGACTCACCCATGGATCACAATCTGACTTAGAGGAAGAAGCATGCAATTGCTTTCCAGAGTCTCAAAGACAGCAGGAAAATTGAGTGTGATGAGACCAAAGAACGGTGTTTCCTACACATACGGACCGTATCTAGTTCAACTCTGCTTCTGAAACTGATACAAAGCACTGGTCCTCTAACATCCAATGCTTGTCAGTTAAGATGAGAAACTTGTGAGCTTCCTGAACGATGTAGTTCATTTGAGCTGTAAGTAACTGCCCTTACCTGAAACGAAGTCTTGCTTGTAGGAAGACACAGAGCCCGGGATTTAACTCCATTTCTGAAGTGAAACACACAGCAAAGTTCTCATCCATGGATCACACTCTGCTTTAGAACAAGAAGCACGCTCTTGCTTTCCACAGTCTCTAAGACAGCAGGAAACGTGAGTGTGATGAGAACAAAAGAACGGTGTTTCCTACACATACGGACCATATCTAGTCCAACTCTGCTTCTGAAACTGATACAAAGCACTGGTCATCTAACATCCAATGCTTGTCAGTTAAGATGAGAAACGTGTTAGATTCGTGAACGATGTAGTTCGTTTGAGCTGAAAAGTGACTGCCCTTACCTGAAATGAAGTCTGGATTGTAGGAAGACACAGAGCGGGGGATTTAACTCCATTTCTGAAGGGAAACACACAGCAGAGTTCTCATCCATGGATCACACTCTGCTTTAGAGCAAGAAGAACGCTCTTGCTTTCTAGATTCTCTAATACAGCAGGAAACTTGAGTGTGCTAGAACAAAGAACAGTGATTCCTACACATACGGACCATATCTAGTTCCACTCTGCTTCTGAAACTGAAAGAAACCACAGGTCCTCTAACATCCAATGCTTGTCAGTTAAGATGAGAAACATGTGACCTTTGTGAACGATGTAGTTCTTTGAGTTGTAAAGTAACTGCCCTTACCTGTAACGAAGTCTTGCTTGTAGGAACACTGAGAGCTTCGGATATGACTCCATTTCAGAAGGGAAACACTCAGCAGAGTTCTCATCCATTGATCACACTCTGCTTTAGAGCAGGAAGCACGCTCATGCTTTCCAGAGTCTCTAAGACAGCAGGAAATGTGAGTGTGATGAGAACAAAAGAACGGTGTTTTCTACACATACGGACCATATCTAGTCCAACTCTGCTTCTGAAACTGATACAAAGCACTGGTCCTCTAACATCCAATGCTTGTCAGTTAAGATGAAAAACGTGTGTGCTTCGTGAACGATGTAGTTCGTTTGAGCTGAAAAGTGACTGCCTTTACCGGAAATGAAGTCTTGCTTGTAGGAACACTGAGAGCCTGGGATTTAACTCCATTTCTGAAGTGAAACACACAGCATAGTTCTCATCCATTGATCGCAATCTGCTTTAGAGCAAGAAGCACGCTCTTGCTTTCTAGATTCTCTAATACAGCAGGAAACGTGAGTGTGCTCAGTACAAATGAATGGTGTTTCCTACACATACGGACCATATCTATTCCAACTCTGCTGCTGAAACTAATACAAACCACAGGTCCTCTAACATCCAATGCTTGTCATTTAAGATGAGAAACGTGTGAGCTTCGTGAATGATGTAGTTCGATTAGCTGTAAAACAACTGCCCTTATCTGAAACGAATTCTTGCTTGTAGGGAGACTCAGAACCTGGAGTTTAACTCCATTTCTGAAGTGAAACACACAGCAGAGTTCTCATATATAGATCACACTCTGCTTTAGAGCATGAAGCACGCTCTTACTTTCTAGAGTCTCTAAGAGTGCAGGAAACATGAGTGTGCTGAGAACAAAAGAACGGTGTTTCATACACATACAGACCATATCTAGTCCAACTCTGCGTCTGAAATTGATACAAAGCACAGGTCCTCTAACATCCAATGCTTGTCATTTAAGATGAGAAACATGTGAGCTTCGTGAACGATGTAGTTCGTTTGAGCTGAAAAGTGACTGCCCTTACCAGAAACGAAGTCTTGATTGTAGGAAGACACAGAGCCGGGGTTTAACTCCATTTCTGAAGGGAAACGCACAGCAGAGTGCTCATCCGTGGATCACACTCTGATTTAGAGTAAGAATCACAAAATTGCTCTCTAGAGTCTCTAAGACAGCAGGAAACATGAGTGTGATGAGAACAAAAGAACAGTGTTTCCTACACATACGGACCATATCTAGTCCAACTCTGCGTCTGAAATTGATACAAAGCACAGGTCCTCTAACCTACAATGCTTGTCATTTAAGATGAGAAACGTGTGAGCTTCGTGAACGATGTAGTTCGTTTGAGCTGAAAAGTGACTGCCCTTACCAGAAACGAAGTCTTGATTGTAGGAAGACACAGAGCCGGGGTTTAACTCCATTTCTGAAGGGAAACGCACAGCATAGTGCTCATCCGTGGATCACACTCTGATTTAGAGTAAGAAGCACACAATTGCTCTCCAGAGTCTCTAAGACAGCAGGAAACTTGAGTGTGCTCAGAACAAAAGAACGGTGTGTCCTACACATACGGACCATATCTAGTCCAACCCTGCTTCTGAAACTGAAAGAAACCACAGGTCCTCTAACATCCAATGCTTGCCAGTTAAGAGAGAAACGTGTGACCTTCGTGAACGATGTTGTTCGTTTGAGCTGAAAAGAGACTGCACTTACTTCAAACGAAGTCTTGCTTGTAGGAAGACACAGAGCCTGGAATTTAACTCCATTTCTGAAGGGAAACACACAGCATAGTTCTCATCCATGGATCACAATCTGACTTAGAGGAAGAAGCATGCAATTGCTTTCCAGAGTCTCAAAGACAGCAGGAAAATTGAGTGTGATGAGACCAAAGAACGGTGTTTCCTACACATACGGACCTTATCTAGTTCAACTCTGCTTCTGAAACTGATACAAAGCACTGGTCCTCTAACATCCAATGCTTGTCAGTTAAGATGAGAAACTGGTGAGCTTCCTGAACGATGTAGTTCATTTGAGCTGTAAGTAACTGCCCTTACCTGAAACGAAGTCTTGCTTGTAGGAAGACACAGAGCCTAGAATTTAACTCCATTTCTGAAGTGAAACACACAGCAAAGTTCTCATCCATGGATCACACTCTGCTTTAGAACAAGAAGCACGCTCTTGCTTTCCACAGTCTCTAAGAGAGCAGGAAACGTGAGTGTGATGAAAACAAAAGAACGGTGTTTCCTACACATACGGATCATATCTAGTCCAACTCTGCTTCTGAAACTGAAAGAAACGACTGGTCCTCTAACATCCAATGCTTGTCAGTTAAGATGAGAAACGTGTTAGATTCGTGAACGATGTAGTTCGTTTGAGCTGAAAAGTGACTGCCCTTACCTGAAATGAAGTCTGGATTGTAGGAAGACACAGAGCCTGGAATTTAACTCCATTTCTGAAGTGAAACACACAGCAAAGTTCTCATCCATGGATCACACTCTGCTTTAGAACAAGAAGCACGCTCTTGCTTTCCACAGTCTCTAAGACAGCAGGAAACGTGAGTGTGATGATAACAAAAGAACGGTGTTTCCTACACATACGGTTCATATCTAGTCCAACTCTGCTTCTGAAACTGAAAGAAACCACAGGTCCTCTAACATCCAATGCTTGCCAGTTAAGAGAGAAACGTGTGAGCTTCGTGAACGATGTAGTTCGTTTGAGCTGAAAAGAGACTGCACTTACTTCAAACGAAGTCTTGCTTGTAGGAAGACACAGAGCCTGGAATTTAACTCCATTTATGAAGGGAAACACACAGCATAGACTCATCCATGGATCACAATCTGACTTAGAGGAAGAAGCATGCAATTGCTTTCCAGAGTCTCAAAGACAGCAGGAAAATTGAGTGTGATGAGACCAAAGAACGGTGTTTCCTACACATACGGACCGTATCTAGTTCAACTCTGCTTCTGAAACTGATACAAAGCACTGGTCCTCTAACATCCAATGCTTGTCAGTTAAGATGAGAAACTTGTGAGCTTCCTGAACGATGTAGTTCATTTGAGCTGTAAGTAACTGCCCTTACCTGAAACGAAGTCTTGCTTGTAGGAAGACACAGAGCACGGGATTTAACTCCATTTCTGAAGTGAAACACACAGCAAAGTTCTCATCCATGGATCACACTCTGCTTTAGAACAAGAAGCACGCTCTTGCTTTCCACAGTCTCTAAGACAGCAGGAAACGTGAGTGTGATGAGAACAAAAGAACGGTGTTTCCTACACATACGGACCATATCTAGTCCAACTCTGCTTCTGAAACTGATACAAAGCACTGGTCATCTAACATCCAATGCTTGTCAGTTAAGATGAGAAACGTGTTAGATTCGTGAACGATGTAGTTCGTTTGAGCTGAAAAGTGACTGCCCTTACCTGAAATGAAGTCTGGATTGTAGGAAGACACAGAGCGGGGGATTTAACTCCATTTCTGAAGGGAAACACACAGCAGAGTTCTCATCCATGGATCACACTCTGCTTTAGAGCAAGAAGAACGCTCTTGCTTTCTAGATTCTCTAATACAGCAGGAAACTTGAGTGTGCTAGAACAAAGAACAGTGATTCCTACACATACGGACCATATCTAGTTCCACTCTGCTTCTGAAACTGAAAGAAACCACAGGTCCTCTAACATCCAATGCTTGTCAGTTAAGATGAGAAACATGTGACGTTTGTGAACGATGTAGTTCTTTGAGTTGTAAAGTAACTGCCCTTACCTGTAACGAAGTCTTGCTTGTAGGAACACTGAGAGCTTCGGATATGACTCCATTTCAGAAGGGAAACACTCAGCAGAGTTCTCATCCATTGATCACACTCTGCTTTAGAGCAGGAAGCACGCTCATGCTTTCCAGAGTCTCTAAGACAGCAGGAAATGTGAGTGTGATGAGAACAAAAGAACGGTGTTTTCTACACATACGGACCATATCTAGTCCAACTCTGCTTCTGAAACTGATACAAAGCACTGGTCCTCTAACATCCAATGCTTGTCAGTTAAGATGAAAAACGTGTGTGCTTCGTGAACGATGTAGTTCGTTTGAGCTGAAAAGTGACTGCCTTTACCGGAAATGAAGTCTTGCTTGTAGGAACACTGAGAGCCTGGGATTTAACTCCATTTCTGAAGTGAAACACACAGCATAGTTCTCATCCATTGATCGCAATCTGCTTTAGAGCAAGAAGCACGCTCTTGCTTTCTAGATTCTCTAATACAGCAGGAAACGTGAGTGTGCTCAGTACAAATGAATGGTGTTTCCTACACATACGGACCATATCTATTCCAACTCTGCTGCTGAAACTGATACAAACCACAGGTCCTCTAACATCCAATGCTTGTCATTTAAGATGAGAAACGTGTGAGCTTCGTGAATGATGTAGTTCGATTAGCTGTAAAACAACTGCCCTTATCTGAAACGAATTCTTGCTTGTAGGGAGACTCAGAACCTGGAGTTTAACTCCATTTCTGAAGTGAAACACACAGCAGAGTTCTCATATATAGATCACACTCTGCTTTAGAGCATGAAGCACGCTCTTACTTTCTAGAGTCTCTAAGAGTGCAGGAAACATGAGTGTGCTGAGAACAAAAGAACGGTGTTTCATACACATACAGACCATATCTAGTCCAACTCTGCGTCTGAAATTGATACAAAGCACAGGTCCTCTAACATCCAATGCTTGTCATTTAAGATGAGAAACATGTGAGCTTCGTGAACGATGTAGTTCGTTTGAGCTGAAAAGTGACTGCCCTTACCAGAAACGAAGTCTTGATTGTAGGAAGACACAGAGCCGGGGTTTAACTCCATTTCTGAAGGGAAACGCACAGCAGAGTGCTCATCCGTGGATCACACTCTGATTTAGAGTAAGAATCACAAAATTGCTCTCTAGAGTCTCTAAGACAGCAGGAAACATGAGTGTGATGAGAACAAAAGAACAGTGTTTCCTACACATACGGACCATATCTAGTCCAACTCTGCGTCTGAAATTGATACAAAGCACAGGTCCTCTAACATACAATGCTTGTCATTTAAGATGAGAAACGTGTGAGCTTCGTGAATGCTGTAGTTCGTTTGAGCTGAAAAGTGACTGCCCTTACCAGAAACGAAGTCTTGATTGTAGGAAGACACAGAGCCGGGGTTTAACTCCATTTCTGAAGGGAAACGCACAGCATAGTGCTCATCCGTGGATCACACTCTGATTTAGAGTAAGAAGCACACAATTGCTCTCCAGAGTCTCTAAGACAGCAGGAAACTTGAGTGTGCTCAGAACAAAAGAACGGTGTGTCCTACACATACGGACCATATCTAGTCCAACCCTGCTTCTGAAACTGAAAGAAACCACAGGTCCTCTAACATCCAATGCTTGCCAGTTAAGAGAGAAACGTGTGACCTTCGTGAACGATGTTGTTCGTTTGAGCTGAAAAGAGACTGCACTTACTTCAAACGAAGTCTTGCTTGTAGGAAGACACAGAGCCTGGAATTTAACTCCATTTCTGAAGGGAAACACACAGCATAGTTCTCATCCATGGATCACAATCTGACTTAGAGGAAGAAGCATGCAATTGCTTTCCAGAGACTCAAAGACAGCAGGAAAATTCAGTGTGATGAGACCAAAGAACGGTGTTTCCTACACATACGGACCTTATCAAGTTCAACTCTGCTTCTGAAACTGATACAAAGCACTGGTCCTCTAAAATCCAATGCTTGTCAGTTAAGATGAGAAACTGGTGAGCTTCCTGAACGATGTAGTTCATTTGAGCTGTAAGTAACTGCCCTTACCTGAAATGAAGTCTTGCTTGTAGGAAGACACAGAGCCCGGGATTTAACTCCATTTCTGAAGTGAAACACACAGCAGAGTTCTCATCCATGGATCACACTCTGCTTTAGAACAAGAAGCACGCTCTTGCTTTCCACAGTCTCTAAGACAGCAGGAAACGTGAGTGTGATGAGAACAAAAGAACGGTGTTTCCTACACATACGGACCATATCTAGTCCAACTCTGCTTCTGAAACTGATACAAAGCACTGGTCATCTAACATCCAATGCTTGTCAGTTAAGATGAGAAACGTGTTAGATTCGTGAACGATGTAGTTCGTTTGAGCTGAAAAGTGACTGCCCTTACCTGAAATGAAGTCTGGATTGTAGGAAGACACAGAGCCTGGAATTTAACTCCATTTCTGAAGTGAAACACACAGCAAAGTTCTCATCCATGGATCACACTCTGCTTTAGAACAAGAAGCACGCTCTTGCTTTCCACAGTCTCTAAGACAGCAGGAAACGTGAGTGTGATGAGAACAAAAGAACGGTGTTTCCTACACATACGGATCATATCTAGTCCAACTCTGCTTCTGAAACTGAAAGAAACCACATGTCCTCTAACATCCAATGCTTGCCAGTTAAGAGAGAAACGTGTGACCTTCGTGAACGATGTAGTTCGTTTGAGCTGAAAAGAGACTGCACTTACTTCAAAGGAAGTCTTGCTTGTAGGAAGACACAGAGCCTGGAATTTAACTCCATTTATGAAGGGAAACACACAGCATAGTTCTCATCCATGGATCACAATCTGACTTAGAGGAAGAAGCATGCAATTGCTTTCCAGAGTCTCAAAGACAGCAGGAAAATTGAGTGTGATGAGACCAAAGAACGGTGTTTCCTACACATACGGACCTTATCTAGTTCAACTCTGCTTCTGAAACTGATACAAAGCACTGGTCCTCTAACATCCAATGCTTGTCAGTTAAGATGAGAAACTGGTGAGCTTCCTGAACGATGTAGTTCATTTGAGCTGTAAGTAACTGCCCTTACCTGAAACGAAGTCTTGCTTGTAGGAAGACACAGAGCCTAGAATTTAACTCCATTTCTGAAGTGAAACACACAGCAAAGTTCTCATCCATGGATCACACTCTGCTTTAGAACAAGAAGCACGCTCTTGCTTTCCACAGTCTCTAAGAGAGCAGGAAACGTGAGTGTGATGAAAACAAAAGAACGGTGTTTCCTACACATACGGATCATATCTAGTCCAACTCTGCTTCTGAAACTGAAAGAAACGACTGGTCCTCTAACATCCAATGCTTGTCAGTTAAGATGAGAAACGTGTTAGATTCGTGAACGATGTAGTTCGTTTGAGCTGAAAAGTGACTGCCCTTACCTGAAATGAAGTCTGGATTGTAGGAAGACACAGAGCCTGGAATTTAACTCCATTTCTGAAGTGAAACACACAGCAAAGTTCTCATCCATGGATCACACTCTGCTTTAGAACAAGAAGCACGCTCTTGCTTTCCACAGTCTCTAAGACAGCAGGAAACGTGAGTGTGATGAGAACAAAAGAACGGTGTTTCCTACACATACGGATCATATCTAGTCCAACTCTGCTTCTGAAACTGAAAGAAACCACAGGTCCTCTAACATCCAATGCTTGCCAGTTAAGAGAGAAACGTGTGAGTTTCGTGAACGATGTAGTTCGTTTGAGCTGAAAAGAGACTGCACTTACTTCAAACGAAGTCTTGCTTGTAGGAAGACACAGAGCCTGGAATTTAACTCCATTTATGAAGGGAAACACACAGCATAGACTCATCCATGGATCACAATCTGACTTAGAGGAAGAAGCATGCAATTGCTTTCCAGAGTCTCAAAGACAGCAGGAAAATTGAGTGTGATGAGACCAAACAACGGTGTTTCCTACACATACGGACCGTATCTAGTTCAACTCTGCTTCTGAAACTGATACAAAGCACTGGTCCTCTAACATCCAATGCTTGTCAGTTAAGATGAGAAACTGGTGAGCTTCCTGAACGATGTAGTTCATTTGAGCTGTAAGTAACTGCCCTTACCTGAAACGAAGTCTTGCTTGTAGGAAGACACAGAGCCCGGGATTTAACTCCATTTCTGAAGTGAAACACACAGCAAAGTTCTCATCCATGGATCACACTCTGCTTTAGAACAAGAAGCACGCTCTTGCTTTCCACAGTCTCTAAGACAGCAGGAAACGTGAGTGTGATGAGAACAAAAGAACGGTGTTTCCTACACATACGGACCATATCTAGTCCAACTCTGCTTCTGAAACTGATACAAAGCACTGGTCATCTAACATCCAATGCTTGTCAGTTAAGATGAGAAACGTGTTAGATTCGTGAACGATGTAGTTCGTTTGAGCTGAAAAGTGACTGCCCTTACCTGAAATGAAGTCTGGATTGTAGGAAGACACAGAGCCTGGAATTTAACTCCATTTCTGAAGTGAAACACACAGCAAAGTTCTCATCCATGGATCACACTCTGCTTTAGAACAAGAAGCACGCTCTTGCTTTCCACAGTCTCTAAGACAGCAGGAAACGTGAGTGTGATGAGAACAAAAGAACGGTGTTTCCTACACATACGGATCATATCTAGTCCAACTCTGCTTCTGAAACTGAAAGAAACCACATGTCCTCTAACATCCAATGCTTGCCAGTTAAGAGAGAAACGTGTGACCTTCGTGAACGATGTAGTTCGTTTGAGCTGAAAAGAGACTGCACTTACTTCAAAGGAAGTCTTGCTTGTAGGAAGACACAGAGCCTGGAATTTAACTCCATTTATGAAGGGAAACACACAGCATAGTTCTCATCCATGGATCACAATCTGACTTAGAGGAAGAAGCATGCAATTGCTTTCCAGAGTCTCAAAGACAGCAGGAAAATTGAGTGTGATGAGACCAAAGAACGGTGTTTCCTACACATAGGGACCTTATCTAGTTCAACTCTGCTTCTGAAACTGATACAAAGCACTGGTCCTCTAACATCCAATGCTTGTCAGTTAAGATGAGAAACTGGTGAGCTTCCTGAACGATGTAGTTCATTTGAGCTGTAAGTAACTGCCCTTACCTGAAACGAAGTCTTGCTTGTAGGAAGACACAGAGCCTGGAATTTAACTCCATTTCTGAAGTGAAACACACAGCAAAGTTCTCATCCATGGATCACACTCTGCTTTAGAACAAGAAGCACGCTCTTGCTTTCCACAGTCTCTAAGAGAGCAGGAAACGTGAGTGTGATGAAAACAAAAGAACGGTGTTTCCTACACATACGGATCATATCTAGTCCAACTCTGCTTCTGAAACTGAAAGAAACGACTGGTCCTCTAACATCCAATGCTTGTCAGTTAAGATGAGAAACGTGTTAGATTCGTGAACGATGTAGTTCGTTTGAGCTGAAAAGTGATAGCCCTTACCTGAAATGAAGTCTGGATTGTAGGAAGACACAGAGCCTGGAATTTAACTCCATTTCTGAAGTGAAACACACAGCAAAGTTCTCATCCATGGATCACACTCTGCTTTAGAACAAGAAGCACGCTCTTGCTTTCCACAGTCTCTAAGACAGCAGGAAACGTGAGTGTGATGAGAACAAAAGAACGGTGTTTCCTACACATACGGATCATATCTAGTCCAACTCTGCTTCTGAAACTGAAAGAAACCACAGGTCCTCTAACATCCAATGCTTGCCAGTTAAGAGAGAAACGTGTGAGCTTCGTGAACGATGTAGTTCGTTTGAGCTGAAAAGAGACTGCACTTACTTCAAACGAAGTCTTGCTTGTAGGAAGACACAGAGCCTGGAATTTAACTCCATTTATGAAGGGAAACACACAGCATAGACTCACCCATGGATCACAATCTGACTTAGAGGAAGAAGCATGCAATTGCTTTCCAGAGTCTCAAAGACAGCAGGAAAATTGAGTGTGATGAGACCAAAGAACGGTGTTTCCTACACATACGGACCGTATCTAGTTCAACTCTGCTTCTGAAACTGATACAAAGCACTGGTCCTCTAACATCCAATGCTTGTCAGTTAAGATGAGAAACTTGTGAGCTTCCTGAACGATGTAGTTCATTTGAGCTGTAAGTAACTGCCCTTACCTGAAACGAAGTCTTGCTTGTAGGAAGACACAGAGCCCGGGATTTAACTCCATTTCTGAAGTGAAACACACAGCAAAGTTCTCATCCATGGATCACACTCTGCTTTAGAACAAGAAGCACGCTCTTGCTTTCCACAGTCTCTAAGACAGCAGGAAACGTGAGTGTGATGAGAACAAAAGAACGGTGTTTCCTACACATACGGACCATATCTAGTCCAACTCTGCTTCTGAAACTGATACAAAGCACTGGTCATCTAACATCCAATGCTTGTCAGTTAAGATGAGAAACGTGTTAGATTCGTGAACGATGTAGTTCGTTTGAGCTGAAAAGTGACTGCCCTTACCTGAAATGAAGTCTGGATTGTAGGAAGACACAGAGCGGGGGATTTAACTCCATTTCTGAAGGGAAACACACAGCAGAGTTCTCATCCATGGATCACACTCTGCTTTAGAGCAAGAAGAACGCTCTTGCTTTCTAGATTCTCTAATACAGCAGGAAACTTGAGTGTGCTAGAACAAAGAACAGTGATTCCTACACATACGGACCATATCTAGTTCCACTCTGCTTCTGAAACTGAAAGAAACCACAGGTCCTCTAACATCCAATGCTTGTCAGTTAAGATGAGAAACATGTGACCTTTGTGAACGATGTAGTTCTTTGAGTTGTAAAGTAACTGCCCTTACCTGTAACGAAGTCTTGCTTGTAGGAACACTGAGAGCTTCGGATATGACTCCATTTCAGAAGGGAAACACTCAGCAGAGTTCTCATCCATTGATCACACTCTGCTTTAGAGCAGGAAGCACGCTCATGCTTTCCAGAGTCTCTAAGACAGCAGGAAATGTGAGTGTGATGAGAACAAAAGAACGGTGTTTTCTACACATACGGACCATATCTAGTCCAACTCTGCTTCTGAAACTGATACAAAGCACTGGTCCTCTAACATCCAATGCTTGTCAGTTAAGATGAAAAACGTGTGTGCTTCGTGAACGATGTAGTTCGTTTGAGCTGAAAAGTGACTGCCTTTACCGGAAATGAAGTCTTGCTTGTAGGAACACTGAGAGCCTGGGATTTAACTCCATTTCTGAAGTGAAACACACAGCATAGTTCTCATCCATTGATCGCAATCTGCTTTAGAGCAAGAAGCACGCTCTTGCTTTCTAGATTCTCTAATACAGCAGGAAACGTGAGTGTGCTCAGTACAAATGAATGGTGTTTCCTACACATACGGACCATATCTATTCCAACTCTGCTGCTGAAACTAATACAAACCACAGGTCCTCTAACATCCAATGCTTGTCATTTAAGATGAGAAACGTGTGAGCTTCGTGAATGATGTAGTTCGATTAGCTGTAAAACAACTGCCCTTATCTGAAACGAATTCTTGCTTGTAGGGAGACTCAGAACCTGGAGTTTAACTCCATTTCTGAAGTGAAACACACAGCAGAGTTCTCATATATAGATCACACTCTGCTTTAGAGCATGAAGCACGCTCTTACTTTCTAGAGTCTCTAAGAGTGCAGGAAACATGAGTGTGCTGAGAACAAAAGAACGGTGTTTCATACACATACAGACCATATCTAGTCCAACTCTGCGTCTGAAATTGATACAAAGCACAGGTCCTCTAACATCCAATGCTTGTCATTTAAGATGAGAAACATGTGAGCTTCGTGAACGATGTAGTTCGTTTGAGCTGAAAAGTGACTGCCCTTACCAGAAACGAAGTCTTGATTGTAGGAAGACACAGAGCCGGGGTTTAACTCCATTTCTGAAGGGAAACGCACAGCAGAGTGCTCATCCGTGGATCACACTCTGATTTAGAGTAAGAATCACAAAATTGCTCTCTAGAGTCTCTAAGACAGCAGGAAACATGAGTGTGATGAGAACAAAAGAACAGTGTTTCCTACACATACGGACCATATCTAGTCCAACTCTGCGTCTGAAATTGATACAAAGCACAGGTCCTCTAACCTACAATGCTTGTCATTTAAGATGAGAAACGTGTGAGCTTCGTGAACGATGTAGTTCGTTTGAGCTGAAAAGTGACTGCCCTTACCAGAAACGAAGTCTTGATTGTAGGAAGACACAGAGCCGGGGTTTAACTCCATTTCTGAAGGGAAACGCACAGCATAGTGCTCATCCGTGGATCACACTCTGATTTAGAGTAAGAAGCACACAATTGCTCTCCAGAGTCTCTAAGACAGCAGGAAACTTGAGTGTGCTCAGAACAAAAGAACGGTGTGTCCTACACATACGGACCATATCTAGTCCAACCCTGCTTCTGAAACTGAAAGAAACCACAGGTCCTCTAACATCCAATGCTTGCCAGTTAAGAGAGAAACGTGTGACCTTCGTGAACGATGTTGTTCGTTTGAGCTGAAAAGAGACTGCACTTACTTCAAACGAAGTCTTGCTTGTAGGAAGACACAGAGCCTGGAATTTAACTCCATTTCTGAAGGGAAACACACAGCATAGTTCTCATCCATGGATCACAATCTGACTTAGAGGAAGAAGCATGCAATTGCTTTCCAGAGTCTCAAAGACAGCAGGAAAATTGAGTGTGATGAGACCAAAGAACGGTGTTTCCTACACATACGGACCTTATCTAGTTCAACTCTGCTTCTGAAACTGATACAAAGCACTGGTCCTCTAACATCCAATGCTTGTCAGTTAAGATGAGAAACTGGTGAGCTTCCTGAACGATGTAGTTCATTTGAGCTGTAAGTAACTGCCCTTACCTGAAACGAAGTCTTGCTTGTAGGAAGACACAGAGCCTAGAATTTAACTCCATTTCTGAAGTGAAACACACAGCAAAGTTCTCATCCATGGATCACACTCTGCTTTAGAACAAGAAGCACGCTCTTGCTTTCCACAGTCTCTAAGAGAGCAGGAAACGTGAGTGTGATGAAAACAAAAGAACGGTGTTTCCTACACATACGGATCATATCTAGTCCAACTCTGCTTCTGAAACTGAAAGAAACGACTGGTCCTCTAACATCCAATGCTTGTCAGTTAAGATGAGAAACGTGTTAGATTCGTGAACGATGTAGTTCGTTTGAGCTGAAAAGTGACTGCCCTTACCTGAAATGAAGTCTGGATTGTAGGAAGACACAGAGCCTGGAATTTAACTCCATTTCTGAAGTGAAACACACAGCAAAGTTCTCATCCATGGATCACACTCTGCTTTAGAACAAGAAGCACGCTCTTGCTTTCCACAGTCTCTAAGACAGCAGGAAACGTGAGTGTGATGAGAACAAAAGAACGGTGTTTCCTACACATACGGATCATATCTAGTCCAACTCTGCTTCTGAAACTGAAAGAAACCACAGGTCCTCTAACATCCAATGCTTGCCAGTTAAGAGAGAAACGTGTGAGTTTCGTGAACGATGTAGTTCGTTTGAGCTGAAAAGAGACTGCACTTACTTCAAACGAAGTCTTGCTTGTAGGAAGACACAGAGCCTGGAATTTAACTCCATTTATGAAGGGAAACACACAGCATAGACTCATCCATGGATCACAATCTGACTTAGAGGAAGAAGCATGCAATTGCTTTCCAGAGTCTCAAAGACAGCAGGAAAATTGAGTGTGATGAGACCAAAGAACGGTGTTTCCTACACATACGGACCTTATCTAGTTCAACTCTGCTTCTGAAACTGATACAAAGCACTGGTCCTCTAACATCCAATGCTTGTCAGTTAAGATGAGAAACTGGTGAGCTTCCTGAACGATGTAGATAATTTGAGCTGTAAGTAACTGCCCTTACCTGAAACGAAGTCTTGCTTGTAGGAAGACACAGAGCCTGGAATTTAACTCCATTTCTGAAGTGAAACACACAACAAAGTTCTCATCCATGGATCACACTCTGCTTTAGAACAAGAAGCACGCTCTTGCTTTCCACAGTCTCTAAGAGAGCAGGAAACGTGAGTGTGATGAAAACAAAAGAACGGTGTTTCCTACACATACGGATCATATCTCGTCCAACTCTGCTTCTGAAACTGAAAGAAACGACTGGTCCTCTAACATCCAATGCTTGTCAGTTAAGATGAGAAACGTGTTAGATTCGTGAACGATGTAGTTCGTTTGAGCTGAAAAGTGACTGCCCTTACCTGAAATGAAGTCTGGATTGTAGGAAGACACAGAGCCTGGAATTTAACTCCATTTCTGAAGTGAAACACACAGCAAAGTTCTCATCCATGGATCACACTCTGCTTTAGAACAAGAAGCACGCTCTTGCTTTCCACAGTCTCTAAGACAGCAGGAAACGTGAGTGTGATGAGAACAAAAGAACGGTGTTTCCTACACATACGGATCATATCTAGTCCAACTCTGCTTCTGAAACTGAAAGAAACCACAGGTCCTCTAACATCCAATGCTTGCCAGTTAAGAGAGAAACGTGTGAGCTTCGTGAACGATGTAGTTCGTTTGAGCTGAAAAGAGACTGCACTTACTTCAAACGAAGTCTTGCTTGTAGGAAGACACAGAGCCTGGAATTTAACTCCATTTATGAAGGGAAACACACAGCATAGACTCATCCATGGATCACAATCTGACTTAGAGGAAGAAGCATGCAATTGCTTTCCAGAGTCTCAAAGACAGCAGGAAAATTGAGTGTGATGAGACGAAAGAACGGTGTTTCCTACACATACGGACCGTATCTAGTTCAACTCTGCTTCTGAAACTGATACAAAGCACTGGTCCTCTAACATCCAATGCTTGTCAGTTAAGATGAAAAACGTGTGTGCTTCGTGAACGATGTAGTTCGTTTGAGCTGAAAAGTGACTGCCTTTACCGGAAATGAAGTCTTGATTGTAGGAACACTGAGAGCCTGGGATTTAACTCCATTTCTGAAGTGAAACACACAGCATAGTTCTCATCCATTGATCGCAATCTGCTTTAGAGCAAGAAGCACGCTCTTGCTTTCTAGATTCTCTAATACAGCAGGAAACGTGAGTGTGCTCACTACAAATGAATGGTGTTTCCTACACATACGGACCATATCTATTCCAACTCTGCTGCTGAAACTGATACAAACCACAGGAACTCTAACATCCAATGCTTGTCATTTAAGATGAGAAACGTGTGAGCTTCGTGAATGATGTAGTTCGATTAGCTGTAAAACAACTGCCCTTATCTGAAACGAATTCTTGCTTGTAG
Organism: Onychomys leucogaster; assembly: GCA_949786385.1. NCBI lineage: Eukaryota > Metazoa > Chordata > Mammalia > Rodentia > Cricetidae > Onychomys > Onychomys leucogaster. The sequence goes on from CATKUP010000046.1 coordinate 2,721,696, forward strand.
GGAGACTCAGAACCTGGAGTTTAACTCCATTTCTGAAGTGAAACACACAGCAGAGTTCTCATATATAGATCACACTCTGCTTTAGAGCATGAAGCATGCTCTTACTTTCTAGAGTCTCTAAGAGTGCAGGAAACATGAGTGTGCTGAGAACAAAAGAACGGTGTTTCATACACATACAGACCATATCTAGTCCAACTCTGCGTCTGAAATTGATACAAAGCACTGGTACTCTAACATCCAATGCTTGTCAGTTAAGATGAGAATCGTGTGAGCTTCGTTAACGATGTAGTTCGTTTGAGCTGAAAAGTGACTGCCTTTACATGAAACGAAGTAGTGCGTGTGGGAAGACACAGAGCCTGGGATTTAACTCCATTTCTGAAGGGAAACACACAGCATAGTTCTCATCCATGTATCACACTCTGCTTTAGAGCAAGAAGGACACTCTTGCTATCTAGATCTCTAATAATGCAGGAAACTTGAGTGTGCTCAGTACAAAAGAACGGTGTGTCCTACACATACGGACCATATCTAGTCCAACTCTGCTTCTGAAACTGAAAGAAACCACAGGTCCTCTAACATCCAATGCTTGCCAGTTAAGAGAGAAACGTGTGACCTTCGTGAACGATGTTGTTCGTTTGCGCTGAAAAGAGACTGCACTTACTTCAAACGAAGTCTTGCTTGTAGGAAGACACAGAGCCTGGAATTTAACTCCATTTATGAAGGGAAACACACAGCATAGTTCTCATCCATGGATCACAATCTGACTTAGAGGAAGAAGCATGCAATTGCTTTCCAGAGACTCAAAGACAGCAGGAAACTTGAGTGTGATGAGACCAAAGAACGGTGTTTCCTACACATACGGACCTTATCTAGTTCAACTCTGCTTCTGAAACTGATACAAAGCACTGGTCCTCTAACATCCAATGCTTGTCAGTTAAGATGAGAAACTGGTGAGCTTCCTGAACGATGTAGTTCATTTGAGCTGTAAGTAACTGCCCTTACCTGAAACTAAGTCTTGCTTGTAGGAAGACACAGAGCCTGGAATTTAACTCCATTTCTGAAGTGAAACACACAGCAAAGTTCTCATCCATGGATCACACTCTGCTTTAGAGCCAGAAGAACGCTCTTGCTTTCTAGATTCTCTAATACAGCAGGAAACTTGAGTGTGCTAGAAGAAAGAACAGTGATTCCTACACATACGGACCATATCTAGTTCCACTCTGCTTCTGAAACTGAAAGAAACCACAGGTCCTCTAACATCCAATGCTTGTCAGTTAAGATGAGAAACATGTGACCTTTGTGAACGATGTAGTCCTTTGAGCTGTAAAGTAACTGCCCTTACCTGTAACGAAGTCTTGCTTATAGGAACACTGAGAGCTTGGGATATAACTCCATTTCAGAAGGGAAACACTCAGCAGAGTTCTCATCCATTGATCACACTCTGCTTTAGAGCAGGAAGCACGCTCATGCTTTCCAGAGTCTCTAAGACAACAGGAAATGTGAGTGTGATGAGAACAAAAGAACGGTGTTTTCTACACATACGGACCATATCTAGTCCAACTCTGCTTCTGAAACTGATACAAAGCACTGGTCCTCTAACATCCAATGCTTGTCAGTTAAGATGAAAAACGTGTGTGCTTCATGAACGATGTAGTTCGTTTGAGTTGAAAAGTGACTGCCCTTACCTGAAACGAAGTAGTGCTTGTGGGCATACACAGAGCCTGGGATTTAACTCCATTTCTGAAGGGAAACACACAGCATAGTTCTCATCCATGTATCACACTCTGCTTTAGAGCAAGAAGGACGCTCTTGCTTTCTAGATCTCTAATAATCCAGGAAACTTGAGTGTGCTCAGAACAAAAGAACGGTGTTTCCTACACATACGGACCATATCTACTCCAACTCTGCTTCTGAAACTGAAAGAAACCACAGGTCCTCTAACATCCAATGATTGCCAGTTAAGATGAGAAACGTGTGAGATACGTGAATGACATAGTTCTTTTAGCTGTAAGTAACTGCCCTTACCTGAAACGAAGTCTTGCTTGTAGGAAGACTCAGAGCATGGGACTTAACTACATTTCTGAAGGGAAACACACAGCAGAGTTCTCATCCATTGATCACACTCTTCTTTAGAGCAAGAAGCACGCTCTTGCTTTCCAGAGTCTCTAAGAGAGCAGGAAACTTGAGTGTGATGAGAACAAAAGAACGGTGTTTCATACACATATGGACCATATCTATTCCAACTCTTCTTCTGACACTGATACAAAGCACTGCTCCTCTAACATCCAATGCTTGTCATTCAAGATGAGAAACGTGTGAGCTTCGTGAACGATGTAGGAAATTTGATCTGAAAGGACTGCCGTTACCTGAAACGAAGTAGTGCTTCTAGGAAGACACAGAGCCTGGGATTTAACTCCATTTCTGAAGGGAAACACACAGCATAGTTCTCATCGACAGATCACACTCTGCTTTAGAGCAAGAAGCACGCTCTTGCTTTCTAGATTCACTAATACAGCAGGAAACTTGAGTGTGCTCAGAATAAAGAACAGTGTTTCCAAAACTTACGGACCGTATCTAGTTCAAATCTGCTTCTGAAACTGAAAGAAACCACAGGTCCTCTAACATCCAATGCTTCTCAGTTAAGATGAGAAACGTGTGAGCTTCGTGAACGATGTAGTTCGTTTGAGCTGTAAAGTAACTGCCATTACCTGAAATGAAGTCTTGCTTGTAGGAACACTGAGAGCCTGGGATTTAACACCATTTCTGAAGTAAAACACACAGCATAGTTCTCATCCATTGATCACAATCTGCTTTAGAGCAGGAAGCACGGTCTTGCTTCCTAGATTATCTAATACAGCAAGAAACGTGAGTGTGCTCAGAACAAATGCACGATGTTTCCTACACATACGGACCATATCTATTCCAACTCTGCTGCTGAAACTGATACAAACCACAGGTCCTCTAACATCCAATGCTTGTCATTTAAGATGAGAAACGTGTGAGCTTCGTGAATGATGTAGTTCGATTAGCTGTAAAACAACTGCCCTTACCTGAAACGAATTCTTGCTTGTAGGGAGACTCAGAACCTGGAGTTTAACTCCATTTCTGAAGTGAAACACACAGCAGAGTTCTCATCCATGGATCACACTCTGCTTTAGAGCAAGAAGCACGCTCTTGCTTTCTAGAGTCTCTAATACAGCAGGAAACTTGAGTGTGCTCAGAACAATAGAACAGTGTTTCCTAAACAAAAGGATTATAACTAGTTCAACTCTGTTTCTGAAACTGAAACAATCCACAGGTCCTCTAACATCCAATGCTTGTCAGTTAAGATGAGAAACGTGTTAGCTTCGTGAACGATGTAGTTTGTTTGAGCTGAAAAGTGACTGCCCTTACCTGAAACGAAGTCTTGATTGTAGGAAGACACAGAGCCGGGGATTTAACTCCATTTCTGAAGGGAAACACACAGCAGAGTTCTCATCCATAGATCACACTCTGCTTTAGAGCAAGAAGAACGCTCTTGCTATCTAGATTCTCTAATACAGCAGGAAACGTGAGTGTGATGAGAACAAAAGAACGGTGTATCCTACACATACGGACCATATCTAGTCCAACTCTGCTTCTGAAACTGATACAAAGCACTGGACCTCTAACATCCAATGCTTGTCACTTAAGATGAGAAACGTGTGAGCTTCGTGAAGGATGTAGTTCGTTTGAGCTAAAAAGTGACTGCCCTTACCTGAAACGAAGTCTTGAGTGTAGGAAGACACAGAGCCTGGGATTTAACTCCATTTCTGAAAGGAAACACACAGCATAGTTCTGTTCCATGGATCACACTCTGCTTTAGAGCAAGAAGCATGCTCTTGCTTTCCAGAATCTCTAAGTCAGCAGGAAACGTGAGTGTGATGACAACAAAAGAACGGTGTTTCCTACACATACGGACCATATATAGTCCAACTCTGCTTATGAAACTGATACAAAGCACTGGTGATCTAACATGCAATGCTTGTCAGTTAAGATGAGAAATGTGTTAGATTCATGAACGATGTAGTTCGTTTGAGCTGAAAAGTGACTGCCCTTACCTGAGATGAAGTCTTGATTGTAGGAAGACACAGAGCCGGGGATTTAACTCCATTTCTGAAGGGAAACACACAGCAGAGTTCTCATCCATAGATCACACTCTGCTTTAGAGCAAGAAGAACGCTCTTGCTATCTAGATTCTCTAATACAGCAGGAAACGTGAGTGTGATGAGAACAAAAGAACGGTGTATCCTACACATACGGACCATATCTAGTCCAACTCTGCTTCTGAAACTGATACAAAGCACTGGACCTCTAACATCCAATGCTTGTCACTTAAGATGAGAAACGTGTGAGCTTCGTGAAGGATGTAGTTCGTTTGAGCTAAAAAGTGACTGCCCTTACCTGAAACGAAGTCTTGAGTGTAGGAAGACACAGAGCCTGGGATTTAACTCCATTTCTGAAAGGAAACACACAGCATAGTTCTGTTCCATGGATCACACTCTGCTTTAGAGCAAGAAGCATGCTCTTGCTTTCCAGAATCTCTAAGTCAGCAGGAAACGTGAGTGTGATGACAACAAAAGAACGGTGTTTCCTACACATACGGACCATATATAGTCCAACTCTGCTTATGAAACTGATACAAAGCACTGGTGATCTAACATGCAATGCTTGTCAGTTAAGATGAGAAATGTGTTAGATTCGTGAACGATGTAGTTCGTTTGAGCTGAAAAGTGACTGCCCTTACCTGAGATGAAGTCTTGATTGTAGGAAGACACAGTGCCGGGGATTTAACTCCATTTCTGAAGGGAAACACACAGCAGAGTTCTCATCCATGGATCACACTCTGCTTTAGAGCAAGAAGAACGCTCTTGCTTTCTAGATTCTCTAATACAGCAGGAAACTTGAGTGTGCTAGAACAAAAGAACAGTGTTTCCTACACATATGGACCATATAGAGTTCCACTCTGCTTCTGAAACTGAAAGAAACCACAGGTCCTCTAACATCCAATGCTTGTCACTTAAGATGAGAAACATGTGACATTCTTGAAAGATGTAGTTCTTTGAGCTGTAAAGTAACTGCCCTTACCTGTAACGAAGTCTTGCTTGTAGGAACACTGAGAGCTTGGGATATAACTCCATTTCTGAAGGGAAACACTCAGCAGAGTTCTCATCCATTGATCACAAGCTGCTTTAGAGCAAGAAGCACGCTCTTGCTTTCCAGAGTCTCTAAGAGAGCAGGAAACGTGAGTGTGATGAGAACAATAGAAGGGTGTATCCTACACATACGGACCATATCTAGTCCAACTCTGCTTCTGAAACTGATACATAGCACTGGTCCTCTAACATCCAATGATTGTCAGTTAAGAGGAGAAACGTGTGAGCTTCGTGAACGATGTAGATCGTTTGAGCTGAAAAGTGACTGCCCTTACCTGAAACGAAGTAGTGCTTGTGGGAAGACACAGAGCCTGGGATTTAACTCCATTTCTGAAGTGAAACACACAGCAAAATTCTCATCCATGGATCACACTCTGCTTTAGAGGAAGAAGCATGCTCTTGCTTTCCAGAGTCTCTAAGACAGCAGGAAACGTGAGTGTGATGAGAACAAAGAACAGTGTTTCCTACACATACGGACCATATCTAGTTCAACTCTTCTTCTGACACTGATACAAAGCACTGCTCCTCTAACATCCAGTGCTTGTCATTGAATCTGAGAAACGTGTGAGCTTCGTGAACGATGTAGGAAATTTGATCTGAAAAGGACTGCCGTTACCTGAAACGAAGTAGTGCTTTCTAGATTCACTAATACAGCAGGAAATTTGAGTGTGCTCAGAATAAAAGAACAGTGTTTCCAAAACATACGGACCGTATCTAGTTCAAATCTGCTTCTGAAACTGAAAGAAACCACAGGTCCTCTAACATCCAATGGTTGTCAGTTAAGATGAGAAACGTGGGAGCTTCGTGAAGGATGTAGTTCGTTTGAGCTGAAAAGTGACTGCCCATTTTTCAAACGATGTCTTGCTTGTAGGAAGACACAGAGCCGGGGTTTAACTCCATTTCTGAAGGGAAACGCACAGCATAGTGCTCATCCGTGGATCACACTCTGATTTAGAGTAAGAATCACACAATTGCTCTCTAGAGTCTCTAAGACAGCAGGAAACATGAGTGTGATGAGAACAAAAGAACAGTGTTTCCTACACATACGGACCATATCTAGTCAAACTCTGCGTCTGAAATTGATACAAAGCACAGGTCCTCTAACATCCAATGCTTGTCATTTAAGATGAGAAACGTGTGAGCTTCGTGAACGATGTAGTTCGTTTGAGCTGAAAAGTGACTGCCCTTACCAGAAACGAAGTCTTGATTGTAGGAAGACACAGAGCCGGGGTTTAACTCCATTTCTGAAGGGAAACGCACAGCATAGTGCTCATCCGTGGATCACACTCTGATTTAGAGTAAGATTCACACAATTGCTCTCTAGAGTCTCTAAGACAGCAGGAAACATGAGTGTGATGAGAACAAAAGAACAGTGTTTCCTACACATACGGACCATATCTAGTCCAACTCTGCTTCTGAAACTGATACAAAGCACTGGTCCTCTAACATCCAATGCTTGTCAGTTAAGATGAGAATCGTGTGAGCTTCGTTAACGATGTAGTTCGTTTGAGCTGAAAAGTGACTGCCTTTACATGAAACGAAGTAGTGCGTGTGGGAAGACACAGAGCCTGGGATTTAACTCCATTTCTGAAGGGAAACACACAGCATAGTTCTCATCCATGTATCACACTCTGCTTTAGAGCAAGAAGGACACTCTTGCTATCTAGATCTCTAATAATGCAGGAAACTTGAGTGTGCTCAGAACAAAGGAACGGTGTGTCCTACACATACGGACCATATCTAGTCCAACTCTGCTTCTGAAACTGAAAGAAACCACAGGTCCTCTAACAACCAATGCTTGCCAGTTAAGAGAGAAACGTGTGACCTTCGTGAACGATGTTGTTCGTTTGCGCTGAAAAGAGACTGCACTTACTTCAAACGAAGTCTTGCTTGTAGGAAGACACAGAGCCTGGAATTTAACTCCATTTATGAAGGGAAACACACAGCATAGTTCTCATCCATGGATCACAATCTGACTTAGAGGAAGAAGCATGCAATTGCTTTCCAGAGACTCAAAGACAGCAGGAAACTTGAGTGTGATGAGACCAAAGAACGGTGTTTCCTACACATACGGACCTTATCTAGTTCAACTCTGCTTCTGAAACTGATACAAAGCACTGGTCCTCTAACATCCAATGCTTGTCAGTTAAGATGAGAAACTGGTGAGCTTCCTGAACGATGTAGTTCATTTGAGCTGTAAGTAACTGCCCTTACCTGAAACTAAGTCTTGCTTGTAGGAAGACACAGAGCCTGGAATTTAACTCCATTTCTGAAGTGAAGCACACAGCAAAGTTCTCATCCATGGATCACACTCTGCTTTAGAGCAAGAAGAACGCTCTTGCTTTCTAGATTCTCTAATACAGCAGGAAACTTGAGTGTGCTAGAAGAAAGAACAGTGATTCCTACACATACGGACCATATCTAGTTCCACTCTGCTTCTGAAACTGAAAGAAACCACAGGTCCTCTAACATCCAATGCTTGTCAGTTAAGATGAGAAACATGTGACCTTTGTGAACGATGTAGTTCTTTGAGCTGTAAAGTAACTGCCCTTACCTGTAACGAAGTCTTGCTTATAGGAACACTGAGAGCTTGGGATATAACTCCATTTCAGAAGGGAAACACTCAGCAGAGTTCTCATCCATTGATCACACTCTGCTTTAGAGCAGGAAGCACGCTCATGCTTTCCAGAGTCTCTAAGACAACAGGAAATGTGAGTGTGATGAGAACAAAAGAACGGTGTTTTCTACACATACGGACCATATCTAGTCCAACTCTGCTTCTGAAACTGATACAAAGCACTGGTCCTCTAACATCCAATGCTTGTCAGTTAAGATGAAAAACGTGTGTGCTTCATGAACGATGTAGTTCTTTTGAGTTGAAAAGTGACTGCCCTTACCTGAAACGAAGTAGTGCTTGTGGGCATACACAGAGCCTGGGATTTAACTCCATTTCTGAAGGGAAACACACAGCATAGTTCTCATCCATGTATCACACTCTGCTTTAGAGCAAGAAGGACGCTCTTGCTTTCTAGATCTCTAATAATCCAGGAAACTTGAGTGTGCTCAGAACAAAAGAACGGTGTTTCCTACACATACGGACCATATCTACTCCAACTCTGCTTCTGAAACTGAAAGAAACCACAGGTCCTCTAACATCCAATGATTGCCAGTTAAGATGAGAAACGTGTGAGATACGTGAATGACATAGTTCTTTTAGCTGTAAGTAACTGCCCTTACCTGAAACGAAGTCTTGCTTGTAGGAAGACTCAGAGCCTGGAATTTAACTCTATTTCTGAAGGGAAACACACAGCATAGTTCTCATCCATGGATCACACTCTGCTTTAGAGCAAGAAGCACGCTCTTGCTTTCTAGAGTCTCTAATACAGCAGGAAACTTGAGTGTGCTCAGAACAAACGAACGGTGTTTCCTACACAAAAGGAATATAACTAGGTCAACTCTGTTTCTGAAACTGAAACAAACCACAGGTCCTCTAACATCCAATGCTTGTCAGTTAAGATGAGAAATGTGTTAGCTTCGTGAACGATGTAGTGTGTTTGAGCTGAAAAGTGACTGCCCTTACCTGAAACGAAGTCTTGATTGTAGGAAGACACAGAGCCGGAGATTTAACTCCATTTCTGAAGGGAAACACACAGCAGAGTTCTCATCCATGGATCACACTCTGCTTTAGAGCAAGAAGAATGCTCTTGCTTTCTAGATTCTCTAATACAGCAGGAAACTTGAGTGTGCCAGAACAAAAGAACAGTGTTTCCTACACATATGGACCATATCTAGTTCAACTCTGCTTCTGAAACTGAAAGAAACCACAGGTCCTCTAACATCCAATGCTTGTCAGTTAAGATGAGAAACGTGTGAGCTTCGTGAACAATGTAGTTCTTTAAGCTGTAAAGTAACTGCCCTTACCTGAAACGCAGTCTTGCTTGTAGGAACACTGAGAGGTTAGGATTTAACTCCATTTCTGAAGGGAAACACACAGCAGAGTTCTCATCCATTGATCACAATCTGCTTTAGAGCAAGAAGCACGCTCTTGCTTTCCACTGTCTCTAAGAGAGCAGGAAACGTGAGTGTGATGAGAACAAATGAACGGTGTTTCCTACACATACGTACCATATCTAGTCCAACTCTGCTTCTGAAACTGATACAAAGCATTCGACCTCTAACATCCGATGCTTGTCAGTTAAGATGAGAAACATGTGAGCTTCGTGAACGATGTAGTTCATTTGAGCTGTAAGTAATTGCCCTTACCTGAAACGAAATCTTGATTGTAGGAACACTGAGAGCCTGGGATTTAACTCCATTTCTGAAGTGAAAAACACACCCGAGTTCTCCCATGGATCACACTCTGCTTTAGAGCAAGAAGTACGCTCTTGCTTTCCAGAGTCTCTTACAAGGCAGGAAACTTGAGTGTGATGAGAACAAAAGAACGGTGCTAGCTACACATACGGACCATATCTAGTCCAACTCTGCTTCTGAAACTGATACAAAGCACTGGGTCTCTAACATCCAATGCTTGTCAGTTAATATGAGAAACGTGTAAGCTCTGTGAACGATGTAGTTCATTTGAGCTGAAAAGTGCCTGCCCTTACCTGAAACGAAGTCTTGATTGTAGGAAGACACAGAGCCGGGGATTTAACTCCATTTCTGAAGGGAACCACAAAGCATAGTTGTCATCCATTGATCGCAATCTGCTTTGACAAGAAGCACGCTCTTGCTTTCTAGATTCTCTATAAAAGCAGGAAACGTGATTGTGCTCAGAACAAATGAACGGTGTTTCCTACACATACGGACCATATCTATTCCAACTCTGCTGCTGAAACTGATACAAACCACAGGTCCTCTAACATCCAATGCTTGTCATTTAAGATGAGAAACGTGTGAGCTTCGTTAATGATGTAGTTCGTGTAGCTGTAAAGTAACTGCCCTTATCTGAAACGAATTCTTGCTTGTAGGGAGACTCAGAACCTGGAGTTTAACTCCATTTCTGAAGTGAAACACACAGCAGACTTCTCATATATACATCAGACTCTGCTTTAGAGCAAGAAGCACGCTCTTGCTTTCTAGAGTCTCTAAGACAGCAGGAAACATGAGTGTGCTGAGAACAAAAGAACGGTGTTTCATACACATACAGACCATATCTAGTCCAAATCTGCGTCTCAAATTGATACAAAGCACAGGTCCTCTAACATCCAATGCTTGTCATTTAAGATGACAAACGTGTGAGCTTCGTGAACGATGTAGTTCCTTTGCGCTGAAAAGTGACTGCCCTTACCTGAAACGAAGTAGTGCTTGTAGGAAGACACAGACCCTGGAATTGAACTCCATTTCTGAAGGGAAACACACAGCATAGTTCTCATCCATGGGTCACACTCTGCTTTAGAGTAAGAAGAACGCTCTTGCTTTCTAAAGTCTCTAATACAGCAGGAAACTTGAGTGTGCTCACAACAAAAGAACGGTGTTTCCTACACAAAAGGAATATAACTTGTTCAACACTGTTTCTGAAACTGAAACAAACCACAGGTCCTCTAACATCCAATGCTTGTCAGTTAAGATGAGAAACGTGTGAGCTTCGTGAACAATGTAGTTCTTTAAGCTGTAATGTAACTGCCCTTACCTGAAACGCAGTGTTGCTTGTAGGAACACTGAGAGCTTGGGATTTAACTCCATTTCTGAAGGGAAACACACAGCAGAGTTCTCATCCATTGATCACAAGCTTCTTTAGAGCAAGAAGCACGCTCTTGCTTTCCAGAGTCTCTAAGACAGCAGGAAACGTGAGTGTGATGAGAACAAAAGAACGGTGTTTCCTACACATACGGACCATATCTAGTCCACCTCTGCTTCTGAAACTGATACAAAGCACTGGATCTCTAACATCCAATGCTTGTCAGTTAAGATGAGAAACGTGTTAGCTTCGTGAACGATGTAGTTCGTTTGATATAAAAAGTGACTGCCCTTACCTGAAACGAAGTCTTGATTGTAGGAAGACACAGAGCCGGGGATTTAACTCTATTTCTGAAGGGAAACACACAGTAGTGTTCTCATCCATGGATCACACTCTGCTTTAGAGCAAGAAGAACGCTCTTGCTTTCTAGATCTCTAATAATGCAGGAAACTTGAGTGTGCTCAGAACAAAGGAACGGTGTGTCCTACACATACGGACCATATCTAGTCCAACTCTGCTTCTGAAACTGAAAGAAACCACAGGTCCTCTAACATCCAATGCTTGCCAGTTAAGAGGGAAACATGTGAGCTTCGTGAACGATGTAGTTCGTTTGAGCTGAAAAGAGACTGCACTTACTTCAAACGAAGTCTTGCTTGTAGGAAGACACAGAGCCTGGAATTTAACTCCATTTCTGAAGTGAAACACACAGCAAAGTTCTCATCCATGGATCACACTCTGCTTTAGAACAAGAAGCAAGCTTTGCTTTCTACAGTCTCTAAGACAGCAGGAAACGTGAGTGTGATGAGAACAAAAGAATGGTGTTTCCTACACATACGGACCATATCTAGTCCAACTCTGCTTCTGAAACTGATACAAAGCACTGCTCCTCTAACATCCAATGCTTGTCATTCAAGATGAGAAACGTGTGAGCTTCGTGAACGATGTAGGAAATTTGATCTGAAAGGACTGCCGTTACCTGAAACGAAGTAGTGCTTCTAGGAAGACACAGAGCCTGGGATTTAACTCCATTTCTGAAGGGAAACACACAGCATAGTTCTCATCGACAGATCACACTCTGCTTTAGAGCAAGAAGCACGCTCTTGCTTTCTAGATTCACTAATACAGCAGGAAACTTGAGTGTGCTCAGAATAAAAAAACAGTGTTTCCAAAACCTACAGATCGTATCTAGTTCAAATCTGCTTCTGAAACTGAAAGAATCCACAGGTCCTCTAACATCCAATGCTTGTCAGTTAAGATGAGAAACGTGTGAGCTTCGTGAACAATGTAGTTCGTTTGAGCTGTAAAGTAACTGCCATTACCTGAAATGAAGTCTTGCTTGTAGGAACACTGAGAGCCTGGGATTTAACTCCATTTCTGAAGTAAAACACACAGCATAGTTCTCATCCATTGATCGCAATCTGCTTTAGAGCAGGAAGCACGCTCTTGCTTCCTAGATTATCTAATACAGCAGGAAACGTGAGTGTGCTCAGAACAAATGCACGGTGTTTCCTACACATACGCACCATATCTATTCCAACTCTGCTGCTGAAACTGATACAAACCACAGGTCCTCTAACATCCAATGCTTGTCATTTAAGATGAGAAACGTGTGAGCTTCGTGAATGATGTAGTTCGATTAGCTGTAAAACAACTGCCCTTACCTGAAACGAATTCTTGCTTGTAGGGAGACTCAGAACCTGGAGTTTAACTCCATTTCTGAAGTGAAACACACAGCAGAGTTCTCGTCCATGGATCACACTCTGCTTTAGAGCAAGAAGAACGCTCTTGCTTTCTAGATTCTCTAATACAGCAGGAAACTTGAGTGTGCCAGAACAAAAGAACAGTGTTTCCTACACATACAGACCATATCTAGTTCAACTCTGCTTCTGAAACTGAAAGAAACCACAGGTCCTCTAACATCCAATGCTTGTCAGTTAAGATGAGAAACGTGTTAGCTTCGTGAACAATGTAGTTCTTTAAGCTGTAAAGTAACTGCCCTTACCTGAAACGCAGTCTTGCTTGTAGGAACACTGAGAGCTTGGGATTTAACTCCATTTCTGAAGGGAAACAGACAGCAGAGTTCTCATCCATTGATCACAAGCTGCTTTAGAGCAAGAAGCATGCTCTTGCTTTCCAGAGTCTCTAAGACAGCAGGAAACCTCAGTGTGATGAGAACAAAAGAACGGTGTATCCTACACATACGGACCATATCTAGTCCAACTCTGCTTCTGAAACTGATACAAAGCACTGGTCATCTAACATGCAATGCTTGTCAGTTAAGATGAGAAACGTGTGAGCTTCGTGAACGATGTAGTTCATTTGAGCTGTAAGTAATTGCCCTTACCTGAAACGAAATCTTGATTGTAGGAATACTGAGAGCCTGGGATTTACCTCCATTTCTGAAGCGAAACACACACCAGAGTTCTCATCCATGGATCACACTCTGCTTTAGAGCAAGAAGCACGCTCTTGCTTTCCAGAGTCTCTTACGCGGCAGGATACGTGAGTGTGATGAGAACAAATGAACGGTGCTACCTACACATACGGACCGTATCTAGTCCAACTCTGCTTCTGAAACTGATACAAAGCACTGGTCATCTAACATGCAATGCTTGTCAGTTAAGATGAGAAACGTGTGAGATTCGTGAACAATATAGTTCGTTTGAGCTGAAAAGTGACTACCCTTACCTGAAACGATGTCTTGCTTGTAGGAAGATACAGAGCCTGGAATTTAACTCCATTTCTGAAGGGAAACACGCAGCATAGTTCTCATCCATTGGTCCCACTCTGTTTTACCGCAAGAAGCACGCTCTTGCTTTCCAGAGTCTCTTAGACGGCAGGAAACATGAGTGTGATGAGAACAAAAGAACGGTGTTACCTACACATACAGACCATATCTAGTCCAACTCTGCTTCTGAAACTGATACAAAGCACTGGTCATCTAACATCCAATGCTTGTCACTTAAGATGAGAAACGTGTGAGCTTCGTGAACGATGTAGGAAATTTGATCTGAAAGGACTGCCGTTACCTGAAACGAAGTAGTGCTTCTAGGAAGACACAGAGCCTGGGATTTAACTCCATTTCTGAAGGGAAACACACAGCATAGTTCTCATCGACAGATCACACTCTGCTTTAGAGCAAGAAGCACGCTCTTGCTTTCTAGATTCACTAATACAGCAGGAAACTTGAGTGTGCTCAGAATAAAAGAACAGTGTTTCCAAAACCTACAGACCGTATCTAGTTCAAATCTGCTTCTGAAACTGAAAGAATCCACAGGTCCTCTAACATCCAATGCTTGTCAGTTAAGATGAGAAACGTGTGAGCTTCGTGAACAATGTAGTTCGTTTGAGCTGTAAAGTAACTGCCATTACCTGAAATGAAGTCTTGCTTGTAGGAACACTGAGAGCCTGGGATTTAACTCCATTTCTGAAGTAAAACACACAGCATAGTTCTCATCCATTGATCGCAATCTGCTTTAGAGCAGGAAGCACGCTCTTGCTTCCTAGATTATCTAATACAGCAGGAAACGTGAGTGTGCTCAGAACAAATGCACGGTGTTTCCTACACATACGCACCATATCTATTCCAACTCTGCTGCTGAAACTGATACAAACCACAGGTCCTCTAACATCCAATGCTTGTCATTTAAGATGAGAAACGTGTGAGCTTCCTGAATGATGTAGTTCGATTAGCTGTAAAACAACTGCCCTTACCTGAAACGAATTCTTGCTTGTAGGGAGACTCAGAACCTGGAGTTTAACTCCATTTCTGAAGTGAAACACACAGCAGAGTTCTCGTCCATGGATCACACTCTGCTTTAGAGCAAGAAGAACGCTCTTGCTTTCTAGATTCTCTAATACAGCAGGAAACTTGAGTGTGCCAGCACAAAAGAACAGTGTTTCCTACACATACAGACCATATCTAGTTCAAATCTGCTTCTGAAACTGAAAGAAACCACAGGTCCTCTAACATCCAATGCTTGTCAGTTAAGATGAGAAACGTGTTAGCTTCGTGAACAATGTAGTTCTTTAAGCTGTAAAGTAACTGCCCTTACCTGAAACGCAGTCTTGCTTGTAGGAACACTGAGAGCTTGGGATTTAACTCCATTTCTGAAGGGAAACAGACAGCAGAGTTCTCATCCATTGATCACAAGCTGCTTTAGAGCAAGAAGCACGCTCTTGCTTTCAGAGTCTCTAAGACAGCAGGAAACCTCAGTGTGATGAGAACAAAAGAACGGTGTATCCTACACATACGGACCATATCTAGTCCAACTCTGCTTCTGAAACTGATACAAAGCACTGGTCATCTAACATGCAATGCTTGTCAGTTAAGATGAGAAACGTGTGAGCTTCGTGAACGATGTAGTTCATTTGAGCTGTAAGTAATTGCCCTTACCTGAAACGAAATCTTGATTGTAGGAATACTGAGAGCCTGGGATTTACCTCCATTTCTGAAGCGAAACACACACCAGAGTTCTCATCCATGGATCACACTCTGCTTTAGAGCAAGAAGCACGCTCTTGCTTTCCAGAATCTCTTACACGGCAGGATACGTGAGTGTGATGAGAACAAATGAACGGTGCTACCTACACATACGGACCGTATCTAGTCCAACTCTGCTTCTGAAACTGATACAAAGCACTGGTCATCTAACATGCAATGCTTGTCAGTTAAGATGAGAAACGTGTGAGATTCGTGAACAATATAGTTCGTTTGAGCTGAAAAGTGACTACCCTTACCTGAAACGATGTCTTGCTTGTAGGAAGATACAGAGCCTGGAATTTAACTCCATTTCTGAAGGGAAACACGCAGCATAGTTCTCATCCATGGGTCCCACTCTGTTTTACCGCAAGAAGCACGCTCTTGCTTTCCAGAGTCTCTTAGACGGCAGGAAACATGAGTGTGATGAGAACAAAAGAACGGTGTTACCTACACATACAGACCATATCTAGTCCAACTCTGCTTCTGAAACTGATACAAAGCACTGGTCATCTAACATCCAATGCTTGTCACTTAAGATGAGAAACATGTGACATTCTTGAACGATGTAGTTCTTTGAGGTGTAAAGTAACTGCCCTTACCTGTAACGAAGTCTTGCTTGTAGGAACACTGAGAGCTTGGGATATAACTCCATTTCAGAAGGGAAACACTCAGCAGAGTTCTCATCCATTGATCACAAGCTGCTTTAGAGCAAGAAGCATGATCTTGCTTTCCAGAGTCTCTAAGACAGCAGGAAACCTGAGAGTGATGAGAACGAAAGAACGGTGTATCCTACACATACGGACCATATCTAGTCCAACTCTGCTTCTGAAACTGATACAAAGCACTGGTCCTCTAACATCCAATGCTTGTCAGTTAAGAGGAGAAACGTGTGAGCTTCGTGAACGATATAGTTCGTTTGAGCTGAAAAGTGACTGCCCTTACCTGAAACGAAGTCTTGATTATAGGAAGACACAGAGACGGGGTTTAACTCCATTTCTGAAGGGAAACGCACAGCATAGTTCTCATCCATGGATCACACTCTGCTTTAGAGGAAGAAGCATGCTCTTGCTTTCCAGAGTCTCTAAGACAGCAGGAAACGTGAGTGTGATGAGAACAAAAACGGTGTTTCCTACACATACGAACCATATCTAGTTCAACTCTGCTTCTGAAACTGAAAGAAACCACAGGTCCTCTAACATCCAATGCTTGTCAGTTTAGATGAGAAACGTGTGAGCTTCGTGAATGACATAGTTCTTTTAGCTGTAAGTAACTGCCCTTACCTGAAACGAAGTCTTGCTTGTAGGAAGACTCAGAGCCAGGGACTTAACTACATTTCTGAAGGGAAACACACAGCAGAGTTCTCATCTATTGATCACACTCTGCTTTAGAGCAAGAAGCACGCTCTTGCTTTCCAGAGTCTCTTACACGGCAGGAAACGTGAGTGTGATGAGAACAAAAGAACGGTGTTTCATAAACATAAGGACCATATCAATTCCAACTCTTCTTCTGACACTGATACAAAGCACTGCTCCTCTAACATCCAATGCTTGTCATTGAAGATGAGAAACGTGTGAGCTTCGTGAACGATGTAGGAAATTTGATATGAAAAGTACTGCCGTTACCTGAAACGAAGTAGTGCTTCTAGGAAGACCGAGGCTGGGATTTAACTCCATTTCTGAAGGGAAACACACAGCATAGTTCTCATCGACAGATCACACTCTGCTTCAGAGCAAGAAGCACGCTCTTGCTTTCTAGATTCACTAATACAGCAGGAAACTTGAGTGTGCTCAGAATAAAAGAACAGTGTTTCCAAAACATACGGACCGTATCTAGTTCAAATGTGCTTCTGAATCTGACACAAACCACAGGTCCTCTAACATCCAATGCTTGTCAGTTAAGATGAGAAACGTGTGAGCTTCGTGAAGGATGTAGTTCTTTAAGCGTAAAGTAACTGCCCTTACCTGAAACGAAGTCTTGCTTGTAGGAACACTGAGAGCTTGGTATTTAACTCCATTTCTGAAGGGAAACACACAGCAGAGTTCCCATCCATTGATCACAAGCTGCTTTAGAGCAAGAAGCACGCTCTTGCTTTCCAGAATCTCTAAGACAGCAGGAAACGTGAGTGTGATGAGAACAAAAGAACGGTGGTTCCTACACGTACGGACAATATCTAGTCCAACTCTTCTTCTGAAACTGATACAAAGCACTGCTCCTCTAACATCCACTGCTTGTCATTTAAGATGAGAAACGTGTGAGCTTCGTGAACGAAGTAGGAAATTTGATCTGAAAAGTGACTGCCGTTACCTGAAACGAAGTAGTGCTTCTAGGAAGACACAGAGCCTGGGATTTATTCCATTTCTGAAGGGAAAAACACAGCATAGTTGTCATCGACAAATCACACTCTGCTTTAAAGCAAGAAGCACGTAATTGCTTTCTAGATTCTCTAATACAGCAGGAAACTTGAGTGAGCCAGAACAAAAGAACAGTGTTTCCTACACATACGGACCATATCTAGTTCAACTCTGCTTCTGAAACTGAAAGAAACCACAGGTCCTCTAACATCCAATGATTGTCAGTTAAGATGAGAAACGTGTGAGCTTTGTGAACAATGTAGTTCTTTAAGCTGTAAAGTAACTGCCCTTACCTGAAACGCAGTCTTGCTTGTAGGAACACTGAGAGCTTGGGATTTAACTCCATTTCTGAAGGGAAACACACAGCAGAGTTCTCATCCACTAATCACAAGCTGCTTTAGAGCAAGAAGCATGCTCTTGCTTTCCAGAGTCTCTAAGACAGCAGGAAACGTGAGTGTGATGAGAACAAACGAATGGTGTTTCCTACACATACGGACCATATCTAGTCCAACTCTGCTTCTGAAACTGATACAAAGCACTGGACCTCTAACATCCAATGCTTGTCAGTTAAGATGAGAAACGTGTGAGCTGCGTGAATGATGTAGTTCGTTTAGCTGTAAGTAACTGCCCTTGCCTGAAACGAAGTCTGGCTTGTAGGAAGACTCAGAGCCTGTGATTTAACTACATTTCTGAAGTGAAACACACAGCAGACTTCTCATATATTGATCACACTCTGCTTTAGAGCAAGAAACACGCTCTTGCTTTGTAGAGTCTCTAAGACAGCAGGAAACATGAGTGTGCTGTGAACAAAAGAACCGAGTTTCCTACACATAAGGACCATATCTAGTACAACTCTGCCTCTGAAATTGATGCAAAGCACAGGTCCTCTAACATTCTATGCTTGTCAGTTAAAATGAGAAACGTGTGAGCTTCGTGAACGATGTAGTTCCTTTGATCGGAAAAGTGACTGCCCTTACCTCAAACGAAGTCGTGATTGTAGGAAGAAACAGAGCCTGGGATTTAACTCCATTTCTGAAGGGAAACACACAGCATAGTTCTCATCCACGGATCACACTCTGCTTTAGACCAAGAAGCACGCTCTTGCATTCTAGATTCTCTAATACAGCAGGAAATGTGAGTGTGCTCAGAACAAATGAACGGTGTTTCCTACACATACGGACAATATCTTGTCCAACTCTGAATCTGAAACTGATACAAAGCACTGCTCCTCTAACATCAAATGCTTGTCAGTTAATGAGAAACGTGTTAGCTTCGTGAACGATGTAGTTCGTTTGAGCTGAAAAGTGACTGCCCTTACCTGAAACGAAGTCTTGATTGTAGGAAGACACAGAGCAGGGGATTTAACTCCATTTCTGAAGGGAAACACACAGTAGAGTTCTCATCCATGGATCACACTCTGCTTTAGAGCAAGAAGAACGCTCTTGCTTTCTAGACTCTCTAATACAGCAGGAAACTTGAGTGTGCTAGAACAAAAGAACAGTGTTTCCTACACATACGGACCATATCTAGTTCAACTCTGCTTCTGAAACTGAAAGAAACCACAGGTCCTCTAACATACAATGCTATTCAGTTAAGATGAGAAACGTGTGAGCTTCGTGAACGATGTAGTTCTTTAAGCGTAAAGTAACAGCCCTTACCTGAAACGAAGTCTTGCTTGTAGGAACACTGAGAGCTTGGGATTTAACTCCATTTCTGAAGGGAAACACACAGCAGAGTTCTCATCCATTGATCACAAGCTGCTTTAGAGCAAGAAGCATGCTCTTGCTTTCCAGAGTCTCTAAGACAGCAGGAAAAATGAGTGTGATGAGAACAAAAGAACGGTGTTTCCTACACGTACGGACTATATCTAGTCCAACTTTGCTGCTGAAACTTATTCAAAGCACTGGTCCTCTAACATCCAATGCTTGTCAGTTAAGATGAGAAACATGTGAGCTTTGTGAATGATGTAGTTCGTTTGAGGTGAAAAGTCACTGCACTTACTTCAAACGAAGTCGTGCATGTAGGAAGACTCAGAGCCTGGATTTTAACTCCACTTCTGAAGGGAAACACACAGCAGAGTTCTCATCCATGGATCACACTCTGATTTAGAGCAAGAAGCACGCTCTTGCTTTCCAGAGTCTCTAAGACAGCAGGAAACGTGAGTGTGATGAGAACAAAAGAACGGTGTTTCCTACACATACAGGCCTTATCTAGTTCAACTCTGCTTCTGAATCTGACACAAACCACAGGTCCTCTAACATCCAATGCTTGTCAGTTAAGATGAGAAACGTGTGAGCTTCGTGAACGATGTAGTTCGATTAGCTATAAATTAACTGCCCTTACCTGAAACGAAGTCTTGTTTATAGGAAGACCCAGAGCCTGGGATTTAATTCCATTTCTGAAGTGAAACACACAGCAGAGTTCTCAATCATGGATCACCCTCTGCTTTAGACCAAGAAGCACGCTCTTGCTTTTCAGAGTCTCTAAGACAGCAGGAAACGTGAGTGTGATGAGAACAAAAGAACGGTGTTTCCTACACATACGGACCATATCTAGTCCAACTCTGCTTCTGAAACTGATACAAAGCACTGGCACTCTAACATCCAATGCTTGTTAGTTCAGAGGAGAAACGTGTGAGCTTCGTGAACGATATAGTTCGTTTGAGCTGAAAAGTGACTGCCCTTACCTGAAAAGAAGTAGTGCTTGTGGGAAGACACAGAGCCTGGGATTTAACTCCAATTCTGAAGGGAAACACACAGCATAGTTCTCATCCATGGGTCACACTCTGCTTTAGAGGAAGAAGCATGCTCTTGCTTTCCCTAGTCTCTAAGACAGCAGGAAACGTGAGTGTGATGAGAACAAAAGAACAGTGTTTCCTACACATACTGACCATATCTAGTTCAAATCTGCTTCTGAAACTGAAAGAAACCACTGTTCCTCTAACATCCAATGCTTGTCAGTTAAGATGACAAACGTGTGAGCTTCGTGAATGATATAGTTCTTTTAGCTGTAAATAACTGCCCTTACCTGAAACGAAGTCTTGCTTGTAGGAAGACTCAGAGCCTGGGATTTAACTACATTTCTGAAGTGAAACACACAGCAGAGTTCTCATCCATTGATCACACTCTGCTTTAGAGCAAGAAGCACGCTCTTGCTTTCCAGAGTCTCTAAGACTGCAGGAAACGTGACTGTGTTGAGAAGAAAATAACTGTGTTTCCTACACATACGGACCATATCTAGTCCAACTCATCTTCTGAAAATGATACAAAGCACTGCTCCTCTAACATCCACTGCTTGTCATTTAAGGTGAGAAACGTGTGAGCTTCGTGAACGATGTAGGAAATTTGATCTGAAAAGTGACTGCCGTTACCTGAAATGAAGTAGTGCTTCTAGGAAGACACAGAGCCTGGGATTTTTCCATTTCTGAAGGGAAACACATAGCATAGTTCTCATCGACAGATCACACTCTGCTTTAGAGCAAGAGGCACGCTCTTGCTTTCTAGATTCAATAATACACCAGGAAACTTGAGTGTGCTCAGAACAAAAGAACAGTGTTTCCAAAACATACGGACCATATCTAGTTCAAATCTGCTTCTGAAACTGAAAGAAATCACAGGTCCTCTTACATCCAATGCTTGTCAGTTAAGATGAGAAACGTGTGAGCTTCGTGAACGATGTAGTTCGTTTGAGCTGTAAAGTAACTGCCCTTACCTGAAATGAAGTCTTGCTTGTAGGAACACTGAGAGCCTGGGATTTAACTCCATTTCTGAAGTGAAACACACAGCATAGTTGTCATCCATTGATCGCAAACTGCTTTAGAGCAAGAAGCATGCTCTTGCTTTCTAGATTCTCAATAAGAGCAGGAAACGTGAGTGTGCTCAGAACAAATGAACAGTGTTTCCTACACATATGGACCATATCTATTCCAACTCTGCTGCTGAAACTGATACAAACCACAGGTCCTCTAACATCCAATGCTTGTCAGTTAAGATGAGAAACGTGTGAGCTTCATGAATGATGTAGTTCGTGTAGCTATAAAGTATCTGCCCTTACCTGAAACGAATTCTTGGTTGTAGGAAGACACAGAGCCGGGGATTTAACTCCATTTCTGAAGGGAAACACACAGTAGAGTTCTCATCCATGGATCACACTCTGCTTTAAAGCAAAAAGAACGCTCTTGCTTTCTAGATTCTCAATAACAGCAGGAAACATGAGTGTGCTCAGAACAAAAGAACAGTGTTTCCAAAACATACGGACCATATCTAGTTCAAATCTGCTTCTGAAACTGAAAGAAATCACAGGTCCTCTTACATCCAATGCTTGTCAGTTAAGATGAGAAACGTGTGAGCTTCGTGAACGATGTAGTTCTTTAAGCTGTAAAGTAACTGCCCTTACCTGAAACGAATTCTTACTTGTAGGGAGACTCCGAACCTGGAGTTTAACTCCATTTCTGAAGTGTAACACACAGCAGATTTCTCATATATACATCACACTCTGCTTTAGAGCAAGAGGCACGCTCTTGCTTTCTAGACTCTCTAAGACAGCAGGAACCATGAGTGTGCTGAGAACAAAAGAACGGTGTTTCATACACATACAGACCATATCTAGTCCAACTCTGCGTCTGAAATTGATACAAAGCACAGGTCCTCTAACATCCAATGCTTGTCATTTAAGATGACAAACGTGTGAGCTTCGTGAACGATGTAGTTCGTTTGCGCTGAAAAGTTCCTGACCTTACCTGAAACGAAGTAGTGCTTGTAGGAAGACACAGAGCCGGGGATTTAACTCCATTTCTGAAGGGAAACACACAGTAGAGTTCTCATCCATGGATCACACTCTGCTTTAGAGCAAGAAGAACGCTCTTGCTTTCTAGACTCTCTAATACAGCAGGAAACTTGAGTGTGCTAGAACAAAGAACAGTGTTTCCTACACATACGGACCATATCTAGTTCAACTCTGTTTCTGAAACTGAAAGAAACCACAAGTCCTCTAACATACAATGCTATTCTGTTAAGATGAGAAAAGTGTGAGCTTCGTGAACGATGTAGTTCTTTAAGCGTAAAGTAACTGCCCTTACCTGAAACAAAGTCTTGCTTGTAGGAACACTGAGAGCCTGGGATTTAACTCCATTTATGAAGGGAAACACACAGCAGAGTTCTCATCCATTGATCACAAGCTGCTTTAGAGCAAGAAGCACGCTCTTGCTTTCCAGAGTCTCTAAGACAGCAGGAAACGTGAGTGTGATGAGAACAAATGAACGGTGTTTCCTACACATACGTACCATATCTAGTCCAACTCTGCTTCTGAAACTGATACAAAGCACTGGCCCTCTAACATCCAATGCTTGTCAGTTAAGAGGAGAAACGTGTGAGCTACGTGAACGATATAGTTCGTTTGAGGTGAAAAGTGACTGCCCTTACCTGAAAAGAAGTAGTGCTTGTGGGAAGACAGAGAGCCTGGGATTTAACTCCATTTCTGAAGGGAAACACACAGCATAGTTCTCATCGACAGATCACACTCTGCTTTAGAGCAAGAAGCACGCTCTTGCTTTCTAGAATCAATAATACACCAGGAAACTTGAGTGTGCTCAGAACAAAAGAACAGTGTTTCCAAAACATACGGACCATATCTAGTTCCAATCTGTTTCTGAAACTGAAAGAAACCACAGGTCCTCTAACATCCAATGCTTGTCAGTTAAGATGAGAAACGTGTGAGCTTCGTCAACGATGTAGTTCGTTTGAGCTGTAAAGTAATTGCCCTTACCTGAAATGAAGTCTTGCTTGTAGGAACATTGAGAGCCAGGGATTTAACTCCATTTCTGAAGTGAAACATACAGCATAGTTGTCATCCATTGATCGCAATCTGCTTTAGAGCAAGAAGCACTCTCTTGCTTTCTAGATTCTCTATAACAGCAGGAAACGTGAGTGTGCTCAGAACAAATGAACGGTGTTTCCTACACATATGGACCATATCTATTCCAACTCTGCTGCTGAAACTGATACAAACCACAGGTCCTCTAACATCCAATGCTTGTCATTTAAGATGAGAAACGTGTGAGCTTCGTGAATGATGTAGTTTGTGTAGCTGTAAAGTAACTGCCCTTGCCTGAAACGAAGTCTGGCTTGTAGGAAGACTCAGAGCCTGGGATTTAACTCCATTTCTGAAGTGAAACACACAGCAGAGTTCTCATATATAGATCACACTCCGCTTTAGAGCAAGAAGTACGCTCTTGCTTTGTAGAGTCTGTAAGACAGCAGGAAACATGAGTGTGCTGACAACAAAAGAACGGAGTTTCCTACACATACAGACCATATCTAGATCAACTCTGTTTCTGAAACTGAAAGAAACCACAGGTCCTCTAACATCCAATGCTTGTCACTTAAGATGAGAAACGTGTGAGCTTCGTGAACAATGTAGTTCTTTAAGTTGTAAAGTAACTGCCCTTACCTGAAAAGAGTCTTGCTTGTAGGAACACTGAGAGCTTGGGATTTAAATCCATTTCTGAAGGGAAAAACACAGCAGAATTCTCATCCATTGATCACAAGCTGCTTTAGAGCAAGAAGCACGCTCTTGCTTTCCAGAGTCTCTAAGACAGCAGGAAACGTGATTATGATGGGAACAAAAGAAACGTGTTTCCTACACATACGTACCATATCTAGTCCAACTCTGCTTCTGAAACTGATACAAAGCACTGGACCTCTAACATCCAATGCTTGTCAGTTAAGATGAGAAACGTGTGAGTTTCGTGAACGATGTAGTTCGTTTGAGCTAAAAAGTGACTGCCCTTACCTGAAACGAAGTAGTGCTTCTGGGAAGACACAGAGCCTGGTATTTAACTGGATTTCTGAAGGGAAACACACAGCGTAGTTCTCATCCATGGATCACACTCTGCTTTACAGCAAGAAGGACGCTCTTGCTTTCTAGAATCTCGAATAAAGAAGGAAACTTGAGTGTGCTCAGAAGAAATGTACAGTGTTTCCTACACATACGGACCATATCTAGTTCAACTCTGCTTCTGAAACTGAAAGAAACCACAGGTCCTCTAACATCCAATGCTTTTCATTTAAGATGAGAAACGTGTGAGCTTCATGAACGATGTACTTCTTTAAGCTGTAAAGTAACTGCCCTTACCTGAAACGAAGTCTTGCTTGTAGGAACACTGAGAGCTTGGGATTTAACTCCATTTCTGAAGGGAAACACACAGCAGAGTTCTCATCAATTGATCACAAGCTGCTTTTGAGCAAAAAGCATGCTCTTGCTTTCCAGAGTCTCTAAGACAGCAGGAAACGTGAGTGTGATGGAAACCAAAGAACGGTGTTTCCTACACATACGGACCATATCTAGTCCAACTCTGCTTCTGAAACTGATACAAAGCACTGGTCCTCTAACATCCACTGCTTGTCAGTTAAGATGACAAACGTGTCATCTTCGTGAACGATGTAGTTCGTTTGAGCTGAAAAGTGACTGCCCTTACCTGAAAGGAAGTAGTGCTTGTGGGAAGACACAGAGCCTGGGATTTAACTCGATTTCAG
This sequence comes from Onychomys leucogaster, assembly GCA_949786385.1. NCBI lineage: Eukaryota > Metazoa > Chordata > Mammalia > Rodentia > Cricetidae > Onychomys > Onychomys leucogaster. The sequence goes on from CATKUP010000046.1 coordinate 2,746,911, forward strand.
AAGGGAAACACACAGCATAGTTCTCATCCATGGATCACACTCTGCTTTAGAGCAAGAAGCACGCTCTTGCTTTCTAGATTCACTAATACAGCAGGAAACTTGAGTGTGCTCAGAACAAAAGAACAGTGTTTCCAAAACATACGGACCATATCTAGTTCAAAACTGCTTCTGAAACTGAAAGAAACCACAGGTCCTCTAACATCAGATGCTTGTCAGTTAAGATTAGAAACGTGTGAGGTTCGTGAACGATGTAGTTCGTTTAGCTGTAAGTAACTGCCCTTGCCTGAAACGAAGTCTGGCTTGTAGGAAGACTAAGTGCCTGGGATTTAACTACATTTCCAAAGTGAAACACACAGCAGAGTTCTCATATATAGATCACACTCTGCTTTAGAGCAAGAAGCACGCTCTTGCTTTGTAGAGTCTCTAAGACAGCAGGAAACATGAGTGTGCTGAGAACAAAAGAACGGAGTTTCCTAAACATACGGACCATATCTAGTACAACTCTGCCTCTGAAATTGATGCAAAGCACAGGTCCTCTAACATCCTATGCTTGTCAGTTAAGACGAGAAACGTGTGAGGTTAGTGAACGATGTAGTTCCTTTCATCTGAAAAGTGACTGCCCTTACCTGAAACGAAGTCGTGATTGTAGGAAGAAATAGAGCCTGGGATTTAACTCCATTTCTGAAGGGAAACACACAACATAGTTCTCATCCACGGATCACACTCGGCTTTGGACCAAGAAGCACGCTCTTGCTTTCCAGAGTCTCTAAGACAGCAGGAAACGTGAGTATGATGAGAACAAAAGAACGGTGTTTCCTACACATACGGACCATACCTAGTCCAACTCTGCTTCTGAAACTGATACAAAGCACTGGACCTCTAACATCCAATGCTTGTCAGTTAAGATGAGAAACGTGTGAGCTTCGTGAACGATGTAGTTCGTTTGAGCTAAAAAGTGACTGCCCTTACCTGAAATGAAGTAGTGCTTGTGGGAAGACACAGAGCCTGGTATTTAACTGGATTTCTGAAGGGAAACACACAGCATAGATCTCATCCATGGAACACACTCTGCTTTAGAGCAAGAAGGACGCTCCTGCTTTCTAGAATCTCTAATAAAGCAGGAAACGTGAGTGTGCTCAGAACAAAAGTACGGTGTTTCCTACACATACGGACCATATCTAGTTCAACTCTGCTTGTGAAACTGAAAGAAACCATAAGTCCTCTAACATCCAATGCTTTTCAGTTAAGATGAGAAACGTGTGAGCTTCGTGAACGATGTAGTTCTTTAAGCTGTAAAGTAACTGCCCTTACCTGAAACGAAGTCTTGCTTGTAGGAACACTGAGAGCTTGGGATTTAACTCCATTTCTGAAGGGAAACACACAGCAGAGTTCTCATCAATTGATCACAAGCTGCTTTAGAGCAAAAAGCATGCACTTGCTTTCCAGAGTCTCTAAGACAGCAGGAAACGTGAGTGTGATGGAAACAAAAGAACTGTGTTTCCTACACATACGGACCATATGTAGTCCAAATCTGCTTCTGAAACTGATACAAAGCACTGATCCTCTAACATCCACTGCTTGTCAGTTAAGATTAGAAATGTGTGAGCTTCGTGAACGATGTAGTTCGTTTAGCTGTAAGTAACTGCCCTTGCCTGAAACGAAGTCTGGCTTGTAGGAAGACTCAGTGCCTGGGATTTAACTACATTTCCGAAGTGAATCACACAGCAGAGTTCTCATATATAGATCACACTCTGCTTTAGAGCAAGAAGCACGCTCTTGCTTTGTAGAGTCTCTAAGACAGCAGGAAACATGAGTGTGCTGAGAACAAAAGAACGGAGTTTCCTAAACATACGGACCATATCTAGTACAACTCTGCCTCTGAAATTGATGCAAAGCACAGGTAATCTAACATCCTATGCTTGTCAGTTAAGATGAGAAATGTGTGAGCTTCGTGAACGATGTAGTTCCTTTGATCTGAAAAGTGACTGCCCTTACCTGAAACGAAGTCGTGATTGTAGGAAGACACAGAGCCGGGTTTTTAACTCCATTTCTGAAGGGAAACACACAGTAGAGTTCTCATCCATAGATCACACTATGCTTTAGAGCAAGAAGAACGCTCTTGCTTTCTAGACTCTCTAATACAGCAGGAAAATTGAGTGTGCTAGAACAAAAGAACAGTGTTTCCTACACATACGGACCATATCCTGTTCAACTCTGCTTCTGAAACTGAAAGAAACCACAGGTCCTCTAACATACAATGCTATTCAGTTATATGAGAAACGTGTGAGCTTCGTGAACAATGTAGTTCTTTAAGCGTAAAGTGACTGCCCTTACCTGAAACGAAGTCTTGCTTGTAGGAACACTGAGAGCTTGGGATTTAACTCCATTTCTGAAGGGAAACACACAGCAGAGTTCTCATCCATTGATCACAAGCTGCTTTAGAGCAAGAAGCACGCTCTTGCTTTCCAGAGTCTCTAAGACAGCAGGAAACGTGAGTGTGATGAGAACAAAAGAACGGTGTTTCCTACACATACATACCATATCTAGACCAACTCTGCTTCTGAAACTGATACAAAGCACTGGACCTCTAACATCCACTGCTTGTCAGTTAAGATGACAAACGTGTGAGCTTCGTGAACGATGTAGTTCTTTTTAGCTGAAAAGTCATTGCACTTACTTCAAACGAAGTCTTGCTTGTAGGAAGACACAGAGCCTGGATTTTAACTCCATTTCTGAAGGGAAACACACAGCAGAGTTCTCATCCATGGATGACACTCTGATTTAGAGCAAGAAGCACGCTCCTGCTTTCCAGAGTCTCTAAGACAGCAGGAAACGTGAGTGTGATGAGAACAAAAGAACGGTGTTTCCTATACATATGGGCCTTATCTAGTTCAACTCTACTTCTGAATCTGACACAAACCACAGGGCCTCTAACATCCAATGCTTGTCAGTTAAAATGAGAAACGTGTGAGCTTTGTGAACGATGTAGTTCGATTAGCTCTAAAGTAACTGCCCTTACCTGAAACGAACTCTTGTTTATAGGAAGACCCAGAGCCTGGGATTTAATTCCATTTCTGAAGTGAAACACACAGCAGAGTTCTCATCCATGGATCGCACTCTGCTTTAGAGCAAGAAGCATGCTCTTGGTTTCTAGAGGATCTAATACATCAGGAAAATTGGGTGGGCTCAGAAAAATGAATGGTGTTTCCTACACATACGGGCCATATCTACTTCAACTCTGCTTCTGAAACTGAAAGAAACCACAGGTCCTCTAACATCCAATGCTTGTCAGTTAAGATGAGAAACGTGTCAGCTTCGTGAACGATGTAGTTCGTTTGAGCTGAAAAGTGACTGCCCTTACCTGAAACGAAGTAGTGCTTGTAGGAAGACACAGAGCCTGGGATTTATCTCCATTTCTGAAGTGAAACACACAGCATAGTTCTCATCCATGGATCACACTCTGCCTTAGAGCAAGAATGCTCTTGCTTTCTAGAATCTCCAATAAAACAGGAAACTTGAGTGTGCTCAGAACAAAAGAACGGTGTTTCCTACACATACAGACCATATCTAGTTCAACTCTGCTTCTGAAACTGAAAGAAACCACAGGTCCTCTAACATCGAATGCTTGTCAGTTAAGATGAGAAACGTATGAGCTTCGTGAAGGATGTAGTTCGTTTGAGCTGAAAAGTGACTGCCCATACTTCAAACGAAGTCTTGCTTGTAGGAAGACACAGACCCTGGAATTGAACTCCATTTCTGAAGGGAAACACACAGCATAGTTCTCATCCATGGGTCACACTCTGCTTTAGAGCAAGAAGCACGCTCTTGCTTTCTAGAGTCTCTAATACAGCAGGAAACTTGAGTGTGCTCACAACAAAAGAACGGTGTTTCCTACACAAAAGGAATATAACTTGTTCAACACTGTTTCTGAAACTGAAACAAACCACAGGTCCTCTAACATCAGATGCTTGTCAGTTAAGATTAGAAACGTGTGAGCTTCGTGAACGATGTAGTTCGTTTAACTGTAAGTAACTGCCCTTGCCTGAAACGAAGTCTGGCTTGTAGGAAGACTCAGTGCCTGGGATTAAACTACATTTCCGAAGTGAATCACACAGCAGAGTTCTCATATATAGATCACACTCTGCTTTAGAGCAAGAAGCACGCTCTTGCTTTGTAGAGTCTCAAAGACAGCAGGAAACATGAGTGTGCTGAGAACAAAACAACGGAGTTTCCTAAACATACGGACCATATCTAGTACAACTCTGCCTCTGAAATTGATGCAAAGCACAGGTAATCTAACATCCTATGCTTGTCAGTTAAGACGAGAAACGTGTGAGCTTCGTGAACGATGTAGTTCCTTTGATCTGAAAAGTGACTGCCCTTACCTGAAACGAAGTCGTGATTGTAGGAAGAAACAGAGCCTGGGATTTAACTCCATTTCTGAAGGGAAACACACAGCATAGTTCTCATCCACGGATCACACTCTGCATTAGAGCAAGAAGAACGCTCTTGCTTTCTAGAGTCTCTAATACAGCAGGAAACTTGAGTGTGCTCAGAAAAATGAACGGTGTTTCCTACACATACGGGCCATATCTACTTCAACTCTGCTTCTGAAACTGAAACAAACCACAGGTCCTCTAACATCCAATGCTTGTCAGTTAAGATGAGAAACGTGTGAGCTTCGTGAATGATGTAGTTCATTTAGCTGTAAGTAACTGCCTTTACCTGAAACGAAGTCTGGCTTGTAGGAAGACTCAGATCCTGGGATTTAACTCCATTTCTGAAGTGAAACACAAAGCAGAGTTCTCATATATAGATCACACTCTGCTTTAGAGCAAGAAACACGCTCTTGCTTTCTAGAGGCTCTAAGACAGCAGGAAACATGAGGGTGCTGAGAACAAAAGAACGGAGTTTCCTACACATACGGACCATATCCAGTACAACTCTGCCTCTGAAATTGATGCAATGCACAGGTCCTCTAACATCCAATGCTTGTCATTTAAGTTGAGAAACGTGTGAGCTTCGTGAACAATGTAGTTCCTTTGATCTGAAACGTGACTGCCCTTACCTGAAACGAAGTCGTGATTGTAGGAAGATACAAAGCCTGGGATTCAACTCCATTTCTGAAGGGAAACACACAGCATAGTTCTCATCCAAGGATCACACTCTGCATTAGACCAAGAAGCACGCTCTTGTTTTCTGGATTCTCTAATACAGCAGGAAACGTGAGTGTGCTCAGAACAAATGAACGGTGTTTCCTACACATACGGACAATATCTAGTCCAACTCTGATTCTGAAACTGATACAAAGCACTGGTCCTCTAACATCCAATGCTTGTCAGTTAAGATGAGAAACGAGTTAGCTTCATGAACGATGTAGTTCGTTTGACCTGAAAAGTGACTGCCTTTACCTGAAACGAAGTCTTGATTGTAGGAAGACACAGAGCCTGGGATTTAACTCCATTTCTGAAGGGAAACACACAGCAGAGTTCTCATACATGGATCAAAATCTGCTTTAGAGCAAGAAGAACGCTCTTGCTTTCTAGATTCTCTAAAAAAGCAGGAAAATTGAGTGTGCTAAAACAAAAGAACAGTGTTTCCTACACATACAGACCATATCTAGTTCAACTCTGCTTCAGAAACTGATACAAAGCACTGGACCTCTAACATCCAATGCTTGTCAGTTAAGATGAGAAACGTGTGAGCTTCGTGAACGATGTAGTTCGTTTGAGCTAAAAAGTGACTGCCCTTACCTGAAACGAAGTAGTGCTTGTGGGAAGACACAGAGCCTGGGATTTAACTGGATTTCTGAAGGGAAACACACAGCATAGATCTCATCCATGGATCACACTCTGCTTTAGAGCAAGAAGGACGCTCTTGCTTTCTAGAATCTCTAATAAAGCAGGAAAGTTGAGTGTGCTCAGAATAAAAGTACGGTGTTTCCTACACATACGGACCATATCTAGTTCAACTCTGCTTCTGAAACTGAAAGAAAGCATAAGTCCTCTAACATCCAATGCTTTTCAGTTAAGATGAGAAACGTGTGAGCTTCGTGAACGATGTAGTTCTTTAAGCTGTAAAGTAACTGCCCTTACCTGAAACGAAGTCTTGCTTGTAGGAACACTGAGAGCTTGGGATTTAACTCCATTTGTGAAGGGAAACACACAGCAGAGTTCTCATCAATTGATCACAAGCTGCTTTAGAGCAACAAGCATGCACTTGCTTCCCAGAGTCTCTAAGACAGCAGGAAACGTGAGTGTGATGAAAACAAAAGAACTGTGTTTCCTACACATACGGACCATATGTAGTCCAAATCTGCTTCTGAAACTGATACAAAGCACTGATCCTCTAACATCCACTGCTTGTCAGTTAAGATGACAAACGTGTGAGCTTCGTGAACGATGTAGTTCGTTTGAGCTGAAAAGTGACTGCCCTTACCTGAAATGAAGTAGTGCTTGTGGGAAGACACAGATCCTGGGATTTAACTCGATTTCTGAAGGGAAACACACAGCATAGTTCTCATCCATGGATCACACTCTGCTTTAGAGCAAGAAGCACGCTCTTGCTTTCTAGATTCACTAATACAGCAGGAAACTTGAGTGTGGTCAGAACAAAAGAACAGTGTTTCCAAAACATACGGACCATATCTAGTTCAAAACTGCTTCTGAAACTGAAAGAAACCACAGGACCTCTAACATCCAATGCTTCTCAGTTAAGAAGAGAAACGTGTGAGCTTCGTGAACGATGTAGTTCGTTTGAGCTTTAAGTAACTGCCCTTACCTGAAACGAATTCTTACATGTAGGGAGACTCAGAACCTGGAGTTTAACTCCATTTCTGAAGTGAAACAACCAGCAGAGTTCTCATACATACATCACACTCTGCTTTAGAGCAAGAAGCACGCTCTTGCTTTCTAGAGTCTCTAAGACAGAAGGAAACATGAGTGTGCTGAGAACAAAAGAACGGTGTTTCATACACATACAGACCATATCTATTCCAACTCTGCGTCTGAAATTGATACAAAGCACAGGTCCTCTAACATCCAATGCTTGTCAGTTAAGATGAGAAACGTGTGAGCTTCGTGAAGGATGTAGTTCGTTTGAGCTGAAAAGTGACTGCCCATACTTCAAACGAAGTCTTGCTTGTAGGAAGACACAGACCCTGGAATTGAACTCCATTTCTGAAGGGAAACACACAGCATAGTTCTCATCCATGGGTCACACTCTGCTTTAGATCAAGAAGCACGCTCTTGCTTTCTAGAGTCTCTAATACAGCAGTAAAATTGACTGTGCACACAACAAAAGAACGGTGTTTCCTACACAAAAGGAATATAACTTGTTCAACACTGTTTCTGATACTGAAACAAACCACAGGTCCGCTAACATCAGATGCTTGTCAGGTAAGATTAGAAACGTGTGAGCTTCGTGAACGATGTAGTTCATTTAGGTGTAAGTAACTGGCCTTGCCTGAAACGAAGTCTGGCTTGTAGGAAGACTCAGAGCCTGGGATTTAACTACATTTCTGAAGTGAAACAAACAGCAGAGTTCTCATATATAGATCACACACTGCTTTAGAGCAAGAAGCACGCTCTTGCTTTGTAGAGTCTCTAAGACAGCAGGAAACATGAGTGTGCTGAGAACAAATGAACGGAGTTTCCTAAACATATGGACAATATCTAGTACAACTCTGCCTCTGGAATTGATGCAAAGCACAGGTCCTCTAACATCCTATGCTTGTCAGTTAAGATGAGAAACGTGTGAGCTTCGTGAACGATGTAGTTCCTTTGATCTGAAAAGTGACTGCCCTTACCTGAAACGAAGTCGTGATGGTAGGAAGAAACAGAGCCTGGGATTTAACTCCATTTCTGAAGGGAAACACACAGCATAGTTCTCATCCACGGATCACACTCTGCTTTCGACCAAGAAGAACGCTCTTGCTTTCAAGATTCTCTAATACAGCAGGAAATGTGAGTGTGCTCAGAACAAATGAACGGTGTTTCCTACACATACGGACAATATCTAGTCCAACTCTGATTCTGAAACTGATACAAAGCACTGCTCCTCTAACATCCAATGCTTGGCAGTTAAGATGAGAAACGTGTTAGCTTCGTGAACGATGTAGTTCCTTTGAGCTGAAAAGTGACTGCCCTTACCTGAAACGAAGTCTTGATTGTAGGAAGACACAGAGCCGGGGATTTAACTCCATTTCTGAAGGGAAACACACAGTAGAGTTCTCATCCATGGATCACACTCTGATTTAGAGCAAGAAGAACGCTCTTGCTTTCTAGACTCTCTAATACAGCAGGAAACTTGAGTGTGTTAGAACAAAGAACAGTGTTTCCTACACATACGGACCATATCTAGTTCAACTCTGCATCTGAAACTGAAAGAAACCACAAGTCCTCTAACATACAATGCTATTCAGTTAAGATGAGAAAAGTGTGAGCTTCGTGAACGATGTAGTTCTTTAAGCGTAAAGTAACTGCCCTTACCTGAAACAAAGTCTTGCTTGTAGGAACACTGAGATCTTGGGATTTAACTCCATTTCTGAAGGGAAACACACAGCAGAGTTCTCATCCATTGATCACAAGGTGCTTTAGAGCAAGAAGCACGCTCTTGCTTTCCAGAGTCTCTAAGACAGCAGGAAACGTGAGTGTGATGAGAACAAAAGAACGGTGTTTCCTACACATACGTACCATATCTAGTCCAACTCTGCTTCTGAAACTGATACAGAGCACTGGCCCTCTAACATCCAATGCTTGTCAGTTAAGAGGAGAAACGTGTGAGCTTTCGTGAACGATATAGTTCGTTTGAGGTGAGAAGTGACTGCCCTTACCTGAAACGAAGTAGTGCTTGTGGGAAGACACAGAGCCTGGGATTTAACTCCATTTCTGTAGTAAAACACACAGCATAGTTGTCATCCATTGATCGCAATCTGCTTTAGAGCAAGAAGCACTCTCTTGCTTTCTAGATTCTCTATAACAGCAGGAAACGTGAGTGTGCTCAGAACAAATGAACGGTGTTTCCTACACATATGGACCATATCTATTCCAACTCTGCTGCTGAAACTGATACAAACCACAGGTCCTCTAACATCCAATGCTTGTCATTTAAGATGAGAAACGTGTGAGCTTCGTGAATGATGTAGTTCGTGTAGCTGTAAAGAAACTGCCCTTACCTGAAACGAATTCTTGCTTGTAGGGAGACTCAGAACCTGGAGTTTAACTCCATTTCTGAAGTGAAACACACAGCAGAGTTCTCATATATAGATCACACTCTGCTTTAGAGCAAGAAGCATGCTCTTGCTTTCTAGAGTCTCTAAGACAGCAATAAACATGAGTGTGCTGAGAACAAAAGAACGGAGTTTCATACACATACAGACCATATCTAGTCCAATTGTGCGTCTGAAATTGATACAAAGCACAGGTCCTCTAACATCCAATGCTTGTCATTTAAGATGAGAAACGTGTTAGCTTTGTGAACGATGTAGTTCCTTTGAGCTGAAAAGTGACTGCCCTTACCTGAAACGAAGTAGTGCTTCTGGGAAGACACAGAGCCTGGTATTTAACTGGATTTCTGAAGCGAAACACACAGCATAGTTCTCATCCATGGATCACACTCTGCTTTAGAGCAAGAAGTACACTCTTGCTTTCTAGAATCTCTAATAAAGCAGGAAACTTGAGTGTGCTCAGAACAAAAGTACGGTGTTTCCTACACATATGGACCATATCTAGTTCAACTCTGCTTCTGAAACTGAAAGAAACCACAGGCCCTCTAACATCCAATGCTTTTCATTTAAGATGAGAAACGTGTGAGCTTCATGAACGATGTACTTCTTTAAGCTGTAAAGTAACTGCCTTACCTGAAACGAAGTCTTGCTTGTAGGAACACTGAGAGCTTGGGATTTAACTCCATTTCTGAAGGGAAACAAACAGCAGAGTTCTCATCAATTGATCACAAGCTGCTTTTGAGCAAAAAGCATGCTCTTGCTTTCCAGAGTCTCTAAGACAGCAGAAACGTGAGTGTGATGAAAACCAAAGAACAGTGTTTCCTACACATACGGACCATATCTAGTCCAACTCTGCTTCTGAAACTGATACAAAGCACTGGTCCTCTAACATCCAATGCTTGTCAGTTAAGATGACAAACGTGTCAGCTTCGTGAACGATGTAGTTCGTTTGAGCTGAAAAGTGACTGCCCTTACCTGAAACGAAGTAGTGCTTGTAGGAAGACACAGAGCCTGGGATTTATCTCCATTTCTGAAGTGAAACACACAGCATAGTTCTCATCCATGGATCACACTCTGCTTTAGAGCAAGAATGCTCTTGCTTTCTAGAATCTCCAATAAAACAGGAAACTTGAGTGTGCTCAGAACAAAAGAACGGTGTTTCCTACACATACAGACCATATCTAGTTCAACTCTGCTTCTGAAACTGAAAGAAACCACAGGTCCTCTAACATCGAATGCTTGTCAGTTAAAATGAGAAACGTATGAGCTTCGTGAAGGATGTAGTTCGTTTGAGCTGAAAAGTGACTGCCCATACTTCAAACGAAGTCTTGCTTGTAGGAAGACACAGACCCTGGAATTGAACTCCATTTCTGAAGGGAAACACACAGCATAGTTCTCATCCATGGGTCACACTCTGCTTTAGAGCAAGAAGCACGCTCTTGCTTTCTAGAGTCTCTAATACAGCAGGAAACTTGAGTGTGCTCACAACAAAAGAACGGTGTTTCCTACACAAAAGGAATATAACTTGTTCAACACTGTTTCTGAAACTGAAACAAACCACAGGTCCTCTAACATCAGATGCTTGTCAGTTAAGATTAGAAACGTGTGAGCTTCGTGAACGATGTAGTTCGTTTAGCTGTAAGTAACTGCCCTTGCCTGAAACGAAGTCTGGCTTGTTGGAAGACTCAGTGCCTGGGATTTAACTACATTTCCGAAGTGAATCACACAGCAGAGTTCTCATATATAGATCACACTCTGCTTTAGAGCAAGAAGCACGCTCTTGCTTTGTAGAGTCTCTAAGACAGCAGGAAACATGAGTGTGCTGAGAACAAAAGAACGGAGTTTCCTAAACATACGGACCATATCTAGTACAACTCTGCCTCTGAAATTGATGCAAAGCACAGGTAATCTAACATCCTATGCTTGTCAGTTAAGACGAGAAATGTGTGAGCTTCGTGAACGATGTAGTTCCTTTGATCTGAAAAGTGACTGCCCTTACCTGAAACGAAGTCGTGATTGTAGGAAGACACAGAGCCGGGTTTTTAACTCCATTTCTGAAGGGAAACACACAGTAGAGTTCTCATCCATAGATCACACTATGCTTTAGAGCAAGAAGAACGCTCTTGCTTTCTAGACTCTCTAATACAGCAGGAAAATTGAGTGTGCTAGAACAAAAGAACAGTGTTTCCTACACATACGGACCATATCCTGTTCAACTCTGCTTCTGAAACTGAAAGAAACCACAGGTCCTCTAACATACAATGCTATTCAGTTAAGATGAGAAACGTGTGAGCTTCGTGAACAATGTAGTTCTTTAAGCGTAAAGTAACTGCCCTTACCTGAAACGAAGTCTTGCTTGTAGGAACACTGAGAGCTTGGGATTTAACTCCATTTCTGAAGGGAAACACACAGCAGAGTTCTCATCCCTTGATCACAAGCTGCTTTTGAGCAAAAAGCATGCTCTTGCTTTCCAGAGTCTCTAAGACAGCAGGAAACGTGAGTGTGATGAAAACCAAAGAACAGTGTTTCCTACACATACGGACCATATCTAGTCCAACTCTGCTTCTGAAACTGATACAAAGCACTGGTCCTCTAACATCCAATGCTTGTCAGTTAAGATGACAAACGTGTCAGCTTCGTGAACGATGTAGTTCGTTTGAGCTGAAAAGTGACTGCCCTTACCTGAAACGAAGTAGTGCTTGTAGGAAGACACAGAGCCTGGGATTTATCTCCATTTCTGAAGTGAAACACACAGCAGAGTTCTCATCCATGGATCACACTCTGCTTTAGAGCAAGAATGCTCTTGCTTTCTAGAATCTCCAATAAAACAGGAAACTTGAGTGTGCTCAGAACTAAAGAACGGTGTTTCCTACACATACAGACCATATCTAGTCCAACTCTGCTTCTGAAACTGATACAAAGCACTGGACCTCTAACATCCACTGCTTGTCAGTTAAGATGACAAACGTGTGAGCTTCGTGAACGATGTAGTTCGTTTGAGCTGAAAAGTCATTGCACTTACTTCAAACGAAGTCTTGCTTGTAGGAAGACACAGAGCCTGGATTTTAACTCCATTTCTGAAGGGAAACACACAGCAGAGTTCTCATCCATGGATGACACTCTGATTTAGAGCAAGAAGCACGCTCCTGCTTTCCAGAGTCTCTAAGACAGCAGGAAACGTGGGTGTGATGAGAACAAAAGAACGGTGTTTCCTATACATACGGGCCTTATCTAGTTCAACTCTACTTCTGAATCTGACACAAACCACAGGTCCTCTAACATCCAATGCTTGTCAGTTAAAATGAGAAACGTGTGAGCTTCGTGAACGGTGTAGTTCGATTAGCTCTAAAGTAACTGCCCTTACCTGAAACGAACTCTTGTTTATAGGAAGACCCAGAGCCTGGGATTTAATTCCATTTCTGAAGTGAAACACACAGCAGAGTTCTCATCCATGGATCGCACTCTGCTTTAGAGCAAGAAGCATGCTCTTGGTTTCTAGAGGATCTAATACATCAGGAAAATTGGGTGGGCTCAGAAAAATGAATGGTGTTTCCTACACATACGGGCCATATCTACTTCAACTCTGCTTCTGAAACTGAAAGAAACCACAGGTCCTCTAACATCCAATGCTTGTCAGTTAAGATGAGAAACGTGTCAGCTTCGTGAACGATGTAGTTCGTTTGAGCTGAAAAGTGACTGCCCTTACCTGAAACGAAGTAGTGCTTGTAGGAAGACACAGAGCCTGGGATTTATCTCCATTTCTGAAGTGAAACACACAGCATAGTTCTCATCCATGGATCACACTCTGCTTTAGAGCAAGAATGCTCTTGCTTTCTAGAATCTCCAATAAAACAGGAAACTTGAGTGTGCTCAGAACAAAAGAACGGTGTTTCCTACGCATACAGACCATATCTAGTTCAACTCTGCTTCTGAAACTGAAAGAAACCACAGGTCCTCTAACATCGAATGCTTGTCAGTTAAGATGAGAAACGTATGAGCTTCGTGAAGGATGTAGTTCGTTTGAGCTGAAAAGTGACTGCCCATACTTCAAACGAAGTCTTGCTTGTAGGAAGACACAGACCCTGGAATTGAACTCCATTTCTGAAGGGAAACACACAGCATAGTTCTCATCCATGGGTCACACTCTGCTTTAGTGCAAGAAGCACGCTCTTGCTTTCTAGAGTCTCTAATACAGCAGGAAACTTGAGTGTGCTCACAACAAAAGAACGGTGTTTCCTACACAAAAGGAATATAACTTGTTCAACACTGTTTCTGAAACTGAAACAAACCACAGGTCCTCTAACATCAGATGCTTGTCAGTTAAGATTAGAAACGTGTGAGCTTCGTGAACGATGTAGTTCGTTTAACTGTAAGTAACTGCCCTTGCCTGAAACGAAGTCTGGCTTGTAGGAAGACTCAGTGCCTGGGATTTAACTACATTTCCGAAGTGAATCACACAGCAGAGTTCTCATATATAGATCACACTCTGCTTTAGAGCAAGAAGCACGCTCTTGCTTTGTAGAGTCTCTAAGACAGCAGGAAACATGAGTGTGCTGAGAACAAAAGAACGGAGTTTCCTAAACATACGGACCATATCTAGTACAACTCTGCCTCTGAAATTGATGCAAAGCACAGGTAATCTAACATCCTATGCTTGTCAGTTAAGATGAGAAATGTGTGAGCTTCGTGAACGATGTAGTTCCTTTGATCTGAAAAGTGACTGCCCTTACCTGAAACGAAGTCGTGATTGTAGGAAGACACAGAGCCGGGTTTTTAACTCCATTTCTGAAGGGAAACACACAGTAGAGTTCTCATCCATAGATCACACTATGCTTTAGAGCAAGAAGAACGCTCTTGCTTTCTAGACTCTCTAATACAGCAGGAAAATTGAGTGTGCTAGAACAAAAGAACAGTGTTTCCTACACATACGGACCATATCCTGTTCAACTCTGCTTCTGAAACTGAAAGAAACCACAGGTCCTCTAACATACAATGCTATTCAGTTAAGATGAGAAACGTGTGAGCTTCGTGAACAATGTAGTTCTTTAAGCGTAAAGTAACTGCCCTTACCTGAAACGAAGTCTTGCTTGTAGGAACACTGAGAGCTTGGGATTTAACTCCATTTCTGAAGGGAAACACACAGCAGAGTTCTCATCCATTGATCACAAGCTGCTTTAGAGCAAGAAGCATGCTCTTGCTTTCCAGAGTCTCTAAGACAGCAGGAAACGTGAGTGTGATGAGAACAAAAGAACGGTGTTTCCTACACATACATACCATATCTAGTCCAACTCTGCTTCTGAAACTGATACAAAGCACTGGACCTCTAACATCCACTGCTTGTCAGTTAAGATGACAAACGTGTGAGCTTCGTGAACGATGTAGTTCTTTTGAGCTGAAAAGTCATTGCACTTACTTCAAACGAAGTCTTGCTTGTAGGAAGACACAGAGCCTGGATTTTAACTCCATTTCTGAAGGGAAACACACAGCAGAGTTCTCATCCATGGATGACACTCTGATTTAGAGCAAGAAGCACGCTCCTGCTTTCCAGAGTCTCTAAGACAGCAGGAAACGTGAGTGTGATGAGAACAAAAGAACGGTGTTTCCTATACATATGGGCCTTATCTAGTTCAACTCTACTTCTGAATCTGACACAAACCACAGGTCGTCTAACATCCAATGCTTGTCAGTTAAAATGAGAAACGTGTGAGCTTCGTGAACGATGTAGTTCGATTAGCTCTAAAGTAACTGCCCTTACCTGAAACGAACTCTTGTTTATAGTAAGACCCAGAGCCTGGGATTTAATTCCATTTCTGAAGTGAAACACACAGCAGAGTTCTCATCCATGGATCGCACTCTGCTTTAGAGCAAGAAGCATGCTCTTGGTTTCTAGAGGATCTAATACATCAGGAAAATTGGGTGGGCTCAGAAAAATGAATGGTGTTTCCTACACATACAGGCCATATCTACTTCAACTCTGCTTCTGAAACTGAAAGAAACCACAGGTCCTCTAACATCCAATGCTTGTCAGTTAAGATGAGAAAAGTGTCAGGTTCGTGAACGATGTAGTTCGTTTGAGCTGAAAAGTGACTGCCCTTACCTGAAACGAAGTAGTGCTTGTAGGAAGACACAGAGCCTGGGATTTATCTCCATTTCTGAAGTGAAACACACAGCATAGTTCTCATCCATGGATCACACTCTGCCTTAGAGCAAGAATGCTCTTGCTTTCTAGAATCTCCAATAAAACAGGAAACTTGAGTGTGCTCAGAACAAAAGAACGGTGTTTCCTACACATACAGACCATATCTAGTTCAACTCTGCTTCTGAAACTGAAAGAAACCACAGGTCCTCTAACATCGAATGCTTGTCAGTTAAGATGAGAAACGTATGAGCTTCGTGAAGGATGTAGTTCGTTTGAGCTGAAAAGTGACTGCCCATACTTCAAACGAAGTCTTGCTTGTAGGAAGACACAGACCCTGGAATTGAACTCCATTTCTGAAGGGAAACACACAGCATAGTTCTCATCCATGGGTCACACTCTGCTTTAGAGCAAGAAGCACGCTCTTGCTTTCTAGAGTCTCTAATACAGCAGGAAACTTGAGTGTGCTCACAACAAAAGAACGGTGTTTCCTACACAAAAGGAATATAACTTGTTCAACACTGTTTCTGAAACTGAAACAAACCACAGGTCCTCTAACATCAGATGCTTGTCAGTTAAGATTAGAAACGTGTGAGCTTCGTGAACGATGTAGTTCGTTTAACTGTAAGTAACTGCCCTTGCCTGAAACGAAGTCTGGCTTGTAGGAAGACTCAGTGCCTGGGATTAAACTACATTTCCGAAGTGAATCACACAGCAGAGTTCTCATATATAGATCACACTCTGCTTTAGAGCAAGAAGCACGCTCTTGCTTTGTAGAGTCTCAAAGACAGCAGGAAACATGAGTGTGCTGAGAACAAAACAACGGAGTTTCCTAAACATACGGACCATATCTAGTACAACTCTGCCTCTGAAATTGATGCAAAGCACAGGTAATCTAACATCCTATGCTTGTCAGTTAAGACGAGAAACGTGTGAGCTTCGTGAACGATGTAGTTCCTTTGATCTGAAAAGTGACTGCCCTTACCTGAAACGAAGTCGTGATTGTAGGAAGAAACAGAGCCTGGGATTTAACTCCATTTCTGAAGGGAAACACACAGCATAGTTCTCATCCACGGATCACACTCTGCATTAGAGCAAGAAGAACGCTCTTGCTTTCTAGAGTCTCTAATACAGCAGGAAACTTGAGTGTGCTCAGAAAAATGAACGGTGTTTCCTACACATACGGGCCATATCTACTTCAACTCTGCTTCTGAAACTGAAACAAACCACAGGTCCTCTAACATCCAATGCTTGTCAGTTAAGATGAGAAACGTGTGAGCTTCGTGAATGATGTAGTTCATTTAGCTGTAAGTAACTGCCTTTACCTGAAACGAAGTCTGGCTTGTAGGAAGACTCAGATCCTGGGATTTAACTCCATTTCTGAAGTGAAACACAAAGCAGAGTTCTCATATATAGATCACACTCTGCTTTAGAGCAAGAAACACGCTCTTGCTTTCTAGAGGCTCTAAGACAGCAGGAAACATGAGGGTGCTGAGAACAAAAGAACGGAGTTTCCTACACATACGGACCATATCCAGTACAACTCTGCCTCTGAAATTGATGCAATGCACAGGTCCTCTAACATCCAATGCTTGTCATTTAAGTTGAGAAACGTGTGAGCTTCGTGAACAATGTAGTTCCTTTGATCTGAAACGTGACTGCCCTTACCTGAAACGAAGTCGTGATTGTAGGAAGATACAAAGCCTGGGATTCAACTCCATTTCTGAAGGGAAACACACAGCATAGTTCTCATCCAAGGATCACACTCTGCATTAGACCAAGAAGCACGCTCTTGTTTTCTGGATTCTCTAATACAGCAGGAAACGTGAGTGTGCTCAGAACAAATGAACGGTGTTTCCTACACATACGGACAATATCTAGTCCAACTCTGATTCTGAAACTGATACAAAGCACTGGTCCTCTAACATCCAATGCTTGTCAGTTAAGATGAGAAACGAGTTAGCTTCATGAACGATGTAGTTCGTTTGACCTGAAAAGTGACTGCCTTTACCTGAAACGAAGTCTTGATTGTAGGAAGACACAGAGCCTGGGATTTAACTCCATTTCTGAAGGGAAACACACAGCAGAGTTCTCATACATGGATCAAAATCTGCTTTAGAGCAAGAAGAACGCTCTTGCTTTCTAGATTCTCTAAAAAAGCAGGAAAATTGAGTGTGCTAAAACAAAAGAACAGTGTTTCCTACACATACAGACCATATCTAGTTCAACTCTGCTTCAGAAACTGATACAAAGCACTGGACCTCTAACATCCAATGCTTGTCAGTTAAGATGAGAAACGTGTGAGCTTCGTGAACGATGTAGTTCGTTTGAGCTAAAAAGTGACTGCCCTTACCTGAAACGAAGTAGTGCTTGTGGGAAGACACAGAGCCTGGGATTTAACTGGATTTCTGAAGGGAAACACACAGCATAGATCTCATCCATGGATCACACTCTGCTTTAGAGCAAGAAGGACGCTCTTGCTTTCTAGAATCTCTAATAAAGCAGGAAAGTTGAGTGTGCTCAGAATAAAAGTACGGTGTTTCCTACACATACGGACCATATCTAGTTCAACTCTGCTTCTGAAACTGAAAGAAAGCATAAGTCCTCTAACATCCAATGCTTTTCAGTTAAGATGAGAAACGTGTGAGCTTCGTGAACGATGTAGTTCTTTAAGCTGTAAAGTAACTGCCCTTACCTGAAACGAAGTCTTGCTTGTAGGAACACTGAGAGCTTGGGATTTAACTCCATTTGTGAAGGGAAACACACAGCAGAGTTCTCATCAATTGATCACAAGCTGCTTTAGAGCAACAAGCATGCACTTGCTTCCCAGAGTCTCTAAGACAGCAGGAAACGTGAGTGTGATGAAAACAAAAGAACTGTGTTTCCTACACATACGGACCATATGTAGTCCAAATCTGCTTCTGAAACTGATACAAAGCACTGATCCTCTAACATCCACTGCTTGTCAGTTAAGATGACAAACGTGTGAGCTTCGTGAACGATGTAGTTCGTTTGAGCTGAAAAGTGACTGCCCTTACCTGAAATGAAGTAGTGCTTGTGGGAAGACACAGATCCTGGGATTTAACTCGATTTCTGAAGGGAAACACACAGCATAGTTCTCATCCATGGATCACACTCTGCTTTAGAGCAAGAAGCACGCTCTTGCTTTCTAGATTCACTAATACAGCAGGAAACTTGAGTGTGGTCAGAACAAAAGAACAGTGTTTCCAAAACATACGGACCATATCTAGTTCAAAACTGCTTCTGAAACTGAAAGAAACCACAGGACCTCTAACATCCAATGCTTCTCAGTTAAGAAGAGAAACGTGTGAGCTTCGTGAACGATGTAGTTCGTTTGAGCTTTAAGTAACTGCCCTTACCTGAAACGAATTCTTACATGTAGGGAGACTCAGAACCTGGAGTTTAACTCCATTTCTGAAGTGAAACAACCAGCAGAGTTCTCATATATACATCACACTCTGCTTTAGAGCAAGAAGCACGCTCTTGCTTTCTAGAGTCTCTAAGACAGAAGGAAACATGAGTGTGCTGAGAACAAAAGAACGGTGTTTCATACACATACAGACCATATCTATTCCAACTCTGCGTCTGAAATTGATACAAAGCACAGGTCCTCTAACATCCAATGCTTGTCAGTTAAGATGAGAAACGTGTGAGCTTCGTGAAGGATGTAGTTCGTTTGAGCTGAAAAGTGACTGCCCATACTTCAAACGAAGTCTTGCTTGTAGGAAGACACAGACCCTGGAATTGAACTCCATTTCTGAAGGGAAACACACAGCATAGTTCTCATCCATGGGTCACACTCTGCTTTAGATCAAGAAGCACGCTCTTGCTTTCTAGAGTCTCTAATACAGCAGTAAAATTGACTGTGCACACAACAAAAGAACGGTGTTTCCTACACAAAAGGAATATAACTTGTTCAACACTGTTTCTGATACTGAAACAAACCACAGGTCCGCTAACATCAGATGCTTGTCAGGTAAGATTAGAAACGTGTGAGCTTCGTGAACGATGTAGTTCATTTAGGTGTAAGTAACTGGCCTTGCCTGAAACGAAGTCTGGCTTGTAGGAAGACTCAGAGCCTGGGATTTAACTACATTTCTGAAGTGAAACAAACAGCAGAGTTCTCATATATAGATCACACACTGCTTTAGAGCAAGAAGCACGCTCTTGCTTTGTAGAGTCTCTAAGACAGCAGGAAACATGAGTGTGCTGAGAACAAATGAACGGAGTTTCCTAAACATATGGACAATATCTAGTACAACTCTGCCTCTGGAATTGATGCAAAGCACAGGTCCTCTAACATCCTATGCTTGTCAGTTAAGATGAGAAACGTGTGAGCTTCGTGAACGATGTAGTTCCTTTGATCTGAAAAGTGACTGCCCTTACCTGAAACGAAGTCGTGATGGTAGGAAGAAACAGAGCCTGGGATTTAACTCCATTTCTGAAGGGAAACACACAGCATAGTTCTCATCCACGGATCACACTCTGCTTTCGACCAAGAAGAACGCTCTTGCTTTCAAGATTCTCTAATACAGCAGGAAATGTGAGTGTGCTCAGAACAAATGAACGGTGTTTCCTACACATACGGACAATATCTAGTCCAACTCTGATTCTGAAACTGATACAAAGCACTGCTCCTCTAACATCCAATGCTTGGCAGTTAAGATGAGAAACGTGTTAGCTTCGTGAACGATGTAGTTCCTTTGAGCTGAAAAGTGACTGCCCTTACCTGAAACGAAGTCTTGATTGTAGGAAGACACAGAGCCGGGGATTTAACTCCATTTCTGAAGGGAAACACACAGTAGAGTTCTCATCCATGGATCACACTCTGATTTAGAGCAAGAAGAACGCTCTTGCTTTCTAGACTCTCTAATACAGCAGGAAACTTGAGTGTGTTAGAACAAAGAACAGTGTTTCCTACACATACGGACCATATCTAGTTCAACTCTGCATCTGAAACTGAAAGAAACCACAAGTCCTCTAACATACAATGCTATTCAGTTAAGATGAGAAAAGTGTGAGCTTCGTGAACGATGTAGTTCTTTAAGCGTAAAGTAACTGCCCTTACCTGAAACAAAGTCTTGCTTGTAGGAACACTGAGATCTTGGGATTTAACTCCATTTCTGAAGGGAAACACACAGCAGAGTTCTCATCCATTGATCACAAGGTGCTTTAGAGCAAGAAGCACGCTCTTGCTTTCCAGAGTCTCTAAGACAGCAGGAAACGTGAGTGTGATGAGAACAAAAGAACGGTGTTTCCTACACATACGTACCATATCTAGTCCAACTCTGCTTCTGAAACTGATACAGAGCACTGGCCCTCTAACATCCAATGCTTGTCAGTTAAGAGGAGAAACGTGTGAGCTTTCGTGAACGATATAGTTCGTTTGAGGTGAGAAGTGACTGCCCTTACCTGAAACGAAGTAGTGCTTGTGGGAAGACACAGAGCCTGGGATTTAACTCCATTTCTGTAGTAAAACACACAGCATAGTTGTCATCCATTGATCGCAATCTGCTTTAGAGCAAGAAGCACTCTCTTGCTTTCTAGATTCTCTATAACAGCAGGAAACGTGAGTGTGCTCAGAACAAATGAACGGTGTTTCCTACACATATGGACCATATCTATTCCAACTCTGCTGCTGAAACTGATACAAACCACAGGTCCTCTAACATCCAATGCTTGTCATTTAAGATGAGAAACGTGTGAGCTTCGTGAATGATGTAGTTCGTGTAGCTGTAAAGAAACTGCCCTTACCTGAAACGAATTCTTGCTTGTAGGGAGACTCAGAACCTGGAGTTTAACTCCATTTCTGAAGTGAAACACACAGCAGAGTTCTCATATATAGATCACACTCTGCTTTAGAGCAAGAAGCATGCTCTTGCTTTCTAGAGTCTCTAAGACAGCAATAAACATGAGTGTGCTGAGAACAAAAGAACGGAGTTTCATACACATACAGACCATATCTAGTCCAATTGTGCGTCTGAAATTGATACAAAGCACAGGTCCTCTAACATCCAATGCTTGTCATTTAAGATGAGAAACGTGTTAGCTTTGTGAACGATGTAGTTCCTTTGAGCTGAAAAGTGACTGCCCTTACCTGAAACGAAGTAGTGCTTCTGGGAAGACACAGAGCCTGGTATTTAACTGGATTTCTGAAGCGAAACACACAGCATAGTTCTCATCCATGGATCACACTCTGCTTTAGAGCAAGAAGTACACTCTTGCTTTCTAGAATCTCTAATAAAGCAGGAAACTTGAGTGTGCTCAGAACAAAAGTACGGTGTTTCCTACACATATGGACCATATCTAGTTCAACTCTGCTTCTGAAACTGAAAGAAACCACAGGCCCTCTAACATCCAATGCTTTTCATTTAAGATGAGAAACGTGTGAGCTTCATGAACGATGTACTTCTTTAAGCTGTAAAGTAACTGCCTTACCTGAAACGAAGTCTTGCTTGTAGGAACACTGAGAGCTTGGGATTTAACTCCATTTCTGAAGGGAAACAAACAGCAGAGTTCTCATCAATTGATCACAAGCTGCTTTTGAGCAAAAAGCATGCTCTTGCTTTCCAGAGTCTCTAAGACAGCAGAAACGTGAGTGTGATGAAAACCAAAGAACAGTGTTTCCTACACATACGGACCATATCTAGTCCAACTCTGCTTCTGAAACTGATACAAAGCACTGGTCCTCTAACATCCAATGCTTGTCAGTTAAGATGACAAACGTGTCAGCTTCGTGAACGATGTAGTTCGTTTGAGCTGAAAAGTGACTGCCCTTACCTGAAACGAAGTAGTGCTTGTAGGAAGACACAGAGCCTGGGATTTATCTCCATTTCTGAAGTGAAACACACAGCATAGTTCTCATCCATGGATCACACTCTGCTTTAGAGCAAGAATGCTCTTGCTTTCTAGAATCTCCAATAAAACAGGAAACTTGAGTGTGCTCAGAACAAAAGAACGGTGTTTCCTACACATACAGACCATATCTAGTTCAACTCTGCTTCTGAAACTGAAAGAAACCACAGGTCCTCTAACATCGAATGCTTGTCAGTTAAAATGAGAAACGTATGAGCTTCGTGAAGGATGTAGTTCGTTTGAGCTGAAAAGTGACTGCCCATACTTCAAATGAAGTCTTGCTTGTAGGAAGACACAGACCCTGGAATTGAACTCCATTTCTGAAGGGAAACACACAGCATAGTTCTCATCCATGGGTCACACTCTGCTTTAGAGCAAGAAGCACGCTCTTGCTTTCTAGAGTCTTTAATACAGCAGGAAACTTGAGTGTGCTCACAACAAAAGAACGGTGTTTCCTACACAAAAGGAATATAACTTGTTCAACACTGTTTCTGAAACTGAAACAAACCACAGGTCCTCTAACATCAGATGCTTGTCAGTTAAGATTAGAAACGTGTGAGCTTCGTGAACGATGTAGTTCGTTTAGCTGTAAGTAACTGCCCTTGCCTGAAACGAAGTCTGGCTTGTTGGAAGACTCAGTGCCTGGGATTTAACTACATTTCCGAAGTGAATCACACAGCAGAGTTCTCATATATAGATCACACTCTGCTTTAGAGCAAGAAGCACGCTCTTGCTTTGTAGAGTCTCTAAGACAGCAGGAAACATGAGTGTGCTGAGAACAAAAGAACGGAGTTTCCTAAACATACGGACCATATCTAGTACAACTCTGCCTCTGAAATTGATGCAAAGCACAGGTAATCTAACATCCTATGCTTGTCAGTTAAGACGAGAAATGTGTGAGCTTCGTGAACGATGTAGTTCCTTTGATCTGAAAAGTGACTGCCCTTACCTGAAACGAAGTCGTGATTGTAGGAAGACACAGAGCCGGGTTTTTAACTCCATTTCTGAAGGGAAACACACAGTAGAGTTCTCATCCATAGATCACACTATGCTTTAGAGCAAGAAGAACGCTCTTGCTTTCTAGACTCTCTAATACAGCAGGAAAATTGAGTGTGCTAGAACAAAAGAACAGTGTTTCCTACACATACGGACCATATCCTGTTCAACTCTGCTTCTGAAACTGAAAGAAACCACAGGTCCTCTAACATACAATGCTATTCAGTTAAGATGAGAAACGTGTGAGCTTCGTGAACAATGTAGTTCTTTAAGCGTAAAGTAACTGCCCTTACCTGAAACGAAGTCTTGCTTGTAGGAACACTGAGAGCTTGGGATTTAACTCCATTTCTGAAGGGAAACACACAGCAGAGTTCTCATCCCTTGATCACAAGCTGCTTTTGAGCAAAAAGCATGCTCTTGCTTTCCAGAGTCTCTAAGACAGCAGGAAACGTGAGTGTGATGAAAACCAAAGAACAGTGTTTCCTACACATACGGACCATATCTAGTCCAACTCTGCTTCTGAAACTGATACAAAGCACTGGTCCTCTAACATCCAATGCTTGTCAGTTAAGATGACAAACGTGTCAGCTTCGTGAACGATGTAGTTCGTTTGAGCTGAAAAGTGACTGCCCTTACCTGAAACGAAGTAGTGCTTGTAGGAAGACACAGAGCCTGGGATTTATCTCCATTTCTGAAGTGAAACACACAGCAGAGTTCTCATCCATGGATCACACTCTGCTTTAGAGCAAGAATGCTCTTGCTTTCTAGAATCTCCAATAAAACAGGAAACTTGAGTGTGCTCAGAACTAAAGAACGGTGTTTCCTACACATACAGACCATATCTAGTCCAACTCTGCTTCTGAAACTGATACAAAGCACTGGACCTCTAACATCCACTGCTTGTCAGTTAAGATGACAAACGTGTGAGCTTCGTGAACGATGTAGTTCGTTTGAGCTGAAAAGTCATTGCACTTACTTCAAACGAAGTCTTGCTTGTAGGAAGACACAGAGCCTGGATTTTAACTCCATTTCTGAAGGGAAACACACAGCAGAGTTCTCATCCATGGATGACACTCTGATTTAGAGCAAGAAGCACGCTCCTGCTTTCCAGAGTCTCTAAGACAGCAGGAAACGTGGGTGTGATGAGAACAAAAGAACGGTGTTTCCTATACATACGGGCCTTATCTAGTTCAACTCTACTTCTGAATCTGACACAAACCACAGGTCCTCTAACATCCAATGCTTGTCAGTTAAAATGAGAAACGTGTGAGCTTCGTGAACGGTGTAGTTCGATTAGCTCTAAAGTAACTGCCCTTACCTGAAACGAACTCTTGTTTATAGGAAGACCCAGAGCCTGGGATTTAATTCCATTTCTGAAGTGAAACACACAGCAGAGTTCTCATCCATGGATCGCACTCTGCTTTAGAGCAAGAAGCATGCTCTTGGTTTCTAGAGGATCTAATACATCAGGAAAATTGGGTGGGCTCAGAAAAATGAATGGTGTTTCCTACACATACGGGCCATATCTACTTCAACTCTGCTTCTGAAACTGAAAGAAACCACAGGTCCTCTAACATCCAATGCTTGTCAGTTAAGATGAGAAACGTGTCAGCTTCGTGAACGATGTAGTTCGTTTGAGCTGAAAAGTGACTGCCCTTACCTGAAACGAAGTAGTGC
Organism: Onychomys leucogaster; assembly: GCA_949786385.1. Classification (NCBI taxonomy): domain Eukaryota; kingdom Metazoa; phylum Chordata; class Mammalia; order Rodentia; family Cricetidae; genus Onychomys; species Onychomys leucogaster. The sequence continues at coordinate 2,771,822 of CATKUP010000046.1, forward strand.
TTGTAGGAAGACACAGAGCCTGGGATTTATCTCCATTTCTGAAGTGAAACACACAGCATAGTTCTCATCCATGGATCACACTCTGCTTTAGAGCAAGAATGCTCTTGCTTTCTAGAATCTCCAATAAAACAGGAAACTTGAGTGTGCTCAGAACAAAAGAACGGTGTTTCCTACGCATACAGACCATATCTAGTTCAACTCTGCTTCTGAAACTGAAAGAAACCACAGGTCCTCTAACATCGAATGCTTGTCAGTTAAGATGAGAAACGTATGAGCTTCGTGAAGGATGTAGTTCGTTTGAGCTGAAAAGTGACTGCCCATACTTCAAACGAAGTCTTGCTTGTAGGAAGACACAGACCCTGGAATTGAACTCCATTTCTGAAGGGAAACACACAGCATAGTTCTCATCCATGGGTCACACTCTGCTTTAGTGCAAGAAGCACGCTCTTGCTTTCTAGAGTCTCTAATACAGCAGGAAACTTGAGTGTGCTCACAACAAAAGAACGGTGTTTCCTACACAAAAGGAATATAACTTGTTCAACACTGTTTCTGAAACTGAAACAAACCACAGGTCCTCTAACATCAGATGCTTGTCAGTTAAGATTAGAAACGTGTGAGCTTCGTGAACGATGTAGTTCGTTTAACTGTAAGTAACTGCCCTTGCCTGAAACGAAGTCTGGCTTGTAGGAAGACTCAGTGCCTGGGATTTAACTACATTTCCGAAGTGAATCACACAGCAGAGTTCTCATATATAGATCACACTCTGCTTTAGAGCAAGAAGCACGCTCTTGCTTTGTAGAGTCTCTAAGACAGCAGGAAACATGAGTGTGCTGAGAACAAAAGAACGGAGTTTCCTAAACATACGGACCATATCTAGTACAACTCTGCCTCTGAAATTGATGCAAAGCACAGGTAATCTAACATCCTATGCTTGTCAGTTAAGATGAGAAATGTGTGAGCTTCGTGAACGATGTAGTTCCTTTGATCTGAAAAGTGACTGCCCTTACCTGAAACGAAGTCGTGATTGTAGGAAGACACAGAGCCGGGTTTTTAACTCCATTTCTGAAGGGAAACACACAGTAGAGTTCTCATCCATAGATCACACTATGCTTTAGAGCAAGAAGAACGCTCTTGCTTTCTAGACTCTCTAATACAGCAGGAAAATTGAGTGTGCTAGAACAAAAGAACAGTGTTTCCTACACATACGGACCATATCCTGTTCAACTCTGCTTCTGAAACTGAAAGAAACCACAGGTCCTCTAACATACAATGCTATTCAGTTAAGATGAGAAACGTGTGAGCTTCGTGAACAATGTAGTTCTTTAAGCGTAAAGTAACTGCCCTTACCTGAAACGAAGTCTTGCTTGTAGGAACACTGAGAGCTTGGGATTTAACTCCATTTCTGAAGGGAAACACACAGCAGAGTTCTCATCCATTGATCACAAGCTGCTTTAGAGCAAGAAGCATGCTCTTGCTTTCCAGAGTCTCTAAGACAGCAGGAAACGTGAGTGTGATGAGAACAAAAGAACGGTGTTTCCTACACATACATACCATATCTAGTCCAACTCTGCTTCTGAAACTGATACAAAGCACTGGACCTCTAACATCCACTGCTTGTCAGTTAAGATGACAAACGTGTGAGCTTCGTGAACGATGTAGTTCTTTTGAGCTGAAAAGTCATTGCACTTACTTCAAACGAAGTCTTGCTTGTAGGAAGACACAGAGCCTGGATTTTAACTCCATTTCTGAAGGGAAACACACAGCAGAGTTCTCATCCATGGATGACACTCTGATTTAGAGCAAGAAGCACGCTCCTGCTTTCCAGAGTCTCTAAGACAGCAGGAAACGTGAGTGTGATGAGAACAAAAGAACGGTGTTTCCTATACATATGGGCCTTATCTAGTTCAACTCTACTTCTGAATCTGACACAAACCACAGGTCGTCTAACATCCAATGCTTGTCAGTTAAAATGAGAAACGTGTGAGCTTCGTGAACGATGTAGTTCGATTAGCTCTAAAGTAACTGCCCTTACCTGAAACGAACTCTTGTTTATAGGAAGACCCAGAGCCTGGGATTTAATTCCATTTCTGAAGTGAAACACACAGCAGAGTTCTCATCCATGGATCGCACTCTGCTTTAGAGCAAGAAGCATGCTCTTGGTTTCTAGAGGATCTAATACATCAGGAAAATTGGGTGGGCTCAGAAAAATGAATGGTGTTTCCTACACATACAGGCCATATCTACTTCAACTCTGCTTCTGAAACTGAAAGAAACCACAGGTCCTCTAACATCCAATGCTTGTCAGTTAAGATGAGAAAAGTGTCAGCTTCGTGAACGATGTAGTTCGTTTGAGCTGAAAAGTGACTGCCCTTACCTGAAACGAAGTAGTGCTTGTAGGAAGACACAGAGCCTGGGATTTATCTCCATTTCTGAAGTGAAACACACAGCATAGTTCTCATCCATGGATCACACTCTGCCTTAGAGCAAGAATGCTCTTGCTTTCTAGAATCTCCAATAAAACAGGAAACTTGAGTGTGCTCAGAACAAAAGAACGGTGTTTCCTACACATACAGACCATATCTAGTTCAACTCTGCTTCTGAAACTGAAAGAAACCACAGGTCCTCTAACATCGAATGCTTGTCAGTTAAGATGAGAAACGTATGAGCTTCGTGAAGGATGTAGTTCGTTTGAGCTGAAAAGTGACTGCCCATACTTCAAACGAAGTCTTGCTTGTAGGAAGACACAGACCCTGGAATTGAACTCCATTTCTGAAGGGAAACACACAGCATAGTTCTCATCCATGGGTCACACTCTGCTTTAGAGCAAGAAGCACGCTCTTGCTTTCTAGAGTCTCTAATACAGCAGGAAACTTGAGTGTGCTCACAACAAAAGAACGGTGTTTCCTACACAAAAGGAATATAACTTGTTCAACACTGTTTCTGAAACTGAAACAAACCACAGGTCCTCTAACATCAGATGCTTGTCAGTTAAGATTAGAAACGTGTGAGCTTCGTGAACGATGTAGTTCGTTTAACTGTAAGTAACTGCCCTTGCCTGAAACGAAGTCTGGCTTGTAGGAAGACTCAGTGCCTGGGATTAAACTACATTTCCGAAGTGAATCACACAGCAGAGTTCTCATATATAGATCACACTCTGCTTTAGAGCAAGAAGCACGCTCTTGCTTTGTAGAGTCTCAAAGACAGCAGGAAACATGAGTGTGCTGAGAACAAAACAACGGAGTTTCCTAAACATACGGACCATATCTAGTACAACTCTGCCTCTGAAATTGATGCAAAGCACAGGTAATCTAACATCCTATGCTTGTCAGTTAAGACGAGAAACGTGTGAGCTTCGTGAACGATGTAGTTCCTTTGATCTGAAAAGTGACTGCCCTTACCTGAAACGAAGTCGTGATTGTAGGAAGAAACAGAGCCTGGGATTTAACTCCATTTCTGAAGGGAAACACACAGCATAGTTCTCATCCACGGATCACACTCTGCATTAGAGCAAGAAGAACGCTCTTGCTTTCTAGAGTCTCTAATACAGCAGGAAACTTGAGTGTGCTCAGAAAAATGAACGGTGTTTCCTACACATACGGGCCATATCTACTTCAACTCTGCTTCTGAAACTGAAACAAACCACAGGTCCTCTAACATCCAATGCTTGTCAGTTAAGATGAGAAACGTGTGAGCTTCGTGAATGATGTAGTTCATTTAGCTGTAAGTAACTGCCTTTACCTGAAACGAAGTCTGGCTTGTAGGAAGACTCAGATCCTGGGATTTAACTCCATTTCTGAAGTGAAACACAAAGCAGAGTTCTCATATATAGATCACACTCTGCTTTAGAGCAAGAAACACGCTCTTGCTTTCTAGAGGCTCTAAGACAGCAGGAAACATGAGGGTGCTGAGAACAAAAGAACGGAGTTTCCTACACATACGGACCATATCCAGTACAACTCTGCCTCTGAAATTGATGCAATGCACAGGTCCTCTAACATCCAATGCTTGTCATTTAAGTTGAGAAACGTGTGAGCTTCGTGAACAATGTAGTTCCTTTGATCTGAAACGTGACTGCCCTTACCTGAAACGAAGTCGTGATTGTAGGAAGATACAAAGCCTGGGATTCAACTCCATTTCTGAAGGGAAACACACAGCATAGTTCTCATCCAAGGATCACACTCTGCATTAGACCAAGAAGCACGCTCTTGTTTTCTGGATTCTCTAATACAGCAGGAAACGTGAGTGTGCTCAGAACAAATGAACGGTGTTCCCTACACATACGGACAATATCTAGTCCAACTCTGATTCTGAAACTGATACAAAGCACTGGTCCTCTAACATCCAATGCTTGTCAGTTAAGATGAGAAACGAGTTAGCTTCATGAACGATGTAGTTCGTTTGACCTGAAAAGTGACTGCCTTTACCTGAAACGAAGTCTTGATTGTAGGAAGACACAGAGCCTGGGATTTAACTCCATTTCTGAAGGGAAACACACAGCAGAGTTCTCATACATGGATCACACTCTGCTTTAGAGCAAGAAGAACGCTCTTGCTTTCTAGATTCTCTAAAAAAGCAGGAAAATTGAGTGTGCTAAAACAAAAGAACAGTGTTTCCTACACATACAGACCATATCTAGTTCAACTCTGCTTCAGAAACTGATACAAAGCACTGGACCTCTAACATCCAATGCTTGTCAGTTAAGATGAGAAACGTGTGAGCTTCGTGAACGATGTAGTTCGTTTGAGCTAAAAAGTGACTGCCCTTACCTGAAACGAAGTAGTGCTTGTGGGAAGACACAGAGCCTGGGATTTAACTGGATTTCTGAAGGGAAACACACAGCATAGATCTCATCCATGGATCACACTCTGCTTTAGAGCAAGAAGGACGCTCTTGCTTTCTAGAATCTCTAATAAAGCAGGAAAGTTGAGTGTGCTCAGAACAAAAGTACGGTGTTTCCTACACATACGGACCATATCTAGTTCAACTCTGCTTCTGAAACTGAAAGAAAGCATAAGTCCTCTAACATCCAATGCTTTTCAGTTAAGATGAGAAACGTGTGAGCTTCGTGAACGATGTAGTTCTTTAAGCTGTAAAGTAACTGCCCTTACCTGAAACGAAGTCTTGCTTGTAGGAACACTGAGAGCTTGGGATTTAACTCCATTTCTGAAGGGAAACACACAGCAGAGTTCTCATCAATTGATCACAAGCTGCTTTAGAGCAACAAGCATGCACTTGCTTTCCAGAGTCTCTAAGACAGCAGGAAACGTGAGTGTGATGAAAACAAAAGAACTGTGTTTCCTACACATATGGACCATATGTAGTCCAAATCTGCTTCTGAAACTGATACAAAGCACTGATCCTCTAACATCCACTGCTTGTCAGTTAAGATGACAAACGTGTGAGCTTCGTGAACGATGTAGTTCGTTTGAGCTGAAAAGTGACTGCCCTTACCTGAAATGAAGTAGTGCTTGTGGGAAGACACAGATCCTGGGATTTAACTCGATTTCTGAAGGGAAACACACAGCATAGTTCTCATCCATGGATCACACTCTGCTTTAGAGCAAGAAGCACGCTCTTGCTTTCTAGATTCACTAATACAGCAGGAAACTTGAGTGTGGTCAGAACAAAAGAACAGTGTTTCCAAAACATACGGACCATATCTAGTTCAAAACTGCTTCTGAAACTGAAAGAAACCACAGGACCTCTAACATCCAATGCTTCTCAGTTAAGAAGAGAAACGTGTGAGCTTCGTGAACGATGTAGTTCGTTTGAGCTTTAAGTAACTGCCCTTACCTGAAACGAATTCTTACATGTAGGGAGACTCAGAACCTGGAGTTTAACTCCATTTCTGAAGTGAAACAACCAGCAGAGTTCTCATATATACATCACACTCTGCTTTAGAGCAAGAAGCACGCTCTTGCTTTCTAGAGTCTCTAAGACAGAAGGAAACATGAGTGTACTGAGAACAAAAGAACGGTGTTTCATACACATAGAGACCATATCTATTCCAACTCTGCGTCTGAAATTGATACAAAGCACAGGTCCTCTAACATCCAATGCTTGTCATTTAAGATGACAAACGTGTGAGCTTCGTGAACGGTGTAGTTCGTTTGCGCTGAAAAGTGACTGCCCTTACCTGAAACGAAGTAGTGCTTGTAGGAAGACACAGAGCCTGGGATTTATCTCCATTTCTGAAGTGAAACACACAGCATAGTTCTCATCCATGGAACACACTCTGCTTTAGAGCAAGAAGGATGCTCTTGCTTTTTAGAATCTCCAATAAAACAGGAAACTTTAGTGTGCTCAGAACAAAAGAACGGTGTTTCCTACACATACAGACCATATCTAGTTCAACTCTACTTCTGAAACTGAAAGAAACCACAGGTCTTCTAACATCCAATGCTTGTCAGTTAAGATGAGAAACGTGTGAGCTTCGTGAAGGATGTAGTTCGTTTGAGCTGAAAAGTGACTGCCCATACTTCAAACGAAGTCTTGCTTGTAGGAAGACACAGACCCTGGAATTGAACTCCATTTCTGAAGGGAAACACACAGCATAGTTCTCATCCATGGGTCACACTCTGCTTTAGAGCAAGAAGCACGCTCTTGCTTTCTAGAGTCTCTAATACAGCAGTAAAATTGACTGTGCACACAACAAAAGAACGGTGTTTCCTACACAAAAGGAATATAACTTGTTCAACACTGTTTCTGATACTGAAACAAACCACAGGTCCTCTAACATCAGATGCTTGTCAGGTAAGATTAGAAACGTGTGAGCTTCGTGAACGATGTAGTTCATTTAGGTGTAAGTAACTGGCCTTGCCTGAAACGAAGTCTGGCTTGTAGGAAGACTCAGAGCCTGGGATTTAACTACATTTCTGAAGTGAAACAAACAGCAGAGTTCTCATATATAGATCACACACTGCTTTAGAGCAAGAAGCACGCTCTTGCTTTGTAGAGTCTCTAAGACAGCAGGAAACATGAGTGTGCTGAGAACAAATGAACGGAGTTTCCTAAACATATGGACAATATCTAGTACAACTCTGCCTCTGGAATTGATGCAAAGCACAGGTCCTCTAACATCCTATGCTTGTCAGTTAAGATGAGAAACGTGTGAGCTTCGTGAACGATGTAGTTCCTTTGATCTGAAAAGTGACTGCCCTTACCTGAAACGAAGTCGTGATGGTAGGAAGAAACAGAGCCTGGGATTTAACTCCATTTCTGAAGGGAAACACACAGCATAGTTCTCATCCACGGATCACACTCTGCTTTCGACCAAGAAGAACGCTCTTGCTTTCTAGATTCTCTAATACAGCAGGAAATGTGAGTGTGCTCAGAACAAATGAACGGTGTTTCCTACACATACGGACAATATCTAGTCCAACTCTGATTCTGAAACTGATACAAAGCACTGCTCCTCTAACATCCAATGCTTGGCAGTTAAGATGAGAAACGTGTTAGCTTCGTGAACGATGTAGTTCCTTTGAGCTGAAAAGTGACTGCCCTTACCTGAAACGAAGTCTTGATTGTAGGAAGACACAGAGCCGGGGATTTAACTCCATTTCTGAAGGGAAACACACAGTAGAGTTCTCATCCATGGATCACACTCTGATTTAGAGCAAGAAGAACGCTCTTGCTTTCTAGACTCTCTAATACAGCAGGAAACTTGAGTGTGTTAGAACAAAGAACAGAGTTTCCTACACATACGGACCATATCTAGTTCAACTCTGCATCTGAAACTGAAAGAAACCACAAGTCCTCTAACATACAATGCTATTCAGTTAAGATGAGAAAAGTGTGAGCTTCGTGAACGATGTAGTTCTTTAAGCGTAAAGTAACTGCCCTTACCTGAAACAAAGTCTTGCTTGTAGGAACACTGAGATCTTGGGATTTAACTCCATTTCTGAAAGGAAACACACAGCAGAGTTCTCATCCATTGATCACAAGGTGCTTTAGAGCAAGAAGCACGCTCTTGCTTTCCAGAGTCTCTAAGACAGCAGGAAACGTGAGTGTGATGAGAACAAAAGAACGGTGTTTCCTACACATACGTACCATATCTAGTCCAACTCTGCTTCTGAAACTGATACAGAGCACTGGCCCTCTAACATCCAATGCTTGTCAGTTAAGAGGAGAAACGTGTGAGCTTTCGTGAACGATATAGTTCGTTTGAGGTGAGAAGTGACTGCCCTTACCTGAAACGAAGTAGTGCTTGTGGGAAGACACAGAGCCTGGGATTTAACTCCATTTCGGTAGTAAAACACACAGCATAGTTGTCATCCATTGATCGCAATCTGCTTTAGAGCAAGAAGCACTCTCTTGCTTTCTAGATTCTCTATAACAGCAGGAAACGTGAGTGTGCTCAGAACAAATGAACGGTGTTTCCTACACATATGGACCATATCTATTCCAACTCTGCTGCTGAAACTGATACAAACCACAGGTCCTCTAACATCCAATGCTTGTCATTTAAGATGAGAAACGTGTGAGCTTCGTGAATGATGTAGTTCGTGTAGCTGTAAAGAAACTGCCCTTACCTGAAACGAATTCTTGCTTGTAGGGAGACTCAGAACCTGGAGTTTAACTCCATTTCTGAAGTGAAACACACAGCAGAGTTCTCATATATAGATCACACTCTGCTTTAGAGCAAGAAGCATGCTCTTGCTTTCTAGAGTCTCTAAGACAGCAATAAACATGAGTGTGCTGAGAACAAAAGAACGGAGTTTCATACACATACAGACCATATCTAGTCCAATTGTGCGTCTGAAATTGATACAAAGCACAGGTCCTCTAACATCCAATGCTTGTCATGTAAGATGAGAAACGTGTTAGCTTTGTGAACGATGTAGTTCCTTTGAGCTGAAAAGTGACTGCCCTTACCTGAAACGAAGTAGTGCTTCTGGGAAGACACAGAGCCTGGTATTTAACTGGATTTCTGAAGCGAAACACACAGCATAGTTCTCATCCATGGATCACACTCTGCTTTAGAGCAAGAAGTACACTCTTGCTTTCTAGAATCTCTAATAAAGCAGGAAACTTGAGTGTGCTCAGAACAAAAGTACGGTGTTTCCTACACATACGGACCATATCTAGTTCAACTCTGCTTCTGAAACTGAAAGAAACCACAGGCCCTCTAACATCCAATGCTTTTCATTTAAGATGAGAAACGTGTGAGCTTCATGAACGATGTACTTCTTTAAGCTGTAAAGTAACTGCCTTACCTGAAACGAAGTCTTGCTTGTAGGAACACTGAGAGCTTGGGATTTAACTCCATTTCTGAAGGGAAACAAACAGCAGAGTTCTCATCAATTGATCACAAGCTGCTTTTGAGCAAAAAGCATGCTCTTGCTTTCCAGAGTCTCTAAGACAGCAGAAACGTGAGTGTGATGAAAACCAAAGAACAGTGTTTCCTACACATACGGACCATATCTAGTCCAACTCTGCTTCTGAAACTGATACAAAGCACTGGTCCTCTAACATCCAATGCTTGTCAGTTAAGATGACAAACGTGTCAGCTTCGTGAACGATGTAGTTCGTTTGAGCTGAAAAGTGACTGCCCTTACCTGAAACGAAGTAGTGCTTGTAGGAAGACACAGAGCCTGGGATTTATCTCCATTTCTGAAGTGAAACACACAGCATAGTTCTCATCCATGGATCACACTCTGCTTTAGAGCAAGAATGCTCTTGCTTTCTAGAATCTCCAATAAAACAGGAAACTTGAGTGTGCTCAGAACAAAAGAACGGTGTTTCCTACACATACAGACCATATCTAGTTCAACTCTGCTTCTGAAACTGAAAGAAACCACAGGTCCTCTAACATCGAATGCTTGTCATTTAAAATGAGAAACGTATGAGCTTCGTGAAGGATGTAGTTCGTTTGAGCTGAAAAGTGACTGCCCATACTTCAAACGAAGTCTTGCTTGTAGGAAGACACAGACCCTGGAATTGAACTCCATTTCTGAAGGGAAACACACAGCATAGTTCTCATCCATGGGTCACACTCTGCTTTAGAGCAAGAAGCACGCTCTTGCTTTCTAGAGTCTCTAATACAGCAGGAAACTTGAGTGTGCTCACAACAAAAGAACGGTGTTTCCTACACAAAAGGAATATAACTTGTTCAACACTGTTTCTGAAACTGAAACAAACCACAGGTCCTCTAACATCAGATGCTTGTCAGTTAAGATTAGAAACGTGTGAGCTTCGTGAACGATGTAGTTCGTTTAGCTGTAAGTAACTGCCCTTGCCTGAAACGAAGTCTGGCTTGTAGGAAGACTCAGTGCCTGGGATTTAACTACATTTCCGAAGTGAATCACACAGCAGAGTTCTCATATATAGATCACACTCTGCTTTAGAGCAAGAAGCACGCTCTTGCTTTGTAGAGTCTCTAAGACAGCAGGAAACATGAGTGTGCTGAGAACAAAAGAACGGAGTTTCCTAAACATACGGACCATATCTAGTACAACTCTGCCTCTGAAATTGATGCAAAGCACAGGTAATCTAACATCCTATGCTTGTCAGTTAAGACGAGAAATGTGTGAGCTTCGTGAACGATGTAGTTCCTTTGATCTGAAAAGTGACTGCCCTTACCTGAAACGAAGTCGTGATTGTAGGAAGACACAGAGCCGGGTTTTTAACTCCATTTCTGAAGGGAAACACACAGTAGAGTTCTCATCCATAGATCACACTATGCTTTAGAGCAAGAAGAACGCTCTTGCTCTCTAGACTCTCTAATACAGCAGGAAAATTGAGTGTGCTAGAACAAAAGAACAGTGTTTCCTACACATACGGACCATATCCTGTTCAACTCTGCTTCTGAAACTGAAAGAAACCACAGGTCCTCTAACATACAATGCTATTCAGTTAAGATGAGAAACGTGTGAGCTTCGTGAACAATGTAGTTCTTTAAGCGTATAGTAACTGCCCTTACCTGAAACGAAGTCTTGCTTGTAGGAACACTGAGAGCTTGGGATTTAACTCCATTTCTGAAGGGAAACACACAGCAGAGTTCTCATCCATTGATCACAAGCTGCTTTTGAGCAAAAAGCATGCTCTTGCTTTCCAGAGTCTCTAAGACAGCAGGAAACGTGAGTGTGATGAAAACCAAAGAACAGTGTTTCCTACACATACGGACCATATCTAGTCCAACTCTGCTTCTGAAACTGATACAAAGCACTGGTCCTCTAACATCCAATGCTTGTCAGTTAAGATGACAAACGTGTCAGCTTCGTGAACGATGTAGTTCGTTTGAGCTGAAAAGTGACTGCCCTTACCTGAAACGAAGTAGTGCTTGTAGGAAGACACAGAGCCTGGGATTTATCTCCATTTCTGAAGTGAAACACACAGCATAGTTCTCATCCATGGATCACACTCTGCTTTAGAGCAAGAATGCTCTTGCTTTCTAGAATCTCCAATAAAACAGGAAACTTGAGTGTGCTCAGAACAAAAGAACGGTGTTTCCTACACATACAGACCATATCTAGTCCAACTCTGCTTCTGAAACTGAAAGAAACCACAGGTCCTCTAACATCGAATGCTTGTCAGTTAAAATGAGAAACGTATGAGCTTCGTGAAGGATGTAGTTCGTTTGAGCTGAAAAGTGACTGCCCATACTTCAAACGAAGTCTTGATTGTAGGAAGACACAGACCCTGGAATTGAACTCCATTTCTGAAGGGAAACACACAGCATAGTTCTCATCCATGGGTCACACTCTGCTTTAGAGCAAGAAGCACGCTCTTGCTTTCTAGAGTCTCTAATACAGCAGGAAACATGAGTGTGCTCACAACAAAAGAACTGTGTTTCCTACACAAAAGGAATATAACTTGTTCAACACTGTTTCTGAAACTGAAACAAACCACAGGTCCTCTAACATCAGATGCTTGTCAGTTAAGATTAGAAACGTGTGAGCTTCGTGAACGATGTAGTTCGTTTAGCTGTAAGTAACTGCCCTTGCCTGAAACGAAGTCTGGCTTGTAGGAAGACTCAGTGCCTGGGATTTAACTACATTTCCGAAGTGAATCACACAGCAGATTTCTCATATATAGATCACACTCTGCTTTAGAGCAAGAAGCACGCTCTTGCTTTGTAGAGTCTCTAAGACAGCAGGAAACATGAGTGTGCTGAGAACAAAAGAACGGAGTTTCCTAAACATACGGACCATATCTAGTACAACTCTGCCTCTGAAATTGATGCAAAGCACAGGTAATCTAACATCCTATGCTTGTCAGTTAAGACGAGAAATGTGTGAGCTTCGTGAACGATGTAGTTCCTTTGATCTGAAAAGTGACTGCCCTTACCTGAAACGAAGTCGTGATTGTAGGAAGACACAGAGCCGGGTTTTTAACTCCATTTCTGAAGGGAAACACACAGTAGAGTTCTCATCCATAGATCACACTATGCTTTAGAGCAAGAAGAACGCTCTTGCTTTCTAGACTCTCTAATACAGCAGGAAAATTGAGTGTGCTAGAACAAAAGAACAGTGTTTCCTACACATACGGACCATATCCTGTTCAAATCTGCTTCTGAAACTGAAAGAAACCACAGGTCCTCTAACATACAATGCTATTCAGTTAAGATGAGAAACGTGTGAGCTTCGTGAACAATGTAGTTCTTTAAGCGTAAAGTAACTGCCCTTACCTGAAACGAAGTCTTGCTTGTAGGAACACTGAGAGCTTGGGATTTAACTCCATTTCTGAAGGGAAACACACAGCAGAGTTCTCATCCATTGATCACAAGCTGCTTTAGAGCAAGAAGCACGCTCTTGCTTTCCAGAGTCTCTAAGACAGCAGGAAACGTGAGTGTGATGAGAACAAAAGAACGGTGTTTCCTACACATACATACCATATCTAGTCCAACTCTGCTTCTGAAACTGATACAAAGCACTGGACCTCTAACATCCACTGCTTGTCAGTTAAGATGACAAACGTGTGAGCTTCGTGAACGATGTAGTTCTTTTGAGCTGAAAAGTCATTGCACTTACTTCAAACGAAGTCTTGCTTGTAGGAAGACACAGAGCCTGGATTTTAACTCCATTTCTGAAGGGAAACACACAGCAGAGTTCTCATCCATGGATGACACTCTGATTTAGAGCAAGAAGCACGCTCCTGCTTTCCAGAGTCTCTAAGACAGGAGGAAACGTGAGTGTGATGAGAACAAAAGAACGGTGTTTCCTATACATACGGGCCTTATCTAGTTCAACTCTACTTCTGAATCTGACACAAACCACAGGTCCTCTAACATCCAATGCTTGTCAGTTAAAATGAGAAACGTGTGAGCTTCGTGAACGATGTAGTTCGATTAGCTCTAAAGTAACTGCCCTTACCTGAAACGAACTCTTGTTTATAGGAAGACCCAGAGCCTGGGATTTAATTCCATTTCTGAAGTGAAACACACAGCAGAGTTCTCATCCATGGATCGCACTCTGCTTTAGAGCAAGAAGCATGCTCTTGGTTTCTAGAGGATCTAATACATCAGGAAAATTGGGTGGGCTCAGAAAAATGAATGGTGTTTCCTACACATACGGGCCATATCTATTTCAACTCTGCTTCTGAAACTGAAAGAAACCACAGGTCCTCTAACATCCAATGCTTGTCAGTTAAGATGAGAAACGTGTCAGCTTCGTGAACGATGTAGTTCGTTTGAGCTGAAAAGTGACTGCCCTTACCTGAAACAAAGTAGTGCTTGTAGGAAGACACAGAGCCTGGGATTTATCTCCATTTCTGAAGTGAAACACACAGCATAGTTCTCATCCATGGATCACACTCTGCTTTACAGCAAGAATGCTCTTGCTTTCTAGAATCTCCAATAAAACAGGAAACTTGAGTGTGCTCAGAACAAAAGAACGGTGTTTCCTACACATACAGACCATATCTAGTTCAACTCTGCTTCTGAAACTGAAAGAAACCACAGGTCCTCTAACATCGAATGCTTGTCAGTTAAGATGAGAAACGTATGAGCTTCGTGAAGGATGTAGTTCGTTTGAGCTGAAAAGTGACTGCCCATACTTCAAACGAAGTCTTGCTTGTAGGAAGACACAGACCCTGGAATTGAACTCCATTTCTGAAGGGAAACACACAGCATAGTTCTCATCCATGGGTCACACTCTGCTTTAGAGCAAGAAGCACACTCTTGCTTTCTAGAGTCTCTAATACAGCAGGAAACTTGAGTGTGCTCACAACAAAAGAACGGTGTTTCCTACACAAAAGGAATATAACTTGTTCAACACTGTTTCTGAAACTGAAACAAACCACAGGTCCTCTAACATCAGATGCTTGTCAGTTAAGATTAGAAACGTGTGAGCTTCGTGAACAATGTAGTTCGTTTAACTGTAAGTAACTGCCCTTGCCTGAAATGAAGTCTGGCTTGTAGGAAGACTCAGTGCCTGGGATTTAACTACATTTCCGAAGTGAATCACACAGCAGAGTTCTCATATATAGATCACACTCTGCTTTAGAGCAAGAAGCACGCTCTTGCTTTGTAGAGTCTCTAAGACAGCAGGAAACATGAGTGTGCTGAGAACAAAAGAACGGAGTTTCCTAAACATACGGACCATATCTAGTACAACTCTGCCTCTGAAATTGATGCAAAGCACAGGTAATCTAACATCCTATGCTTGTCAGTTAAGACGAGAAACGTGTGAGCTTCGTGAACGATGTAGTTCCTTTGATCTGAAAAGTGACTGCCCTTACCTGAAACGAAGTCGTGATTGTAGGAAGAAACAGAGCCTGGGATTTAACTCCATTTCTGAAGGGAAACATACAGCATAGTTCTCATCCACGGATCACACTCGGCTTTGGACCAAGAAGCACGCTCTTGTTTTCTAGATTATTTAATACAGCAGGAAAGGTGAGTGTGCTCAGTACAAATGAACGGTGTTTCCTACACATACGGACAATATCTAGTCCAACTCTGATTCTGAAATGGATACAAAGCACTGCTCCTCTAACATCCAATGCTTGTCAGTTAAGATGAGAAACGTGTTAGCTTCATGAACGATGTAGTTCGTTTGAGCTGAAAAGTGACTGCCCTTACCTGAAATGAAGTCTTGAGTGTAGGAAGACACAGAGCCGGGTTTTTAACTCCATTTCTGAAGGGAAACACACAGTAGAGTTCTCATCCATAGATCACACTATGCTTTAGAGCAAGAAGAACGCTCTTGCTTTCTAGACTCTCTAATACAGCAGGAAAATTGAGTGTGCTAGAACAAAAGAACAGTGTTTCCTACACATACGGACCATATCTAGTTCAACTCTGCTTCTGAAACTGAAACAAACCACAGGTCCTCTAACATCCAATGCTTGTCAGTTAAGATGAGAAACGTGTGAGCTTCGTGAATGATGTAGTTCGTTTAGCTGTAAGTAACTGCCTTTACCTGAAACGAAGTCTGGCTTGTAGGAAGACTCAGATCCTGGGATTTAACTCCATTTCTGAAGTGAAACACAAAGCAGAGTTCTCATATATAGATCACACTCTGCTTTAGAGCAAGAAACACGCTCTTGCTTTCTAGAGGCTCTAAGACAGCAGGAAACATGAGGGTGCTGAGAACAAAAGAACGGAGTTTCCTACACATACGGACCATATCCAGTACAACTCTGCCTCTGAAATTGATGCAATGCACAGGTCCTCTAACATCCAATGCTTGTCATTTAAGATGAGAAACGTGTGAGCTTCGTGAACAATGTAGTTCCTTTGATCTGAAACGTGACTGCCCTTACCTGAAACGAAGTCGTGATTGTAGGAAGATACAAAGCCTGGGATTCAACTCCATTTCTGAAGGGAAACACACAGCATAGTTCTCATCCAAGATTCACACTTTGCATTAGACCAAGAAGCACGCTCTTGTTTTCTGGATTCTCTAATACAGCAGGAAACGTGAGTGTGCTCAGAACAAATGAACGGTGTTTCCTACACATACGGACAATATCTAGTCCAACTCTGATTCTGAAACTGAAACAAAGCACTGGTCCTCTAACATCCAATGCTTGTCAGTTAAGATGAGAAACGAGTTAGCTTCGTGAACGATGTAGTTCGTTTGACCTGAAAAGTGACTGCCTTTACCTGAAACGAAGTCTTGATTGTAGGAAGACACAGAGCCTGGGATTTAACTCCATTTCTGAAGGGAAACACACAGCAGAGTTCTCATACATGGATCACACTCTGCTTTAGAGCAAGAAGAACATCTTGCTTTCTAGATTCTCTAAAAAAGCAGGAAAATTGAGTGTGCTAAAACAAAAGAACAGTGTTTCCTACACATACAGACCATATCTAGTTCAACTCTGCTTCAGAAACTGAAAGAAACCTCAGGTCCTCTAACATCCAATGCTTGTCAGTTAAGATGAGAAACGTGTTAGCTTCGTGAACGATGTAGTTCGTTTGAGCTGTAAGGAAACTGCCCTTGCCTGAAACGAAGTCTTGATTGTAGGAACACTGAGAGCCTGGGATTTAACTCCATTTGTGAAGGGAAACACACAGCAGAGTTCTCATCCATTGATCACACTCTGCTTTAGAGCAAGAAGCACGCTCTTGCTTTCCAGAGTCTCTAAGACAGCAGGAAACCTGAGTGTGATGAGAACAAAAGAACGGTGTTTCCTACACATACGTACCATATCTAGTCCAACTCTGCTTCTGAAACTGAAAGAAACCACAGGTCCTCTAACATCCAATGCTTTTCAGTTAAGATGAGAAACGTGTGAGATTCGTGAACGATGTAGTTCTTTAAGCTGTAAAGTAACTGCCCTTACCTGAAACGAAGTCTTGCTTGTAGGAACACTGAGAGCTTGGGATTTAACTCAATTTCTTAAGGGAAACACACAGCAGAGTTCTCATCCATTGATCACAAGCTGCTTTAGAGCAATAAGCATGCTGTTGCTTTCTAGATTCACTAATACAGCAGGAAACTTGAGTGTGCTCAGAACAAAAGAACAGTGTTTCCAAAACATACAGACCATATCTATTTCAAATCTGCTACTGAAACTGAAAGAAACCACAGGTCCTCTATCATCCAATGCTTGCCTGTTAAGATGAGAAACGTGTGAGCTTAGTGAACGATGTAGTTCGTTTGAGCTGTAAAGTAACTGCCCTTACCTGGAATGAAGTCTTGCTTAGAAGGAACACTGAGAGCTTGGGATTTAACACCATTTCTGAAGGGAAACACACAGCAGAGTTCTCATCCATTGATCACAAGCTGCTTTAGAGCAAGAAGCACGCTCTTGCTTTCCAGAGTCTCTAAGACAGCAGGAAACGTGAGTGTGATGAGAACAAAAGAATGGTGATTCCTACACATACGGACCATATCTAGTCCAACTCTGCTTCTGAAACTGATACAAAGCACTGGTCCTCTAACATCCAATGCTTTTTAGTTAAGATGAGAATCGTGTGAGCTTCGTGAACGATGTAGTTCGTTTGAGCTGAAAAGTGACTGCCCTTACCTGAAAGGAAGTAGTGCTTGTGGGAAGACACAGAGCTTGGGATTTAACTCGATTTCTGAAGGGAAACACACAGCATAGTTCTCATCCATGGATCACACTCTGCTTTAGAGCAAGAAGGACGCTCTTGCTTTCTAGAATCTCTAATAAAGCAGGAAACCTGAGTGTGCTCAGAACAAAAGAACGGTGTTTCGTACACATACAGACCATATCTAGTTCAACTCTGCTTCTGAAACTGAAAGAAACCACAGGTCCTCTAACATCCAATGCTTTTCAGTTAAGATGAGAAACGTGTGATCTTTGTGAACGATGTAGTTCGTTTGAGCTGAAAAGTGACTGCACTTATTTCTAACGAAGTCTTGCTTGTAGGAAGACACAGTGCCTGGAATTTAACTCCCTTTCTGAAGGGAAACACACAGCAGAGTTCTCATCCATTGATCAACCTCTGATTTAGAGCAAGAAGCACGCTCTTGCTTTCCACAGATTCTAAGATAGCAGGAAACATGAGTGTGATGAGAACAAAAGAACGGTGTTTCCTACATATACATGCCTTATCTAGTTCAACTCTGCTTCTGAATCTGACACAAACCACAGGTCCTCTAACATCCAATGCTTGTCAGTTAAAATGAGAAACGTGTGAGCTTCGTGAACGATGTAGTTCGATTAGCTCTAAAGTAACTGCCCTTACCTGAAACGAAGTCTTGATTGTAGGAAGACACAGAGCCTGGGATTTAACTCCATTTCTGAAGGGAAACACACAGCAGAGTTCTCATACATGGATCACACTCTGCTTTAGAGCAAGAAGAAAGCTCTTGCTTTCTAGGTTCTCTAAAAAAGAAGGAAACTTGAGTGTGCTAGAACAAAAGAACAGTGTTACCTACACATACGGACCATATCTAGATCAACTCTGCTTCAGAAACTGAAAGAAACCTCAGGTCCTCTAACATCCAATGCTTGTCAGTTAAGATGAGAAACGTTGACCTTCGTGAACGATGTAGTTCGCTTGAGCTGTAAAAGAAACTGCCCTTGCCTGAAACGAGTCTTGATTGTAGGAACACTGAGAGCCTGGGATTTAACTCCATTTCTGAAGTGAAACACACAGCAGAGTTCTCATCCACTGATCACAAGCTGCTTTAGAGCAAGAAGCACGCTGTTGCTTTCTAGATTCACTAATAATGCAGGAAACTTGAGTGTGCCCCGAACAAAAGAACAGTGTTTCCAAAACATACAGACCATATCTATTTCAAATCTGCTACTGAAACTGAAAGAAACCACAGGTCCTCTAACATCCAATGCTAGTCAGTTAAGATGAGAAACGTGTGAGTTTTGTGAACGATGTAGTACGTTTGAGCTGTAAAGTAACTGCCCTTACCTGGAATGAAGTCTTGCTTGAGGGAACACTGAGAGCTTGGGATTTAACTCCATTTCTGAAGGGAAACACACAGCAGAGTAATCATCCATTGAACACAATCT
Organism: Onychomys leucogaster; assembly: GCA_949786385.1. Taxonomy (NCBI): domain Eukaryota; kingdom Metazoa; phylum Chordata; class Mammalia; order Rodentia; family Cricetidae; genus Onychomys; species Onychomys leucogaster. Next base: position 2,790,710 of record CATKUP010000046.1, read on the forward strand.
GCTTTAGAGCAATAAGCACTCACTTGCTTTCTAGATTCTCTATAACAGCAGGAAACGTGAGTGTGCTCAGAACAAATGAACGGTGTTTCCTACACATATGGACCATATCTATTCCAACTCTGCTGCTGAAACTGATACAAACCACAGGTCCTCTAACATCCAATGCTTGTCATTTAAGATGAGAAACGTGTGAGCTTCGTGAATGATGTAGTTCGTGTAGCTGTAAAGTAACTGCCCTTACCTGAAACGAATTCTTGCTTGTAGGGAGACTCAGAACCTGGAGTTTAACTCCATTTCTGAAGTGAAACACACAGCAGAGTTCTCATATATAGATCACACTCTGCTTTAGAGCAAGAAGCATGCTCTTGCTTTCTAGAGTCTCTAAGACAGCAATAAACATGAGTGTGCTGAGAACAAAAGAACGGTGTTTCATACACATACAGACCATATCTAGTCCAATTGTGCGTCTGAAATTGATACAAAGCACAGGTCCTCTAACATCCAATGCTTGTCATTTAAGATGAGAAACGTGTGAGCTTCGTGAAGGATGTAGTTCGTTTGAGCTGAAAAGTGACTGCCCATACTTCAAACGAAATCTTGCTTGTAGGAAGACACAGACCATGGAATTGAACTCCATTTCTGAAGGGAAACACACAGCATAGTTCTCATCCATGGGTCACACTCTGCTTTAGAGCAAGAAGCATGCTCTTGCTTTCTAGAGTCTCTAATACAGCAGGAAACTTGAGTGTGCTCACAACAAAAGAACGGTGTTTCCTACACATATGGAAAATATCTAGTCCAACTCTGATTCTGAAACGGATACAAAGCACTGCTCCTCTAACATCCAATGCTTGTCAGTTAAGATGAGAAACGTGTTAGCTTCATGAACGATGTAGTTCGTTTGAGCTGAAAAGTGACTGCCCTTACCTGAAACGAAGTCTTGAGTGTAGGAAGACACGGAGCCGGGTTTTTAACTCCATTTCTGAAGGGAAACACACAGTAGAGTTCTCATCCATAGATCACACTATGCTTTAGAGCAAGAAGAACGCTCTTGCTTTCTAGACTCTCTAATACAGCAGGAAAATTGAGTGTGCTAGAACAAAAGAACAGTGTTTCCTACGCATACGGACCATATCTAGTTCAACTCTGCTTCTGAAACTGAAAGAAACCACAGGTCCTCTAACATACAATGCTATTCAGTTAAGATGAGAAACGTGTGAGCTTCGTGAACGATGTAGTTCTTTAAGCGTAAAGTAACTGCCCTTACCTGAAACGAAGTCTTGCTTGTAGGAACACTGAGAGCTTGGGATTTAACTCCATTTCTGAAGGGAAACACACAGCAAAGTTCTCATCCATTAATCACAAGCTGCTTTAGAGCAAGAAGCACGCTCTTGCTTTCCAGAGTCTCTAAGACAGCAGGAAACGTGAGTGTGATGAGAACAAAAGAACGGTGTTTCCTACACATACGTACCATATCTAGTCCAACTCTGCTTCTGAAACTGATACAAAGCACTGGACCTCTATCATCCAATGCTTGTCAGTTAAGATGAGAAACGTGTGAGTTTCGTGAACGATGTAGTTCGTTTGAGTTAAAAAGTGACTGCCCTTACCTGAAACGAAGTAGTGCTTCTGGGAAGACACAGAGCCTGGTATTTAACTGGATTTCTGAAGGGAAACACACAGCATAGTTCTCATCCATGGATCACACTCTGCTTTAGAGCAAGAAGGACGCTCTTGCTTTCTAGAATCTCTAATAAAGCAGGAAACTTGAGTGTGCTCAGAACAAAAGTACGGTGTTTCCTACACATACGGACCATATCTAGTTCAACTCTGCTTCTGAAACTGAAAGAAACCACAGGTCCTCTAACATCCAATGCTTTTCATTTAAGATGAGAAACGTGTGAGCTTCATGAACGATGTACTTCTTTAAGCTGTAAAGTAACTGCCCTTACCTGAAACGAAGTCTTGCTTGTAGGAACACTGAGAGCTTGGGATTTAACTCCTTTTCTGAAGGGAAACAAACAGCAGAGTTCTCATCAATTGATCACAAGCTGCTTTTGAGCAAAAAGCATGCTCTTGCTTTCCAGAGTCTCTAAGACAGCAGGAAACGTGAGTGTGATGAAAACCAAAGAACGGTGTTTCCTACACATACGGACCATATCTAGTCCAACTCTGCTTCTGAAACTGATACAAAGCACTGGTCCTCTAACATCCAATGCTTGTCAGTTAAGATGACAAACGTGTCAGCTTCGTGAACGATGTAGTTCGTTTGAGCTGAAAAGTGACTGCCCTTACCTGAAACGAAGTAGTGCTTGTAGGAAGACACAGAGCCTGGGATTTATGTCCATTTCTGAAGTGAAACACACAGCATAGGTCTCATCCATGGATCACACTCTGCCTTAGAGCAAGAATGCTCTTGCTTTCTAGAATCTCCAATAAAACAGGAAACTTGAGTGTGCTCAGAACAAAAGAACGGTGTTTCCTACACATGCAGACCATATCTAGTTCAACTCTGCTTCTGAAACTGAAAGAAACCACAGGTCCTCTATCATCGAATGCTTGTCAGTTAAGATGAGAAACGTATGAGCTTCGTGAAGGATGTAGTTCGTTTGAGCTGAAAAGTGACTGCCCATACTTCAAACGAAGTCTTGCTTGTAGGAAGACACAGACCCTGGAATTGAACTCCATTTCTGAAGGGAAACACACAGCATAGTTCTCATCCATGGGTCACACTCTGCTTTAGAGCAAGAAGCACGCTCTTGCTTTCTAGAGTCTCTAATACAGCAGGAAACTTGAGTGTGCTCACAACAAAAGAACGGTGTTTCCTACACAAAAGGAATATAACTTGTTCAACACTGTTTCTGAAACTGAAACAAACCACAGGTCCTCTAACATCAGATGCTTGTCAGTTAAGATTAGAAACGTGTGAGCTTCGTGAACGATGTAGTTCGTTTAACTGTAAGTAACTGCCCTTGCCTGAAACGAAGTCTGGCTTGTAGGAAGACTCAGTGCCTGGGATTTAACTACATTTCCGAAGTGAATCACACAGCAGAGTTCTCATATATAGATCACACTCTGCTTTAGAGCAAGAAGCACGCTCTTGCTTTGTAGAGTCTCTAAGACAACAGGAAACATGAGTGTGCTGAGAACAAAAGAACGGAGTTTCCTAAACATACGGACCATATCTAGTACAACTCTGCCTCTGAAATTGATGCAAAGCACAGGTAATCTAACATCCTATGCTTGTCAGTTAAGACGAGAAACGTGTGAGCTTCGTGAACGATGTAGTTCCTTTGATCTGAAAAGTGACTGCCCTTACCTGAAACGAAGTCGTGATTGTAGGAAGAAACAGAGCCTGGGATTTAACTCCATTTCTGAAGGGAAACACACAGCATAGTTCTCATCCACGGATCACACTCGGCTTTGGACCAAGAAGCACGCTCTTGCTTTCTAGATTATTTAATACAGCAGGAAAGGTGAGTGTGCTCAGTACAAATGAACGGTGTTTCCTACACATATGGACAATATCTAGTCCAACTCTGATTCTGAAATGGATACAAAGCACTGCTCCTCTAACATCCAATGCTTGTCAGTTCAGATGAGAAACGTGTTAGCTTCATGAACGATGTAGTTCGTTTGAGCTGAAAAGTGACTGCCCTTACCTGAAACGAAGTCTTGAGTGTAGGAAGACACAGAGCCGGGTTTTTAACTCCATTTCTGAAGGGAAACACACAGTAGAGTTTTCATCCATAGATCACACTATGCTTTAGAGCAAGAAGAACGCTCTTGCTTTCTAGACTCTCTAATACAGCAGGAAAATTGAGTGTGCTAGAACAAAAGAACAGTGTTTCCTACACATACGGACCATATCTAGTTCAACTCTGCTTCTGAAACTGAAAGAAACCACAGGTCCTCTAACATACAATGCTATTCAGTTAAGATGACAAACGTGTGAGCTTCGTGAACGATGTAGTTCGTTTGAGCTGAAATTCATTGCACTTACTTCAAACGAAGTCTTGCTTGTAGGAAGACACAGAGCCTGGATTTTAACTCCATTTCTGAAGGGAAACACACAGCAGAGTTCTCATCCATGGATGACACTCTGATTTAGAGCAAGAAGCACGCTCCTGCTTTCCAGAGTCTCTAAGACAGCAGGAAACGTGAGTGTGATGAGAACAAAAGAACGGTGTTTCCTATACATACGGGCCTTATCTAGTTCAACTCTACTTCTGAATCTGACACAAACAACAGGTCCTCTAACATCCAATGCTTGTCAGTTAAAATGAGAAACGTGTGAGCTTCGTGAACGATGTAGTTCGATTAGCTCTAAAGTAACTGCCCTTACCTGAAACGAACTCTTGTTTATAGGAAGACCCAGAGCCTGGGATTTAATTCCATTTCTGAAGTGAAACACACAGCAGAGTTCTCATCCATGGATCACACTCTGCTTTAGAGCAAGAAGCATGCTCTTGGTTTCTAGAGGATCTAATACATCAGGAAAATTGGGTGGGCTCAGAAAAATGAATGGTGTTTCCTACACATACGGGCCATATCTACTTCAACTCTGCTTCTGAAACTGAAAGAAACCACAGGTCCTTTAACATCCAATGCTTGTCAGTTAAGATGAGAAACGTGTCAGCTTCGTGAACGATGTAGTTCGTTTGAGCTGAAAAGTGACTGCCCTTACCTGAAACGAAGTAGTGCTTGTAGGAAGACACAGAGCCTGGGATTTATCTCCATTTCTGAAGTGAAACACACAGCATAGTTCTCATCCATGGATCACACTCTGCTTTAGAGCAAGAATGCTCTTGCTTTCTAGAATCTCCAATAAAACAGGAAACTTGAGTGTGCTCAGAACAAAAGAACGGGGTTTCCTACACATACAGACCATATCTAGTTCAACTCTGCTTCTGAAACTGAAAGAAACCACAGGTCCTCTAACATCGAATGCTTGTCAGTTAAGATGAGAAACGTATGAGCTTCGTGAATGATGTAGTACGTTTGAGCTGAAAAGTGACTGCCCATACTTCAAACGAAGTCTTGCTTGTAGGAAGACACAGACCCTGGAATTGAACTCCATTTCTGAAGGGAAACACACAGCATAGTTCTCATCCATGGGTCACACTCTGCTTTAGAGCAAGAAGCACGCTCTTGCTTTCTAGAGTCTCTAATACAGCAGGAAACTTGTGTGTGCTCACAACAAAAGAACGGTGTTTCCTACACAAAAGGAATATAACTTGTTCAACACTGTTTCTGAAACTGAAACAAACCACAGGTCCTCTAACATCAGATGCTTGTCAGTTAAGATTAGAAACGTGTGAGCTTCGTGAACGATGTAGTTCGTTTAACTGTAAGTAACTGCCCTTGCCTGAAACGAAGTCTGGCTTGTAGGAAGACTCAGTGCCTGGGATTTAACTACATTTCCGAAGTGAATCACACAGCAGAGTTCTCATATATAGATCACACTCTGCTTTAGAGCAAGAAGCACGCTCTTGCTTTGTAGAGTCTCTAAGACAGCAGGAAACATGAGTGTGCTGAGAACAAAAGAACGGAGTTTCCTAAACATACAGACCATATCTAGTACAACTCTGCCTCTGAAATTGATGCAAAGCACAGGTAATCTAACATCCTATGCTTGTCAGTTAAGACGAGAAACGTGTGAGCTTCGTGAACGATGTAGTTCCTTTGATCTGAAAAGTGACTGCCCTTACCTGAAACGAAGTCGTGATTGTAGGAAGAAACAGAGCCTGGGATTTAACTCCATTTCTGAAGGGAAACACACAGCATAGTTCTCATCCACGGATCACACTCGGCTTTGGACCAAGAAGCACGCTCTTGCTTTCTAGATTATTTAATACAGCAGGAAATGTGAGTGTGCTCAGTACAAATGAACGGTGTTTCCTACACATACGGACAATATCTAGTCCAACTCTGATTCTGAAATGGATACAAAGCACTGCTCCTCTAACATCCAATGCTTGTCAGTTAAGATGAGAAACGTGTTAGCTTCATGAACGATGTAGTTCGTTTGAGCTGAAAAGTGACTGCCCTTACCTGAAACGAAGTCTTGAGTGTAGGAAGACACAGAGCCGGGTTTTTAACTCCATTTCTGAAGGGAAACACACAGTAGAGTTCTCATCCATAGATCACACTATGCTTTAGAGCAAGAAGAACGCTCTTGCTTTCTAGACTCTCTAATACAGCAGGAAAATTGAGTGTGCTAGAACAAAAGAACAGTGTTTCCTACACATACGGACCATATCTAGTTCAACTCTGCTTCTGAAACTGAAAGAAACCACAGGTCCTCTAACATACAATGCTATTCAGTTAAGATGAGAAACGTGTGAGCTTCGTGAACGATGTAGTTCTTTAAGCGTAAAGTAACTGCCCTTACCTGAAACGAAGTCTTGCTTGTAGGAACACTGAGAGCATGGGATTTAAATCCATTTCTGAAGGGAAACACACAGCAGAGTTCTCATCCATTGATCACAAGCTGCTTTAGAGCAAGAAGCACGCTCTTGCTTTCCAGAGTCTCTAAGACTGCAGGAAACGTGAGTGTGATGAGAACAAAAGAACGGTGTTTCCTACACATACATACCATATCTAGTCCAACTCTGCTTCTGAAACTGATACAAAGCACTGGACCTCTAACATCCACTGCTTGTCAGTTAAGATGACAAACGTGTGAGCTTCGTGAACGATGTAGTTCGTTTGAGCTGAAAAGTCATTGCACTTACTTCAAACGAAGTCTTGCTTGTAGGAAGACACAGAGCCTGGATTTTAACTCCATTTCTGAAGGGAAACACACAGCAGAGTTCTCATCCATGGATGACACTCTGATTTAGAGCAAGAAGCACGCTCCTGCTTTCCAGAGTCTCTAAGACAGCAGGAAACGTGAGTGTGATGAGAACAAAAGAACGGTGTTTCCTATACATACGGGCCTTATCTAGTTCAACTCTACTTCTGAATCTGACACAAACAACAGGTCCTCTAACATCCAATGCTTGTCAGTTAAAATGAGAAACGTGTGAGCTTCGTGAACGATGTAGTTCGATTAGCTCTAAAGTAACTGCCCTTACCTGAAACGAACTCTTGTTTATAGGAAGACCCAGAGCCTGGGATTTAATTCCATTTCTGAAGTGAAACACACAGCAGAGTTCTCATCCATGGATCACACTCTGCTTTAGAGCAAGAAGCATGCTCTTGGTTTCTAGAGGATCTAATACATCAGGAAAATTGGGTGGGCTCAGAAAAATGAATGGTGTTTCCTACACATACGGGCCATATCTACTTCAACTCTGCTTCTGAAACTGAAAGAAACCACAGGTCCTTTAACATCCAATGCTTGTCAGTTAAGATGAGAAACGTGTGAGCTTCGTGAACGATGTAGTTCGTTTGAGCTGAAAAGTGACTGCCCTTACCTGAAACGAAGTAGTGCTTGTAGGAAGACACAGAGCCTGGGATTTATCTCCATTTCTGAAGTGAAACACACAGCATAGTTCTCATCCATGGATCACACTCTGCTTTAGAGCAAGAATGCTCTTGCTTTCTAGAATCTCCAATAAAACAGGAAACTTGAGTGTGCTCAGAACAAAAGAACGGTGTTTCCTACACATACAGACCATATCTAGTTCAACTCTGCTTCTGAAACTGAAAGAAACCACAGGTCCTCTAACATCGAATGCTTGTCAGTTAAGATGAGAAACGTATGAGCTTCGTGAATGATGTAGTACTTTTGAGCTGAAAAGTGACTGCCCATACTTCAAACGAAGTCTTGCTTGTAGGAAGACACAGACCCTGGAATTGAACTCCATTTCTGAAGGGAAACACACAGCATAGTTCTCATCCATGGGTCACACTCTGCTTTAGAGCAAGAAGCACGCTCTTGCTTTCTAGAGTCTCTAATACAGCAGTAAAATTGACTGTGCACACAACAAAAGAACGGTGTTTCCTACACAAAAGGAATATAACTTGTTCAACACTGTTTCTGAAACTGAAACAAACCACAGGTCCTCTAACATCAGATGCTTGTCAGTTAAGATTAGAAACGTGTGAGCTTCGTGAACGATGTAGTTCGTTTAACTGTAAGTAACTGCCCTTGCCTGAAACGAAGTCTGGCTTGTAGGAAGACTCAGTGCCTGGGATTTAACTACATTTCCGAAGTGAATCACACAGCAGAGTTCTCATATATAGATCACACTCTGCTTTAGAGCAAGAAGCACGCTCTTGCTTTGTAGAGTCTCTAAGACAGCAGGAAACATGAGTGTGCTGAGAACAAAAGAACGGAGTTTCCTAAACATACAGACCATATCTAGTACAACTCTGCCTCTGAAATTGATGCAAAGCACAGGTAATCTAACATCCTATGCTTGTCAGTTAAGACGAGAAACGTGTGAGCTTCGTGAACGATGTAGTTCCTTTGATCTGAAAAGTGACTGCCCTTACCTGAAACGAAGTCGTGATTGTAGGAAGAAACAGAGCCTGGGATTTAACTCCATTTCTGAAGGGAAACACACAGCATAGTTCTCATCCACGGATCACACTCGGCTTTGGACCAAGAAAAACGCTCTTGCTTTCTAGATTATTTAATACAGCCGGAAATGTGAGTGTGCTCAGTACAAATGAACGGTGTTTCCTACACATACGGACAATATCTAGTCCAACTCTGATTCTGAAATGGATACAAAGCACTGCTCCTCTAACATCCAATGCTTGTCAGTTAAGATGAGAAACGTGTTAGCTTCATGAACGATGTAGTTCGTTTGAGCTGAAAAGTGACTGCCCTTACCTGAAACGAAGTCTTGAGTGTAGGAAGACACAGAGCCGGGTTTTTAACTCCATTTCTGAAGGGAAACACACAGTAGAGTTCTCATCCATAGATCACACTATGCTTTAGAGCAAGAAGAACGCTCTTGCTTTCTAGACTCTCTAATACAGCAGGAAAATTGAGTGTGCTAGAACAAAAGAACAGTGTTTCCTACACATACGGACCATATCTAGTTCAACTCTGCTTCTGAAACTGAAAGAAACCACAGGTCCTCTAACATACAATGCTATTCAGTTAAGATGAGAAACGTGTGAGCTTCGTGAACGATGTAGTTCTTTAAGCGTAAAGTAACTGCCCTTACCTGAAACGAAGTCTTGCTTGTAGGAACACTGAGAGCATGGGATTTAAATCCATTTCTGAAGGGAAACACACAGCAGAGTTCTCATCCATTGATCACAAGCTGCTTTAGAGCAAGAAGCACGCTCTTGCTTTCCAGAGTCTCTAAGACAGCAGGAAACATGAGTGTGATGAGAACAAAAGAACGGTGTTTCCTACACATACATACCATATCTAGTCCAACTCTGCTTCTGAAACTGATACAAAGCACTGGACCTCTAACATCCACTGCTTGTCAGTTAAGATGACAAACGTGTGAGCTTCGTGAACGATGTAGTTCGTTTGAGCTGAAAAGTCATTGCACTTACTTCAAACGAAGTCTTGCTTGTAGGAAGACACAGAGCCTGGATTTTAACTCCATTTCTGAAGGGAAACACACAGCAGAGTTCTCATCCATGGATGACACTCGGATTTAGAGCAAGAAGCACGCTCCTGCTTTCCAGAGTCTCTAAGACAGCAGGAAACGTGAGTGTGATGAGAACAAAAGAACGGTGTTTCCTATACATACGGGCCTTATCTAGTTCAACTCTACTTCTGAATCTGACACAAACCACAGGTCCTCTAACATCCAATGCTTGTCAGTTAAAATGAGAAACGTGTGAGCTTCGTGAACGATGTAGTTCGATTAGCTCTAAAGTAACTGCCCTTACCTGAAACGAACTCTTGTTTATAGGAAGACCCAGAGCCTGGGATTTAATTCCATTTCTGAAGTGAAACACACAGCAGAGTTCTCATCCATGGATCACACTCTGCTTTAGAGCAAGAAGCATGCTCTTGGTTTCTAGAGGATCTAATACATCAGGAAAATTGGGTGGGCTCAGAAAAATGAATGGTGTTTCCTACACATACGGGCCATATCTACTTAAACTCTGCTTCTGAAACTGAAAGAAACCACAGGTCCTCTAACATCCAATGCTTGTCAGTTAAGATGAGAAACGTGTGAGCTTCGTGAACAATGTAGTTCGTTTGAGCTGAAAAGTGACTGCCCTTAACTGAAACGAAGTAGTGCTTGTAGGAAGACACAGAGCCTGGGATTTAACTCCATTTCTGAAGGGAAACACACAGCATAGTTCTCATCCTTGGATCACACTCTGCGTTAGAGCAAGAAGAACGCTGTTGCTTTCTAGAGTCTCTAATACAGCAGGAAAATTGAGTGTGCTCAGAAAAATGAACGGTGTTTCCTACACATACGGGCCATATCTACTTCAACTCTGCTTCTGAAACTGAAACAAACCACAGGTCCTCTAACATCCAATGCTTGTCAGTTAAGATGAGAAACGTGTGAGCTTCGTGAATGATGTAGTTTGTTTAGCTGTAAGTAACTGCCTTTACCTGAAACGAAGTCTGGCTTGTAGGAAGACTCAGATCCTGGGATTTAACTCCATTTCTGAAGTGAAACACAAAGCAGAGTTCTCATATATAGATCACACTCTGCTTTAGAGCAAGAAACACGCTGTTGCTATCTAGAGGCTCTAAGACAGCAGGGAACATGAGGGTGCTGAGAACAAAAGAACGGAGTTTGCTACACATACGGACCATATCCAGTACAACTCTGCCTCTGAAATTGATGCAATGCACAGGTCCTCTAACATCCAATGCTTGTCATTTAAGATGAGAAACGTGTGAGCTTCGTGAACAATGTAGTTCCTTTGATATGAAACGTGACTGCCCTTACCTGAAACGAAGTCGTGATTGTAGGAAGATACAAAGCCTGGGATTCAACTCCATTTCTGAAGGGAAACACACAGCATAGTTCTCATCCAAGGATCACACTCTGCATTAGACCAAGAAGCACGCTCTTGTTTGCTGGATTCTCTAATACAGCAGGAAACGTGAGTGTGCTCAGAACAAATGAACGGTGTTTCCTACACATACGGACAATATCTAGTCCAACTCTGATTCTGAAACTGATACAAAGCACTGGTCCTCTAACATCCAATGCTTGTCAGTTAAGATGAGAAACGAGTTAGCTTCGTGAACGATGTAGTTCGTTTGACCTGAAAAGTGACTGCCTTTACCTGAAACGAAGTCTTGATTGTAGGAAGACACAGAGCCTGGGATTTAACTCCATTTCTGAAGGGAAACACACAGCAGAGTTCTCATACATGGATCTCACTCTGCTTTAGAGCAAGAAGAACGCTCTTGCTTTCTAGATTCTCTAAAAAAGCAGGAAAATTGAGTGTGCTAAAACAAAAGAACAGTGTTTCCTACACATACAGACCATATCTAGTTCAACTCTGCTTCAGAAACTGAAAGAAACCTCAGGTCCTCTAACATCCAATGCTTGTCAGTTAAGATGAGAAACGTGTTAGCTTCGTGAACGATGTAGTTTGTTTGAGCTGTAATGACACTGCCCTTGCCTCAAACGAAGTTTTGATTGTAGGAACACTGAGAGCCTGGGATTTAACTCCATTTCTGAAGGGAAACACACAGCAGAGTTCTCATCCATTGATCACAAGCTGCTTTAGAGCAATAAGCATGCTGTTGCTTTCTAGATTCACTAATACAGCAGGAAACTTGAGTGTGCTCAGAACAAAAGAACAGTGTTTCCAAAACATACAGACCATATCTATTTCAAATCTGCTACTGAAACTGAAAGAAACCACAGGTCCTCTATCATCCAATGCTTGCCTGTTAAGATGAGAAACGTGTGAGCTTCGTGAACGATGTAGTTCGTTTGAGCTGTAAAGTAACTGCCCTTACCTGGAATGAAGTCTTGCTTGAAGGAACACTGAGAGCTTGGGATTTAACACCATTTCTGAAGGGAAACACACAGCAGAGTTCTCATCCATTGATCACAAGCTGCTTTAGAGCAAGAAGCACGCTCTTGCTTTCCAGAATCTCTAAGACTGCAGGAAACGTGACTGTGATGAGAACAAAAGAATGGTGATTCCTACACATACGGACCATATCTAGTCCAACTCTGCTTCTGAAACTGATACAAAGCACTCGTCCTCTAACATCCAATGCTTTTTAGTTAAGATGAGAATCGTGTGAGCTTCGTGAACGATGTAGTTCGTTTGAGCTGAAAAGTGACTGCCCTTACCTGAAAGGAAGTAGTGCTTGTGGGAAGACACATAGCTTGGGATTTAACTCGATTTCTGAAGGGAAACACACAGCATAGTTCTCATCCATGGATCACACTCTGCTTTAGAGCAAGAAGGACGCTCTTGCTTTCTAGAATCTCTAATAAAGCAGGAAACCTGAGTGTGCTCAGAACAAAAGAACGGTGTTTCGTACACATACAGACCATATCTAGTTCAACTCTGCTTCTGAAACTGAAAGAAACCACAGGTCCTCTAACATCCAATGCTTGTCAGTTAAGATGAGAATCGTGTGAGCTTCGTGAACGAAGTAGTTCGTTTGAGCTGAAAAGTGACTGCCCTTACCTGAAACGAAGTCTTGATTGTAGGAAGACACAGAGCGGGGGATTTAACTCCATTTCTGAAGGGAAACACACAGCAGAGTTCTCATCCATGGATGAGACTCTGATTTAGAGCAAGAAGCACGCTCTTGCTTTCTAGAGACTCTAAGACAGCAGGAAACGTGAGTGTGATGAGAACAAAAGAACGGTGTTTCCTACACATACGGGCCTTATCTAGTTCAACTCTGCTTCTGAATCTGACACAAACCACAGTTCCTCTAACATCCAATGCTTGTCAGTTAAAATGAGAAACGTGTGAGCTTCGTGAACGATGTAGTTCTATTAGATCTAAAGTAACTGCCCTTACCTGAAACGAAGTCTTGTTTATAGGAAGACTCAGAGCCTGGGATTTAATTCCATTTCTGAAGTGAAACACACAGCAGAGTTCTCATCCATCGATCACACTCTGCTTTAGAGCAAGAAGCACGCTCTTGATTTCCAGAGTCTCTAAGACAGCAGGAAACCTGAGTGTGATGAGAACAAAACAACGGTGTTTCCTACACATACAGACCATATCTAGTCTAACTCTGCTTCTGAAACTGATACAAAGCACTGGTCATCTAACATCCAATGCTTGTCAGTTAAGATGAGAAACGTGTTAGGTTCGTGAACGATGTAGTTCTTTTTAGCTGAAAAGTGACTGCCCTTACCTGAAACGAAGTCTTGATTGTAGGAAGACACAGAGCCTGGGATTTAACGACATTTCTGAAGGGAAACACACAGCATAGTTCTCTTCCATGGATCATACTCTGCTTTAGAGCAACAAGAACACTCTTGCCTTCTAGATTATCTAATACAGCAGGAAACTTGACTGAGGTCAGAAAAAAAGAACAGTGTTTCCAAAACATACGGACTATATCTAGTTCAAATCTGCTTCTGAAACTGAAAGAAACCACAGGTCCTCTAACATCCAATGCTTGTCACTTAAGATGAGAAACGTGTGAGCTTCGTGAACGATGTAGTTCGTTTGAGCTGTAAAGTAACTGCCCTTACCTGAAATGAAGTCTTGCTTGTAGGAACAATGAGAACCTGGGATTTAACTCCATTTCTGAAGTGAAACACACAGCAGAGGTCTCATCCATGGATCACACCCTTCTTTATAGGAAGAAGCACGCTCTCTCTTTCCAGAGTCTCTAATACCGTAGGAAACGTGAGTGTGATGAGAACAAAACAACGGTGTTTCCTACACATACGGACCATATCTAGTTCAACTCTGCTTCTGAAACTGAAAGAAACCACAGGTCCTCTAACATCTAATGCTTTTCAGTTAATGTGAGAAAAGTGTGAGCTTCGTGAACGATGTAGTTCTTTAAGCTGTAAAGTAACCGCCCTTACCTGAAATGAAGTCTTGCTTGTAGGATCAATGAGAGCTTGGTATTTAACTCCATTTCTGAAGGGAAACACACAGCAGAGTTCTCATCCATTGATCACAAGCTGCTTTAGAGCAAGAAGCACCCTCTTGCTTTCTAGATTCACTAATACAGCAGGAAACTTGAATGTGCTCAGAACAAAAGAACAGTGTTTCCAAAACATACGGACCATATCTATTTCAAATCTGCTACTGAAACTGAAAGAAACCACAGGTCCTCTAACATCCAATGCTTCTCAGTTAAGATGAGAAACGTGTGAGCTTCGTGAATGATGTAGTTCGTTTGAGCTGTAAAGTAACTGCCCTTACCTGAAATGAAGTCTTGCTTGAAGGAACATTGAGAACTTGGGATTTAACTCCATTTCTGAAGGGAAACACACAGCAGAGTTCTCATCCATTGATCACAAGCTGCTTTAGAGCAAGAAGCACGCTCTTGCTTTCCAGAATCTCTAAGACAGCAGGAAACGTGACTGTGATGAGAACAAAAGAATGGTGATTCCTACACATACGGACCATATCTAGTCCAACTCTGCTTCTGAAACTGATACAAAGCACTCGTCCTCTAACATCCAATGCTTTTTAGTTAAGATGAGAATCGTGTGAGCTTCGTGAACGATGTAGTTCGTTTGAGCTGAAAAGTGACTGCCCTTACCTGAAAGGAAGTAGTGCTTGTGGGAAGACACATAGCTTGGGATTTAACTCGATTTCTGAAGGGAAACACACAGCATAGTTCTCATCCATGGATCACACTCTGCTTTAGAGCAAGAAGGACGCTCTTGCTTTCTAGAATCTCTAATAAAGCAGGAAACCTGAGTGTGCTCAGAACAAAAGAACGGTGTTTCGTACACATACAGACCATATCTAGTTCAACTCTGCTTCTGAAACTGAAAGAAACCACAGGTCCTCTAACATCCAATGCTTGTCAGTTAAGATGAGAATCGTGTGAGCTTTGTGAACGATGTAGTTCGTTTGAGCTGAAAAGTGACTGCACTTATTTCTAACGAAGTCTTGCTTGTAGGAAGACACAGTGCCTGGAATTTAACTCCCTTTCTGAAGGGAAACACACAGCATAGTTCTCATCAATTGATCAACCTCTGATTTAGAGCAAGAAGCACGCTCTTGCTTTCCACAGTTTCTAAGATAGCAGGAAACATGAGTGTGATGAGAACAAAAGAACGGTGTTTCCTACACATACATGCCTTATCTAGTTCAAATCTGCTTCTGAATCTGACACAAACCACAGGTCCTCTAACATCCAATGCTTGTCAGTTAAAATGAGAAACGTGTGAGCTTCGTGAACGAAGTAGTTCGTTTGAGCTGAAAAGTGACTGCCCTTACCTGAAACGAAGTCTTGATTGTAGGAAGACACAGAGCGGGGGATTTAACTCCATTTCTGAAGGGAAACACACAGCAGAGTTCTCATCCATGGATGAGACTCTGATTTAGAGCAAGAAGCACGCTCTTGCTTTCTAGAGACTCTAAGACAGCAGGAAACGTGAGTGTGATGAGAACAAAAGAACGGTGTTTCCTACACATACGGGCCTTATCTAGTTCAACTCTGCTTCTGAATCTGACACAAACCACAGTTCCTCTAACATCCAATGCTTGTCAGTTAAAATGAGAAACGTGTGAGCTTCGTGAACGATGTAGTTCTATTAGATCTAAAGTAACTGCCCTTACCTGAAACGAAGTCTTGTTTATAGGAAGACTCAGAGCCTGGGATTTAATTCCATTTCTGAAGTGAAACACACAGCAGAGTTCTCATCCATCGATCACACTCTGCTTTAGAGCAAGAAGCACGCTCTTGATTTCCAGAGTCTCTAAGACAGCAGGAAACCTGAGTGTGATGAGAACAAAACAACGGTGTTTCCTACACATACAGACCATATCTAGTCTAACTCTGCTTCTGAAACTGATACAAAGCACTGGTCATCTAACATCCAATGCTTGTCAGTTAAGATGAGAAACGTGTTAGGTTCGTGAACGATGTAGTTCTTTTTAGCTGAAAAGTGACTGCCCTTACCTGAAACGAAGTCTTGATTGTAGGAAGACACAGAGCCTGGGATTTAACGACATTTCTGAAGGGAAACACACAGCATAGTTCTCTTCCATGGATCATACTCTGCTTTAGAGCAACAAGAACACTCTTGCCTTCTAGATTCTCTAATACAGCAGGAAACTTGACTGAGGTCAGAAAAAAAGAACAGTGTTTCCAAAACATACGGACTATATCTAGTTCAAATCTGCTTCTGAAACTGAAAGAAACCACAGGTCCTCTAACATCCAATGCTTGTCACTTAAGATGAGAAACGTGTGAGCTTCGTGAACGATGTAGTTCGTTTGAGCTGTAAAGTAACTGCCCTTACCTGAAATGAAGTCTTGCTTGTAGGAACAATGAGAACCTGGGATTTAACTCCATTTCTGAAGTGAAACACACAGCAGAGGTCTCATCCATGGATCACACCCTTCTTTATAGGAAGAAGCACGCTCTTTCTTTCCAGAGTCTCTAATACCGTAGGAAACGTGAGTGTGATGAGAACAAAACAACGGTGTTTCCTACACATACGGACCATATCTAGTTCAACTCTGCTTCTGAAACTGAAAGAAACCACAGGTCCTCTAACATCTAATGCTTTTCAGTTAATGTGAGAAAAGTGTGAGCTTCGTGAACGATGTAGTTCTTTAAGCTGTAAAGTAACCGCCCTTACCTGAAATGAAGTCTTGCTTGTAGGATCAATGAGAGCTTGGTATTTAACTCCATTTCTGAAGGGAAACACACAGCAGAGTTCTCATCCATTGATCACAAGCTGCTTTAGAGCAAGAAGCACCCTCTTGCTTTCTAGATTCACTAATACAGCAGGAAACTTGAATGTGCTCAGAACAAAAGAACAGTGTTTCCAAAACATACGGACCATATCTATTTCAAATCTGCTACTGAAACTGAAAGAAACCACAGGTCCTCTAACATCCAATGCTTCTCAGTTAAGATGAGAAACGTGTGAGCTTCGTGAATGATGTAGTTCGTTTGAGCTGTAAAGTAACTGCCCTTACCTGAAATGAAGTCTTGCTTGAAGGAACATTGAGAACTTGGGATTTAACTCCATTTCTGAAGGGAAACACACAGCAGAGTTCTCATCCCTTGATCACAAGCTGCTTTAGAGCAAGAAGCACGCTCTTGCTTTCCAGAGTCTCTAAGAGAGCAGGAAACGTGAGTGTGATGAGAACAAAAGAACAGTGATTCCTACACATAGGGACCATATCTAGTCCAACTCTGCTTCTGAAACTGATACAAAGCACTGGTCCTCTAATATCCAATGCTTGTCAGTTAAGATGAGAAACGTGTGAGCTTCGTGAACGATGTAGGTCGTTTGAGCTGAAAATTGACTGCCATTACCTGAAAGGAAGTAGTGCTTGTGGGAAGACACAGAGCCTGGGATTTAACTCGATTTCTGAAGGGAAACACACAGCAGAGTTCTCATCCATGGATCACACTCTGCTTTTGAGGAAGAAGCACGCCCTTGCTTTCCAGAGTCTCTAATAGAGCAAGAAACTTGACTGTGCTCAGAACAAAAGAACAGTGTTTCCAAAACATACGGACTATATCTAGTTTAACTCTGCTTCTG
This sequence comes from Onychomys leucogaster, assembly GCA_949786385.1. Taxonomy (NCBI): domain Eukaryota; kingdom Metazoa; phylum Chordata; class Mammalia; order Rodentia; family Cricetidae; genus Onychomys; species Onychomys leucogaster. Next base: position 2,808,289 of record CATKUP010000046.1, read on the forward strand.
AAACTGAAAGAAACCACAGGCCATCTAACATCCAATGCTTGTCAGTTAAGATGAGAAACGTGTGAGCTTTGTGAACTATGTAGTTCGTTTGAGCTGAAAAGTGACTGCACTTACTTCTAACGAAGTCTTGCTTGTAGGAAGACACAGAGCCTGGAATTTAACTCCATTTCTGAAGGGAAACACACAGCATAGATCTCATCCATGGATCACACTCTGCTTTAAATCAACAAGAACGCTCTTGCTTTCTAGATTCTCTAATACAGCAGGAAACTTGAGTGTGCACAAAACAAAAGAACAGTGTTTCCTACACATACAGACCATATCTAGTTCAACTCTGCTTCTGAAACTGAAAGAAACCACAGATCCTCTAACATCAAATGCTTGTCAGTTAAGATGAGAAACTTGTGAGCTTTTTAACGATGTAGTTCGTTTGAGCTGAAAAGTGACTGCACTTACTTCAAACGAAGTCTTGCTTGTAGGAAGACATAGAGCCTGGAATTTAACTCCATTTCAGAAGGGAAACACACAGCATAGTTCTCATCCATGGATCACACTCTGATTTAGAGCAAGAAGCACGCTCTTGCTTTCCAGAGTCTCTAAGACAGCAGGAAAAGGGGGTGTGATGAGAACATAGAACGGGGTTTCCTACACATACGGGCCTTATCTAGTTCAACTCTGCTTCTGAATCTGACACAAACCACAGGTCCTCTATTATCCAATGCTTGTCACTTAAAATGAGAAATCTGTGAGCTTTGTGAACTATGTAGTTCGATTAGCTCTAAAGTAACTCCCATTACCTGAAACGAAGTCTTGTTTATAGGAAGAGTCAGAGCCTGGGATTTAATTCCATTTCTGAAATGAAACACACAGCATAGTTCTCATCCATGAATCACACTCTGCTTTAGAGCAAGAAGCACGCTCTTGCTTTCCAGAGTCTCTAAAACAGCAGGAAATGTGAGTGTGATGAGAACAAAAGAACGGTGTTTCCTACACATACGGACCATATCTAGTCCAACCCTGCTTCTGAAACTGATAAAAAAGCACTGGTCCTCTAATATCCAATGCTTGTCAGTTAAGATGAGAAACGTGTTAGCTTCGTGAACGATGTAGTTCGTTTGAGCTGAAAAGTGACTGCCCTTACCTGAAACGAAGTCTTGATTGTAGGAAGACACAGAGCCTGGGATTTAACTCCATTTCTGAAGGGAAACACACAGCATATTTCTCATCCATGGATCACACTCTGCTTTAGAGGAAGAAGCACGCTCTTGCTTTCCAGAGTCTCTAAAACAGCAGGAAACTTGAGTGTGCTCAGAACAAAAGAATAGTGTTTCCAAAACATAGGGACCATATCTAGTTCAACTAGCTTCTGAAACTGATACAAAGCACTGGTCCTCTAACATCCAATGCTTGTCAGTTAAGATGAGAAACGTGTGAGCTTCATGAATGATGTAGTTCGTATGAGCTGAAAAGTGACTTCCCTTACCTGAAACGAAGTAGTGCTTGTGGGAAGACACAGAGCCTGGATTTATCTCGATTTCTGAAGGGAAACACACAGCATAGTTCTCATCCATGAATCACACTCTGCTTTAGAGCAAGAAGCACGCTCTTGCTTTCCAGAGTCTCTAAAACAGCAGGAAATGTGAGTGTGATGAGAAAAAAGAACGGTGTTTCCTACACATACGGACCATATCTAGTCCAACTCTGCTTCTGAAACTGATACAAAGCACTGGTCCTCTAACATCCAATGCTTCTCAGTTAAGATGAGAAACGTGTTAACTTCGTGAACGATGTAGTTCGTTTGAGCTGAAAAGTGACTGCCCTTACCTGAAACGAAGTCTTGATTGTAGGAAGACACAGAGCCTGGGATTTAACTCCATTTCTGAAGGGAAACACACAGCATAGTTCTCATCCATGGATCACACTCTGCTTTAGAGCAAAAAGAACACTCTTGCTTTCTAGATTCTCTAATACAGCAGGAAACTTGAGTGTGCTCAGACCAAAAGAATAGTGTTTCCAAAACATACGGACCATATCTAGTTCAAATCTGCTTCTGAAACTGAAAGAAACCACAGGTCCTCTAACATCCAATGCCTGTCAGTTAAGATGAGAAACGTGTGAGCTTCGTGAACGATGTAGTTCTTTAAGCTGTAAAGTAACTGCCCTTACCTGAAACGAAGTTTTGATTGTAGGAACACTGAGAGCCTGGGATTTAACTCCATTTCTGAAGTGAAACACACAGCAGAGTTCTCATCCATGGATCACACTCTGCTTTAGAACAAGAAGCACGCTCTTGCTTTCCAGATTCTCTAAGACAGCAGGAAACGTGAGTGTGATGAGAACAAAAGAACGGTGTTTCCTACACATACGGACAATATCTAGTCCAACTCTGCTTCTTAAACTGATACAAAGCACTGGTCCTCTAACATCCAATGCTTGTCATTTAAGATGAGAAACAGGTTAGCATCGTGAACGATGTAGTTGCTTTAAGCTAAAAAGTGACTGCCCTTACCTGAAACGAAGTCTTGATTGTAGGAAGACACAGAGAATGGTATTTAATCCCATTTCTTAAGGGAAGCACACAGCATATATCTCATCGATGGATCAAACTCTGCTTTAAATCAAAAAGAACACTCTTGCTTTCTAGATTCTCTAATACAGCAGGAAACATGAGTGTGCACAGAAGAAAAGAACAGTGATTCCTACACATACAGACCATATCTAGTTCAACTCTGCTTATAAAACTGAAAGAAACCACAGGTCATCTAACATCCAATGCTTTTCAGTTAAGATGAGAAACGTGTGAGCTTCGTGAACGATGTAGTTCGTTTGACCTGTAAAGTAACTGCCCTTACCTGAAATGAAGTCTTGCTTGTAGGAACACTGAGAGCCTGGAATTTAACTCCATATCTGAAGTGAAACACACAGCATAGTTCCCATCCATTGATCACAATCTGCTTTAGAGCAAGAAGCAGGCTCTTGCTTTCTAGATTCTCTAATACTGCAGGAAACGTGAGTGTGCTCACAACAAATGAACGGTGTTTCCAACACATACGGACAATATCTAGTCCAACTCTGATTCTGAAACTGATAAAAAAGCACTGGTCCTCTAACATCCAATGCTTGTCAGTTAAGATGAGAAACGTGTGAGCTTCGTGAACGATGTAGTTCCTTTGAGCTGAAAAGTGACTGCCCTTACCTGAAACGAAGTCTTGATTGTAGGAAGACACAGAGCCTGGGATTTAACTCCATTTCTGAAGGAAAACACACAGCATAGTTCTCATCCATGGATCACACTCTGCTTTAGAGCAAAAAGAACACTCTTGCTTTCTAGATTCTCTAATACAGCAGGAAACATGAGTGTGCTCAGAACAAAAGAACAGTGTTTCCAAAACATATGGACCATATCTAGTTCAAATCTGCTTCGGAAACTGAAAGAAACCACAGGTCTTCTAACATCAAATGCTTGTCAGTTAAGATGAGAAACTTGTGAGCTTTTTGAACGATGTAGTTCGTTTGAGCTGAAAAGTGACTGCACTTACTTCAAACGAAGTCTTACTTGTAGGAAGACACAGAGCCTGGAATTTAACTCCATTTCTGAAGGGAAACACACAGCATAGTTCTCATCCATGGATCACACTCTGATTTAGAGCAAGAAGCACGCTCTTGCTTTCCAGAGTCTCTAAGACAGCAGGAAAAGGGGGTGAGATGAGAACATAGAACGGGGTTTCCTACACAAACGGGCCTTATCTAGTTCAACTCTGCTTCTGAATCTGACACAAACCACAGGTCCTCTATTATCCAATGCTTGTCACTTAAAATGAGAAATCTGTGAGCTTTGTGAACGATGTAGTTCGATTAGCTCTAAAGTAACTCCCCTTACCTGAAGCGAAGTCTTGTTTATAGGAAGACTCAGAGCCTGGGATTTAATTCCATTTCTGAAGTGAAACACACAGCAGAGTTATCATCCATCAATCACACTCTGCTTTAGAGCAAGAACCACGCTCTTGCTTTCCAGAGTCTCTAAAAAAGCAGGAAATGTGAGTGTGATGAGAACAAAAGAACGGTGTTTACTACACATACGGACCATATCTAGTCCAACTCTGCTTCTGAAACTGATAAAAAAGCACTGGTCCTCTAACATCCAATGCTTGTAGGTTAAGATGAGAAACGTGTTAGCTTCGTGAACGATGTAGTTCCTTTGAGCTGAAAAGTGACTGCCCTTACCTGAAACGAAGTCTGGATTGTTGGAAGACACAGAGCCTGGGATTTAACTCCATTTCTGAAGGAAAACACACAGCAGAGTTCTCATCCATGGATCACACTCTGCTTTAGAGCAAAAAGAACACTCTTGCTTTCTAGATTCTCTAATACAGCAGGAAACATGAGTGTGCTCAGAACAAAGAACAGTGTTTCCAAAACATACGGACCATATCTAGTTCAAATCTGCTTCTGAAACTGAAAGAAACCACAGGTCCTCTAACATCAAATGCTTGTCAGTTAAGATGAGAAACTTGTGAGCTTTTTGAACGATGTTGTTCGTTTGAGCTGAAAAGTGACTGCACTTACTTCAAACGAAGTCTTGGTTGTAGGAAGACACAGAGCCTGGAATTTTACTCCATTTCTGAAGGGAAACACACAGCATCGTTCTCATCCATGGATCACACTCTGATTTAGATCATGAAGCACGCTCTTGCTTTCCAGACTCTCTAAGACAGCAGGAAATGTGAGTGTGATGAGAACAAAAGAACGGGGCTTCCTACACATAAGGGCCTTATCTAGTTCAACTCTGCTTCTGAATCTGACACAAACCACAGGTCCTCTAATATCCAATGCTTGTCAGTTAAGATGAGAAACGTGTTAGCTTCGTAAACGATGTAGTTCGTTTGAGCTGAAAAGTGACTGCCTGTAACTGAAACGAAGTCTTGATTGTAGGAAGACACAGAGCCCAGGATTTCACTCCATTTCTGAAGGGAAACACACAGCAGAGTTCTCATCCATGTATCACACTCTGCTTTAGAGCAAGAAGAACGCTCTTACTTTCTAGATTCTCTAATATAGCAGGAAACTTGAGTGTGCTAGAACAAAAGAACAGTGTTTCGTACACATACGGACCATATCTAGTTCAACTCTGCTTCTGAAACTGAAAGAAAGCACAGGTCCTCTAACATCCAATGCTTGTCAGTTAAGATGAGAAACGTGTGAGCCTCGTGAAGGATGTAGTTCGTTTGAGCTGAAAAGTGACTGCCCATACTTCAATTGAAGTCTTGCTTGTAGGAAGACACAGAGGCTGGAATTTAAATCCATTTCTGAAGGGAAACACACAGCATAGTTCTCATCCATGGATCACACTCTGATTTAGATCATGAAGCACGCTCTTGCTTTCCAGACTCTCTAAGAATGCAGGAAACGTGAGTGTGATGAGAACAAAAGAACAGGGTTTCCTACACATAAGGGGCTTATCTAGTTCAACTCTGCCTCTGAATCTGACACAAACCACAGGTCCTCTAATATCCAATGCTTGTCAGTTAAAATGAGAAACGTGTGAGCTTTGTGAACGATGTAGTTCGATTAGCTCTAAAGTAACTGCCCTACCTGAGACGAAGTCTTGTTTATAGGAAGACTCAGAGCCTGGGATTTAATTCCATTTCTGAAGTGAAACACACAGCAGAGTTGTCATCCATCGATCAACTCTGCTTTAGAGCAAGAAGCACACTCTTGCTTTCCAGAGTCTCTAAAACAGCAGGAAACGTGAGTGTGATGAGAACAAAAGAACGGTGATTCCTACACATAGGGACCATATCTAGTCCAACTCTGCTTCTGAAACTGATACAAAGCACTGGTCCTCTAACATCCAATGCTTGTCACTTAAGATGAGAAATGTGTTAGCTTTGTGAATGATGTAGTTCGTTTGAGCTGAAAAGTGACTGCCTGTACCTGAAACGAAGTCTTGATTGTAGGAAGACACAGAGCCTGGGATTTAACTCCATTTCTGAAGAGAAACACACAGCATAGTTCTCATCCATGGATCACACTCTGCTTTAGAGCAAAAAGAACACTCTTGCTTTCTAGATTATCTAATACAGCAGGAAACGTGAGTTTGCTCAGAACATATGAACGGTGTTTCCTACACATACGGACCATATCTATTCCAACTCTGCTGCTGAAACTGATACAAACCACAGGTCCTCTAACATCCAATGCTTGTCAGTTAAGATGAGAAACGTGTGAGCTTCGTGAAGGATGTAGTTTGATTGAGCTGAAAAGTGACTGCCCATACTTCAAACGAAGTCTTGCTTGTAGGAAGACACAGAGCCTGGAATTTAACTCCATTTCTGAAGGGAAACACACAGCATAATTCTCATCCATGGATCACACTCTGTTTAGAGCAAGACGCACACTCTTGCTTTCTAGAGTCTCTAATATAACAGGAAACTTGAGTGTGCTAAGAACAAAAGAACGGTGTTTCCTACACAAAAGGAATATAACTAGTTCAACTCTGTTTCTGAAACTGATACAAACCACAGGTCCTCTAACATCCAATGCTTGTCAGTTAAGAAGAGAAACGTGTGAGCTTCGTGAACAATGTAGTTCGTTTAGCTGTAAGTAACTGCCCTTACCTGAAACCAAGTCTGGCTTGTAGGAAGACTCAGAACCTGGGATTTAACTCCATTTCTGAAGTGAAACATACAGCAGAGTTCTCATATATAGAACACACTCTTCTTTTGAGCAAGAAGCACGCTCTTGCTTTCTAGAGTCTCTAAGAGAGAAGGAACATGAGTGTGCTGAGAACAAAAGAACGGAGTTTCCTACACATACAGACCATATCTATTACAACTCTGCCTCTGAAATTGATGCAATGCACAGGTCCTCTAACATCCAATGCTTGTCATTTAAAATGAGAAACGTGTGAGCTTCGTGAATGATGTAGTTCCTTTGATCTGATAAGGGACTGCCCTTACCTGAAACGAAGTCGTGATTGTAGGAAGACACAGAGCTTGGGATTCAACTCCATTTCTGAAGGGAAACACACAGCATAGTTCTCATCCAAGGATCCCACTCTGCTTTAGACCAAGAAGCATGCTCTTGCTTTCTAGATTCTCTAATACAGCAGGAAACGTGAGTGTGCTCACAACAAATGAACGGTGTTTCCTACACATACGGACAATATCTAGTCCAACTCTGATTCTGAAACTGATACAAAGTACTGGTCCTCTAACATCCAATACTTGTCAGTTAAGATGAGAAACGTGTTAGCTTCGTGAACGATGTAGTTCATTTGAGCTGAAAAGTGACTGCCCTTACCTGAAACAAAGTCTTGATTGTAGGAAGACACAGAGCCTGGGATTTAACTCCATTTCTGAAGGGAAACACACAGCAGAGTTCTCATCCATGTATCACACTCTGCTTTAGAGCAAGAAGAATGCTCTTACTTTCTAGATTCTCTAATATAGCAGGAAACTTGAGTGTGCTAGAACAAAAGAACAGTGTTTCCTACACATACGGACCATATCTAGTTCAACTCTGATTCTGAAACTGAAAGAAAGCACAGGTCCTCTAACATCCAAGGCTTGTCAGTTAAGATGAGAAATGTGTGAGCTTCGTGAACGATGTAGTTCTTTAAGCTGTAAAGTAACTGCCCTTAACTGAAATGAAGTTTTGATTGTAGGAACACTGAGAGCCTGGGATTTAACTCCATTTCTGAAGTGAAACACACAGCAGAGGTCTCATCCATGGATCACACCCTTCTTTATAGGAAGAAGCACGCTCTTTCTTTCCAGAGTCTCTAATACCGTAGGAAACGTGAGTGTGATGAGAACAAAACAACGGTGTTTCCTACACATACGGACCATATCTAGTTCAACTCTGCTTCTGAAACTGAAAGAAACCACAGGTCCTCTAACATCTAATGCTTTTCAGTTAATGTGAGAAAAGTGTGAGCTTCGTGAACGATGTAGTTCTTTAAGCTGTAAAGTAACCGCCCTTACCTGAAATGAAGTCTTGCTTGTAGGATCAATGAGAGCTTGGTATTTAACTCCATTTCTGAAGGGAAACACACAGCAGAGTTCTCATCCATTGATCACAAGCTGCTTTAGAGCAAGAAGCACCCTCTTGCTTTCTAGATTCACTAATACAGCAGGAAACTTGAATGTGCTCAGAACAAAAGAACAGTGTTTCCAAAACATACGGACCATATCTATTTCAAATCTGCTACTGAAACTGAAAGAAACCACAGGTCCTCTAACATCCAATGCTTCTCAGTTAAGATGAGAAACGTGTGAGCTTCGTGAATGATGTAGTTCGTTTGAGCTGTAAAGTAACTGCCCTTACCTGAAATGAAGTCTTGCTTGAAGGAACATTGAGAACTTGGGATTTAACTCCATTTCTGAAGGGAAACACACAGCAGAGTTCTCATCCCTTGATCACAAGCTGCTTTAGAGCAAGAAGCACGCTCTTGCTTTCCAGAGTCTCTAAGAGAGCAGGAAACGTGAGTGTGATGAGAACAAAAGAACAGTGATTCCTACACATAGGGACCATATCTAGTCCAACTCTGCTTCTGAAACTGATACAAAGCACTGGTCCTCTAATATCCAATGCTTGTCAGTTAAGATGAGAAACGTGTGAGCTTCGTGAACGATGTAGGTCGTTTGAGCTGAAAATTGACTGCCATTACCTGAAAGGAAGTAGTGCTTGTGGGAAGACACAGAGCCTGGGATTTAACTCGATTTCTGAAGGGAAACACACAGCAGAGTTCTCATCCATGGATCACACTCTGCTTTTGAGGAAGAAGCACGCCCTTGCTTTCCAGAGTCTCTAATAGAGCAAGAAACTTGACTGTGCTCAGAACAAAAGAACAGTGTTTCCAAAACATACGGACTATATCTAGTTTAACTCTGCTTCTGAAACTGAAAGAAACCACAGGCCATCTAACATCCAATGCTTGTCAGTTAAGATGAGAAACGTGTGAGCTTTGTGAACTATGTAGTTCGTTTGAGCTGAAAAGTGACTGCACTTACTTCTAACGAAGTCTTGCTTGTAGGAAGACACAGAGCCTGGAATTTAACTCCATTTCTGAAGGGAAACACACAGCATAGATCTCATCCATGGATCACACTCTGCTTTAAATCAACAAGAACGCTCTTGCTTTCTAGATTCTCTAATACAGCAGGAAACTTGAGTGTGCACAAAACAAAAGAACAGTGTTTCCTACACATACAGACCATATCTAGTTCAACTCTGCTTCTGAAACTGAAAGAAACCACAGATCCTCTAACATCAAATGCTTGTCAGTTAAGATGAGAAACTTGTGAGCTTTTTAACGATGTAGTTCGTTTGAGCTGAAAAGTGACTGCACTTACTTCAAACGAAGTCTTGCTTGTAGGAAGACATAGAGCCTGGAATTTAACTCCATTTCAGAAGGGAAACACACAGCATAGTTCTCATCCATGGATCACACTCTGATTTAGAGCAAGAAGCACGCTCTTGCTTTCCAGAGTCTCTAAGACAGCAGGAAAAGGGGGTGTGATGAGAACATAGAACGGGGTTTCCTACACATACGGGCCTTATCTAGTTCAACTCTGCTTCTGAATCTGACACAAACCACAGGTCCTCTATTATCCAATGCTTGTCACTTAAAATGAGAAATCTGTGAGCTTTGTGAACTATGTAGTTCGATTAGCTCTAAAGTAACTCCCATTACCTGAAACGAAGTCTTGTTTATAGGAAGAGTCAGAGCCTGGGATTTAATTCCATTTCTGAAATGAAACACACAGCATAGTTCTCATCCATGAATCACACTCTGCTTTAGAGCAAGAAGCACGCTCTTGCTTTCCAGAGTCTCTAAAACAGCAGGAAATGTGAGTGTGATGAGAACAAAAGAACGGTGTTTCCTACACATACGGACCATATCTAGTCCAACCCTGCTTCTGAAACTGATAAAAAAGCACTGGTCCTCTAATATCCAATGCTTGTCAGTTAAGATGAGAAACGTGTTAGCTTCGTGAACGATGTAGTTCGTTTGAGCTGAAAAGTGACTGCCCTTACCTGAAACGAAGTCTTGATTGTAGGAAGACACAGAGCCTGGGATTTAACTCCATTTCTGAAGGGAAACACACAGCATATTTCTCATCCATGGATCACACTCTGCTTTAGAGGAAGAAGCACGCTCTTGCTTTCCAGAGTCTCTAAAACAGCAGGAAACTTGAGTGTGCTCAGAACAAAAGAATAGTGTTTCCAAAACATAGGGACCATATCTAGTTCAACTAGCTTCTGAAACTGATACAAAGCACTGGTCCTCTAACATCCAATGCTTGTCAGTTAAGATGAGAAACGTGTGAGCTTCATGAATGATGTAGTTCGTATGAGCTGAAAAGTGACTTCCCTTACCTGAAACGAAGTAGTGCTTGTGGGAAGACACAGAGCCTGGATTTATCTCGATTTCTGAAGGGAAACACACAGCATAGTTCTCATCCATGAATCACACTCTGCTTTAGAGCAAGAAGCACGCTCTTGCTTTCCAGAGTCTCTAAAACAGCAGGAAATGTGAGTGTGATGAGAAAAAAGAACGGTGTTTCCTACACATACGGACCATATCTAGTCCAACTCTGCTTCTGAAACTGATACAAAGCACTGGTCCTCTAACATCCAATGCTTCTCAGTTAAGATGAGAAACGTGTTAACTTCGTGAACGATGTAGTTCGTTTGAGCTGAAAAGTGACTGCCCTTACCTGAAACGAAGTCTTGATTGTAGGAAGACACAGAGCCTGGGATTTAACTCCATTTCTGAAGGGAAACACACAGCATAGTTCTCATCCATGGATCACACTCTGCTTTAGAGCAAAAAGAACACTCTTGCTTTCTAGATTCTCTAATACAGCAGGAAACTTGAGTGTGCTCAGACCAAAAGAATAGTGTTTCCAAAACATACGGACCATATCTAGTTCAAATCTGCTTCTGAAACTGAAAGAAACCACAGGTCCTCTAACATCCAATGCCTGTCAGTTAAGATGAGAAACGTGTGAGCTTCGTGAACGATGTAGTTCTTTAAGCTGTAAAGTAACTGCCCTTACCTGAAACGAAGTTTTGATTGTAGGAACACTGAGAGCCTGGGATTTAACTCCATTTCTGAAGTGAAACACACAGCAGAGTTCTCATCCATGGATCACACTCTGCTTTAGAACAAGAAGCACGCTCTTGCTTTCCAGATTCTCTAAGACAGCAGGAAACGTGAGTGTGATGAGAACAAAAGAACGGTGTTTCCTACACATACGGACAATATCTAGTCCAACTCTGCTTCTTAAACTGATACAAAGCACTGGTCCTCTAACATCCAATGCTTGTCATTTAAGATGAGAAACAGGTTAGCATCGTGAACGATGTAGTTGCTTTAAGCTAAAAAGTGACTGCCCTTACCTGAAACGAAGTCTTGATTGTAGGAAGACACAGAGAATGGTATTTAATCCCATTTCTTAAGGGAAGCACACAGCATATATCTCATCGATGGATCAAACTCTGCTTTAAATCAAAAAGAACGCTCTTGCTTTCTAGATTCTCTAATACAGCAGGAAACATGAGTGTGCACAGAAGAAAAGAACAGTGATTCCTACACATACAGACCAAATCTAGTTCAACTCTGCTTATAAAACTGAAAGAAACCACAGGTCATCTAACATCCAATGCTTTTCAGTTAAGATGAGAAACGTGTGAGCTTCGTGAACGATGTAGTTCGTTTGACCTGTAAAGTAACTGCCCTTACCTGAAATGAAGTCTTGCTTGTAGGAACACTGAGAGCCTGGAATTTAACTCCATATCTGAAGTGAAACACACAGCATAGTTCCCATCCATTGATCACAATCTGCTTTAGAGCAAGAAGCAGGCTCTTGCTTTCTAGATTCTCTAATACTGCAGGAAACGTGAGTGTGCTCACAACAAATGAACGGTGTTTCCAACACATACGGACAATATCTAGTCCAACTCTGATTCTGAAACTGATAAAAAAGCACTGGTCCTCTAACATCCAATGCTTGTCAGTTAAGATGAGAAACGTGTGAGCTTCGTGAACGATGTAGTTCCTTTGAGCTGAAAAGTGACTGCCCTTACCTGAAACGAAGTCTTGATTGTAGGAAGACACAGAGCCTGGGATTTAACTCCATTTCTGAAGGAAAACACACAGCATAGTTCTCATCCATGGATCACACTCTGCTTTAGAGCAAAAAGAACACTCTTGCTTTCTAGATTCTCTAATACAGCAGGAAACATGAGTGTGCTCAGAACAAAAGAACAGTGTTTCCAAAACATATGGACCATATCTAGTTCAAATCTGCTTCGGAAACTGAAAGAAACCACAGGTCTTCTAACATCAAATGCTTGTCAGTTAAGATGAGAAACTTGTGAGCTTTTTGAACGATGTAGTTCGTTTGAGCTGAAAAGTGACTGCACTTACTTCAAACGAAGTCTTACTTGTAGGAAGACACAGAGCCTGGAATTTAACTCCATTTCTGAAGGGAAACACACAGCATAGTTCTCATCCATGGATCACACTCTGATTTAGAGCAAGAAGCACGCTCTTGCTTTCCAGAGTCTCTAAGACAGCAGGAAAAGGGGGTGAGATGAGAACATAGAACGGGGTTTCCTACACAAACGGGCCTTATCTAGTTCAACTCTGCTTCTGAATCTGACACAAACCACAGGTCCTCTATTATCCAATGCTTGTCACTTAAAATGAGAAATCTGTGAGCTTTGTGAACGATGTAGTTCGATTAGCTCTAAAGTAACTCCCCTTACCTGAAGCGAAGTCTTGTTTATAGGAAGACTCAGAGCCTGGGATTTAATTCCATTTCTGAAGTGAAACACACAGCAGAGTTATCATCCATCAATCACACTCTGCTTTAGAGCAAGAACCACGCTCTTGCTTTCCAGAGTCTCTAAAAAAGCAGGAAATGTGAGTGTGATGAGAACAAAAGAACGGTGTTTACTACACATACAGACCATATCTAGTCCAACTCTGCTTCTGAAACTGATAAAAAAGCACTGGTCCTCTAACATCCAATGCTTGTAGGTTAAGATGAGAAACGTGTTAGCTTCGTGAACGATGTAGTTCCTTTGAGCTGAAAAGTGACTGCCCTTACCTGAAACGAAGTCTGGATTGTTGGAAGACACAGAGCCTGGGATTTAACTCCATTTCTGAAGGAAAACACACAGCAGAGTTCTCATCCATGGATCACACTCTGCTTTAGAGCAAAAAGAACACTCTTGCTTTCTAGATTCTCTAATACAGCAGGAAACATGAGTGTGCTCAGAACAAAGAACAGTGTTTCCAAAACATACGGACCATATCTAGTTCAAATCTGCTTCTGAAACTGAAAGAAACCACAGGTCCTCTAACATCAAATGCTTGTCAGTTAAGATGAGAAACTTGTGAGCTTTTTGAACGATGTTGTTCGTTTGAGCTGAAAAGTGACTGCACTTACTTCAAACGAAGTCTTGGTTGTAGGAAGACACAGAGCCTGGAATTTTACTCCATTTCTGAAGGGAAACACACAGCATCGTTCTCATCCATGGATCACACTCTGATTTAGATCATGAAGCACGCTCTTGCTTTCCAGACTCTCTAAGACAGCAGGAAATGTGAGTGTGATGAGAACAAAAGAACGGGGCTTCCTACACATAAGGGCCTTATCTAGTTCAACTCTGCTTCTGAATCTGACACAAACCACAGGTCCTCTAATATCCAATGCTTGTCAGTTAAGATGAGAAACGTGTTAGCTTCGTGAACGATGTAGTTCGTTTGAGCTGAAAAGTGACTGCCTGTACCTGAAACGAAGTCTTGATTGTAGGAAGACACAGAGCCCAGGATTTCACTCCATTTCTGAAGGGAAACACACAGCAGAGTTCTCATCCATGTATCACACTCTGCTTTAGAGCAAGAAGAACGCTCTTACTTTCTAGATTCTCTAATATAGCAGGAAACTTGAGTGTGCTAGAACAAAAGAACAGTGTTTCGTACACATACGGACCATATCTAGTTCAACTCTGCTTCTGAAACTGAAAGAAAGCACAGGTCCTCTAACATCCAATGCTTGTCAGTTAAGATGAGAAACGTGTGAGCCTCGTGAAGGATGTAGTTCGTTTGAGCTGAAAAGTGACTGCCCATACTTCAATTGAAGTCTTGCTTGTAGGAAGACACAGAGGCTGGAATTTAAATCCATTTCTGAAGGGAAACACACAGCATAGTTCTCATCCATGGATCACACTCTGATTTAGATCATGAAGCACGCTCTTGCTTTCCAGACTCTCTAAGAATGCAGGAAACGTGAGTGTGATGAGAACAAAAGAACAGGGTTTCCTACACATAAGGGGCTTATCTAGTTCAACTCTGCCTCTGAATCTGACACAAACCACAGGTCCTCTAATATCCAATGCTTGTCAGTTAAAATGAGAAACGTGTGAGCTTTGTGAACGATGTAGTTCGATTAGCTCTAAAGTAACTGCCCTACCTGAGACGAAGTCTTGTTTATAGGAAGACTCAGAGCCTGGGATTTAATTCCATTTCTGAAGTGAAACACACAGCAGAGTTGTCATCCATCGATCAACTCTGCTTTAGAGCAAGAAGCACACTCTTGCTTTCCAGAGTCTCTAAAACAGCAGGAAACGTGAGTGTGATGAGAACAAAAGAACGGTGATTCCTACACATAGGGACCATATCTAGTCCAACTCTGCTTCTGAAACTGATACAAAGCACTGGTCCTCTAACATCCAATGCTTGTCACTTAAGATGAGAAATGTGTTAGCTTTGTGAATGATGTAGTTCGTTTGAGCTGAAAAGTGACTGCCTGTACCTGAAACGAAGTCTTGATTGTAGGAAGACACAGAGCCTGGGATTTAACTCCATTTCTGAAGAGAAACACACAGCATAGTTCTCATCCATGGATCACACTCTGCTTTAGAGCAAAAAGAACACTCTTGCTTTCTAGATTATCTAATACAACAGGAAACGTGAGTTTGCTCAGAACATATGAACGGTGTTTCCTACACATACGGACCATATCTATTCCAACTCTGCTGCTGAAACTGATACAAACCACAGGTCCTCTAACATCCAATGCTTGTCAGTTAAGATGAGAAACGTGTGAGCTTCGTGAAGGATGTAGTTTGATTGAGCTGAAAAGTGACTGCCCATACTTCAAACGAAGTCTTGCTTGTAGGAAGACACAGAGCCTGGAATTTAACTCCATTTCTGAAGGGAAACACACAGCATAATTCTCATCCATGGATCACACTCTGTTTAGAGCAAGACGCACACTCTTGCTTTCTAGAGTCTCTAATAGAACAGGAAACTTGAGTGTGCTAAGAACAAAAGAACGGTGTTTCCTACACAAAAGGAATATAACTAGTTCAACTCTGTTTCTGAAACTGATACAAACCACAGGTCCTCTAACATCCAATGCTTGTCAGTTAAGAAGAGAAACGTGTGAGCTTCGTGAACAATGTAGTTCGTTTAGCTGTAAGTAACTGCCCTTACCTGAAACCAAGTCTGGCTTGTAGGAAGACTCAGAACCTGGGATTTAACTCCATTTCTGAAGTGAAACATACAGCAGAGTTCTCATATATAGAACACACTCTTCTTTTGAGCAAGAAGCACGCTCTTGCTTTCTAGAGTCTCTAAGAGAGAAGGAACATGAGTGTGCTGAGAACAAAAGAACGGAGTTTCCTACACATACAGACCATATCTATTACAACTCTGCCTCTGAAATTGATGCAATGCACAGGTCCTCTAACATCCAATGCTTGTCATTTAAAATGAGAAACGTGTGAGCTTCGTGAATGATGTAGTTCCTTTGATCTGATAAGTGACTGCCCTTACCTGAAACGAAGTCGTGATTGTAGGAAGACACAGAGCTTGGGATTCAACTCCATTTCTGAAGGGAAACACACAGCATAGTTCTCATCCAAGGATCCCACTCTGCTTTAGACCAAGAAGCATGCTCTTGCTTTCTAGATTCTCTAATACAGCAGGAAACGTGAGTGTGCTCACAACAAATGAACGGTGTTTCCTACACATACGGACAATATCTAGTCCAACTCTGATTCTGAAACTGATACAAAGTACTGGTCCTCTAACATCCAATACTTGTCAGTTAAGATGAGAAACGTGTTAGCTTCGTGAACGATGTAGTTCATTTGAGCTGAAAAGTGACTGCCCTTACCTGAAACAAAGTCTTGATTGTAGGAAGACACAGAGCCTGGGATTTAACTCCATTTCTGAAGGGAAACACACAGCAGAGTTCTCATCCATGTATCACACTCTGCTTTAGAGCAAGAAGAATGCTCTTACTTTCTAGATTCTCTAATATAGCAGGAAACTTGAATGAGCTCAGAACAAAAGAACGATGTTTCCTACATGTACGGGCCATATCTAGTTCAACTCTGCTTCTGAAACTGAAAGAAACCACAGGTCCTCTAACATTCAATGCTTGTCAGTTAAGATGAGAAACGTGTGAGCTTCGTGAACGATGTAGTTCATTTGACCTGTAAGTAATTGCCCTTACCTGAAACGAAATCTTGATTGTAGGAACACTGAGAGCCTGGGATTTAACTCCATATCTGAAGTGAAACACACAGCAGAGTTCTCATCCATGGATCACACTCTGCTTTAGAGCAACAAGAACGCTCTTGCTTTCCACAGTCTCTTACAGGGCAGGAAACGTGAGTGTGCTGAGAACAAAAGAACGGCGTTACCTACACATGCGGACCATATCTAGTCCAACTCTGCTTCTGAAACTGATACAAAACACTGGATCTCTAACATCCAATGCTTGTCAGTTAAGATGAGAAACGTGTGAGCTTCGTGAACGATATAGTTCGTTTGAGCTGAAAAGTGACTGCCCTTACCTGAAAGGAAGTAGTGCTTGTGGGAAGACACAGAGCCTGGGATTTAACTCCATTTGAAGTGAAACACACAGCACAGTTCTCATCCATTGATCACACTCTGCTTTAGAGCAAGAAGCACGCTCTTGCTTTCCAGAGTCTCTAAGACAGCAGGAAACGTGAGTGTGATGAGAACAAAAGAACAGTTTTTCCTACACATACGGACCATATCTATTCCAACTCTTCTTCTGAAAGTGATACAAAGCACTGCTCCTCTAACATCCAATGCTTGTCATTTAATATGGGAAACATGTGAGCTTCGTGAACAATGTAGGAAATTTGATCTGAAAATTGACTGCCGGTACCTGAAAAGAAGTAGTGATTCTAGGAAGACACAGAGCCTGGGATTTAACTCCATTTCTGAAGGGAAACACACAGCATAGTTCTCATCGACAGATCACACTCTGCTTTAGAGCAAAAAGCACGCTCTTGCTTTCCAGAGTCTCTAAGACAGCAGGAAACGTGAGTGTGATGAGAACAAAAAAAAGGTGATTCCTACACATAGGGACCATATCTAGTCCAACTCTGCTTCTGAAACTGATACAAAGCACTGGTCCTCTAACATCCAATGCTTGTCAGTTAAGATGAGAAACGTGTTAGCTTCGTGAACGATGTAGTTCTTTTGAGCTGAAAAGTGACTGCCTGTACCTGAAACGAAGTCTTGATTGTAGGAAGACACAGAGCCTGGGATTTAACTCCATTTCTGAAGAGAAACACACAGCATAGTTCTCATCCACGGATCACACTCTGCTTTAGAGCAAAAAGAACACTCTTGCTTTCTAGATTATCTAATACAGCAGGAAACGTGAGTTTGCTCAGAACATATGAATGGTGTTTCCTACACATACGGACCATATCTATTCCAACTCTGCTGCTGAAACTGATACAAACCACAGGTCCTCTAACATCCAATGCTTGTCAGTTAAGATGAGAAACGTGTGAGCTTCGTGAAGGATGTAGTTCGATTGAGCTGAAAAGTGACTGCCCATACTTCAAACGAAGTCTTGCTTGTAGGAAGACACAGAGCCTGGAATTTAACTCCATTTCTGAAGGGAAACACACAGCATAATTCTCATCCATGGATCACACTCTGTTTAGAGCAAGACACACGCTCTTGCTTTCTAGAGTCTCTAATAGAACAGGAAACTTGAGTGTGCTCAGAACAAAAGAACGGTGTTTCCTACACATGCGGACCATATCAAGTCCAACTCTGCTTCTGAAATTGATACAAAACACTGGTTCTCTAACATCCAATGCTTTTCAGTTAAGATGAGAAACGTGTGAGCTTCATGAATGATGTAGTTCCTTTGATCTGATAAGTGACTGCCCTTACCTGAAACGAAGTCGTGATTGTAGGAAGACACAGAGCCTGGGATTCAACTCCATTTCTGAAGGGAAACACACAGCATAGTTCTCATCCAAGTATCCCACTCTGCTTTAGACCAAGAAGCATGCTCTTGCTTTCTAGATTCTCTAATACAGCAGGAAACGTGAGTGTGCTCACAACAAATGAACGGTGTTTCCTACACATACGGACAATATCTAGTCAAACTCTGACTCTGAAACTGATACAAAGTACTGGTCCTCTAACATCCAATACTTGTCAGTTAAGATGAGAAACGTGTTAGCTTCGTGAACGATGTAGTTCATTTGAGCTGAAAAGTGACTGCCCTTACCTGAAACGAAGTCTTGATTGTAGGAAGACACAGAGCGCGGGATTTAACTCCATTTCTGAAGGGAAACACACAGCAGAGTTCTCATCCATGTATCACACTCTGCTTTAGAGCAAGAAGAACGCTCTTACTTTCTAGATTCTCTAATATAACAGGAAACTTGAGTGTGCTAGAACAAAAGAACAGTGTTTCCTACACATACGGACCATATCTATTCCAACTCTTCTTCTGAAAGTGATACAAAGCACTGCTCCTCTAAAATCCAATGCTTGTCATTTAATATGGGAAACGTGTGAGCTTCGTGAACGATGTAGGAAATTTGATCTGAAAATTGACTGCCGGTACCTGAAAAGAAATAGTGATTCTAGGAAGACACAGAGCCTGGGATTTAACTCCATTTCTGAAGGGAAACACACAGCATAGTTCTCATCGACAGATCACACTCTGCTTTAGAGCAACAAGCATGCTCTTGCTTTCTAGATTCTCTAATACAGCAGGAAACTTGAGTGTGCTCAGAACAAAAAAACAGTGTTTCCAAAACATACGGACAATATCTAGTTCAAATCTGCTTCTGAAACTGAAAGAAAGCACAGGTCCTCTAATATCCAATGCTTGTCATTTAAGATGAGAAACGTGTGAGCTTCATGAATGATGTAGTTCCTTTAGTTGTAAAGTAACTGCCCTTAACTGAAACGAATTCTTGCTTGTAGGGAGACTCAGAACCTGGAGTTTAACTCCATTTATGAAGTGAAACACACAGCAGAGTTCTCATATATAGATCACACTCTGCTTTAGAGCAAGAAGCACGCTCTTGCTTTCTAGAGTCTCTAAGACAGCAGTAAACATGAGTGTGCTGAGAACAAAAGAACGGTGTTTCATACACATACAGACCATATCTAGTCCAACTCTGCCTCTGAAATTGATACAAAGCACAGGTCCTCTAACATCCAATGCTTGTCAGTTAAGATGAGAAACGTGTGAGCTCCGTGAAGGATGTAGTTCGTTTGAGCTGAAAAGGGACTGCCCATACTTCAAACGAAGTCTTGCTTGTAGGAAGACACAGAGGCTGGAAATTAACTCCATTTCTGAAGGGAAACACACAGCATAGTTCTCATCCAGGGATCACACTCTGCTTTAGAGCAAGAAGCACGCTCTTGCTTTCTAGAGTCTCTAATAGAGCAGGAAACTTGAGTGTGCTCAGAATAAAAGAAAGGTGTTTCCTACACAAAAGGAATATAACTAGTTCAAATCTGTTTCTGAAACTGAAACAAACCACAGGTCCTCTAACATACAATGCTTGTCAGTTAAAATGAGAAATGTGTGAGCTTCGTGAATGATGTAGTTCGATTGGTCTAAAGTAACTGCCCTTACCTGAAACGAAGTCTTGTTTATAGGAAGACTCAGAGCCTGGGATTTAATACCATTTCTGAAGTGAAACACACAGCAGAGTTCTCATCCATGGATCACACTCTGCTTTAGAGCAAGAAGCACGTTCTTGCTTTCCAGAGTCTCTAATACAGGAGGATACGTGAGTGTGATGAGAACAAAAGAACGGTGTTTCCTACACATACGGACCATATCTAGTCCAACTCGGCTTCTGAAACTGATACAAAGCACTGGTCCTCTAACATCCAATGCTTGTCAGGTAAGATGAGAAACGTGTGAGCTTCGTGAAGGATGTAGTTCGTTTGAGCGGAAACGTGACTGCCCTTACCTGAAACGAAATCTTGATTGTAGGAAGACACAGAGCCGGGGATTTTACTCCATTTATGAAGTGAAACACACAGCAGAGTTCTCATCGATGGATCCCACTCTGCTTTAGAGCCAGAAGCACTCACATGCTTTCCAGAGTCTCTAAGACAGCAGGAAATATGAGTGTGCTAAGAACAAAATACGGGGTTTCCTACACACACGGGCCATATCTAGTTCAACTCTGCTTCTGAAACTGAAACAAACCACAGGTCCTCTAACATCCAATGCTTGTCAGTTAAGATGAGAAACGTGTGAGCTTCGTGAACGATGTAGATCGTTTGAGCTGAAAAGTAACTGCCCTTACCTGAAACGAAGTCTTGCTTGTAGGAAGACTCAGAGCCTGAAATATAACTCCATTTCTGAAGTGAAACACACAGCAGAGTTCTCATCGATGGATCACACTATGCTTTAGAGCCGGAAGCACGCACTTGCTTTCCAGAGTCTCTAAGACAGCAGGAAATATGAGTGTGCTCAGAACAAAATACGGGGTTTCCTACACACACGGACCATATCTAGATCAACTCTGCTTCTGAAACTGAAACAAACCACAGGTCCTCTAACATCCAATGCTTCTCAGTTAATATGAGAAACGTGTTAGCTTCGTGAACGATGTAGTTCATTTGAGCTGAAAAGTGATTGCCCTTACCTGAAACGAAGTCTTGATTGTAGGAAGACACAGAGCCCGGGATTTAACTCCATTTCTGAAGGGAAACACACAGCATAGTTCTCATCCATGGATCACACTCTCTTTTAATGCAAGAAGCACGCTCTTGATTTCCAGAGTCTCTAAGACAGCAGGAAACGTGAGTATGATGAGAACAAAAGAACGGTGTTTCCTACACATACGGACCATATCTAGATCAACTCTGCTTCTGAAACTGAAAGAAACCACGGGTTATCTAACATACAATGCTTGTCAGTTAAGATGAGAAACGTGTGAGCTTCGTGAACGATGTAGTTCTTTAAGCTGTAAAGTAACTGCCCTTACCTGAAACGAAGTTTTGATGTAGGAACACTGAGAGCCTGGGATTTAACTCCATTTCTGAAGTGAAACACACAGCAGAGTTCTCATCCATTGATCACACTCTGCTTTAGATCAAGAAGCACGCTCTTGCTTTCCAGATTCTCTAAGGCAGCCAGAAACGTGAGTGTGATGAGAACAAAAGAACGGTGTTTTCTACACATATGGACCATATCTAGTCCAACTCTGCTTCTTAAACTGATACAAAGCACTGGTCCTCTAACATCCAATGCTTGTCATTTAAGATGAGATACATGTTAGCTTCGTGAACGATGTAGTTGCTTTAAGCTAAAAAGTGACTGCACTTACCTGAAACGAAGTCTTGATTGTAGGAAGACACAGAGCATGGTATTTAATCCCATTTCTGAAGGGAAACACACAGCATAGATCTCATCCATGGATCACACTCTGCTTTAAATTAACAAGAAAGCTCTTGCTTTCTAGACTCTCTAATACAGCAGGAAACTTGAGTGTGCACAGAACAAAAGAACAGTGTTTCCTACACATACAGACCATATCTAGTTCAACTCTGCTTCTGAAACTGAAAGAAACCACAGGTCCTCTAACATTCAATGCTTGTCAGTTAAGATGAGAAACGTGTGAGCTTCGTGAACGATGTAGTTCATTTGACCTGTAAGTAATTGCCCTTACCTGAAACGAAATCTTGATTGTAGGAACACTGAGAGCCTGGGATTTAACTCCATATCTGAAGTGAAACACACAGCAGAGTTCTCATCCATGGATCACACTCTGCTTTAGAGCAACAAGAACGCTCTTGCTTTCCATCGTCTCTTACACGGCAGGAAACGTGAGTGTGCTGAGAACAAAAGAACGGCGTTACCTACACATGCGGACCATATCAAGTCCAACTCTGCTTCTGAAACTGATACAAAACACTGGTTCTCTAACATCCAATGCTTGTCAGTTAAGATGAGAAACGTGTGAGCTTCGTGAACGATATAGTTCGTTTGAGCTGAAAAGTGACTGCCCTTACCTGAAACGAAGTAGTGCTTGTGGGAAGACACAGAGACTGAGATTTAACTCCATTTGAAGTGAAACACACAGCAGAGTTCTCATCCATTGATCACACTCTGCTTTAGAGCAAGAAGCACGCTCTTGCTTTCCAGAGTCTCTAAGACAGCAGGAAACGTGAGTGTGATGAGAACAAAAGAACAGTTTTTCCTACACATACGGACCATATCTATTCCAAATCTTCTTCTGAAAGTGATACAAAGCACTGCTCCTCTAACATCCAATGCTTGTCATTTAATATGGGAAACGTGTGAGCTTCGTGAACGATGCAGGAAATTTGATCTGAAAATTGACTGCCGGTACCTGAAAAGAAGTAGTGATTCTAGGAAGACACAGAGCCTGGGATTTAACTCCATTTCTGAAGGGAAACACACAGCATAGTTCTCATCAACAGATCACACTCTGCTTTAGAGCAACAAGCATGCTCTTGCTTTATAGATTCTCTAATACAGCAGGAAACTTGAGTGTGCTCAGAACAAAAGAACAGTGTTTCCAAAACATACGGACCATATCTAGTTCAAATCTGCTTCTGAAACTGAAAGAAAGCACAGGTCCTCTAATATCCAATGCTTGCCATTTAAGATGAGAAACGTGTGAGCTTCATGAATGATGTAGTTCCTTTAGTTGTAAAGTAACTGCCATTACCTGAAACGAATTCTTGCTTGTAGGGAAACTCAGAACCTGGAGTTTAACTCCATTTCTGAAGTGAAACACACAGCAGAGTTCTCATATATAGATCACACTCTGCTTTAGAGCAAGAAGCACGCTCTTGCTTTCCAGAGTCTCTAAGACAGCAGGAAACGTGAGTGTGATGAGAACAAAAGAACGGTGATTCCTACACATAGGGACCATATCTAGTCCAACTCTGCTTCTGAAACTGATACAAAGCACTGGTCCTCTAACATCCAATGCTTGTCAGTTAAGATGAGAAACGTGTTAGCTTCGTGAACGATGTAGTTCGTTTGAGCTGAAAAGTGACAGCCTGTACATGAAACGAAGTCTTGATTGTAGGAAGAAACAGAGCCTGGGATTTAACTCCATTTCTGAAGAGAAACACACAGCATAGTTCTCATCCACGGATCACACTCTGCTTTAGAGCAAAAAGAACACTCTTGCTTTCTAGATAATCTAATACAGCAGGAAACGTGAGTTTGCTCAGAACATATGAACGGTGTTTCCTACACATACGGACCATATCTATTCCAACTCTGCTGCTGAAACTGATACAAACCACAGGTCCTCTAACATCCAATGCTTGTCAGTTAAGATGAGAAACGTGTGAGCTTTGTGAAGGATGTAGTTAGATTGAGCTGAAAGTGACTGCCCATACTTCAAACGAAGTCTTGCTTGTAGGAAGACACAGAGCCTGGAATTTAACTCCATTTCTGAAGGGAAACACACAGCATAATTCTCATCCATGGATCACACTCTGTTTAGAGCAAGACGCACGCTCTTGCTTTCTAGAGTCTCTAATAGAACAGGAAACTTGAGTGTGCTCAGAACAAAAAAACGGTGTTTCCTACACAAAAGGAATATAACTAGTTCAACTCTGTTTCTGAAACTGATACAAACCACAGGTCCTCTAACATCCAATGCTTGTCAGTTAAGATGAGAAACGTGTGAGCTTCGTGAACAATGTAGTTCCTTTAGCTGTAAGTAACTGCCCTTACCTGAAATCAAAGTCTGGCTTGTAGGAAGACTCAGAGCCTGGGATTTAACTCCATTTCTGAAGTGAAACACACAGCAGAGTTCTCATATATAGACCACACTCTTCTTTAGAGCAAGAAGCATGCTCTTGCTTTCTAGAGTCTCTAAGAGAGCAGGAAACATGTGTGTGCTCAGAACAAAAGAACGGAGTTTCCTACACATACAGACCATATCTAGTACAACTCTGCCACTGAAATTGATGCAATGCACAGGTCCTCTAACATCCAATGCTTGTCATTTAAGATGAGAAACGTGTGAGCTTGGTGAATGATGTAGTTCCTTTGATCTGATAAGTGACTGCCCTTACCTGAAACGAAGTCGTGATTGTAGGAAGACACAGAGCCAGGGATTCAACTCCATTTCTGAAGGGAAACACACAGCATAGTTCTCATCCAAGGATCCCACTCTGCTTTAGACCAAGAAGCATGCTCTTGCTTTCTAGATTCTCTAATACAGCAGGAAACGTGAGTGTGCTCACAACAAATGAACGGTGTTTCCTACACATATGGACAATATCTAGTCCAACTCTGATTCTGAAACTGATACAAAGTACTGGTCCTCTAGCATCCAATACTTGTCAGTTAAGATGAGAAACGTGTTAGCTTCGTGAACGATGTAGTTCATTTGAGCTGAAAAGTGACTGCCCTTACCTGAAACGAAGTCTTGATTGTAGGAAGACACAGAGCCCGGGATTTCACTCCATTTCTGAAGGGAAACACACAGCAGAGTTCTCATCCATGTATCACACTCTGCTTTAGAGCAAGAAGAACGCTATTACTTTCTAGATTCTCTAATATAGCAGGAAACTTGAGTGTGCTAGAACAAAAGAACAGTGTTTCCTACACATACGGACCATATCTAGTTCAACTCTGATTCTGAAACTGAAAGAAAGCACAGGTCCTCTAACATCCAATGCTTGTCAGTTAAGATGAGAAATGTGTGAGCTTCGTGAACGATGTAGTTCTTTAAGCTGTAAAGTAACTGCCCTTACCTGAAACGAAGTTTTGATTGTAGGAACACTGAGAGCCTGGGATTTAACTCCATTTCTGAAGTGAAACACACGGCAGAGTTCTCATCCATTGACCACACTCTGCTTTAGAGCAAGAAGCACGCTCTTGCTTTCCAGAGTCTCTAAGACAGCAGGAAACGTGAGTGTGATGAGAACAAAAGAACGGTGTTTTCTACACATATGGACCATATCTAGTCCAACTCTGCTTCTTAAACTGATACAAAGCACTGGTCCTCTAACATCCAATGCTTGTCATTTAAGATGAGATACATGTTAGCTTCGTGAACGATGTAGTTGCTTTAAGCTAAAAAGTGACTGCACTTACCTGAAACGAAGTCTTGATTGTAGGAAGACACAGAGCATGGTATTTAATCCCATTTCTGAAGGGAAACACACAGCATAGATCTCATCCATGGATCACACTCTGCTTTAAATTAACAAGAAAGCTCTTGCTTTCTAGACTCTCTAATACAGCAGGAAATTTGAGTGTGCACAGAACAAAAGAACAGTGTTTCCTACACATACAGACCATATCTAGTTCAACTCTGCTTCTGAAACTGAAAGAAACCACAGGTCCTCTAACATTCAATGCCTGTCAGTTAAGATGAGAAATGTGTGAGCTTCGTGAACGATGTAGTTCGATTGGTCTAAAGTAACTGCCCTTACCTGAAACGAAGTCTTGTTTATAGGAAGACTCAGAGCCTGGGATTTAATACCATTTCTGAAGTGAAACACACAGCAGAGTTCTCATCCATGGATCACACTCTGCTTTAGAGAAAGAAGCACGTTCTTGCTTTCCAGAGTCTCTAATACAGGAGGATATGTGAGTGTGATGAGAACAAATGAACGGTGTTTCCTACACATACGGACCATATCTAGTCCAACTTGGCTTCTGAAACTGATACAAAGCACTGGTCCTCTAACATCCAATGCTTGTCAGTTAAGATGAGAAACGTGTGAGCTTCGTGAATGATGTAGTTCGTTTGAGCTGAAAAGTGACTGCCCTTACTTGAATGAAATCTTGCTGGTAGGAAGACTCAGAGCCTGGGATTTAACTCCATTTCTGAAGTGAAACACACAGCATAGTTCTCATCGATGGATCACACTCTGCTTTAGAGCAACAAGCACGCCCTTGCTTTCTAGAGTCTCTAATACCGCATGAAACGTGAGTGGGCTCAGAACAAAAGAACGGTGTTTCCTACACATACGGACCACATCTGGTCCAACACTGCTTCTGAAACTATTACAAAGCTCTGGTCCTCTAACATCCAATGCTTGTCAGTTAAGATGAGAAACCTGTGAGCTTCGTGAACTATGTAGTTCGTTTGACCTGTATAGTAACTGCCCTTACCTGAAACGAAGTGTTCCTTGTAGAAAGACTCAGAGGCTGGGATTTAACTCCAGTTCTGAAGTGAAACACACAGCAGAGTTCTCATCCATTGATCACACTCTGCTTTAGAGCAAGAAGCACGCCCTAGCTTTCTATAGTCTCTAAGACAACAGAAAACGTGAGTGTTTTGACAACAAAAGAGCGGTGGTTCCTGAACAAATGAACGGTGTTTCTTGCACATAGGGACCATACCTAGTCCAACTCTGCTTCTGAAACTGATACAAAGCACTGGTCCTCTAACATTCAAGGCTTGTCAGTCAAGATTAGAAACGTGTGAGCTTAGTAAACGATGTAGTTCTTTTAATCTGAAAAATGACTGCACTTATTTGAAACGAATTCTTGCTTGTAGAAGACACAGAGCCTGGAATTTAATTCCATTTCTAAAGGGACACACAGCAATAGTTCTCTTCGATGGATCACACTCTGCTTTAGAGCAAGAAGCACGCCCTAGCTTTCTAGAGTCTCTAATACAGCAGGAAACTTGAGTGTGCTCAGAACAAAAGAATGGTGTTTCTTATACATAAGGACCATATCTCGTTCAACTCTGCTTCTGAAACTGAAACAAACCACAG
Organism: Onychomys leucogaster; assembly: GCA_949786385.1. Lineage (NCBI taxonomy): Eukaryota > Metazoa > Chordata > Mammalia > Rodentia > Cricetidae > Onychomys > Onychomys leucogaster. The sequence goes on from CATKUP010000046.1 coordinate 2,835,368, forward strand.
GTCCTCTAACATTCAATGCTTTTCACTAAGGATGAGAAACGTGTGAGCTTCGTGAACGATGTAGTTCGTTTGAGCAGTAAAGTAACTGCCCTTACCTGAAACGAAGTCTTGCTTGTAGGAAGACTCAGAGCCTGGGATTTAACTCCATTTCTGAAGTGAAACACACAGCAGAGTTCTCATCCATGGATCACACTCTGCTTTAGAGCCAGAAGCACGCTCTTGCTTTCCAGGTTCTCTAAGACAGCAGGAATTGTGAGTGTGATGAGAACAAAAGAACGGTGTTCCCTACACATACGGACCATATCTAGTCCAACGCTGCCTCTGAAATTGATACAAAGCACAGGTCCTCTAACATCCAATGCTTGTCAGTTAAGATGAGAAACGTGGGAGCTTCATGAATGATGTAGATCGTTTGAGCTGAAGAGTGACTGGCCTTACTTGAAACGAAGTCTTGCTTGTATGAAGACACAGAGCCTGGAATTTATCTCCATTTCTGAAGGGAAACACACAGCAATAGTTCTCTTCGATGGATCACACTCTGCTTTAGAGCAAGAAGCACGCTCTTGCTTTCTAGAGTCTCCAATACAGCAGGAAACTTGAATGAGCTCAGAACAAAAGAACGATGTTTCCTACATGTACGGGCCATATCTAGTTCAACTCTGCTTCTGAAACTGAAACAAACCACAGGTCCTCTAACATCCTATGCTTGTCAGTTAAGATGAGAAACGTGTGAGCTTCGTGAACGATGTAGTTCGTTTGAGCTGTAAAGAAACTGCCCTTACCTGAAACGAGGTCTTGCTTGTTGGAAGACTTAGAGCCTGGGATTTAACTCCATTTCGGAAGTGAAACACACAGCAGAGTTCTCATCCATTGATCACACTCTGCTTTAGAGCCAGAATCACGCTCTTGCTTTCCAGAGTCTCTAAGACTGCAGGAAATGTGAGTGTGTTGAGAACAAAAGAACGGTGGTTCCTACACATATGGACCATATCTAGTACAACTATGCCTCTGAAATTGACACAAAGCACAGGTCCTCTAACATCCAATGCTTCTCAGTTAAGATGAGAAACGTGTGAGCTTCGTGAATGATGTAGTTCGTTTGAGATGTAAAGTAACTGCCCTTACTTGAATCGAAATCTTCCTTGTAGGAAGACTCAAAGACTGGGATTTAACTCCATTTCTGAAGTGAAACACAGCAGAGTTCTCATCCATTGATCATACTCTGGTTTAGAGCAAGAAGCACGCTTTTGCTTTCCAGAGTCTCTAATAGAGCAGGAAAGGTGAGTGTGCTGAGAAAAAAAGAACGGTGTTTCCTACACATACGGACCATATCTAGTCCAACTCTGCTTCTGAAATTGATACACAGCACAGGTACTCTAACATCCAATGCTTGTCATGTAAGATGAGAAACGTGTGAGCTTCGTGAACGATGTAGTTCATTTGAGCTGTAAAGTAACTACCCTTACTTGAATCGAAGCCTTCCTTGTAGGAAGACTAACAGCCTGGGATTTAACTCCATTTCAGAAGTGAAACACACAACAGAGTTCTCATCCATTGATCACACTCTGCTTTAGAGCAAGAAGCACGCTCTAGCTTTCTAGAATATCTAAGACAGGAGGAAATGTGAGTGTGCTGAGAACAAAAGAACGGTGTTTCCTACACATACGGACCCTATCTAGTCCAACTCTGCTTCTGAAACTGATACAAAACACTGGTCCTCTATCATCCAATGCTTGTCAGTTAAGATGAGAAACGTGTGAGCTTTGTGAACGATGTAGTTCGTTTGAGCTGATAAGTGACTGCCCTTACCTGAAACTATGTCTTGATTGTAGGAAGACAGAGAGTCTGTGATTTAACTCCATTTCTGAAGGGAAACACAAAATTCAGTTCTCATCCATAGATCACACTCTGCTTTAGAGCAAGAAGCACGCTCTTGCTTTCTAGAGTCTCTAATGCAGCAGGAAACCTGAATGTGCTCAGAAGAAAAGAATGGTGTTTCCTATACATACGGACCATATCTAGCTCAACTCTGCTTGAAATTGACACAAATCAAAGGTCCTCTAACATCTAATGCTTCTCTGTTAAGATGAGAAAGGTGTGAGCTTTGTGAACGATATAGTTCGTTTGAGCTGAAAAGTAACTGCCCTTACCTGAAAGGAAGTAGTGCTTGTAGAAATACACAGAGCCTGGGATTTATCTCCATTTCTGAATGTAAACACACAGCATAGTTCTCTTCCATGGATCACACTCTTCTTTAGAGCAAGAAGAATGCTCTTGCTTTCTAGAGTCTCTAATACAGCAGGAAACTTGAATGTGCTGAGAACAAAAGAACGGAGTTTCCTACACATGCGGACCATATCTAGTTCATCTCTGATTCTGAAACTGAAACAAACCACAGGTCCTCTAACATCCAATGCTTTTCAGTTAAGATGAGAAACGTGTGAGCTTCGTGAACTATTGTAGTTCGTTTGAGATGTAAAGTAACTGCCCTTACTTGAATCAATGTCTTCCTTGTAGGAAGACTCAGAGACTGGGAATTAACTCCATTTCTGAAGTGAAACACAGCAGAGTTCTCATCCATTGATCACACTCTGCTTTAGAGCAAGATGCACGCTCTAGCTTTCTAGAGTCTGTAAGACAGGAGGAAACAGGAGTGTACTGAGAAAAAAGTTCGGTGTTTCCTACTTATACGGACCATATCTAGTCCAACTCTGCTTCTGAAACTGATACAAAGCACTGGTCATCTAACATCCAATGCTTGTCAGTTAAGATGAGAAACGTGTGAGCTTCTTGAACGATGTAGTTTTTTTGAGCTGAAAAGTGACTGCCCTTACCTGAAACGAAGGCTTGCTTGTAGGAAGACACAGAGCCTGGGATTTAACTCCATTTCTGAAGGGAAACACACAGCAGAGTTCTCATCCATTGATCACAATCTGCTTTAGAGCAAGAACCATGCTCTTGCTTTCTAGAGTCTCTAAGACTGCAGGAAACATGAGAGTGCTGAGAACAAAAGAACGGTCTTTCCTACACATACGGACTATATCTAGACCAACTCTGCTTCTGAAATTGATACAAACCACAGGTACTCTAACATCCATTGCTTGTCACTTAAGATGAGAAACGTGTGAGCTTCGTCAAGGATGGAGCTCATTTGAGCTGAAAAGTGACTGCATTACCTGAAAGGAAGCAGTGCTTGTAGAAATACACAGAGCCTGGGATTTAACTCCATTTCTGAATGTAAACACACAGCATAGTTCTCTTCCATGGATCACACTCTGCTTTAGAGTAAGAATAATGCTCTTGCTTTCTAGGGTCTCTAATACAGCAGGAAACTTGAATGTGCTGAGAACAAAAGAACGGAGTTTCCTACACATACGGACCATATCTAGTTCATATCTGATTCTGAAACTGAAACAAACCAGATGTCCTCTAGCATCCAATGTTTGGCAGTTTAGATGAGAAACTTGTGAGCTTCGTGAACGATGTAGTTCATTTGAGCTGTAATGTGACTGCCCTTACATGAAAAGATTTCTTGCTTGTAGGAAGACTAGAGGGCCTGGGATTTAACTCCATTTCTGAAGTGAAACACACAGCAGAGTTCTCATCCATTGATCACACTCTGTTTTAGAGCAAGAAGCACGCTCTTGCTTTCTAGGATCTCTAAGACAGCAGGAAAAGAGAGTGTGATTAGAACAAAAGAGCGGTGTTTCCTACATACACGGACCATGTCTAGTCCAACTCTGCTTCTGAAACTGATACAAAGCACTGGTCATCTAACATCCAATGCTTGTCAGTTAAGATGAGAAACGTGTGAGCTTCTTGAACGATGTAGTTCTTTTGAGCAGAAAAGTGACTGCCCTTACCTGAAATGAAGTCTTGCATGTAGGAAGACACAGGGCCTGGGATTTAACTCCATTTCTGAAGGGAAACACACAACACAGTTCTCATCCATGGATCACACTCTGCTTTAGAGCAAGAGCACGGTCTTTATTTCTAGAGTCTCTAATACAGCAGGAAACGTGAGTGTGCTCAGAAAAAAAGAACAGTGTTTCCTATACATACGGACATTATCTGTTTCAACTCTGCTTGAAATTGATACAAATCAAACGTTCTCTAACATCCAATGCTTCTCAGTTAAGATGAGAAACGTGTGAGCTTCGTGAACGATGTAGTTCGTTTGAGCTGAAGAGTGACTGCCATGACCTGAAACGAAGTCTTGCTTGTAGGAAGACACAGAGCATGGGATTTAACTCCATTTCTGAAGAGAAACACACAACACAGTTCTCATCCATGAATCACACTCTGCTTTAGAGCAAGAAGCACGCTATTGCTTTCCAGAGTCTCTAATAGAGCAGGAAACGTGAGTGTGCTGAGAAAAAAAGAACGGTGTTTCCTACACATACGGACCATATCTAGTCCAACTCTGCTTCTGAAATTGATACATAGCACAGGTAATCTAACATCCAATGCTTGTCATTTAAGATGAGAAACGTGTGAGCTTCGTGAACGATGTAGTTCGTTTGAGCTGTAAAGTAACTACCCATACTTGAATCGAAGCCTTCCTTGTAGGAAGACTCACAGCCTGGGATTTAACTCCATTTCTGAAGTGAAACACGCAACAGAGTTCTCATCCATTGATCACACTCTGCTATAGAGCAAGAAGCACGCTCTAGCTTTCTAGAATATCTAAGACAGTAGGAAATGTGAGTGTGCTGAGAACAAAAGAACGGTGTTTCCTACACATACGGACCATATCTATTCCAACTCTGCTTCTGAAACTGATACAAAGCACTGGTCCTCTATCATCCAATGCTTGTCAGTTAAGATGAGAAAAGTGTGGGCTTTGTGAACGATGTAGTTCGTTTGAGCTGAAAAGTGACTGCCCTTACCTGAAACTATGTCTTGCTTGTAGGAAGACACAGAGCCTGGGATTTAACTCCATTTCTGAAGGGAAACACACAGCAGAGTTCTCATCCATTGATCACACTCTGTTTTAGAGCAAGAAGCACGCTCTTACTTTCTAGAGTCTCTAAGACAGCAGGAAACGAGAGTGTGATGAGAACAAAAGAGCGGTGTTTCCTACATACACGGACCATATCTAGTCCAACTCTGCTTCTGAAACTGATACAAAGCACTGGTCATCTAACATCCAATGCTTCTCAGTTAAGATGAGAAACGTGTGAGCTTCGAGAACGATGTGTTCGTTTGAGATGTAAAGTAACTGCCCTTACTTGAATCGAAATCTTCCTTGTAGGAAGACTCAAAGACTGGGATTTAACTCCATTTCTGAAGTGAAACACAGCAGAGTTCTCATCCATTGATCACACTCTGCTTTAGAGCAAGAAGCACGCTATTGCTTTCCAGAGTCTCTAATAGAGCAGGAAACGTGAGTGTGCTGAGAAAAAAAGAACGGTGTTTCCTACACATACGGACCATATCTAGTCCAACTCTGCTTCTGAAATTGATACATAGCACAGGTACTCTAACATCCAATGCTTGTCATTTATGATGAGAAACGTGTGACCTTCATGAACTATGTAGTTCGTTTGAGCTGTAAAGTAACTACCCTTACTTGAATCGAAGCCTTCCTTGTAGGAAGACTCACAACCTGGGATTTAACTCCATTTCTGAAGGGTAACACAGAACACAATTCTCATCCATGGATCACACTCTGCTTTAGAGCAAGAAGCACGCTCTTGCTTTCTAGAGTCTCTAATACAGCAGGGAAAGAGAGTGTGCTCAGAAGACCAGAACGGTGTTTCCTATACATACGGACCATATCTAGTTCAACTCTGCTTCTGAAACTGATACAAAGCACTGGTCCTCTATCATCCAATGCTTGTCCGTTAAGATGAGAAAAGTGTGGGCTTTGTGAACGAAGTAGTTCGTTTGAGCTGAAAAGTGACTGCCCTTACCTGAAACTATGTCTTGCTTGTAGGAAGACACAGAGTCTGTGATTTAACTCCATTTCTGAAGGGAAACACACAATACAGTTCTCATCCATGGATCACACTCTGCTTTAGAGCAAGAAGCACGCTCTTGCTTTCTAGAGTCTCTAATACAGCAGGAAACGTGAGTGTGCTCAGAAGAAAAGAACGGTGTTTCCTATACATACGAACCATATCTAGCTCAACTCTGCTTGAAATTGACACAAAGCAAAGGTCCTCTAACATCCAATGCTTCTCTGTTAAGATGAGAAACGTGTGAGCTTCGTGAACGATGTAGTTCGTTTGAGCTGAAAAGTAACTGCCCTTACCTGAAAGGAAGTAGTGATTGTAGAAATACACAGAGCCTGGGATTTAACTCCATTTCTGAATGTAAACACACAGCATAGTTCTCTTCCATGGATCACACTCTGCTTTAGAGCAAGAATAATGCTCTTGCTTTCTAGGGTCTCTAATACAGCAGGAAACCTGAATGTGCTGAGAACAAAAGAACGGAGTTTCCTACACATACGGACCATATCTAGTTCATCCCTGATTCTGAAACTGAAACAAACCAGATGTCCTCTAACATCCAATGTTTGGCAGTTTAGATGAGAAACTTGTGAGCTTCGTGAACGATGTAGTTCGTTTGAGATGTAATGTAACTGCCCTTACATGAAAAGATTTCTTGTTTGTAGGAAGACTCAGAGACAAGGATTTAACTCCATTTCTGAAGTGAAACACAGCAGAGTTCTCATCCATTGAACACACTCTGTTTTAGAGCAAGAAGCACGCTCTTGCTTTATAGGGTCTCTAAGACAGCAGGAAAAGAGAGTGTGATGAGAACAAAAGAGCGGTGTTTCCTACATACACGGACCATATCTAGTCCAACTCTGCTTCTGAAACTGATACAAAGCACTGGTCATCTAACATCTAATGCTTGTCAGTTAAGATGAGAATCGTGTGAGCTTCTTGAACGATGTAGTTCTTTTGAGCAGAAAAGTGACTGCCCTTACCTGAAATGAAGTCTTGCATGTAGGAAGACACAGGGCCTGGGATTTAACTCCATTTCTGAAGGGAAACACACAACACAGTTCTCATCCATGGATCACACTCTGCTTTAGAGCAAGAAGCACGGTCTTTATTTCTACAGTCTCTAATACAGCAGGAAACGTGAGTGCGCTCAGAAGAAAAGAACAGTGTTTCCTATACATACGGACTTTATCTATTTCAACTCTGCTTGAAATTGATACAAATCAAACGTTCTCTAACATCCAATGATTCTCAGTTAAGATGAGAAACGTGTGAGCTTCGTGAACGATGTAGTTCGTTTGAGCTGAAGACTGACTGCCATGACCTGAAATGAAGTCTTGCTTGTAGGAAGACACACAGCATGGGATTTAACTCCATTTCTGAAGACAAACACACAACACAGTTCTCATCCATGAATCACACTCTGCTTTAGAGCAAGAAGCACGCTATTTCTTTCCAGAGTCTCTAATAGAGCAGGAAACGTGAGTGTGCTGAGAAAAAAAGAACGGTGTTTCCTACACATACGGACCACATCTAGTCCAACTCTGCTTCTGAAATTGATACATAGCACAGGTAATCTAACATCCAATGCTTGTCATTTAAGATGAGAAACGTGTGAGCTTCGTGAACGATGTAGTTCGTTTGAGCTGTAAAGTAACTACCCATACTTGAATCGAAGCCTTCCTTGTAGGAAGACTCACAGCCTGGGATTTAACTCCATTTCTGAAGTGAAACACGCAACAGAGTTCTCATCCATTGATCACACTCTGCTTTAGAGCAAGAAGCACGCCCTAGCTTTCTATAGTCTCTAAGACAACAGAAAACGTGAGTGTTTTGACAACAAAAGATCGGTGGTTCCTGAACAAATGAACGGTGTTTCTTGCACATAGGGACCATACCTAGTCCAACTCTGCTTCTGAAACTGATACAAAGCACTGGTCCTCTAACATTCAAGGCTTGTCAGTCAAGATTAGAAACGTGTGAGCTTAGTAAACGATGTAGTTCTTTTAATCTGAAAAATGACTGCACTTATTTGAAACGAATTCTTGCTTGTAGAAGACACAGAGCCTGGAATTTAATTCCATTTCTAAAGGGACACACAGCAATAGTTCTCTTCGATGGATCACACTCTGCTTTAGAGCAAGAAGCACGCCCTAGCTTTCTAGAGTCTCTAATACAGCAGGAAACTTGAGTGTGCTCAGAACAAAAGAATGGTGTTTCTTATACATAAGGACCATATCTCGTTCAACTCTGCTTCTGAAACTGAAACAAACCACAGGTCCTCTAACATTCAATGCTTTTCACTAAGGATGAGAAACGTGTGAGCTTCGTGAACGATGTAGTTCGTTTGAGCAGTAAAGTAACTGCCCTTACCTGAAACGAAGTCTTGCTTGTAGGAAGACTCAGAGCCTGGGATTTAACTCCATTTCTGAAGTGAAACACACAGCAGAGTTCTCATCCATGGATCACACTCTGCTTTAGAGCCAGAAGCACGCTCTTGCTTTCCAGGTTCTCTAAGACAGCAGGAATTGTGAGTGTGATGAGAACAAAAGAACGGTGTTCCCTACACATACGGACCATATCTAGTCCAACGCTGCCTCTGAAATTGATACAAAGCACAGGTCCTCTAACATCCAATGCTTGTCAGTTAAGATGAGAAACGTGGGAGCTTCATGAATGATGTAGATCGTTTGAGCTGAAGAGTGACTGGCCTTACTTGAAACGAAGTCTTGCTTGTATGAAGACACAGAGCCTGGAATTTATCTCCATTTCTGAAGGGAAACACACAGCAATAGTTCTCTTCGATGGATCACACTCTGCTTTAGAGCAAGAAGCACGCTCTTGCTTTCTAGAGTCTCCAATACAGCAGGAAACTTGAATGAGCTCAGAACAAAAGAACGATGTTTCCTACATGTACGGGCCATATCTAGTTCAACTCTGCTTCTGAAACTGAAACAAACCACAGGTCCTCTAACATCCTATGCTTGTCAGTTAAGATGAGAAACGTGTGAGCTTCGTGAACGATGTAGTTCGTTTGAGCTGTAAAGAAACTGCCCTTACCTGAAACGAGGTCTTGCTTGTTGGAAGACTTAGAGCCTGGGATTTAACTCCATTTCGGAAGTGAAACACACAGCAGAGTTCTCATCCATTGATCACACTCTGCTTTAGAGCCAGAATCACGCTCTTGCTTTCCAGAGTCTCTAAGACTGCAGGAAATGTGAGTGTGTTGAGAACAAAAGAACGGTGGTTCCTACACATATGGACCATATCTAGTACAACTATGCCTCTGAAATTGACACAAAGCACAGGTCCTCTAACATCCAATGCTTCTCAGTTAAGATGAGAAACGTGTGAGCTTCGTGAATGATGTAGTTCGTTTGAGATGTAAAGTAACTGCCCTTACTTGAATCGAAATCTTCCTTGTAGGAAGACTCAAAGACTGGGATTTAACTCCATTTCTGAAGTGAAACACAGCAGAGTTCTCATCCATTGATCATACTCTGGTTTAGAGCAAGAAGCACGCTTTTGCTTTCCAGAGTCTCTAATAGAGCAGGAAAGGTGAGTGTGCTGAGAAAAAAAGAACGGTGTTTCCTACACATACGGACCATATCTAGTCCAACTCTGCTTCTGAAATTGATACACAGCACAGGTACTCTAACATCCAATGCTTGTCATGTAAGATGAGAAACGTGTGAGCTTCGTGAACGATGTAGTTCATTTGAGCTGTAAAGTAACTACCCTTACTTGAATCGAAGCCTTCCTTGTAGGAAGACTAACAGCCTGGGATTTAACTCCATTTCTGAAGTGAAACACACAACAGAGTTCTCATCCATTGATCACACTCTGCTTTAGAGCAAGAAGCACGCTCTAGCTTTCTAGAATATCTAAGACAGGAGGAAATGTGAGTGTGCTGAGAACAAAAGAACGGTGTTTCCTACACATACGGACCCTATCTAGTCCAACTCTGCTTCTGAAACTGATACAAAACACTGGTCCTCTATCATCCAATGCTTGTCAGTTAAGATGAGAAACGTGTGAGCTTTGTGAACGATGTAGTTCGTTTGAGCTGATAAGTGACTGCCCTTACCTGAAACTATGTCTTGATTGTAGGAAGACAGAGAGTCTGTGATTTAACTCCATTTCTGAAGGGAAACACAAAATTCAGTTCTCATCCATAGATCACACTCTGCTTTAGAGCAAGAAGCACGCTCTTGCTTTCTAGAGTCTCTAATGCAGCAGGAAACCTGAATGTGCTCAGAAGAAAAGAATGGTGTTTCCTATACATACGGACCATATCTAGCTCAACTCTGCTTGAAATTGACACAAATCAAAGGTCCTCTAACATCTAATGCTTCTCTGTTAAGATGAGAAAGGTGTGAGCTTTGTGAACGATATAGTTCGTTTGAGCTGAAAAGTAACTGCCCTTACCTGAAAGGAAGTAGTGCTTGTAGAAATACACAGAGCCTGGGATTTATCTCCATTTCTGAATGTAAACACACAGCATAGTTCTCTTCCATGGATCACACTCTTCTTTAGAGCAAGAAGAATGCTCTTGCTTTCTAGAGTCTCTAATACAGCAGGAAACTTGAATGTGCTGAGAACAAAAGAACGGAGTTTCCTACACATGCGGACCATATCTAGTTCATCTCTGATTCTGAAACTGAAACAAACCACAGGTCCTCTAACATCCAATGCTTTTCAGTTAAGATGAGAAACGTGTGAGCTTCGTGAACTATTGTAGTTCGTTTGAGATGTAAAGTAACTGCCCTTACTTGAATCAATGTCTTCCTTGTAGGAAGACTCAGAGACTGGGAATTAACTCCATTTCTGAAGTGAAACACAGCAGAGTTCTCATCCATTGATCACACTCTGCTTTAGAGCAAGATGCACGCTCTAGCTTTCTAGAGTCTGTAAGACAGGAGGAAACAGGAGTGTACTGAGAAAAAAGTTCGGTGTTTCCTACTTATACGGACCATATCTAGTCCAACTCTGCTTCTGAAACTGATACAAAGCACTGGTCATCTAACATCCAATGCTTGTCAGTTAAGATGAGAAACGTGTGAGCTTCTTGAACGATGTAGTTTTTTTGAGCTGAAAAGTGACTGCCCTTACCTGAAACGAAGGCTTGCTTGTAGGAAGACACAGAGCCTGGGATTTAACTCCATTTCTGAAGGGAAACACACAGCAGAGTTCTCATCCATTGATCACAATCTGCTTTAGAGCAAGAACCATGCTCTTGCTTTCTAGAGTCTCTAAGACTGCAGGAAACATGAGAGTGCTGAGAACAAAAGAACGGTCTTTCCTACACATACGGACTATATCTAGACCAACTCTGCTTCTGAAATTGATACAAACCACAGGTACTCTAACATCCATTGCTTGTCACTTAAGATGAGAAACGTGTGAGCTTCGTCAAGGATGGAGCTCATTTGAGCTGAAAAGTGACTGCATTACCTGAAAGGAAGCAGTGCTTGTAGAAATACACAGAGCCTGGGATTTAACTCCATTTCTGAATGTAAACACACAGCATAGTTCTCTTCCATGGATCAAACTCTGCTTTAGAGTAAGAATAATGCTCTTGCTTTCTAGGGTCTCTAATACAGCAGGGAACTTGAATGTGCTGAGAACAAAAGAACGGAGTTTCCTACACATACGGACCATATCTAGTTCATATCTGATTCTGAAACTGAAACAAACCAGATGTCCTCTAGCATCCAATGTTTGGCAGTTTAGATGAGAAACTTGTGAGCTTCGTGAACGATGTAGTTCATTTGAGCTGTAATGTGACTGCCCTTACATGAAAAGATTTCTTGCTTGTAGGAAGACTAGAGGGCCTGGGATTTAACTCCATTTCTGAAGTGAAACACACAGCAGAGTTCTCATCCATTGATCACACTCTGTTTTAGAGCAAGAAGCACGCTCTTGCTTTCTAGGATCTCTAAGACAGCAGGAAAAGAGAGTGTGATTAGAACAAAAGAGCGGTGTTTCCTACATACACGGACCATGTCTAGTCCAACTCTGCTTCTGAAACTGATACAAAGCACTGGTCATCTAACATCCAATGCTTGTCAGTTAAGATGAGAAACGTGTGAGCTTCTTGAACGATGTAGTTCTTTTGAGCAGAAAAGTGACTGCCCTTACCTGAAATGAAGTCTTGCATGTAGGAAGACACAGGGCCTGGGATTTAACTCCATTTCTGAAGGGAAACACACAACACAGTTCTCATCCATGGATCACACTCTGCTTTAGAGCAAGAGCACGGTCTTTATTTCTAGAGTCTCTAATACAGCAGGAAACGTGAGTGTGCTCAGAAAAAAAGAACAGTGTTTCCTATACATACGGACATTATCTGTTTCAACTCTGCTTGAAATTGATACAAATCAAACGTTCTCTAACATCCAATGCTTCTCAGTTAAGATGAGAAACGTGTGAGCTTCGTGAACGATGTAGTTCGTTTGAGCTGAAGAGTGACTGCCATGACCTGAAACGAAGTCTTGCTTGTAGGAAGACACAGAGCATGGGATTTAACTCCATTTCTGAAGAGAAACACACAACACAGTTCTCATCCATGAATCACACTCTGCTTTAGAGCAAGAAGCACGCTATTGCTTTCCAGAGTCTCTAATAGAGCAGGAAACGTGAGTGTGCTGAGAAAAAAAGAACGGTGTTTCCTACACATACGGACCATATCTAGTCCACCTCTGCTTCTGAAATTGATACATAGCACAGGTAATCTAACATCCAATGCTTGTCATTTAAGATGAGAAACGTGTGAGCTTCGTGAATGATGTAGTTCGTTTGAGCTGTAAAGTAACTACCCATACTTGAATCGAAGCCTTCCTTGTAGGAAGACTCACAGCCTGGGATTTAACTCCATTTCTGAAGTGAAACACGCAACAGAGTTCTCATCCATTGATCACACTCTGCTATAGAGCAAGAAGCACGCTCTAGCTTTCTAGAATATCTAAGACAGTAGGAAATGTGAGTGTGCTGAGAACAAAAGAACGGTGTTTCCTACACATACGGACCATATCTATTCCAACTCTGCTTCTGAAACTGATACAAAGCACTGGTCCTCTATCATCCAATGCTTGTCAGTTAAGATGAGAAAAGTGTGGGCTTTGTGAACGATGTAGTTCGTTTGAGCTGAAAAGTGACTGCCCTTACCTGAAACTATGTCTTGCTTGTAGGAAGACACAGAGCCTGGGATTTAACTCCATTTCTGAAGGGAAACACACAGCAGAGTTCTCATCCATTGATCACACTCTGTTTTAGAGCAAGAAGCACGCTCTTACTTTCTAGAGTCTCTAAGACAGCAGGAAACGAGAGTGTGATGAGAACAAAAGAGCGGTGTTTCCTACATACACGGACCATATCTAGTCCAACTCTGCTTCTGAAACTGATACAAAGCACTGGTCATCTAACATCCAATGCTTCTCAGTTAAGATGAGAAACGTGTGAGCTTCGAGAACGATGTGTTCGTTTGAGATGTAAAGTAACTGCCCTTACTTGAATCGAAATCTTCCTTGTAGGAAGACTCAAAGACTGGGATTTAGCTCCATTTCTGAAGTGAAACACAGCAGAGTTCTCATCCATTGATCACACTCTGCTTTAGAGCAAGAAGCACGCTATTGCTTTCCAGAGTCTCTAATAGAGCAGGAAACGTGAGTGTGCTGAGAAAAAAAGAACGGTGTTTCCTACACATACGGACCATATCTAGTCCAACTCTGCTTCTGAAATTGATACATAGCACAGGTACTCTAACATCCAATGCTTGTCATTTATGATGAGAAACGTGTGACCTTCATGAACTATGTAGTTCGTTTGAGCTGTAAAGTAACTACCCTTACTTGAATCGAAGCCTTCCTTGTAGGAAGACTCACAACCTGGGATTTAACTCCATTTCTGAAGGGTAACACAGAACACAATTCTCATCCATGGATCACACTCTGCTTTAGAGCAAGAAGCACGCTCTTGCTTTCTAGAGTCTCTAATACAGCAGGGAAAGAGAGTGTGCTCAGAAGACCAGAACGGTGTTTCCTATACATACGGACCATATCTAGTTCAACTCTGCTTCTGAAACTGATACAAAGCACTGGTCCTCTATCATCCAATGCTTGTCCGTTAAGATGAGAAAAGTGTGGGCTTTGTGAACGAAGTAGTTCGTTTGAGCTGAAAAGTGACTGCCCTTACCTGAAACTATGTCTTGCTTGTAGGAAGACACAGAGTCTGTGATTTAACTCCATTTCTGAAGGGAAACACACAATACAGTTCTCATCCGTGGATCACACTCTGCTTTAGAGCAAGAAGCACGCTCTTGCTTTCTAGAGTCTCTAATACAGCAGGAAACGTGAGTGTGCTCAGAAGAAAAGAACGGTGTTTCCTATACATACGAACCATATCTAGCTCAACTCTGCTTGAAATTGACACAAAGCAAAGGTCCTCTAACATCCAATGCTTCTCTGTTAAGATGAGAAACGTGTGAGCTTCGTGAACGATGTAGTTCGTTTGAGCTGAAAAGTAACTGCCCTTACCTGAAAGGAAGTAGTGATTGTAGAAATACACAGAGCCTGGGATTTAACTCCATTTCTGAATGTAAACACACAGCATAGTTCTCTTCCATGGATCACACTCTGCTTTAGAGCAAGAATAATGCTCTTGCTTTCTAGGGTCTCTAATACAGCAGGAAACCTGAATGTGCTGAGAACAAAAGAACGGAGTTTCCTACACATACGGACCATATCTAGTTCATCCCTGATTCTGAAACTGAAACAAACCAGATGTCCTCTAACATCCAATGTTTGGCAGTTTAGATGAGAAACTTGTGAGCTTCGTGAACGATGTAGTTCGTTTGAGATGTAATGTAACTGCCCTTACATGAAAAGATTTCTTGTTTGTAGGAAGACTCAGAGACAAGGATTTAACTCCATTTCTGAAGTGAAACACAGCAGAGTTCTCATCCATTGAACACACTCTGTTTTAGAGCAAGAAGCACGCTCTTGCTTTATAGGGTCTCTAAGACAGCAGGAAAAGAGAGTGTGATGAGAACAAAAGAGCGGTGTTTCCTACATACACGGACCATATCTAGTCCAACTCTGCTTCTGAAACTGATACAAAGCACTGGTCATCTAACATCTAATGCTTGTCAGTTAAGATGAGAATCGTGTGAGCTTCTTGAACGATGTAGTTCTTTTGAGCAGAAAAGTGACTGCCCTTACCTGAAATGAAGTCTTGCATGTAGGAAGACACAGGGCCTGGGATTTAACTCCATTTCTGAAGGGAAACACACAACACAGTTCTCATCCATGGATCACACTCTGCTTTAGAGCAAGAAGCACGGTCTTTATTTCTACAGTCTCTAATACAGCAGGAAACGTGAGTGCGCTCAGAAGAAAAGAACAGTGTTTCCTATACATACGGACATTATCTATTTCAACTCTGCTTGAAATTGATACAAATCAAACTTTCTCTAACATCCAATGATTCTCAGTTAAGATGAGAAACGTGTGAGCTTCGTGAACGATGTAGTTCGTTTGAGCTGAAGACTGACTGCCATGACCTGAAATGAAGTCTTGCTTGTAGGAAGACACACAGCATGGGATTTAACTCCATTTCTGAAGACAAACACACAACACAGTTCTCATCCATGAATCACACTCTGCTTTAGAGCAAGAAGCACGCTATTTCTTTCCAGAGTCTCTAATAGAGCAGGAAACGTGAGTGTGCTGAGAAAAAAAGAACGGTGTTTCCTACACATACGGACCACATCTAGTCCAACTCTGCTTCTGAAATTGATACATAGCACAGGTAATCTAACATCCAATGCTTGTCATTTAAGATGAGAAACGTGTGAGCTTCGTGAACGAGGTAGTTCGTTTGAGCTGTAAAGTAACTACCCATACTTGAATCGAAGCCTTCCTTGTAGGAAGACTCACAGCCTGGGATTTAACTCCATTTCTGAAGTGAAACACGCAACAGAGTTCTCATCCATTGATCACACTCTGCTATAGAGCAAGAAGCACGCTCTAGCTTTCTAGAATATCTAAGACAGTAGGAAATGTGAGTGTGCTGAGAACAAAAGAACGGTGTTTCCTACACATACGGACCATATCTAGTCCAACTCTGCTTCTGAAACTGATACAAAGCACTGGTCCTCTATCATCCAGTGCTTGTCAGTTAAGATGAGAAAAGTGTGGGCTATGTGAACGATGTAGTTCGTTTGAGCTGAAAAGTGACTGCCCTTACCTGAAACTATGTCTTGCTTGTAGGAAGACACAGAGTCTGTGATTTAACTCCATTTCTAAAGGGAAACACACAATACAGTTCACATGCATAGATCACACTCTGCTTTAGAGCAAGAAGCATGCTCTTGCTTTCTAGAGTCTCTAATACAGCAGGAAATGTGAGTGTGCTCAGAAGAAAAGAACGGTGTTTCCTATACATACGGACCATATCTAGCTCAACTCTGCTTGAAATTGACACAAAGCAAAGGTCCTCTAACATCCAATGTTTCTCTGTTAAGATGAGAAACGTGTGAGCTTCGTGAACGATGTAGTTCATTTGAGCTGAAAAATAACTGCCCTTACCTGAAAGGAAGTAGTGATTGTAGAAATACACAGAGCCTGGGATTTAAATCCATTTCTGAATGTAAACACACAGCATAGTTCTCTTCCATGGATCACACTCTGCTTTAGAGCAAGAAGAATGCTCTTGCTTTCTAGAGTCTCTAATTCACCAGGAAACTTGAATGTGCTGAGAACAAAAGAACGGAGTCTCTTACACATGCGGACCATATCTAGTTCATCTCTGATTCTGAAACTGAAACAAACCACAGGTCCTCTAACATCCAATGCTTTTCAGTTAAGATGAGAAACGTGTGAGCATCATGAACGATGTAGTTCTTTTGAGATGTAAAGTAACTGTCCTTACTTGAAACAAAGTCTTCCTTGTAGGAAGACTCAGAGACAAGGACTAAACTACATTCTGAATTGAAACACAGCAGAGTTCTCATACATTGATCACAATCTGCTTTAGAGCAATAAGCACGCTCTAGCTTTCTAGAGTCTCTAAGACAGCAGGAAACGAGAGTGTGATGAGAACAAAAGAGCGGTGTTTCCTACATATACGGACCATATCTAGTCCAACTCTGCTTCTGAAACTGATACAAAGCACCGGTCATCTAACATCCAATGCTTGTCAGTTAAGATGAGAAACGTGTGAGCTTCTTGAACGATGTAGTTCGTTTGAGCTGAAAAGTGACTGCCCTTACTTGAAATGAAGTCTTGCATGTAGGAAGACACAGCGCCTGGGATTTAACTCCATTTCTGAAAGGAAACACACAACACAGTTCTCCTCCATGGATCACACTCTGCTTTAGAGCAAGAAGCACGCTATTGCTTCTGAATTCTCTAATACAGCAGGAAACTTGAGTGAGCTCAGAACAAAAGAACGGTGTTTCCTACACATACGGACCACATCTAGTCCAACTCTGCTTCTGAAATTGATACATAGCACAGGTAATCTAACATCCAATGCTTGTCATTTAAGATGAGAAACGTGTGAGCTTCGTGAACGATGTAGTTCGTTTGAGCTGTAAAGTAACTACCCATACTTGAATCGAAGCCTTCCTTGTAGGAAGACTCACAGCCTGGGATTTAACTCCATTTCTGAAGTGAAACACGCAACAGAGTTCTCATCCATTGATCACACTCTGCTATAGAGCAAGAAGCACGCTCTAGCTTTCTAGAATATCTAAGACAGTAGGAAATGTGAGTGTGCTGAGAACAAAAGAACGGTGTTTCCTACACATACGGACCATATCTATTCCAACTCTGCTTCTGAAACTGATACAAAGCACTGGTCCTCTATCATCCAATGCTTGTCAGTTAAGATGAGAAAAGTGTGAGCTTTGTGAACGATGTAGTTCGTTTGAGCTGAAAAGTGACTGCCCTTACCTGAAACTATGTCTTGCTTGTAGGAAGACACAGAGCCTGGGATTTAACTCCATTTCTGAAGGGAAACACACAGCAGAGTTCTCATCCATTGATCACACTCTGTTTTAGAGCAAGAAGCACGCTCTTACTTTCTAGAGTCTCTAAGACAGCAGGAAACGAGAGTGTGATGAGAACAAAAGAGCGGTGTTTCCTACATACACGGACCATATCTAGTCCAACTCTGCTTCTGAAACTGATACAAAGCACTGGTCATCTAACATCCAATGCTTGTCAGTTAAGATGAGAAACGTGTGAGCTTCTTGAACGATGTAGTTCGTTTGAGCTGAAAAGTGACTGCCCTTATCTGAAACAAAGTCTTGCTTGTAGGAAGACACAGAGCCTGGGATTTAAATCTATTTATGAAGGGAAACACACAACACAGTTCTCATCCATGGATCACACTCTGCTTTAGAGCAAGAAGCACGCTCTAGCTTTCCAGAGTCTCTAAGACAGGAGGAAACGTGAGTGTGCTGAGAACAAAAGAACGGTGTTTCCTACATATACGGACCATATCTAGTCCAACTCTGCTTCTGAAACTGATACAAAGCACTGGTCCTCTAACATCCAATGCTTGTCAGTTAAGATGAGAAACGTGTGAGCTTTGTGAACGATGTAGTTCGTTTGAGCTGAAAAGTGACTGCCCTTACCTGAAAGGAAGTAGTGCTTGTGGTAATAGACATAGCCCGGGATTTAACTCCCTTTCTGAATGTAAACACACAGCATAGTTCTCGTGCATAGATCACACTCTGCTTTAGAGCAAGAAAAATTCTATTGCTTTCTAGAGTCTCTAAGACAGCATGAAACGTGAGTGTGCTGAGCACAAAAGAACGGTGTTTGCTACACATACGGACCATATCTACTTCATCTCTGATTCTGAAACTGATACAAACCACAGGTCCTCTAACATCCGATGCTTGTCAGTTAAGATGAGAAACGTGTGAGCTTTGTGAACGATATAGTTCGTTTGAGCTGTAAAGTAACTGCCCTTACCTGAAAAGAAGTCTTGCCTGTAGGAAGACTCAGAGCCTGGGATTTAACTCCACTTCTGAAGTGAAACACACAGCAGAGTTCTCATCCTTTGTTCACACTCTGCTTTAGAGCAAGAAGCACGCTCTTGCTTTCTAGAGTTTCTAAGAGAGCAGGAAACGTGAGAGTGCTGAGAACAAAAGAGCGGTGTTTCCTACACATACAGACCATATCTAGTTCAACTCTGCTTCTGAAACCGAAACAAACCACAGGTCCTCTAACATCCAATGCTTTTCAGTTAAGATGAGAAACGTGTCATCTTCGTGAACGATGTAGTTCGTTTGAGCTGTAAAGTAACTGCCCTTACTTGAAACGAAGTCTTGCTTGTAGGAAGACACAGAGCCTGGGATTGAACTCCATTTCTGAAGTGAAACACACAGCATAGTTCTCATCAATGGATCACACTCTGTTTTAGAGCAAGAAGCACGCTATTGCTTCTGAATTCTCTAATACAGCAGGAAACTTGAGTCTGCTCAGAACAAAAGAACGGTGTTTCCTACACATACGGACCACATCTAGTCCAACTCTGCTTCTGAAATTGATACATAGCACAGGTAATCTAACATCCAATGCTTGTCATTTAAGATGAGAAACGTGTGAGCTTCGTGAACGATGTAGTTCGTTTGAGCTGTAAAGTAACTACCCATACTTGAATCGAAGCCTTCCTTGTAGGAAGACTCACAGCCTGGGATTTAACTCCATTTCTGAAGTGAAACACGCAACAGAGTTCTCATCCATTTATCACACTCTGCTATAGAGCAAGAAGCACGCTCTAGCTTTCTAGAATATCTAAGACAGTAGGAAATGTGAGTGTGCTGAGAACAAAAGAACGGTGTTTCCTACACATACGGACCATATCTATTCCAACTTTGCTTCTGAAACTGATACAAAGCACTGGTCCTCTATCATCCAATGCTTGTCAGTTAAGATGAGAAAAGTGTGGGCTTTGTGAACGATGTAGTTCGTTTGAGCTGAAAAGTGACTGCCCTTACCTGAAACTATGTCTTGCTTGTAGGAAGACACAGAGCCTGGGATTTAACTCCATTTCTGAAGGGAAACACACAGCAGAGTTCTCATCCATTGATCAAACTCTGTTTTAGAGCAAGAAGCACGCTCTTACTTTCTAGAGTCTCTAAGACAGCAGGAAACGAGAGTGTGATGAGAACAAAAGAGCGGTGTTTCCTACATACATGGACCATATCTAGTCCAACTCTGCTTCTGAAACTGATACAAAGCACTGGTCATCTAACATCCAATGCTTGTCAGTTAAGATGAGAAACGTGTGAGCTTCTTGAACGATGTAGTTCGTTTGAGCTGAAAAGTGACTGCCCTTACCTGAAACGAAGTCTTGCTTGTAGGAAGACACAGAGCCTGGGATTTAAATCTATTTATGAAGGGAAACACACAACACAGTTCTCATCCATGGATCACACTCTGCTTTAGAGCAAGAAGCACGCTCTAGCTTTCCAGAGTCTCTAAGACAGGAGGAAACGTGAGTGTGCTGAGAACAAAAGAACGGTGTTTCCTACATATACGGACCATATCTAGTCCAACTCTGCTTCTGAAACTGATACAAAGCACTGGTCCTCTAACATCCAATGCTTGTCAGTTAAGATGAGAAACGTGTGAGCTTTGTGAACGATGTAGGTCGTTTGAGCTGAAAAGTGACTGCCCTTACCTGAAAGGAAGTAGTGCTTGTGGTAATAGACATAGCCCGGGATTTAACTCCCTTTCTGAATGTAAACACACAGCATAGTTCTCGTGCATAGATCACACTCTGCTTTAGAGCAAGAAAAATTCTATTGCTTTCTAGAGTCTCTAAGACAGCATGAAACGTGAGTGTGCTGAGCACAAAAGAACGGTGTTTGCTACACATACGGACCATATCTAGTTCATCTCTGATTCTGAAACTGATACAAACCACAGGTCCTCTAACATCCGATGCTTGTCAGTTAAGATGAGAAACGTGTGAGCTTTGTGAACGATATAGTTCGTTTGAGCTGTAAAGTAACTGCCCTTACCTGAAAAGAAGTCTTGCCTGTAGGAAGACTCAGAGCCTGGGATTTAACTCCACTTCTGAAGTGAAACACACAGCAGAGTTCTCATCCTTTGTTCACACTCTGCTTTAGAGCAAGAAGCACGCTCTTGCTTTCTAGAGTTTCTAAGAGAGCAGGAAACGTGAGAGTGCTGAGAACAAAAGAGCGGTGTTTCCTACACATACAGACCATATCTAGTTCAACTCTGCTTCTGAAACCGAAACAAACCACAGGTCCTCTAACATCCAATGCTTTTCAGTTAAGATGAGAAATGTGTCATCTTCGTGAACGATGTAGTTCGTTTGAGCTGTAAAGTAACTGCCCTTACTTGAAACGAAGTCTTGCTTGTAGGAAGACACAGAGCCTGGGATTGAAATCCATTTCTGAAGTGAAACACACAGCATAGTTCTCATCAATGGATCACACTCTGCTTTAGAGCAAGAAGCACGCTATTGCTTCTGAATTCTCTAATACAGCAGGAAACTTGAGTGAGCTCAGAACAAAAGAACGGTGTTTCCTACACATACGGACCACATCTAGTCCAACTCTGCTTCTGAAATTGATACATAGCACAGGTAATCTAACATCCAATGCTTGTCATTTAAGATGAGAAACGTGTGAGCTTCGTGAACGATGTAGTTCGTTTGAGCTGTAAAGTAACTACCCATACTTGAATCGAAGCCTTCCTTGTAGGAAGACTCACAGCCTGGGATTTAACTCCATTTCTGAAGTGAAACACGCAACAGAGTTCTCATCCATTTATCACACTCTGCTATAGAGCAAGAAGCACGCTCTAGCTTTCTAGAATATCTAAGACAGTAGGAAATGTGAGTGTGCTGAGAACAAAAGAACGGTGTTTCCTACACATACGGACCATATCTATTCCAACTTTGCTTCTGAAACTGATACAAAGCACTGGTCCTCTATCATCCAATGCTTGTCAGTTAAGATGAGAAACGTGTGAGCTTTGTGAACGATGTAGTTCGTTTGAGCTGAAAAGTGACTGCCCTTACCTGAAAGGAAGTAGTGCTTGTGGTAATAGACATAGCCCGGGATTTAACTCCCTTTCTGAATGTAAACACACAGCATAGTTCTCGTGCATAGATCACACTCTGCTTTAGAGCAAGAAAAATTCTATTGCTTTCTAGAGTCTCTAAGACAGCATGAAACGTGAGTGTGCTGAGCACAAAAGAACGGTGTTTGCTACACATACGGACCATATCTAGTTCATCTCTGATTCTGAAACTGATACAAACCACAGGTCCTCTAACATCCGATGCTTGTCAGTTAAGATGAGAAACGTGTGAGCTTTGTGAACGATATAGTTCGTTTGAGCTGTAAAGTAACTGCCCTTACCTGAAAAGAAGTCTTGCCTGTAGGAAGACTCAGAGCCTGGGATTTAACTCCACTTCTGAAGTGAAACACACAGCAGAGTTCTCATCCTTTGTTCACACTCTGCTTTAGAGCAAGAAGCACGCTCTTGCTTTCTAGAGTTTCTAAGAGAGCAGGAAACGTGAGAGTGCTGAGAACAAAAGAGCGGTGTTTCCTACACATACAGACCATATCTAGTTCAACTCTGCTTCTGAAACCGAAACAAACCACAGGTCCTCTAACATCCAATGCTTTTCAGTTAAGATGAGAAACGTGTCATCTTCGTGAACGATGTAGTTCGTTTGAGCTGTAAAGTAACTGCCCTTATTTGAAACGAAGTCTTGCTTGTAGGAAGACACAGAGCCTGGGATTGAAATCCATTTCTGAAGTGAAACACACAGCATAGTTCTCATCAATGGATCACACTCTGCTTTAGAGCAAGAAGCACGCTCTTGCTTCTGAATTCTCTAATACAGCAGGAAACTTGAGTGAGCTCAGAACAAAAGAACGGTGTTTCCTACACATACGGACCATATCTCGTCCAACTCTGCTTCTGAAACTGATACAAAGCACTGGTCCTCTCACATTCAGTGCTTGTCAGTTAAGATGAGAAACGTGTGAGCTTTGTGAACGATGTAGTTCGTTTGAGCTAAGAAGTGAATGCCCTTACTTGAAATGAAGTCTGGCTTGTAGGAAGACACAGACCTTGGGATTTAACTCCATTTGTGAAGTGAAACACACAGCAGAGTTCTCATCCATAGATCACACTCTGCTTTAGAGCAAGAAGCACGCGCTTGCTTTCTAGATTGTCTAAACAGCATGAAACCTGAGTGTGCTGAGAACAAAAGAATGGTGTTTCCTACACATACGGACCGTATCTAGTCCAACTCTGCTTCTGAAATTGATACAAAGCACAGGTACTCTAACATCCAATGCTTGTCATTTAAGATGAGAATCGTGTGAGCTTCGTCAAGGATGTAGCTCGTTTGAGCTGAAAAGTGACTGCCCTTACCTGAAACTATGTCTTGCTTGTAGGAAGACACAGAGTCTGTGATTTAACTTCATTTCTGAATGTAAACACACAGCATAGTTCTCGTCCATGGATCACACTCTGCATTAGAGCGAGAAGAATGCTCTTGCTTTCTAGAATCTCTAATACAGCAGGAAATTTGAGTGTGCTCAGAACAAAAGAACGGTGTTTCCTACACATACGGACCATATCTAGTTCATCTCTGATTCTGAAACTGAAACAAACCAGATGTCCTCTAGCATCCAATGTTTGGCAGTTTAGATTTGAAACTTGTGAGCTTCGTGAACGATGTAGTTCGTTTGAGGTGTAATGTGACTGCCCATACATGAAAAGATTTCTTGCTTGTAGGAAGGCTCAGAGCCTGGGATTTAACTCCATTTCTGAAGTGAAACACACAGCAGAGTTCTCATCCATTGATCACACTCTGTTTTAGAGCAAGAAGCACGCTCTTACTTTCTAGAGTCTCTAAGACAGCAGGAAACGAGAGTGTGATGAGAACAAAAGAGCGGTGTTTCCTACATACACGGACCATATCTAGTCCAACTCTGCTTCTGAAACTGATACAAAGCACTGGTCATCTAACATCCAATGCTTGTCAGTTAAGATGAGAAACGTGTGAGCTTCTTGAACGATGTAGTTCGTTTGAGCTGAAAAGTGACTGCCCTTACCTGAAATGAAGTCTTGCATGTAGGAAGACACAGGGCCTGGGATTTAACTCCATTTCTGAAGGGAAACACACAACACAGTTTTCATCCATGGATCACACTCTGCCTTAGAGCAAGAAGCACGCTCTTTCTTTCTAGAGTCTCTAATAAAGCAGGAAACGTGAGTGTGCTCAGAAGAAAAGAACAGTGTTTCCTATACATACGGACATTATCTATTTCAACTCTGCTTGAAATTGATACAAATCAAACGTTCTCTAACATCCAATGCTTCTCAGTTAAGATGAGAAATGTGTGAGCTTCGTGAACGATGTAGTTCTTTGAGCTGAAAAGTGACTGCTCTTACCTGAAACGAAGTCTTGCTTGTAGGAAGACACAGAGCTTGGGATTTAACTATATTTCTGAAGAGAAACACACAACACAGTTCTCATCCATGAATCACACTCTGCTTTAGAGCAAGAAGCACGCACTTGCTTTCTAGAGTCTCTAATACAGCAGGAAAAGTGAGTGTGCTCAGAAGAAAAGAACCCTGTTTCCTATACATACAAACATTATCTATTTCAACTCTGCTTGAAATTGATACTAAGCAAAGGTCCTCTAACATCCAATGCTTCTCAGTTAAGATGAGAAACGTGTGAGCTTCGAGAACGATGTAGTTCGTTTGAGATGTAAAGTAACTGCCCTTACTTGAATCGAAATCTTCCTTGTAGGAAGACTCAAAGACTGGGATTTAACTCCATTTCTGAAGTGAAACACAGCAGAGTTCTCATCCATTGATCACACTCTGCTTTAGAGCAAGAAGCACGCTATTGCTTTCCAGAGTCTCTAATAGAGCAGGAAACGTGAGTGTGCTGAGAAAAAAAGAACGGTGTTTCCTACACATACGGACCATATCTAGTCCAACTCTGCTTCTGAAATTGATACATAGCACAGGTACTCTAACATCCAATGCTTGTCATTTATGATGAGAATCGTGTGAGCTTCATGAACTATGTAGTTCGTTTGAGCTGTAAAGTAACTACCCTTACTTGAATCGAAGCCTTCCTTGTAGGAAGACTCACAACCTGGGATTTAACTCCATTTCTGAAGGGTAACACAGAACACAATTCTCATCCATGGATCACACTCTGCTTTAGAGCAAGAAGCACGCTCTTGCTTTCTAGAGTCTCTAATACAGCAGGGAAAGAGAGTGTGCTCAGAAGACAAGAACGGTGTTTCCTATACATACGGACCATATCTAGTTCAACTCTGCTTCTGAAACTGATACAAAGCACTGGTCCTCTGTCATCCAATGCTTGTCCGTTAAGATGAGAAAAGTGTGGGCTTTGTGAACGAAGTAGTTCGTTTGAGCTGAAAAGTGACTGCCCTTACCTGAAACTATGTCTTGCTTGTAGGAAGACACAGAGTCTGTGATTTAACTCCATTTCTAAAGGGAAACACACAATACAGTTCTCATCCATGGATCACACTCTGCTTTAGAGCAAGAAGCACGCTCTTGCTTTCTAGAGTCTCTAATACAGCAGGAAACGTGAGTGTGCTCAGAAGAAAAGAACGGTGTTTCCTATACATACGAACCATATCTAGCTCAACTCTGCTTGAAATTGACACAAAGCAAAGGTCCTCTAACATCCAATGCTTCTGTGTTAAGATGAGAAACGTGTGAGCTTCGTGAACGATGTAGTTCGTTTGAGCTGAAAAGTAACTGCCCTTACCTGAAAGGAAGTAGTGATTGTAGAAATACACAGAGCCTGGGATTTAACTCCATTTCTGAATGTAAACACACAGCATAGTTCTCTTCCATGGATCACACTCTGCTTTAGAGCAAGAATAATGCTCTTGCTTTCTAGGGTCTCTAATACAGCAGGAAACCTGAATGTGCTGAGAACAAAAGAACGGAGTTTCCTACACATACGGACCATATCTAGTTCATCTCTGATTCTGAAACTGAAACAAACCAGATGTCCTCTAACATCCAATGTTTGGCAGTTTAGATGAGAAACTTGTGAGCTTCGTGAACGATGTAGTTCGTTTGAGATGTAAAGTAACTGCCCTTACATGAAAAGATTTCTTGCTTGTAGGAAGACTCAGAGACAAGGATTTAACTCCATTTCTGAAGTGAAACACAGCAGAGTTCTCATCCATTGATCACACTCTGTTTTAGAGCAAGAAGCACGCTCTTGCTTTCTAGGGTCTCTAAGACAGCAGGAAAAGAGAGTGTGATGAGAACAAAAGAGCGGTGTTTCCTACATACACGGACCATATCTAGTCCAACTCTGCTTCTGAAACTGATACAAAGCACTGGTCATCTAACATCCAATGCTTGTCAGTTAAGATGAGAAACATGTGAGCTTCTTGAACGATGTAGTTCTTTTGAGCTGAAAAGTGACTGCCCTTACTTGAAATGAAGTCTTGCATGTAGGAAGACACAGGGCCTGGGATTTAACTCCATTTCTGAAGGGAAACACACAACACAGTTCTCATCCATGGATCACACTCTGCTTTAGAGCAAGAAGCACTCCCTTGCTTTCTAGAGTCTCTAAGACAGCAGGAAACATGAGTGTGCTAAGAACAAAAGAATGGTGTTTCCTACACATTCGGACCATATCTAGTCCAACTCTGCTTCTGAAATTGATACAAATCAAACATTCTCTAACATCCAATGCTTCTCATTTAAGATGAGAAACGTGTGAGCTTCGTGAACGATGTAGATCGTTTGAGCTGAAGAGTGACTGCCCTTACCTGAAACTATGTCTTGCTTGTAGGAAGACACAGAGCATGGATTTAACTCCATTTCTGAAGGGAAACACACAATACAGTTCTCATCCATGGATCATACTCTGCTTTAGAGCAAGAAGCACGCTCTTGCTTTCTAGAGTCCCGAATACAGCAGGAAACGTGAGTGTGCTCAGAAGAAAAGAACGGTGTTTCCTATACATACAGACCATATCTAGCTCAACTCTGCTTGAAATTGATACAAAGCAAAGGTCCTCTAACATCCAATGCTTTTCAGTTAAGATGAGAAACGTGTGAGCTTCGTGAATGATTGTAGTTCGTTTGAGATGTAAAGTAACTGCCCTTACTTGAATCAATGTCTTCCTTGTAGGAAGACTCACAGCCTGGGATTTAACTCCATTTCTGAAGGGAAACACACAGCAGAGTTCTCATCCATTGATCACACTCTGTTTTAGAGCAAGAAGCAGGCTCTTGCTTTCAAGGGTCTCTAAGACAGCAGGAAAAGAGTGTGATGAGAACAAAAGAGAGGTGTTTCCTACATACACGGACCATATCTAGTCCAACTCTGCTTCTGAAACTGATACAAAGCACTGGTCATCTAACATCCATTGCTTGTCAGTTAAGATGAGAATCGTGTGAGCTTCTTGAACGATGTAGTTCTTTTGAGCAGAAAAGTGACTGCCCTTACCTGAAATGAAGTCTTGCATGTAGGAAGACACAGGGCCTGGGATTTAACTCCATTTCTGAAGGGAAACACACAACACAGTTCTCATCCATGGATCACACTCTGCTTTAGAGCAAGAAGCACGGTCTTTATTTCTAGAGTCTCTAATACAGCAGGAAACATGAGTGCGCTCAGAAGAAAAGAACAGTGTTTCCTATACATACGGACATTATCTATTTCAACTCTGCTTGAAATTGATACAAATCAAATGTTCTCTAACATCCAATGATTCTCAGTTTAGATGAGAAACGTGTGAGCTTCGTGAACGATGTAGTTCGTTTGAGCTGAAGAGTGACTGCCATGACCTGAAATGAAGTCTTGCTTGTAGGAAGACAAAGAGCATGGGATTTAACTCCATTTCTGAAGAGAAACACACAACACAGTTCTCATCCATGAATCACACTCTGCTTTAGAGCAAGAAGCACGCTATTGCTTTCCAGAGTCTCTAATAGAGCAGGAAACGTGAGTGTGCTGAGAAAAAAAGAACGGTGTTTCCTACACATACGGACCATATCTAGTCCAACTCTGCTTCTGAAATTGATACATAGCACAGGTAATCTAACATCCAATGCTTGTCATTTAAGATGAGAAACGTGTGAGCTTCGTGAACGATGTAGTTCGTTTGAGCTGTAAAGTAACTACCCATACTTGAATCGAAGCCTTCCTTGTAGGAAGACTCACAGCCTGGGATTTAACTCCATTTCTGAAGTGAAACACGCAACAGACTTCTCATCCATTGATCACACTCTGCTATACAGCAAGAAGCACGCTTTAGCTTTCTAGAATATCTAAGACAGTAGGAAATGTGAGTGTGCTGAGAACAAAAGAACGGTGTTTCCTACACATACGGACCATATCTAGTCCAACTCTGCTTCTGAAACTGATACAAAGCACTGGTCCTCTATCATCCAGTGCTTGTCAGTTAATATGAGAAAAGTGTGGGCTTTGTGAACGATGTAGTTCGTTTGAGCTGAAAAGTGACTGCCCTTACCTGAAACTATGTCTTGCTTGTAGGAAGACACGGAGTCTGTGATTTAACTCCATTTCTAAAGGGAAACACACAATACAGTTCTCATCCATAGATCACACTCTGCTTTAGAGCAAGAAGCACGCTCTTGCTTTCTAGAGTCTCTAATACAGCAGGAAACGTGAGTGTGCTCAGAAGAAAAGAACGGTGTTTCCTATACATACGGACCATATCTAGCTCAACTCTGCTTGAAATTGACAGAAAGCAAAGGTCCTCTAACATCCAATGTTTCTCTGTTAAGATGAGAAACGTGTGAGCTTCGTGAACGATGTAGTTCATTTGAGCTGAAAAATAACTGCCCTTACCTGAAAGGAAGTAGTGATTGTAGAAATACACAGAGCCAGGGATTTAAATCCATTTCTGAATGTAAACACACAGCATAGTTCTCTTCCATGGATCACACTCTGCTTTAGAGCAAGAAGAATGCTCTTGCTTTCTAGAGTCTCTAATTCACCAGGAAACTTGAATGTGCTGAGAACAAAAGAACGGAGTCTCCTACACATGCGGACCATATCTAGTTCATCTCTGATTCTGAAACTGAAACAAACCACAGGTAATCTAACATCCAATGCTTTTCAGTTAAGATGAGAAACGTGTGAGCATCATGAACGATGTAGTTCTTTCAGATGTAAAGTAACTGTCCTTACTTGAAACAAAGTCTTCCTTGTAGGAAGACTCAAAGACTGGGATTTAACTCCATTTCTGAAGTGAAACACAGCAGAGTTCTCATCCATTGATCACACTCTGCTTTAGAGCAAGAAGCACGCTATTGCTTTCCAGAGTCTCTAATAGAGCAGGAAACGTGAGTGTGCTGAGAAAAAAAGAACGGTGTTTCCTACACATACGGACCATATCTAGTCCAACTCTGCTTCTGAAATTGATACATAGCACAGGTACTCTAACATCCAATGCTTGTCATTTATGATGAGAATCGTGTGAGCTTCATGAACTATGTAGTTCGTTTGAGCTGTAAAGTAACTACCCTTACTTGAATCGAAGCCTTCCTTGTAGGAAGACTCACAACCTGGGATTTAACTCCATTTCTGAAGGGTAACACAGAACACAATTCTCATCCATGGATCACACTCTGCTTTAGAGCAAGAAGCACGCTCTTGCTTTCTAGAGTCTCTAATACAGCAGGGAAAGAGAGTGTGCTCAGAAGACAAGAACGGTGTTTCCTATACATACGGACCATATCTAGTTCAACTCTGCTTCTGAAACTGATACAAAGCACTGGTCCTCTGTCATCCAATGCTTGTCCGTTAAGATGAGAAAAGTGTGGGCTTTGTGAACGAAGTAGTTCGTTTGAGCTGAAAAGTGACTGCCCTTACCTGAAACTATGTCTTGCTTGTAGGAAGACACAGAGTCTGTGATTTAACTCCATTTCTAAAGGGAAACACACAATACAGTTCTCATCCATGGATCACACTCTGCTTTAGAGCAAGAAGCACGCTCTTGCTTTCTAGAGTCTCTAATACAGCAGGAAACGTGAGTGTGCTCAGAAGAAAAGAACGGTGTTTCCTATACATACGAACCATATCTAGCTCAACTCTGCTTGAAATTGACACAAAGCAAAGGTCCTCTAACATCCAATGCTTCTGTGTTAAGATGAGAAACGTGTGAGCTTCGTGAACGATGTAGTTCGTTTGAGCTGAAAAGTAACTGCCCTTACCTGAAAGGAAGTAGTGATTGTAGAAATACACAGAGCCTGGGATTTAACTCCATTTCTGAATGTAAACACACAGCATAGTTCTCTTCCATGGATCACACTCTGCTTTAGAGCAAGAATAATGCTCTTGCTTTCTAGGGTCTCTAATACAGCAGGAAACCTGAATGTGCTGAGAACAAAAGAACGGAGTTTCCTACACATACGGACCATATCTAGTTCATCTCTGATTCTGAAACTGAAACAAACCAGATGTCCTCTAACATCCAATGTTTGGCAGTTTAGATGAGAAACTTGTGAGCTTCGTGAACGATGTAGTTCGTTTGAGATGTAAAGTAACTGCCCTTACATGAAAAGATTTCTTGCTTGTAGGAAGACTCAGAGACAAGGATTTAACTCCATTTCTGAAGTGAAACACAGCAGAGTTCTCATCCATTGATCACACTCTGTTTTAGAGCAAGAAGCACGCTCTTGCTTTCTAGGGTCTCTAAGACAGCAGGAAAAGAGAGTGTGATGAGAACAAAAGAGCGGTGTTTCCTACATACACGGACCATATCTAGTCCAACTCTGCTTCTGAAACTGATACAAAGCACTGGTCATCTAACATCCAATGCTTGTCAGTTAAGATGAGAAACATGTGAGCTTCTTGAACGATGTAGTTCTTTTGAGCTGAAAAGTGACTGCCCTTACTTGAAATGAAGTCTTGCATGTAGGAAGACACAGGGCCTGGGATTTAACTCCATTTCTGAAGGGAAACACACAACACAGTTCTCATCCATGGATCACACTCTGCTTTAGAGCAAGAAGCACTCCCTTGCTTTCTAGAGTCTCTAAGACAGCAGGAAACATGAGTGTGCTAAGAACAAAAGAATGGTGTTTCCTACACATTCGGACCATATCTAGTCCAACTCTGCTTCTGAAATTGATACAAATCAAACATTCTCTAACATCCAATGCTTCTCATTTAAGATGAGAAACGTGTGAGCTTCGTGAACGATGTAGATCGTTTGAGCTGAAGAGTGACTGCCCTTACCTGAAACTATGTCTTGCTTGTAGGAAGACACAGAGCATGGATTTAACTCCATTTCTGAAGGGAAACACACAATACAGTTCTCATCCATGGATCATACTCTGCTTTAGAGCAAGAAGCACGCTCTTGCTTTCTAGAGTCCCGAATACAGCAGGAAACGTGAGTGTGCTCAGAAGAAAAGAACGGTGTTTCCTATACATACAGACCATATCTAGCTCAACTCTGCTTGAAATTGATACAAAGCAAAGGTCCTCTAACATCCAATGCTTTTCAGTTAAGATGAGAAACGTGTGAGCTTCGTGAATGATTGTAGTTCGTTTGAGATGTAAAGTAACTGCCCTTACTTGAATCAATGTCTTCCTTGTAGGAAGACTCACAGCCTGGGATTTAACTCCATTTCTGAAGGGAAACACACAGCAGAGTTCTCATCCATTGATCACACTCTGTTTTAGAGCAAGAAGCAGGCTCTTGCTTTCAAGGGTCTCTAAGACAGCAGGAAAAGAGTGTGATGAGAACAAAAGAGAGGTGTTTCCTACATACACGGACCATATCTAGTCCAACTCTGCTTCTGAAACTGATACAAAGCACTGGTCATCTAACATCCATTGCTTGTCAGTTAAGATGAGAATCGTGTGAGCTTCTTGAACGATGTAGTTCTTTTGAGCAGAAAAGTGACTGCCCTTACCTGAAATGAAGTCTTGCATGTAGGAAGACACAGGGCCTGGGATTTAACTCCATTTCTGAAGGGAAACACACAACACAGTTCTCATCCATGGATCACACTCTGCTTTAGAGCAAGAAGCACGGTCTTTATTTCTAGAGTCTCTAATACAGCAGGAAACATGAGTGCGCTCAGAAGAAAAGAACAGTGTTTCCTATACATACGGACATTATCTATTTCAACTCTGCTTGAAATTGATACAAATCAAATGTTCTCTAACATCCAATGATTCTCAGTTTAGATGAGAAACGTGTGAGCTTCGTGAACGATGTAGTTCGTTTGAGCTGAAGAGTGACTGCCATGACCTGAAATGAAGTCTTGCTTGTAGGAAGACAAAGAGCATGGGATTTAACTCCATTTCTGAAGAGAAACACACAACACAGTTCTCATCCATGAATCACACTCTGCTTTAGAGCAAGAAGCACGCTATTGCTTTCCAGAGTCTCTAATAGAGCAGGAAACGTGAGTGTGCTGAGAAAAAAAGAACGGTGTTTCCTACACATACGGACCATATCTAGTCCAACTCTGCTTCTGAAATTGATACATAGCACAGGTAATCTAACATCCAATGCTTGTCATTTAAGATGAGAAACGTGTGAGCTTCGTGAACGATGTAGTTCGTTTGAGCTGTAAAGTAACTACCCATACTTGAATCGAAGCCTTCCTTGTAGGAAGACTCACAGCCTGGGATTTAACTCCATTTCTGAAGTGAAACACGCAACAGACTTCTCATCCATTGATCACACTCTGCTATACAGCAAGAAGCACGCTTTAGCTTTCTAGAATATCTAAGACAGTAGGAAATGTGAGTGTGCTGAGAACAAAAGAACGGTGTTTCCTACACATACGGACCATATCTAGTCCAACTCTGCTTCTGAAACTGATACAAAGCACTGGTCCTCTATCATCCAGTGCTTGTCAGTTAATATGAGAAAAGTGTGGGCTTTGTGAACGATGTAGTTCGTTTGAGCTGAAAAGTGACTGCCCTTACCTGAAACTATGTCTTGCTTGTAGGAAGACACGGAGTCTGTGATTTAACTCCATTTCTAAAGGGAAACACACAATACAGTTCTCATCCATAGATCACACTCTGCTTTAGAGCAAGAAGCACGCTCTTGCTTTCTAGAGTCTCTAATACAGCAGGAAACGTGAGTGTGCTCAGAAGAAAAGAACGGTGTTTCCTATACATACGGACCATATCTAGCTCAACTCTGCTTGAAATTGACAGAAAGCAAAGGTCCTCTAACATCCAATGTTTCTCTGTTAAGATGAGAAACGTGTGAGCTTCGTGAACGATGTAGTTCATTTGAGCTGAAAAATAACTGCCCTTACCTGAAAGGAAGTAGTGATTGTAGAAATACACAGAGCCAGGGATTTAAATCCATTTCTGAATGTAAACACACAGCATAGTTCTCTTCCATGGATCACACTCTGCTTTAGAGCAAGAAGAATGCTCTTGCTTTCTAGAGTCTCTAATTCACCAGGAAACTTGAATGTGCTGAGAACAAAAGAACGGAGTCTCCTACACATGCGGACCATATCTAGTTCATCTCTGATTCTGAAACTGAAACAAACCACAGGTAATCTAACATCCAATGCTTTTCAGTTAAGATGAGAAACGTGTGAGCATCATGAACGATGTAGTTCTTTCAGATGTAAAGTAACTGTCCTTACTTGAAACAAAGTCTTCCTTGTAGGAAGACTCAGAGACAAGGATTAAACTCCATTCTGAAGTGAAACACAGCAGAGTTCTCATACATTGATCACAATCTGCTTTAGAGCAATAAGCACGCTCTAGCTTTCTAGAGTCTCTAAGACAGCAGGAAACGAGAGTGTGATGAGAACAAAAGAGCGGTGTTTCCTACATATACGGACCATATCTAGTCCAACTCTGCTTCTGAAACTGATACAAAGCACCGGTCATCTAACATCCAATGCTTGTCAGTTAAGATGAGAAACGTGTGAGCTTCTTGAACGATGTAGTTCGTTTGAGCTGAAAAGTGACTGCCCTTACTTGAAATGAAGTCTTGCATGTAGGAAGACACAGCGCCTGGGATTTAACTCCATTTCTGAAAGGAAACACACAACACAGTTCTCCTCCATGGATCACACTCTGCTTTAGAGCAAGAAGCACTCCCTTGCTTTCTAGAGTCTCTAAGACAGCAGGAAACATGCGTGTGCTAAGAACAAAAGAATGGTGTTTCCTACACATTCGGACCATATCTAGTCCAACTCTGCTTCTGAAATTGATACAAAGCACAGGTACTCTAACATCCAATGCTTGTCATTTAAGATGAGAAACGTGTGAGCTTTGTGAACGATGTAGATCGTTTGAGCTGAAAAGTGACTGCCCTTACCTGAAACTATGTCTTGCTTGTAGGAAGACACAGAGCCTGGGATTTAACTCCATTTCTGAAGGGAAACACACAGTAGAGTTCTCATCCATTGATCACACTCTGTTTTAGAGCAAGAAGCACGCTCTTACTTTCTAGAGTCTCTAAGACAGCAGGAAACGAGAGTGTGATGAGAACAAAAGAGCAGTGTTTCCTACACATACGGACCATATCTAGTCCAACTCTGCTTCTGAAACTGATACAAAGCACTGGTCCTCTATCATCCAGTGCTTGTCAGTTAAGATGAGAAAAGTGTGGGCTATGTGAACGATGTAGTTCGTTTGAGCTGAAAAGTGACTGCCCTTACCTGAAACTATGTCTTGCTTGTAGGAAGACACAGAGTCTGTGATTTAACTCCATTTCTAAAGGGAAACACACAATACAGTTCTCATCCATAGATCACACTCTGCTTTAGAGCAAGAAGCACGCTCTTGCTTTCTAGAGTCTCTAATACAGCAGGAAACGTGAGTGTGCTCAGAAGAAAAGAACGGTGTTTCCTATACATACGGACCATATCTAGCTCAACTCTGCTTGAAATTGACACAAAGCAAAGGTCCTCTAACATCCAATGTTTCTCTGTTAAGATGAGAAACGTGTGAGCTTCGTGAACGATGTAGTTCGTTTGAGCTGAAAAATAACTGCCCTTACCTGAAAGGAAGTAGTGATTGTAGAAATACACAGAGCCTGGGATTTAAATCCATTTCTGAATGTAAACACACATCATAGTTCTCTTCCATGGATCACACTCTGCTTTAGAGCAAGAAGAATGCTCTTGCTTTCTAGAGTCTCTAATTCACCAGGAAACTTGAATGTGCTGAGAACAAAAGAACGGAGTCTCCTACACATGCGGACCATATCTAGTTCATCTCTGATTCTGAAACTGAAACAAACCACAGGTCCTCTAACATCCAATGCTTTTCAGTTAAGATGAGAAACGTGTGAGCATCATGAACGATGTAGTTCGTTTGAGATGTAAAGTAACTGTCCTTACTTGAAACAAAGTCTTCCTTGTAGGAAGACTCAGAGACAAGGATTAAACTCCATTCTGAAGTGAAACACAGCAGAGTTCTCATACATTGATCACAATCTGCTTTAGAGCAATAAGCACGCTCTAGCTTTCTAGAGTCTCTAAGACAGCAGGAAACGAGAGTGTGATGAGAACAAAAGAGCGGTGTTTCCTACATATACGGACCATATCTAGTCCAACTCTGCTTCTGAAACTGATACAAAGCACCGGTCATCTAACATCCAATGCTTGTCAGTTAAGATGAGAAACGTGTGAGCTTCTTGAACGATGTAGTTCGTTTGAGCTGAAAAGTGACTGCCCTTACCTGAAACGAAGTCTTGCTTGTAGGAAGACACAGAGCCTGGGATTTAAATCTATTTATGAAGGGAAACACACAACACAGTTCTCATCCATGGATCACACTCTGCTTTAGAGCAAGAAGCACGCTCTAGCTTTCCAGAGTCTCTAAGACAGGAGGAAACGTGAGTGTGCTGAGAACAAAAGAACGGTGTTTCCTACATATACGGACCATATCTAGTCCAACTCTGCTTCTGAAACTGATACAAAGCACTGGTCCTCTAACATCCAATGCTTGTCAGTTAAGATGAGAAACGTGTGAGCTTTGTGAACGATGTAGTTCGTTTGAGCTGAAAAGTGACTGCCCTTACCTGAAAGGAAGTAGTGCTTGTGGTAATAGACATAGCCCGGGATTTAACTCCCTTTCTGAATGTAAACACACAGCATAGTTCTCGTGCATAGATCACACTCTGCTTTAGAGCAAGAAAAATTCTATTGCTTTCTAGAGTCTCTAAGACAGCATGAAACGTGAGTGTGCTGAGCACAAAAGAACGGTGTTTGCTACACATACGGACCATATCTAGTTCATCTCTGATTCTGAAACTGATACAAACCACAGGTCCTCTAACATCCGATGCTTGTCAGTTAAGATGAGAAACGTGTGAGCTTTGTGAACGATATAGTTCGTTTGAGCTGTAAAGTAACTGCCCTTACCTGAAAAGAAGTCTTGCCTGTAGGAAGACTCAGAGCCTGGGATTTAACTCCATTTCTACAGGGAAACACACAATACAGTTCTCATCCATAGATCACACTCTGCTTTAGAGCAGGAAGCACGCTCTTGCTTTCTAGAGTCTCTAAGACAGCAGGAAACGTGAGTGTGCTCAGAAGAAAAAAACGGTGTTTCCTATACATACGGACCATATCTAGCTCAACTCTGCTTGAAATTGACACAAAGCAAAGGTCCTCTAACATCCAATGTTTCTCTGTTAAGATGAGAAACGTGTGAGCTTCGTGAACGATGTAGTTCGTTTGAGCTGAAAAATAACTGCCCTTACCTGAAAGGAAGTAGTGATTGTAGAAATACACAGAGCCTGGGATTTAAATCCATTTCTGAATGTAAACACACATCATAGTTCTCTTCCATGGATCACACTCTGCTTTAGAGCAAGAAGAATGCTCTTGCTTTCTAGAGTCTCTAATTCACCAGGAAACTTGAATGTGCTGAGAACAAAAGAACGGAGTCTCCTACACATGCGGACCATATCTAGTTCATCTCTGATTCTGAAACTGAAACAAACCACAGGTCCTCTAACATCCAATGCTTTTCAGTTAAGATGAGAAACGTGTGAGCATCATGAACGATGTAGTTCGTTTGAGATGTAAAGTAACTGTCCTTACTTGAAACAAAGTCTTCCTTGTAGGAAGACTCAGAGACAAGGATTAAACTCCATTCTGAAGTGAAACACAGCAGAGTTCTCATACATTGATCACAATCTGCTTTAGAGCAATAAGCACACTCTAGCTTTCTAGAGTCTCTAAGACAGCAGGAAACGAGAGTGTGATGAGAACAAAAGAGCGGTGTTTCCTACATATACGGACCATATCTAGTCCAACTCTGCTTCTGAAACTGATACAAAGCACCGGTCATCTAACATCCAATGCTTGTCAGTTAAGATGAGAAACGTGTGAGCTTCTTGAACGATGTAGTTCGTTTGAGCTGAAAAGTGACTGCCCTTACCTGAAACGAAGTCTTGCTTGTAGGAAGACACAGAGCCTGGGATTTAAATTTATTTATGAAGGGAAACACACAACACAGTTCTCATCCATGGATCACACTCTGCTTTAGAGCAAGAAGCACGCTCTAGCTTTCCAGAGTCTCTAAGACAGGAGGAAACGTGAGTGTGCTGAGAACAAAAGAACGGTGTTTCCTACACATACGGACCATATCTAGTCCAACTCTGCTTCTTAAACTGATACAAAGCACTGGTCCTCTAACATCCAATGCTTTTCAGTTAAGATGAGAAACGTGTCAGCTTGGTGAACGATGTAGTTCGTTTGAGCTGTAAAGTAACTGCCCTTACTTGAAACGAATTCTTGCTTGTAGGAAGACACAGAGCCTGGGATTGAAATCCATTTCTGAAGTGAAACACACAGCATAGTTCTCATCAATGGATCACACTCTGCTTTAGAGCAAGAAGCACGCTCTTGCTTCTGAATTCTCTAATAAAGCAGGAAACTTGAGTGAGCTCAGAACAAAAGAACGGTGTTTCCTACACATACGGACCATATCTCGTCCAACTCTGCTTCTGAAACTGATACAAAGCACTGGTCCTCTAACATCCAATGCTTGTCAGTTAAGATGAGAAACGTGTGAGCTTTGTGAACGATGTAGTTCGTTTGAGCTGAAAAGTGACTGCCCTTACCTGAAAGGAAGTAGTGCTTGTGGTAATAGACATAGCCCGGGATTTAACTCCCTTTCTGAATGTAAACACACAGCATAGTTCTCGTGCATAGATCACACTCTGCTTTAGAGCAAGAAAAATTCTATTGCTTTCTAGAGTCTCTAAGACAGCATGAAACGTGAGTGTGCTGAGCACAAAAGAACGGTGTTTGCTACACATACGGACCATATCTAGTTCATCTCTGATTCTGAAACTGATACAAACCACAGGTCCTCTAACATCCGATGCTTGTCAGTTAAGATGAGAAACGTGTGAGCTTTGTGAACGATATAGTTCGTTTGAGCTGTAAAGTAACTGCCCTTACCTGAAAAGAAGTCTTGCCTGTAGGAAGACTCAGAGCCTGGGATTTAACTCCACTTCTGAAGTGAAACACACAGCAGAGTTCTCATCCTTTGTTCACACTCTGCTTTAGAGCAAGAAGCACGCTCTTGCTTTCTAGAGTTTCTAAGAGAGCAGGAAACGTGAGAGTGCTGAGAACAAAAGAGCGGTGTTTCCTACACATACAGACCATATCTAGTTCAACTCTGCTTCTGAAACTGAAACAAACCACAGGTCCTCTAACATCCAATGCTTTTCAGTTAAGATGAGAAACGTGTCAGCTTCGTGAACGATGTAGTTCGTTTGAGCTGTAAAGTAACTGCCCTTACTTGAAACGAAGTCTTGCTTGTAGGAAGACACAGAGCCTGGGATTGAACTCCATTTCTGAAGTGATACACACAGCATAGTTCTCATCAATGGATCACACTCTGCTTTAGAGCAAGAAGCACGCTATTGCTTCTGAATTCTCTAATACAGCAGGAAACTTGAGTGAGCTCAGAACAAAAGAACGGTGTTTCCTACACATACGGACCACATCTAGTCCA
Organism: Onychomys leucogaster; assembly: GCA_949786385.1. Classification (NCBI taxonomy): domain Eukaryota; kingdom Metazoa; phylum Chordata; class Mammalia; order Rodentia; family Cricetidae; genus Onychomys; species Onychomys leucogaster. The sequence continues at coordinate 2,874,365 of CATKUP010000046.1, forward strand.
ACTATGCTTCTGAAATTGACACATAGCACAGGTAATCTAACATCCAATGCTTGTCATTTAAGATGAGAAACGTGTGAGCTTCGTGAACGTTGTAGTTCGTTTGAGCTGTAAAGTAACTACCCATACTTGAATCGAAGCCTTCCTTGTAGGAAGACTCACAGCCTGGGATTTAACTCCATTTCTGAAGTGAAACACGCAACAGAGTTCTCATCCATTGATCACACTCTGCTATAGAGCAAGAAGCACGCTCTAGCTTTCTAGAATATCTAAGACAGTAGGAAATGTGAGTGTGCTGAGAACAAAAGAACGGTGTTTCCTACACATACGGACCATATCTAGTCCAACTCTGCTTCTTAAACTGATACAAAGCACTGGTCCTCTATCATCCAGTGCTTGTCAGTTAATATGAGAAAAGTGTGGGCTTTGTGAACGATGTAGTTCGTTTGAGCTGAAAAGTGACTGCCCTTACCTGAAACTATGTCTTGCTCGTAGGAAGACACAGAGTCTGTGATTTAACTCCATTTCTAAAGGGAAACACACAATACAGTTCTCATCCATAGATCACACTCTGCTTTAGAGCAAGAAGCACGCTCTTGCTTTCTAGAGTCTCTAATACAGCAGGAAACGTGAGTGTGCTCAGAAGAAAAGAACGGTGTTTCCTATACATACGGACCATATCTAGCTCAACTCTGCTTGAAATTGACACAAAGCAAAGGTCCTCTAACATCCAATGTTTCTCTGTTAAGATGAGAAACGTGTGAGCTTCGTGAACGATGTAGTTCATTTGAGCTGAAAAATAACTGCCCTTACCTGAAAGGAAGTAGTGATTGTAGAAATACACAGAGCCTGGGATTTAAATCCATTTCTGAATGTAAACACACAGCATAGTTCTCTTCCATGGATCACACTCTGCTTTAGAGCAAGAAGAATGCTCTTGCTTTCTAGAGTCTCTAATTCACCAGGAAACTTGAATGTGCTGAGAACAAAAGAACGGAGACTCCTACACATGCGGTCCATATCTAGTTCATCTCTGAATCTGAAACTGAAACAAACCACAGGTAATCTAACATCCAATGCTTTTCAGTTAAGATGAGAAACGTGTGAGCATCATGAACGATGTAGTTCTTTTGAGATGTAAAGTAACTGTCCTTACTTGAAACAAAGTCTTCCTTGTAGGAAGACTCAGAGACAAGGATTAAACTCCATTCTGAAGTGAAACACAGCAGAGTTCTCATACATTGATCACAATCTGCTTTAGAGCAATAAGCACGCTCTAGCTTTCTAGAGTCTCTAAGACAGCAGGAAACGAGAGTGTGATGAGAACAAAAGAGCGGTGTTTCCTACATATACGGACCATATCTAGTCCAACTCTGCTTCTGAAACTGATACAAAGCACCGGTCATCTAACATCCAATGCTTGTCAGTTAAGATGAGAAACGTGTGAGCTTCTTGAACGATGTAGTTCGTTTGAGCTGAAAAGTGACTGCCCTTACTTGAAATGAAGTCTTGCATGTAGGAAGACACAGCACCTGGGATTTAACTCCATTTCTGAAAGGAAACACACAACACAGTTCTCCTCCATGGATCACACTCTGCTTTAGAGCAAGAAGCACTCCCTTGCTTACTAGAGTCTCTAAGACAGCAGGAAACATGCGTGTGCTAAGAACAAAAGAATGGTGTTTCCTACACATTCGGACCATATCTAGTCCAACTCTGCTTCTGAAATTGATACAAAGCACAGGTACTCTAACATCCAATGCTTGTCATTTAAGATGAGAAACGTGTGAGCTTTGTGAACGATGTAGATCGTTTGAGCTGAAAAGTGACTGCCCTTACCTGAAACTATGTCTTGCTTGTAGGAAGACACAGAGCCTGGGATTTAACTCCATTTCTGAAGGGAAACACACAGTAGAGTTCTCATCCATTGATCACACTCTGTTTTAGAGCAAGAAGCACGCTCTTACTTTCTAGAGTCTCTAAGACAGCAGGAAACGAGAGTGTGATGAGAACAAAAGAGCAGTGTTTCCTACACATACGGACCATATCTAGTCCAACTCTGCTTCTGAAACTGATACAAAGCACTGGTCCTCTATCATCCAGTGCTTGTCAGTTAAGATGAGAAAAGTGTGGGCTATGTGAACGATGTAGTTCGTTTGAGCTGAAAAGTGACTGCCCTTACCTGAAACTATGTCTTGCTTGTAGGAAGACACAGAGTCTGTGATTTAACTCCATTTCTAAAGGGAAACACACAATACAGTTCTCATCCATAGATCACACTCTGCTTTAGAGCAAGAAGCACGCTCTTGCTTTCTAGAGTCTCTAATACAGCAGGAAACGTGAGTGTGCTCAGAAGAAAAGAACGGTGTTTCCTATACATACGGACCATATCTAGCTCAACTCTGCTTGAAATTGACACAAAGCAAAGGTCCTCTAACATCCAATGTTTCTCTGTTAAGATGAGAAACGTGTGAGCTTCGTGAACGATGTAGTTCGTTTGAGCTGAAAAATAACTGCCCTTACCTGAAAGGAAGTAGTGATTGTAGAAATACACAGAGCCTGGGATTTAAATCCATTTCTGAATGTAAACACACATCATAGTTCTCTTCCATGGATCACACTCTGCTTTAGAGCAAGAAGAATGCTCTTGCTTTCTAGAGTCTCTAATTCACCAGGAAACTTGAATGTGCTGAGAACAAAAGAACGGAGTCTCCTACACATGCGGACCATATCTAGTTCATCTCTGATTCTGAAACTGAAACAAACCACAGGTCCTCTAACATCCAATGCTTTTCAGTTAAGATGAGAAACGTGTGAGCATCATGAACGATGTAGTTCGTTTGAGATGTAAAGTAACTGTCCTTACTTGAAACAAAGTCTTCCTTGTAGGAAGACTCAGAGACAAGGATTAAACTCCATTCTGAAGTGAAACACAGCAGAGTTCTCATACATTGATCACAATCTGCTTTAGAGCAATAAGCACGCTCTAGCTTTCTAGAGTCTCTAAGACAGCAGGAAACGAGAGTGTGATGAGAACAAAAGAGCGGTGTTTCCTACATATACGGACCATATCTAGTCCAACTCTGCTTCTGAAACTGATACAAAGCACCGGTCATCTAACATCCAATGCTTGTCAGTTAAGATGAGAAACGTGTGAGCTTCTTGAACGATGTAGTTCGTTTGAGCTGAAAAGTGACTGCCCTTACCTGAAACGAAGTCTTGCTTGTAGGAAGACACAGAGCCTGGGATTTAAATCTATTTATGAAGGGAAACACACAACACAGTTCTCATCCATGGATCACACTCTGCTTTAGAGCAAGAAGCACGCTCTAGCTTTCCAGAGTCTCTAAGACAGGAGGAAACGTGAGTGTGCTGAGAACAAAAGAACGGTGTTTCCTACATATACGGACCATATCTAGTCCAACTCTGCTTCTGAAACTGATACAAAGCACTGGTCCTCTAACATCCAATGCTTGTCAGTTAAGATGAGAAACGTGTGAGCTTTGTGAACGATGTAGTTCGTTTGAGCTGAAAAGTGACTGCCCTTACCTGAAAGGAAGTAGTGCTTGTGGTAATAGACATAGCCCGGGATTTAACTCCCTTTCTGAATGTAAACACACAGCATAGTTCTCGTGCATAGATCACACTCTGCTTTAGAGCAAGAAAAATTCTATTGCTTTCTAGAGTCTCTAAGACAGCATGAAACGTGAGTGTGCTGAGCACAAAAGAACGGTGTTTGCTACACATACGGACCATATCTAGTTCATCTCTGATTCTGAAACTGATACAAACCACAGGTCCTCTAACATCCGATGCTTGTCAGTTAAGATGAGAAACGTGTGAGCTTTGTGAACGATATAGTTCGTTTGAGCTGTAAAGTAACTGCCCTTACCTGAAAAGAAGTCTTGCCTGTAGGAAGACTCAGAGCCTGGGATTTAACTCCATTTCTACAGGGAAACACACAATACAGTTCTCATCCATAGATCACACTCTGCTTTAGAGCAGGAAGCACGCTCTTGCTTTCTAGAGTCTCTAAGACAGCAGGAAACGTGAGTGTGCTCAGAAGAAAAAAACGGTGTTTCCTATACATACGGACCATATCTAGCTCAACTCTGCTTGAAATTGACACAAAGCAAAGGTCCTCTAACATCCAATGTTTCTCTGTTAAGATGAGAAACGTGTGAGCTTCGTGAACGATGTAGTTCGTTTGAGCTGAAAAATAACTGCCCTTACCTGAAAGGAAGTAGTGATTGTAGAAATACACAGAGCCTGGGATTTAAATCCATTTCTGAATGTAAACACACATCATAGTTCTCTTCCATGGATCACACTCTGCTTTAGAGCAAGAAGAATGCTCTTGCTTTCTAGAGTCTCTAATTCACCAGGAAACTTGAATGTGCTGAGAACAAAAGAACGGAGTCTCCTACACATGCGGACCATATCTAGTTCATCTCTGATTCTGAAACTGAAACAAACCACAGGTCCTCTAACATCCAATGCTTTTCAGTTAAGATGAGAAACGTGTGAGCATCATGAACGATGTAGTTCGTTTGAGATGTAAAGTAACTGTCCTTACTTGAAACAAAGTCTTCCTTGTAGGAAGACTCAGAGACAAGGATTAAACTCCATTCTGAAGTGAAACACAGCAGAGTTCTCATACATTGATCACAATCTGCTTTAGAGCAATAAGCACACTCTAGCTTTCTAGAGTCTCTAAGACAGCAGGAAACGAGAGTGTGATGAGAACAAAAGAGCGGTGTTTCCTACATATACGGACCATATCTAGTCCAACTCTGCTTCTGAAACTGATACAAAGCACCGGTCATCTAACATCCAATGCTTGTCAGTTAAGATGAGAAACGTGTGAGCTTCTTGAACGATGTAGTTCGTTTGAGCTGAAAAGTGACTGCCCTTACCTGAAACGAAGTCTTGCTTGTAGGAAGACACAGAGCCTGGGATTTAAATTTATTTATGAAGGGAAACACACAACACAGTTCTCATCCATGGATCACACTCTGCTTTAGAGCAAGAAGCACGCTCTAGCTTTCCAGAGTCTCTAAGACAGGAGGAAACGTGAGTGTGCTGAGAACAAAAGAACGGTGTTTCCTACATATACGGACCATATCTAGTCCAACTCTGCTTCTGAAACTGATACAAAGCACTGGTCCTCTAACATCCAATGCTTGTCAGTTAAGATGAGAAACGTGTGAGCTTTGTGAACGATGTAGTTCGTTTGAGCTGAAAAGTGACTGCCCTTACCTGAAAGGAAGTAGTGCTTGTGGTAATAGACATAGCCCGGGATTTAACTCCCTTTCTGAATGTAAACACACAGCATAGTTCTCGTGCATAGATCACACTCTGCTTTAGAGCAAGAAAAATTCTATTGCTTTCTAGAGTCTCTAAGACAGCATGAAACGTGAGTGTGCTGAGCACAAAAGAACGGTGTTTGCTACACATACGGACCATATCTAGTTCATCTCTGATTCTGAAACTGATACAAACCACAGGTCCTCTAACATCCGATGCTTGTCAGTTAAGATGAGAAACGTGTGAGCTTTGTGAACGATATAGTTCGTTTGAGCTGTAAAGTAACTGCCCTTACCTGAAAAGAAGTCTTGCCTGTAGGAAGACTCAGAGCCTGGGATTTAACTCCACTTCTGAAGTGAAACACACAGCAGAGTTCTCATCCTTTGTTCACACTCTGCTTTAGAGCAAGAAGCACGCTCTTGCTTTCTAGAGTTTCTAAGAGAGCAGGAAACGTGAGAGTGCTGAGAACAAAAGAGCGGTGTTTCCTACACATACAGACCATATCTAGTTCAACTCTGCTTCTGAAACTGAAACAAACCACAGGTCCTCTAACATCCAATGCTTTTCAGTTAAGATGAGAAACGTGTCAGCTTCGTGAACGATGTAGTTCGTTTGAGCTGTAAAGTAACTGCCCTTACTTGAAACGAAGTCTTGCTTGTAGGAAGACACAGAGCCTGGGATTGAACTCCATTTCTGAAGTGATACACACAGCATAGTTCTCATCAATGGATCACACTCTGCTTTAGAGCAAGAAGCACGCTATTGCTTCTGAATTCTCTAATACAGCAGGAAACTTGAGTGAGCTCAGAACAAAAGAACGGTGTTTCCTACACATACGGACCACATCTAGTCCAACTATGCTTCTGAAATTGACACATAGCACAGGTAATCTAACATCCAATGCTTGTCATTTAAGATGAGAAACGTGTGAGCTTCGTGAACGTTGTAGTTCGTTTGAGCTGTAAAGTAACTACCCATACTTGAATCGAAGCCTTCCTTGTAGGAAGACTCACAGCCTGGGATTTAACTCCATTTCTGAAGTGAAACACGCAACAGAGTTCTCATCCATTGATCACACTCTGCTATAGAGCAAGAAGCACGCTCTAGCTTTCTAGAATATCTAAGACAGTAGGAAATGTGAGTGTGCTGAGAACAAAAGAACGGTGTTTCCTACACATACGGACCATATCTAGTCCAACTCTGCTTCTTAAACTGATACAAAGCACTGGTCCTCTATCATCCAGTGCTTGTCAGTTAATATGAGAAAAGTGTGGGCTTTGTGAACGATGTAGTTCGTTTGAGCTGAAAAGTGACTGCCCTTACCTGAAACTATGTCTTGCTCGTAGGAAGACACAGAGTCTGTGATTTAACTCCATTTCTAAAGGGAAACACACAATACAGTTCTCATCCATAGATCACACTCTGCTTTAGAGCAAGAAGCACGCTCTTGCTTTCTAGAGTCTCTAATACAGCAGGAAACGTGAGTGTGCTCAGAAGAAAAGAACGGTGTTTCCTATACATACGGACCATATCTAGCTCAACTCTGCTTGAAATTGACACAAAGCAAAGGTCCTCTAACATCCAATGTTTCTCTGTTAAGATGAGAAACGTGTGAGCTTCGTGAACGATGTAGTTCATTTGAGCTGAAAAATAACTGCCCTTACCTGAAAGGAAGTAGTGATTGTAGAAATACACAGAGCCTGGGATTTAAATCCATTTCTGAATGTAAACACACAGCATAGTTCTCTTCCATGGATCACACTCTGCTTTAGAGCAAGAAGAATGCTCTTGCTTTCTAGAGTCTCTAATTCACCAGGAAACTTGAATGTGCTGAGAACAAAAGAACGGAGACTCCTACACATGCGGTCCATATCTAGTTCATCTCTGAATCTGAAACTGAAACAAACCACAGGTAATCTAACATCCAATGCTTTTCAGTTAAGATGAGAAACGTGTGAGCATCATGAACGATGTAGTTCTTTTGAGATGTAAAGTAACTGTCCTTACTTGAAACAAAGTCTTCCTTGTAGGAAGACTCAGAGACAAGGATTAAACTCCATTCTGAAGTGAAACACAGCAGAGTTCTCATACATTGATCACAATCTGCTTTAGAGCAATAAGCACGCTCTAGCTTTCTAGAGTCTCTAAGACAGCAGGAAACGAGAGTGTGATGAGAACAAAAGAGCGGTGTTTCCTACATATACGGACCATATCTAGTCCAACTCTGCTTCTGAAACTGATACAAAGCACCGGTCATCTAACATCCAATGCTTGTCAGTTAAGATGAGAAACGTGTGAGCTTCTTGAACGATGTAGTTCGTTTGAGCTGAAAAGTGACTGCCCTTACTTGAAATGAAGTCTTGCATGTAGGAAGACACAGCACCTGGGATTTAACTCCATTTCTGAAAGGAAACACACAACACAGTTCTCCTCCATGGATCACACTCTGCTTTAGAGCAAGAAGCACTCCCTTGCTTTCTAGAGTCTCTAAGACAGCAGGAAACATGCGTGTGCTAAGAACAAAAGAATGGTGTTTCCTACACATTCGGACCATATCTAGTCCAACTCTGCTTCTGAAATTGATACAAAGCACAGGTACTCTAACATCCAATGCTTGTCATTTAAGATGAGAAACGTGTGAGCTTTGTGAACGATGTAGATCGTTTGAGCTGAAAAGTGACTGCCCTTACCTGAAACTATGTCTTGCTTGTAGGAAGACACAGAGCCTGGGATTTAACTCCATTTCTGAAGGGAAACACACAGTAGAGTTCTCATCCATTGATCACACTCTGTTTTAGAGCAAGAAGCACGCTCTTACTTTCTAGAGTCTCTAAGACAGCAGGAAACGAGAGTGTGATGAGAACAAAAGAGCAGTGTTTCCTACACATACGGACCATATCTAGTCCAACTCTGCTTCTGAAACTGATACAAAGCACTGGTCCTCTATCATCCAGTGCTTGTCAGTTAAGATGAGAAAAGTGTGGGCTATGTGAACGATGTAGTTCGTTTGAGCTGAAAAGTGACTGCCCTTACCTGAAACTATGTCTTGCTTGTAGGAAGACACAGAGTCTGTGATTTAACTCCATTTCTAAAGGGAAACACACAATACAGTTCTCATCCATAGATCACACTCTGCTTTAGAGCAAGAAGCACGCTCTTGCTTTCTAGAGTCTCTAATACAGCAGGAAACGTGAGTGTGCTCAGAAGAAAAGAACGGTGTTTCCTATACATACGGACCATATCTAGCTCAACTCTGCTTGAAATTGACACAAAGCAAAGGTCCTCTAACATCCAATGTTTCTCTGTTAAGATGAGAAACGTGTGAGCTTCGTGAACGATGTAGTTCGTTTGAGCTGAAAAATAACTGCCCTTACCTGAAAGGAAGTAGTGATTGTAGAAATACACAGAGCCTGGGATTTAAATCCATTTCTGAATGTAAACACACATCATAGTTCTCTTCCATGGATCACACTCTGCTTTAGAGCAAGAAGAATGCTCTTGCTTTCTAGAGTCTCTAATTCACCAGGAAACTTGAATGTGCTGAGAACAAAAGAACGGAGTCTCCTACACATGCGGACCATATCTAGTTCATCTCTGATTCTGAAACTGAAACAAACCACAGGTCCTCTAACATCCAATGCTTTTCAGTTAAGATGAGAAACGTGTGAGCATCATGAACGATGTAGTTCGTTTGAGATGTAAAGTAACTGTCCTTACTTGAAACAAAGTCTTCCTTGTAGGAAGACTCAGAGACAAGGATTAAACTCCATTCTGAAGTGAAACACAGCAGAGTTCTCATACATTGATCACAATCTGCTTTAGAGCAATAAGCACGCTCTAGCTTTCTAGAGTCTCTAAGACAGCAGGAAACGAGAGTGTGATGAGAACAAAAGAGCGGTGTTTCCTACATATACGGACCATATCTAGTCCAACTCTGCTTCTGAAACTGATACAAAGCACCGGTCATCTAACATCCAATGCTTGTCAGTTAAGATGAGAAACGTGTGAGCTTCTTGAACGATGTAGTTCGTTTGAGCTGAAAAGTGACTGCCCTTACCTGAAACGAAGTCTTGCTTGTAGGAAGACACAGAGCCTGGGATTTAAATCTATTTATGAAGGGAAACACACAACACAGTTCTCATCCATGGATCACACTCTGCTTTAGAGCAAGAAGCACGCTCTAGCTTTCCAGAGTCTCTAAGACAGGAGGAAACGTGAGTGTGCTGAGAACAAAAGAACGGTGTTTCCTACATATACGGACCATATCTAGTCCAACTCTGCTTCTGAAACTGATACAAAGCACTGGTCCTCTAACATCCAATGCTTGTCAGTTAAGATGAGAAACGTGTGAGCTTTGTGAACGATGTAGTTCGTTTGAGCTGAAAAGTGACTGCCCTTACCTGAAAGGAAGTAGTGCTTGTGGTAATAGACATAGCCCGGGATTTAACTCCCTTTCTGAATGTAAACACACAGCATAGTTCTCGTGCATAGATCACACTCTGCTTTAGAGCAAGAAAAATTCTATTGCTTTCTAGAGTCTCTAAGACAGCATGAAACGTGAGTGTGCTGAGCACAAAAGAACGGTGTTTGCTACACATACGGACCATATCTAGTTCATCTCTGATTCTGAAACTGATACAAACCACAGGTCCTCTAACATCCGATGCTTGTCAGTTAAGATGAGAAAAGTGTGGGCTATGTGAACGATGTAGTTCGTTTGAGCTGAAAAGTGACTGCCCTTACCTGAAACTATGTCTTGCTTGTAGGAAGACACAGAGTCTGTGATTTAACTCCATTTCTAAAGGGAAACACACAATACAGTTCTCATCCATAGATCACACTCTGCTTTAGAGCAAGAAGCACGCTCTTGCTTTCTAGAGTCTCTAATACAGCAGGAAACGTGAGTGTGCTCAGAAGAAAAGAACGGTGTTTCCTATACATACGGACCATATCTAGCTCAACTCTGCTTGAAATTGACACAAAGCAAAGGTCCTCTAACATCCAATGTTTCTCTGTTAAGATGAGAAACGTGTGAGCTTCGTGAACGATGTAGTTCGTTTGAGCTGAAAAATAACTGCCCTTACCTGAAAGGAAGTAGTGATTGTAGAAATACACAGAGCCTGGGATTTAAATCCATTTCTGAATGTAAACACACATCATAGTTCTCTTCCATGGATCACACTCTGCTTTAGAGCAAGAAGAATGCTCTTGCTTTCTAGAGTCTCTAATTCACCAGGAAACTTGAATGTGCTGAGAACAAAAGAACGGAGTCTCCTACACATGCGGACCATATCTAGTTCATCTCTGATTCTGAAACTGAAACAAACCACAGGTCCTCTAACATCCAATGCTTTTCAGTTAAGATGAGAAACGTGTGAGCATCATGAACGATGTAGTTCGTTTGAGATGTAAAGTAACTGTCCTTACTTGAAACAAAGTCTTCCTTGTAGGAAGACTCAGAGACAAGGATTAAACTCCATTCTGAAGTGAAACACAGCAGAGTTCTCATACATTGATCACAATCTGCTTTAGAGCAAGAAGCACGCTCTAGCTTTCCAGAGTCTCTAAGACAGGAGGAAACGTGAGTGTGCTGAGAACAAAAGAACGGTGTTTCCTACATATACGGACCATATCTAGTCCAACTCTGCTTCTGAAACTGATACAAAGCACTGGTCCTCTAACATCCAATGCTTGTCAGTTAAGATGAGAAACGTGTGAGCTTTGTGAACGATGTAGTTCGTTTGAGCTGAAAAGGGACTGCCCTTACCTGAAAGGAAGTAGTGGTTGTGGTAATAGACATAGCCCGGGATTTAACTCCCTTTCTGAATGTAAACACACAGCATAGTTCTCATGCATAGATCACACTCTGCTTTAGAGCAGGAAAAATTCTATTGCTTTCTAGAGTCTCTAAGACAGCATGAAACGTGAGTGTGCTGAGCACAAAAGAACGGTGTTTGCTACACATACGGACCATATCTAGTTCATCTCTGATTCTGAAACTGATACAAACCACAGGTCCTCTAACATCCGATGCTTGTCAGTTAAGATGAGAAACGTGTGAGCTTTGTGAACGATATAGTTCGTTTGAGCTGTAAAGTAACTGCCCTTACCTGAAAAGAAGTCTTGCCTGTAGGAAGACTCAGAGCCTGGGATTTAACTCCACTTCTGAAGTGAAACACACAGCAGAGTTCTCATCCTTTGTTCACACTCTGCTTTAGAGCAAGAAGCACGCTCTTGCTTTCTAGAGTTTCTAAGAGAGCAGGAAACGTGAGAGTGCTGAGAACAAAAGAGCGGTGTTTCCTACACATACAGACCATATCTAGTTCAACTCTGCTTCTGAAACTGAAACAAACCACAGGTCCTCTAACATCCAATGCTTTTCAGTTAAGATGAGAAACGTGTCAGCTTCGTGAACGATGTAGTTCGTTTGAGCTGTAAAGTAACTGCCCTTTCTTGAAACGAAGTCTTGCTTGTAGGAAGACACAGAGCCTGGGATTGAACTCCATTTCTGAAGTGATACACACAGCATAGTTCTCATCAATGGATCACACTCTGCTTTAGAGCAAGAAGCACGCTATTGCTTCTGAATTCTCTAATACAGCAGGAAACTTGAGTGAGCTCAGAACAAAAGAACGGTGTTTCCTACACATACGGACCACATCTAGTCCAACTATGCTTCTGAAATTGATACATAGCACAGGTAATCTAACATCCAATGCTTGTCATTTAAGATGAGAAACGTGTGAGCTTCGTGAAAGTTGTAGTTCGTTTGAGCTGTAAAGTAACTACCCATACTTGAATCGAAGCCTTCCTTGTAGGAAGACTCACAGCCTGGGATTTAACTCCATTTCTGAAGTGAAACACGCAACAGAGTTCTCATCCATTGATCACACTCTGCTATAGAGCAAGAAGCACGCTCTAGCTTTCTAGAATATCTAAGACAGTAGGAAATGTGAGTGTGCTGAGAACAAAAGAACGGTATTTCCTACACATACGGACCATATCTAGTCCAACTCTGCTTCTGAAACTGATACAAAGCACTGGTCCTCTATCATCCAGTGCTTGTCAGTTAATATGAGAAAAGTGTGGGCTTTGTGAACGATGTAGTTCGTTTGAGCTGAAAAGTGACTGCCCTTACCTGAAACTATGTCTTGCTTGTAGGAAGACACAGAGTCTGTGATTTAACTCCATTTCTAAAGGGAAACACACAATACAGTTCTCATCCATAGATCACACTCTGCTTTAGAGCAAGAAGCACGCTCTTGCTTTCTAGAGTCTCTAATACAGCAGGAAACGTGAGTGTGCTCAGAAGAAAAGAACGGTGTTTCCTATACATACGGACCATATCTAGCTCAACTCTGCTTGAAATTGACACAAAGCAAAGGTCCTCTAACATCCAATGTTTCTCTGTTAAGATGAGAAACGTGTGAGCTTCGTGAACGATGTAGTTCATTTGAGCTGAAAAATAACTGCCCTTACCTGAAAGGAAGTAGTGATTGTAGAAATACACAGAGCCTGGGATTTAAATCCATTTCTGAATGTAAACACACAGCAAAGTTCTCTTCCATGGATCACACTCTGCTTTAGAGCAAGAAGAATGCTCTTGCTTTCTAGAGTCTCTAATTCACCAGGAAACTTGAATGTGCTGAGAACAAAAGAATGGAGACTCCTACACATGCGGTCCATATCTAGTTCATCTCTGAATCTGAAACTGAAACAAACCACAGGTAATCTAACATCCAATGCTTTTCAGTTAAGATGAGAAACGTGTGAGCATCATGAACGATGTAGTTCTTTTGAGATGTAAAGTAACTGTCCTTACTTGAAACAAAGTCTTCCTTGTAGGAAGACTCAGAGACAAGGATTAAACTCCATTCTGAAGTGAAACACAGCAGAGTTCTCATACATTGATCACAATCTGCTTTAGAGCAATAAGCACGCTCTAGCTTTCTAGAGTCTCTAAGACAGCAGGAAACGAGAGTGTGATGAGAACAAAAGAGCGGTGTTTCCTACATATACGGACCATATCTAGTCCAACTCTGCTTCTGAAACTGATACAAAGCACCGGTCATCTAACATCCAATGCTTGTCAGTTAAGATGAGAAACGTGTGAGCTTCTTGAACGATGTAGTTCGTTTGAGCTGAAAAGTGACTGCCCTTACTTGAAATGAAGTCTTGCATGTAGGAAGACACAGCACCTGGGATTTAACTCCATTTCTGAAAGGAAACACACAACACAGTTCTCCTCCATGGATCACACTCTGCTTTAGAGCAAGAAGCACTCCCTTGCTTTCTAGAGTCTCTAAGACAGCAGGAAACATGCGTGTGCTAAGAACAAAAGAATGGTGTTTCCTACACATTCGGACCATATCTAGTCCAACTCTGCTTCTGAAATTGATACAAAGCACAGGTACTCTAACATCCAATGCTTGTCATTTAAGATGAGAAACGTGTGAGCTTTGTGAACGATGTAGATCGTTTGAGCTGAAAAGTGACTGCCCTTACCTGAAACTATGTCTTGCTTGTAGGAAGACACAGAGCCTGGGATTTAACTCCATTTCTGAAGGGAAACACACAGTAGAGTTCTCATCCATTGATCACACTCTGTTTTAGAGCAAGAAGCACGCTCTTACTTTCTAGAGTCTCTAAGACAGCAGGAAACGAGAGTGTGATGAGAACAAAAGAGCAGTGTTTCCTACACATACGGACCATATCTAGTCCAACTCTGCTTCTGAAACTGATACAAAGCACTGGTCCTCTATCATCCAGTGCTTGTCAGTTAAGATGAGAAAAGTGTGGGCTATGTGAACGATGTAGTTCGTTTGAGCTGAAAAGTGACTGCCCTTACCTGAAACTATGTCTTGCTTGTAGGAAGACACAGAGTCTGTGATTTAACTCCATTTCTAAAGGGAAACACACAATACAGTTCTCATCCATAGATCACACTCTGCTTTAGAGCAAGAAGCACGCTCTTGCTTTCTAGAGTCTCTAATACAGCAGGAAACGTGAGTGTGCTCAGAAGAAAAGAACGGTGTTTCCTATACATACGGACCATATCTAGCTCAACTCTGCTTGAAATTGACACAAAGCAAAGGTCCTCTAACATCCAATGTTTCTCTGTTAAGATGAGAAACGTGTGAGCTTCGTGAACGATGTAGTTCGTTTGAGCTGAAAAATAACTGCCCTTACCTGAAAGGAAGTAGTGATTGTAGAAATACACAGAGCCTGGGATTTAAATCCATTTCTGAATGTAAACACACATCATAGTTCTCTTCCATGGATCACACTCTGCTTTAGAGCAAGAAGAATGCTCTTGCTTTCTAGAGTCTCTAATTCACCAGGAAACTTGAATGTGCTGAGAACAAAAGAACGGAGTCTCCTACACATGCGGACCATATCTAGTTCATCTCTGATTCTGAAACTGAAACAAACCACAGGTCCTCTAACATCCAATGCTTTTCAGTTAAGATGAGAAACGTGTGAGCATCATGAACGATGTAGTTCGTTTGAGATGTAAAGTAACTGTCCTTACTTGAAACAAAGTCTTCCTTGTAGGAAGACTCAGAGACAAGGATTAAACTCCATTCTGAAGTGAAACACAGCAGAGTTCTCATACATTGATCACAATCTGCTTTAGAGCAATAAGCACGCTCTAGCTTTCTAGAGTCTCTAAGACAGCAGGAAACGAGAGTGTGATGAGAACAAAAGAGCGGTGTTTCCTACATATACGGACCATATCTAGTCCAACTCTGCTTCTGAAACTGATACAAAGCACCGGTCATCTAACATCCAATGCTTGTCAGTTAAGATGAGAAACGTGTGAGCTTCTTGAACGATGTAGTTCGTTTGAGCTGAAAAGTGACTGCCCTTACCTGAAACGAAGTCTTGCTTGTAGGAAGACACAGAGCCTGGGATTTAAATCTATTTATGAAGGGAAACACACAACACAGTTCTCATCCATGGATCACACTCTGCTTTAGAGCAAGAAGCACGCTCTAGCTTTCCAGAGTCTCTAAGACAGGAGGAAACGTGAGTGTGCTGAGAACAAAAGAACGGTGTTTCCTACATATACGGACCATATCTAGTCCAACTCTGCTTCTGAAACTGATACAAAGCACTGGTCCTCTAACATCCAATGCTTGTCAGTTAAGATGAGAAACGTGTGAGCTTTGTGAACGATGTAGTTCGTTTGAGCTGAAAAGGGACTGCCCTTACCTGAAAGGAAGTAGTGGTTGTGGTAATAGACATAGCCCGGGATTTAACTCCCTTTCTGAATGTAAACACACAGCATAGTTCTCGTGCATAGATCACACTCTGCTTTAGAGCAGGAAAAATTCTATTGCTTTCTAGAGTCTCTAAGACAGCATGAAACGTGAGTGTGCTGAGCACAAAAGAACGGTGTTTGCTACACATACGGACCATATCTAGTTCATCTCTGATTCTGAAACTGATACAAACCACAGGTCCTCTAACATCCGATGCTTGTCAGTTAAGATGAGAAACGTGTGAGCTTTGTGAACGATATAGTTCGTTTGAGCTGTAAAGTAACTGCCCTTACCTGAAAAGAAGTCTTGCCTGTAGGAAGACTCAGAGCCTGGGATTTAACTCCACTTCTGAAGTGAAACACACAGCAGAGTTCTCATCCTTTGTTCACACTCTGCTTTAGAGCAAGAAGCACGCTCTTGCTTTCTAGAGTTTCTAAGAGAGCAGGAAACGTGAGAGTGCTGAGAACAAAAGAGCGGTGTTTCCTACACATACAGACCATATCTAGTTCAACTCTGCTTCTGAAACTGAAACAAACCACAGGTCCTCTAACATCCAATGCTTTTCAGTTAAGATGAGAAACGTGTCAGCTTCGTGAACGATGTAGTTCGTTTGAGCTGTAAAGTAACTGCCCTTTCTTGAAACGAAGTCTTGCTTGTAGGAAGACACAGAGCCTGGGATTGAACTCCATTTCTGAAGTGATACACACAGCATAGTTCTCATCAATGGATCACACTCTGCTTTAGAGCAAGAAGCACGCTATTGCTTCTGAATTCTCTAATACAGCAGGAAACTTGAGTGAGCTCAGAACAAAAGAACGGTGTTTCCTACACATACGGACCACATCTAGTCCAACTATGCTTCTGAAATTGATACATAGCACAGGTAATCTAACATCCAATGCTTGTCATTTAAGATGAGAAACGTGTGAGCTTCGTGAAAGTTGTAGTTCGTTTGAGCTGTAAAGTAACTACCCATACTTGAATCGAAGCCTTCCTTGTAGGAAGACTCACAGCCTGGGATTTAACTCCATTTCTGAAGTGAAACACGCAACAGAGTTCTCATCCATTGATCACACTCTGCTATAGAGCAAGAAGCACGCTCTAGCTTTCTAGAATATCTAAGACAGTAGGAAATGTGAGTGTGCTGAGAACAAAAGAACGGTGTTTCCTACACATACGGACCATATCTAGTCCAACTCTGCTTCTGAAACTGATACAAAGCACTGGTCCTCTATCATCCAGTGCTTGTCAGTTAATATGAGAAAAGTGTGGGCTTTGTGAACGATGTAGTTCGTTTGAGCTGAAAAGTGACTGCCCTTACCTGAAACTATGTCTTGCTTGTAGGAAGACAAAGAGTCTGTGATTTAACTCCATTTCTAAAGGGAAACACACAATACAGTTCTCATCCATAGATCACACTCTGCTTTAGAGCAAGAAGCACGCTCTTGCTTTCTAGAGTCTCTAATACAGCAGGAAACGTGAGTGTGCTCAGAAGAAAAGAACGGTGTTTCCTATACATACGGACCATATCTAGCTCAACTCTGCTTGAAATTGACACAAAGCAAAGGTCCTCTAACATCCAATGTTTCTCTGTTAAGATGAGAAACGTGTGAGCTTCGTGAACGATGTAGTTCATTTGAGCTGAAAAATAACTGCCCTTACCTGAAAGGAAGTAGTGATTGTAGAAATACACAGAGCCTGGGATTTAAATCCATTTCTGAATGTAAACACACAGCATAGTTCTCTTCCATGGATCACACTCTGCTTTAGAGCAAGAAGAATGCTCTTGCTTTCTAGAGTCTCTAATTCACCAGGAAACTTGAATGTGCTGAGAACAAAAGAACGGAGACTCCTACACATGCGGTCCATATCTAGTTCATCTCTGAATCTGAAACTGAAACAAACCACAGGTAATCTAACATCCAATGCTTTTCAGTTAAGATGAGAAACGTGTGAGCATCATGAACGATGTAGTTCTTTTGAGATGTAAAGTAACTGTCCTTACTTGAAACAAAGTCTTCCTTGTAGGAAGACTCAGAGACAAGGATTAAACTCCATTCTGAAGTGAAACACAGCAGAGTTCTCATACATTGATCACAATCTGCTTTAGAGCAATAAGCACGCTCTAGCTTTCTAGAGTCTCTAAGACAGCAGGAAACGAGAGTGTGATGAGAACAAAAGAGCGGTGTTTCCTACATATACGGACCATATCTAGTCCAACTCTGCTTCTGAAACTGATACAAAGCACCGGTCATCTAACATCCAATGCTTGTCAGTTAAGATGAGAAACGTGTGAGCTTCTTGAACGATGTAGTTCGTTTGAGCTGAAAAGTGACTGCCCTTACTTGAAATGAAGTCTTGCATGTAGGAAGACACAGCACCTGGGATTTAACTCCATTTCTGAAAGGAAACACACAACACAGTTCTCCTCCATGGATCACACTCTGCTTTAGAGCAAGAAGCACTCCCTTGCTTTCTAGAGTCTCTAAGACAGCAGGAAACATGCGTGTGCTAAGAACAAAAGAATGGTGTTTCCTACACATTCGGACCATATCTAGTCCAACTCTGCTTCTGAAATTGATACAAAGCACAGGTACTCTAACATCCAATGCTTGTCATTTAAGATGAGAAACGTGTGAGCTTTGTGAACGATGTAGATCGTTTGAGCTGAAAAGTGACTGCCCTTACCTGAAACTATGTCTTGCTTGTAGGAAGACACAGAGCCTGGGATTTAACTCCATTTCTGAAGGGAAACACACAGTAGAGTTCTCATCCATTGATCACACTCTGTTTTAGAGCAAGAAGCACGCTCTTACTTTCTAGAGTCTCTAAGACAGCAGGAAACGAGAGTGTGATGAGAACAAAAGAGCAGTGTTTCCTACACATACGGACCATATCTAGTCCAACTCTGCTTCTGAAACTGATACAAAGCACTGGTCCTCTATCATCCAGTGCTTGTCAGTTAAGATGAGAAAAGTGTGGGCTATGTGAACGATGTAGTTCGTTTGAGCTGAAAAGTGACTGCCCTTACCTGAAACTATGTCTTGCTTGTAGGAAGACACAGAGTCTGTGATTTAACTCCATTTCTAAAGGGAAACACACAATACAGTTCTCATCCATAGATCACACTCTGCTTTAGAGCAAGAAGCACGCTCTTGCTTTCTAGAGTCTCTAATACAGCAGGAAACGTGAGTGTGCTCAGAAGAAAAGAACGGTGTTTCCTATACATACGGACCATATCTAGCTCAACTCTGCTTGAAATTGACACAAAGCAAAGGTCCTCTAACATCCAATGTTTCTCTGTTAAGATGAGAAACGTGTGAGCTTCGTGAACGATGTAGTTCGTTTGAGCTGAAAAATAACTGCCCTTACCTGAAAGGAAGTAGTGATTGTAGAAATACACAGAGCCTGGGATTTAAATCCATTTCTGAATGTAAACACACATCATAGTTCTCTTCCATGGATCACACTCTGCTTTAGAGCAAGAAGAATGCTCTTGCTTTCTAGAGTCTCTAATTCACCAGGAAACTTGAATGTGCTGAGAACAAAAGAACGGAGTCTCCTACACATGCGGACCATATCTAGTTCATCTCTGATTCTGAAACTGAAACAAACCACAGGTCCTCTAACATCCAATGCTTTTCAGTTAAGATGAGAAACGTGTGAGCATCATGAACGATGTAGTTCGTTTGAGATGTAAAGTAACTGTCCTTACTTGAAACAAAGTCTTCCTTGTAGGAAGACTCAGAGACAAGGATTAAACTCCATTCTGAAGTGAAACACAGCAGAGTTCTCATACATTGATCACAATCTGCTTTAGAGCAATAAGCACGCTCTAGCTTTCTAGAGTCTCTAAGACAGCAGGAAACGAGAGTGTGATGAGAACAAAAGAGCGGTGTTTCCTACATATACGGACCATATCTAGTCCAACTCTGCTTCTGAAACTGATACAAAGCACCGGTCATCTAACATCCAATGCTTGTCAGTTAAGATGAGAAACGTGTGAGCTTCTTGAACGATGTAGTTCGTTTGAGCTGAAAAGTGACTGCCCTTACCTGAAACGAAGTCTTGCTTGTAGGAAGACACAGAGCCTGGGATTTAAATCTATTTATGAAGGGAAACACACAACACAGTTCTCATCCATGGATCACACTCTGCTTTAGAGCAAGAAGCACGCTCTAGCTTTCCAGAGTCTCTAAGACAGGAGGAAACGTGAGTGTGCTGAGAACAAAAGAACGGTGTTTCCTACATATACGGACCATATCTAGTCCAACTCTGCTTCTGAAACTGATACAAAGCACTGGTCCTCTAACATCCAATGCTTGTCAGTTAAGATGAGAAACGTGTGAGCTTTGTGAACGATGTAGTTCGTTTGAGCTGAAAAGTGACTGCCCTTACCTGAAAGGAAGTAGTGCTTGTGGTAATAGACATAGCCCGGGATTTAACTCCCTTTCTGAATGTAAACACACAGCATAGTTCTCGTGCATAGATCACACTCTGCTTTAGAGCAAGAAAAATTCTATTGCTTTCTAGAGTCTCTAAGACAGCATGAAACGTGAGTGTGCTGAGCACAAAAGAACGGTGTTTGCTACACATACGGACCATATCTAGTTCATCTCTGATTCTGAAACTGATACAAACCACAGGTCCTCTAACATCCGATGCTTGTCAGTTAAGATGAGAAACGTGTGACCTTTGTGAACGATATAGTTCGTTTGAGCTGTAAAGTAACTGCCCTTACCTGAAAAGAAGTCTTGCCTGTAGGAAGACTCAGAGCCTGGGATTTAACTCCACTTCTGAAGTGAAACACACAGCAGAGTTCTCATCCTTTGTTCACACTCTGCTTTAGAGCAAGAAGCACGCTCTTGCTTTCTAGAGTTTCTAAGAGAGCAGGAAACGTGAGAGTGCTGAGAACAAAAGAGCGGTGTTTCCTACACATACAGACCATATCTAGTTCAACTCTGCTTCTGAAACTGAAACAAACCACAGGTCCTCTAACATCCAATGCTTTTCAGTTAAGATGAGAAACGTGTCAGCTTCGTGAACGATGTAGTTCGTTTGAGCTGTAAAGTAACTGCCCTTTCTTGAAACGAAGTCTTGCTTGTAGGAAGACACAGAGCCTGGGATTGAACTCCATTTCTGAAGTGATACACACAGCATAGTTCTCATCAATGGATCACACTCTGCTTTAGAGCAAGAAGCACGCTATTGCTTCTGAATTCTCTAATACAGCAGGAAACTTGAGTGAGCTCAGAACAAAAGAACGGTGTTTCCTACACATACGGACCACATCTAGTCCAACTATGCTTCTGAAATTGATACATAGCACAGGTAATCTAACATCCAATGCTTGTCATTTAAGATGAGAAACGTGTGAGCTTCGTGAACGTTGTAGTTCGTTTGAGCTGTAAAGTAACTACCCATACTTGAATCGAAGCCTTCCTTGTAGGAAGACTCACAGCCTGGGATTTAACTCCATTTCTGAAGTGAAACACGCAACAGAGTTCTCATCCATTGATCACACTCTGCTATAGAGCAAGAAGCACGCTCTAGCTTTCTAGAATATCTAAGACAGTAGGAAATGTGAGTGTGCTGAGAACAAAAGAACGGTGTTTCCTACACATACGGACCATATCTAGTCCAACTCTGCTTCTGAAACTGATACAAAGCACTGGTCCTCTATCATCCAGTGCTTGTCAGTTAATATGAGAAAAGTGTGGGCTTTGTGAACGATGTAGTTCGTTTGAGCTGAAAAGTGACTGCCCTTACCTGAAACTATGTCTTGCTTGTAGGAAGACAAAGAGTCTGTGATTTAACTCCATTTCTAAAGGGAAACACACAATACAGTTCTCATCCATAGATCACACTCTGCTTTAGAGCAAGAAGCACGCTCTTGCTTTCTAGAGTCTCTAATACAGCAGGAAACGTGAGTGTGCTCAGAAGAAAAGAACGGTGTTTCCTATACATACGGACCATATCTAGCTCAACTCTGCTTGAAATTGACACAAAGCAAAGGTCCTCTAACATCCAATGTTTCTCTGTTAAGATGAGAAACGTGTGAGCTTCGTGAACGATGTAGTTCATTTGAGCTGAAAAATAACTGCCCTTACCTGAAAGGAAGTAGTGATTGTAGAAATACACAGAGCCTGGGATTTAAATCCATTTCTGAATGTAAACACACAGCATAGCTCTCTTCCATGGATCACACTCTGCTTTAGAGCAAGAAGAATGCTCTTGCTTTCTAGAGTCTCTAATTCACCAGGAAACTTGAATGTGCTGAGAACAAAAGAACGGAGACTCCTACACATGCGGTCCATATCTAGTTCATCTCTGAATCTGAAACTGAAACAAACCACAGGTAATCTAACATCCAATGCTTTTCAGTTAAGATGAGAAACGTGTGAGCATCATGAACGATGTAGTTCTTTTGAGATGTAAAGTAACTGTCCTTACTTGAAACAAAGTCTTCCTTGTAGGAAGACTCAGAGACAAGGATTAAACTCCATTCTGAAGTGAAACACAGCAGAGTTCTCATACATTGATCACAATCTGCTTTAGAGCAATAAGCACGCTCTAGCTTTCTAGAGTCTCTAAGACAGCAGGAAACGAGAGTGTGATGAGAACAAAAGAGCGGTGTTTCCTACATATACGGACCATATCTAGTCCAACTCTGCTTCTGAAACTGATACAAAGCACCGGTCATCTAACATCCAATGCTTGTCAGTTAAGATGAGAAACGTGTGAGCTTCTTGAACGATGTAGTTCGTTTGAGCTGAAAAGTGACTGCCCTTACTTGAAATGAAGTCTTGCATGTAGGAAGACACAGCACCTGGGATTTAACTCCATTTCTGAAAGGAAACACACAACACAGTTCTCCTCCATGGATCACACTCTGCTTTAGAGCAAGAAGCACTCCCTTGCTTTCTAGAGTCTCTAAGACAGCAGGAAACATGCGTGTGCTAAGAACAAAAGAATGGTGTTTCCTACACATTCGGACCATATCTAGTCCAACTCTGCTTCTGAAATTGATACAAAGCACAGGTACTCTAACATCCAATGCTTGTCATTTAAGATGAGAAACGTGTGAGCTTTGTGAACGATGTAGATCGTTTGAGCTGAAAAGTGACTGCCCTTACCTGAAACTATGTCTTGCTTGTAGGAAGACACAGAGCCTGGGATTTAACTCCATTTCTGAAGGGAAACACACAGTAGAGTTCTCATCCATTGATCACACTCTGTTTTAGAGCAAGAAGCACGCTCTTACTTTCTAGAGTCTCTAAGACAGCAGGAAACGAGAGTGTGATGAGAACAAAAGAGCAGTGTTTCCTACACATACGGACCATATCTAGTCCAACTCTGCTTCTGAAACTGATACAAAGCACTGGTCCTCTATCATCCAGTGCTTGTCAGTTAAGATGAGAAAAGTGTGGGCTATGTGAACGATGTAGTTCGTTTGAGCTGAAAAGTGACTGCCCTTACCTGAAACTATGTCTTGCTTGTAGGAAGACACAGAGTCTGTGATTTAACTCCATTTCTAAAGGGAAACACACAATACAGTTCTCATCCATTGATCACACTCTGCTTTAGAGCAAGAAGCACGCTCTTGCTTTCTAGAGTCTCTAATACAGCAGGAAACGTGAGTGTGCTCAGAAGAAAAGAACGGTGTTTCCTATACATACGGACCATATCTAGCTCAACTCTGCTTGAAATTGACACAAAGCAAAGGTCCTCTAACATCCAATGTTTCTCTGTTAAGATGAGAAACGTGTGAGCTTCGTGAATGATGTAGTTCGTTTGAGCTGAAAAATAACTGCCCTTACCTGAAAGGAAGTAGTGATTGTAGAAATACACAGAGCCTGGGATTTAAATCCATTTCTGAATGTAAACACACATCATAGTTCTCTTCCATGGATCACACTCTGCTTTAGAGCAAGAAGAATGCTCTTGCTTTCTAGAGTCTCTAATTCACCAAGAAACTTGAATGTGCTGAGAACAAAAGAACGGAGTCTCCTACACATGCGGACCATATCTAGTTCATCTCTGATTCTGAAACTGAAACAAACCACAGGTCCTCTAACATCCAATGCTTTTCAGTTAAGATGAGAAACGTGTGAGCATCATGAACGATGTAGTTCGTTTGAGATGTAAAGTAACTGTCCTTACTTGAAACAAAGTCTTCCTTGTAGGAAGACTCAGAGACAAGGATTAAACTCCATTCTGAAGTGAAACACAGCAGAGTTCTCATACATTGATCACAATCTGCTTTAGAGCAATAAGCACGCTCTAGCTTTCTAGAGTCTCTAAGACAGCAGGAAACGAGAGTGTGATGAGAACAAAAGAGCGGTGTTTCCTACATATACGGACCATATCTAGTCCAACTCTGCTTCTGAAACTGATACAAAGCACCGGTCATCTAACATCCAATGCTTGTCAGTTAAGATGAGAAACGTGTGAGCTTCTTGAACGATGTAGTTCGTTTGAGCTGAAAAGTGACTGCCCTTACTTGAAATGAAGTCTTGCATGTAGGAAGACACAGAGCCTGGGATTTAAATCTATTTATGAAGGGAAACACACAACACAGTTCTCATCCATGGATCACACTCTGCTTTAGAGCAAGAAGCACGCTCTAGCTTTCCAGAGTCTCTAAGACAGGAGGAAACGTGAGTGTGCTGAGAACAAAAGAACGGTGTTTCCTACATATACGGACCATATCTAGTCCAACTCTGCTTCTGAAACTGATACAAAGCACTGGTCCTCTAACATCCAATGCTTGTCAGTTAAGATGAGAAACGTGTGAGCTTTGTGAACGATGTAGTTCGTTTGAGCTGAAAAGGGACTGCCCTTACCTGAAAGGAAGTAGTGGTTGTGGTAATAGACATAGCCCGGGATTTAACTCCCTTTCTGAATGTAAACACACAGCATAGTTCTCGTGCATAGATCACACTCTGCTTTAGAGCAGGAAAAATTCTATTGCTTTCTAGAGTCTCTAAGACAGCATGAAACGTGAGTGTGCTGAGCACAAAAGAACGGTGTTTGCTACACATACGGACCATATCTAGTTCATCTCTGATTCTGAAACTGATACAAACCACAGGTCCTCTAACATCCGATGCTTGTCAGTTAAGATGAGAAACGTGTGAGCTTTGTGAACGATATAGTTCGTTTGAGCTGTAAAGTAACTGCCCTTACCTGAAAAGAAGTCTTGCCTGTAGGAAGACTCAGAGCCTGGGATTTAACTCCACTTCTGAAGTGAAACACACAGCAGAGTTCTCATCCTTTGTTCACACTCTGCTTTAGAGCAAGAAGCACATTCATGCTTTCTAGAGTTTCTAAGAGAGCAGGAAATGTGAGAGTGCTGAGAACAAAAGAGCGGTGTTTCCTACACATACGGACCATATCTAGTTCAACTCTGCTTCTGAAACTGAAACAAACCACAGGTCCTCTAACATCCAATGCTTTTCAGTTAAGATGAGAAACGTGTCACCTTGGTGAACGATGTAGTTCGTTTGAGCTGTAAAGTAACTGCCCTTACTTGAAACGAATTCTTGCTTGTAGGAAGACACAGAGCCTGGGATTGAAATCCATTTCTGAAGTGAAACACACAGCATAGTTCTCATCAATGGATCACACTCTGCTTTAGAGCAAGAAGCACGCTCTTGCTTCTGAATTCTCTAATAAAGCAGGAAACTTGAGTGAGCTCAGAACAAAAGAACGGTGTTTCCTACACATACGGACCATGTCTCGTCCAACTCTGCTTCTGAAACTGATACAAAGCACTGGTCCTCTAACATCCAATGCTTGTCAGTTAGGATGAGAAACGTGTGAGCTTTGTGAACGATGTAGTTCGTTTGAGCTGAAAAGTGACTGCCCTTACCTGAAAGGAAGTAGTGCTTGTGGTAATAGACATAGCCCGGGATTTAACTCCCTTTCTGAATGTAAACACACAGCATAGTTCTCGTGCATAGATCACACTCTGCTTTAGAGCAAGAAAAATTCTATTGCTTTCTAGAGTCTCTAAGACAGCATGAAACGTGAGTGTGCTGAGCACAAAAGAACGGTGTTTGCTACACATACGGACCATATCTAGTTCATCTCTGATTCTGAAACTGATACAAACCACAGGTCCTCTAACATCCGATGCTTGTCAGTTAAGATGAGAAACGTGTGACCTTTGTGAACGATATAGTTCGTTTGAGCTGTAAAGTAACTGCCCTTACCTGAAAAGAAGTCTTGCCTGTAGGAAGACTCAGAGCCTGGGATTTAACTCCACTTCTGAAGTGAAACACACAGCAGAGTTCTCATCCTTTGTTCACACTCTGCTTTAGAGCAAGAAGCACGCTCTTGCTTTCTAGAGTTTCTAAGAGAGCAGGAAACGTGAGAGTGCTGAGAACAAAAGAGCGGTGTTTCCTACACATACAGACCATATCTAGTTCAACTCTGCTTCTGAAACTGAAACAAACCACAGGTCCTCTAACATCCAATGCTTTTCAGTTAAGATGAGAAACGTGTCAGCTTCGTGAACGATGTAGTTCGTTTGAGCTGTAAAGTAACTGCCCTTACTTGAAACGAAGTCTTGCTTGTAGGAAGACACAGAGCCTGGGATTGAACTCCATTTCTGAAGTGATACACACAGCATAGTTCTCATCAATGGATCACACTCTGCTTTAGAGCAAGAAGCACGCTATTGCTTCTGAATTCTCTAATACAGCAGGAAACTTGAGTGAGCTCAGAACAAAAGAACGGTGTTTCCTACACATACGGACCACATCTAGTCCAACTATGCTTCTGAAATTGATACATAGCACAGGTAATCTAACATCCAATGCTTGTCATTTAAGATGAGAAACGTGTGAGCTTCGTGAACGTTGTAGTTCGTTTGAGCTGTAAAGTAACTACCCATACTTGAATCGAAGCCTTCCTTGTAGGAAGACTCACAGCCTGGGATTTAACTCCATTTCTGAAGTGAAACACGCAACAGAGTTCTCATCCATTGATCACACTCTGCTATAGAGCAAGAAGCACGCTCTAGCTTTCTAGAATATCTAAGACAGTAGGAAATGTGAGTGTGCTGAGAACAAAAGAACGGTGTTTCCTACACATACGGACCATATCTAGTCCAACTCTGCTTCTGAAACTGATACAAAGCACTGGTCCTCTATCATCCAGTGCTTGTCAGTTAATATGAGAAAAGTGTGGGCTTTGTGAACGATGTAGTTCGTTTGAGCTGAAAAGTGACTGCCCTTACCTGAAACTATGTCTTGCTTGTAGGAAGACACAGAGTCTGTGATTTAACTCCATTTCTAAAGGGAAACACACAATACAGTTCTCATCCATAGATCACACTCTGCTTTAGAGCAAGAAGCACGCTCTTGCTTTCTAGAGTCTCTAATACAGCAGGAAACGTGAGTGTGCTCAGAAGAAAAGAACGGTGTTTCCTATACATACGGACCATATCTAGCTCAACTCTGCTTGAAATTGACACAAAGCAAAGGTCCTCTAACATCCAATGTTTCTCTGTTAAGATGAGAAACGTGTGAGCTTCGTGAACGATGTAGTTCATTTGAGCTGAAAAATAACTGCCCTTACCTGAAAGGAAGTAGTGATTGTAGAAATACACAGAGCCTGGGATTTAAATCCATTTCTGAATGTAAACACACAGCATAGTTCTCTTCCATGGATCACACTCTGCTTTAGAGCAAGAAGAATGCTCTTGCTTTCTAGAGTCTCTAATTCACCAGGAAACTTGAATGTGCTGAGAACAAAAGAACGGAGACTCCTACACATGCGGTCCATATCTAGTTCATCTCTGAATCTGAAACTGAAACAAACCACAGGTAATCTAACATCCAATGCTTTTCAGTTAAGATGAGAAACGTGTGAGCATCATGAACGATGTAGTTCTTTTGAGATGTAAAGTAACTGTCCTTACTTGAAACAAAGTCTTCCTTGTAGGAAGACTCAGAGACAAGGATTAAACTCCATTCTGAAGTGAAACACAGCAGAGTTCTCATACATTGATCACAATCTGCTTTAGAGCAATAAGCACGCTCTAGCTTTCTAGAGTCTCTAAGACAGCAGGAAACGAGAGTGTGATGAGAACAAAAGAGCGGTGTTTCCTACATATACGGACCATATCTAGTCCAACTCTGCTTCTGAAACTGATACAAAGCACCGGTCATCTAACATCCAATGCTTGTCAGTTAAGATGAGAAACGTGTGAGCTTCTTGAACGATGTAGTTCGTTTGAGCTGAAAAGTGACTGCCCTTACTTGAAATGAAGTCTTGCATGTAGGAAGACACAGCACCTGGGATTTAACTCCATTTCTGAAAGGAAACACACAACACAGTTCTCCTCCATGGATCACACTCTGCTTTAGAGCAAGAAGCACTCCCTTGCTTTCTAGAGTCTCTAAGACAGCAGGAAACATGCATGTGCTAAGAACAAAAGAATGGTGTTTCCTACACATTCGGACCATATCTAGTCCAACTCTGCTTCTGAAATTGATACAAAGCACAGGTACTCTAACATCCAATGCTTGTCATTTAAGATGAGAATCGTGTGAGCTTCGTCAAGGATGTAGCTCGTTTGAGCTGAAAATGACTGCCCTTACCTGAAAGGAAATAGTGCTTGTAGGAATACACAGAGCCTGGGATTTAACTCGCTTTCTGAATGTAAACACACAGCATAGTTCTCGTCCATGGCTCACACTCTGCATTAGAGCGAGAAGAATGCTCTTGCTTTCTAGAGTCTCTAATACAGCAGGAAATTTGAGTGTGCTCAGAACAAAAGAACGGTGTTTCCTACACATACGGACCATATCTAGTTCATCTCTGATTCTGAAACTGAAACAAACCAGATGTCCTCTAGCATCCAATGTTTGGCAGTTTAGATTTGAAACTTGTGAGCTTTGTGAACGATGTAGTTCGTTTGAGGTGTAATGTGACTGCCCATAAATGAAAAGATTTCTTGCTTGTAGGAAGACTCAGAGCCTGGGATTTAACTCCATTTCTGAAGTGAAACACAAGGCAGAGTTCTCATCCATTGATCACACTCTGTTTTAGAGCAAGAAGCACGCTCTTACTTTCTAGAGTCTCTAAGACAGCAGGAAACAAGAGTGTGATGAGAACAAGAGAGCGCTGTTTCCTACATACACGGACCATATCTAGTCCAACTCTGCTTCTGAAACTGATACAAAGCACTGGTCATCTAACATCCAATGCTTGTCAGTTAAGATGAGAAACGTGTGAGCTTCTTGAACGATGTAGTTCGTTTGAGCTGAAAAGTGACTGCCCTTACCTGAAATGAAGTCTTGCATGTAGGAAGACACAGGGCCTGGGATTTAACTCCATTTCTGAAGGGAAACACACAACACAGTTCTCATCCATGGATCACACTCTGCCTTAGAGCAAGAAGCACGCTCTTTCTTTCTAGAGTCTCTAATAAAGCAGGAAACGTGAGTGTGCTCAGAAGAAAAGAACAGTGTTTCCTATACATACGGACATTATCTATTTCAACTCTGCTTGAAATTGATACAAATCTAACGTTTTCTAACATCCAATTCTTCTCAGTTAAGATGAGAAACGTGTGAGCTTCGTGAACGATGTAGTTCGTTTGAGCTGAAAAGTGACTGCCCTTACCTGAAACGAAGTCTTGCTTGTAGGAAGACACAGTGCTTGGGATTTAACTATATTTCTGAAGAGAAACACACAACACAGTTCTCATCCATGAAT
Organism: Onychomys leucogaster; assembly: GCA_949786385.1. Taxonomy (NCBI): domain Eukaryota; kingdom Metazoa; phylum Chordata; class Mammalia; order Rodentia; family Cricetidae; genus Onychomys; species Onychomys leucogaster. The sequence goes on from CATKUP010000046.1 coordinate 2,903,665, forward strand.
CACACTCTGCTTTAGAGCAAGAAGCACGCACTTGCTTTCTAGAGTCTCTAATACAGCAGGAAAAGTGAGTGTGCTCAGAAGAAAAGAACCCTGTTTCCTATACATACAAACATTATCTATTTCAACTCTGCTTGAAATTGATACTAAGCAAAGGTCCTCTAACATCCAATGCTTCTCAGTTAAGATGAGAAACGTGTGAGCTTCGAGAACGATGTAGTTCGTTTGAGATGTAAAGTATCTGCCCTTACTTGAACCGAAATCTTCCTTGTAGGAAGACTCAAAGACTGGGATTTAACTCCATTTCTGAAGTGAAACACAGCAGAGTTCTCATCCATTGATCACACTCTGCTTTAGAGCAAGAAGCACGCTATTGCTTTCCAGAGTCTCTAATAGAGCAGGAAACGTGAGTGTGCTGAGAAAAAAAGAACGGTGTTTCCTACACATACGGACCATATCTAGTCCAACTCTGCTTCTGAAATTGATACATAGCACAGGTACTCTAACATCCAATGCTTGTCATTTAAGATGAGAAACGTGTGAGCTTCATGAACTATGTAGTTCGTTTGAGCTGTAAAGTAACTACCCTTACTTGAATCGAAGCCTTCCTTGTAGGAAGACTCACAACCTGGGATTTAACTCCATTTCTGAAGGGTAACACAGAACACAATTCTCATCCATGGATCACACTCTACTTTAGAGAAAGAAGCACGCTCTTGCTTTCTAGAGTCTCTAATACAGCAGGGAAAGAGAGTGTGCTCAGAAGACAAGAACGGTGTTTCCTATACATACGGACCATATCTAGTTCAAATCTGCTTCTGAAACTGATACAAAGCACTGGTCCTCTATCATCCAATGCTTGTCCGTTAAGATGAGAAAAGTGTGGGTTTGGGGAACGAAGTAGTTCGTTTGAGCTGAAAAGTGACTGCCCTTACCTGAAACTATGTCTTGCTTGTAGGAAGACACAGAGTCTGTGATTTAACTCCATTTCTGAAGGGAAACACACAATACAGTTCTCATCCATGGGTCACACTCTGCTTTAGAGCAAGAAGCACGCTCTTGCTTTCTAGAGTCTCTAATACAGCAAGAAACGTGAGTGTGCTCAGAAGAAAAGAACGGTGTTTCCTATACATACGGACCATATCTAGCTCAACTCTGCTTGAAATTGACACAAAGCAAAGGTCCTCTAACATCCAATGCTTCTCTGTTAAGATGAGAAACGTGTGAGCTTCGTGAACGATGTAGTTCGTTTGAGCTGAAAAGTAACTGCCCTTACCTGAAAGGAAGTAGTGATTGTAGAAATACACAGAGCCTGGGATTTAACTCCATTTCTGAATGTAATCACACAGCATAGTTCTCTTCCATGGATCACACTCTGCTTTAGAGCAAGAAGAATGCTCTTGCTTTCTAGAGTCTCTAATACATCAGGAAACTTGAATGTGCTGAGAACAAAAGAACGGAGTTTCCTACACATGCGGACCATATCTAGTTCATCTCTGATTCTGAAACTGAAACAAACCACAGGTCCTCTAACATCCAATGCTTTTCAGTTAAGATGAGAAACGTGTGAGCATCGTGAACGATGTAGTTCGTTTGAGATGTAAAGTAACTGCCCTTACTAGAATCAAAGTCTCCTTGTGGGAAGACTCAGAGACAAGGATTAAACGCCATTCTGAAGTGAAACACAGCAGAGTTCTCATACATTGATCACAATCTGCTTTAGAGCAAGAAACACGCTCTAGCTTTCTAGAGTCTCTAAGACAGCAGGAAACGAGAGTGTGATGAGAACAAAAGAGCGGTGTTTCCTACATATACGGATCATATCAAGTCCAACTCTGCTTCTGAAACTGATAAAAAGCACTGGTCCTCTAAACCAATGCTTGTCAGTTAAGATGGGAAACTTGTTAGCTTCGTGAACGATGTAGTTCGTTTGAGCTGAAAAGTAACTGCCCTTACCTGAAAGGAAGTAGTGATTGTAGAAATACACAGAGCCTGGGATTTAACTCCATTTCTGAATGTAAACACACAGCATAGTTCTCTTCCATGGATCACACTCTGCTTTAGAGCAAGAAGAATGCTCTTGCTTTCTAGAGTCTCTAATTCACCAGGAAACTTGAATGTGCTGAGAACAAAAGAACGGAGACTCCTACACATGCGGTCCATATCTAGTTCATCTCTGAATCTGAAACTGAAACAAACCACAGGTAATCTAACATCCAATGCTTTTCAGTTAAGATGAGAAACGTGTGAGCATCATGAACGATGTAGTTCTTTTGAGATGTAAAGTAACTGTCCTTACTTGAAACAAAGTCTTCCTTGTAGGAAGACTCAGAGACAAGGATTAAACTCCATTCTGAAGTGAAACACAGCAGAGTTCTCATACATTGATCACAATCTGCTTTAGAGCAATAAGCACGCTCTAGCTTTCTAGAGTCTCTAAGACAGCAGGAAACGAGAGTGTGATGAGAACAAAAGAGCGGTGTTTCCTACATATACGGACCATATCTAGTCCAACTCTGCTTCTGAAACTGATACAAAGCACCGGTCATCTAACATCCAATGCTTGTCAGTTAAGATGAGAAACGTGTGAGCTTCTTGAACGATGTAGTTCGTTTGAGCTGAAAAGTGACTGCCCTTACTTGAAATGAAGTCTTGCATGTAGGAAGACACAGCACCTGGGATTTAACTCCATTTCTGAAAGGAAACACACAACACAGTTCTCCTCCATGGATCACACTCTGCTTTAGAGCAAGAAGCACTCCCTTGCTTTCTAGAGTCTCTAAGACAGCAGGAAACATGCATGTGCTAAGAACAAAAGAATGGTGTTTCCTACACATTCGGACCATATCTAGTCCAACTCTGCTTCTGAAATTGATACAAAGCACAGGTACTCTAACATCCAATGCTTGTCATTTAAGATGAGAATCGTGTGAGCTTCGTCAAGGATGTAGCTCGTTTGAGCTGAAAATGACTGCCCTTACCTGAAAGGAAATAGTGCTTGTAGGAATACACAGAGCCTGGGATTTAACTCGCTTTCTGAATGTAAACACACAGCATAGTTCTCGTCCATGGCTCACACTCTGCATTAGAGCGAGAAGAATGCTCTTGCTTTCTAGAGTCTCTAATACAGCAGGAAATTTGAGTGTGCTCAGAACAAAAGAACGGTGTTTCCTACACATACGGACCATATCTAGTTCATCTCTGATTCTGAAACTGAAACAAACCAGATGTCCTCTAGCATCCAATGTTTGGCAGTTTAGATTTGAAACTTGTGAGCTTTGTGAACGATGTAGTTCGTTTGAGGTGTAATGTGACTGCCCATAAATGAAAAGATTTCTTGCTTGTAGGAAGACTCAGAGCCTGGGATTTAACTCCATTTCTGAAGTGAAACACAAGGCAGAGTTCTCATCCATTGATCACACTCTGTTTTAGAGCAAGAAGCACGCTCTTACTTTCTAGAGTCTCTAAGACAGCAGGAAACAAGAGTGTGATGAGAACAAGAGAGCGCTGTTTCCTACATACACGGACCATATCTAGTCCAACTCTGCTTCTGAAACTGATACAAAGCACTGGTCATCTAACATCCAATGCTTGTCAGTTAAGATGAGAAACGTGTGAGCTTCTTGAACGATGTAGTTCGTTTGAGCTGAAAAGTGACTGCCCTTACCTGAAATGAAGTCTTGCATGTAGGAAGACACAGGGCCTGGGATTTAACTCCATTTCTGAAGGGAAACACACAACACAGTTCTCATCCATGGATCACACTCTGCCTTAGAGCAAGAAGCACGCTCTTTCTTTCTAGAGTCTCTAATAAAGCAGGAAACGTGAGTGTGCTCAGAAGAAAAGAACAGTGTTTCCTATACATACGGACATTATCTATTTCAACTCTGCTTGAAATTGATACAAATCTAACGTTTTCTAACATCCAATTCTTCTCAGTTAAGATGAGAAACGTGTGAGCTTCGTGAACGATGTAGTTCGTTTGAGCTGAAAAGTGACTGCCCTTACCTGAAACGAAGTCTTGCTTGTAGGAAGACACAGTGCTTGGGATTTAACTATATTTCTGAAGAGAAACACACAACACAGTTCTCATCCATGAATCACACTCTGCTTTAGAGCAAGAAGCACGCACTTGCTTTCTAGAGTCTCTAATACAGCAGGAAAAGTGAGTGTGCTCAGAAGAAAAGAACCCTGTTTCCTATACATACAAACATTATCTATTTCAACTCTGCTTGAAATTGATACTAAGCAAAGGTCCTCTAACATCCAATGCTTCTCAGTTAAGATGAGAAACGTGTGAGCTTCGAGAACGATGTAGTTCGTTTGAGATGTAAAGTATCTGCCCTTACTTGAACCGAAATCTTCCTTGTAGGAAGACTCAAAGACTGGGATTTAACTCCATTTCTGAAGTGAAACACAGCAGAGTTCTCATCCATTGATCACACTCTGCTTTAGAGCAAGAAGCACGCTATTGCTTTCCAGAGTCTCTAATAGAGCAGGAAACGTGAGTGTGCTGAGAAAAAAAGAACGGTGTTTCCTACACATACGGACCATATCTAGTCCAACTCTGCTTCTGAAATTGATACATAGCACAGGTACTCTAACATCCAATGCTTGTCATTTAAGATGAGAAACGTGTGAGCTTCATGAACTATGTAGTTCGTTTGAGCTGTAAAGTAACTACCCTTACTTGAATCGAAGCCTTCCTTGTAGGAAGACTCACAACCTGGGATTTAACTCCATTTCTGAAGGGTAACACAGAACACAATTCTCATCCATGGATCACACTCTACTTTAGAGAAAGAAGCACGCTCTTGCTTTCTAGAGTCTCTAATACAGCAGGGAAAGAGAGTGTGCTCAGAAGACAAGAACGGTGTTTCCTATACATACGGACCATATCTAGTTCAAATCTGCTTCTGAAACTGATACAAAGCACTGGTCCTCTATCATCCAATGCTTGTCCGTTAAGATGAGAAAAGTGTGGGTTTGGGGAACGAAGTAGTTCGTTTGAGCTGAAAAGTGACTGCCCTTACCTGAAACTATGTCTTGCTTGTAGGAAGACACAGAGTCTGTGATTTAACTCCATTTCTGAAGGGAAACACACAATACAGTTCTCATCCATGGGTCACACTCTGCTTTAGAGCAAGAAGCACGCTCTTGCTTTCTAGAGTCTCTAATACAGCAAGAAACGTGAGTGTGCTCAGAAGAAAAGAACGGTGTTTCCTATACATACGGACCATATCTAGCTCAACTCTGCTTGAAATTGACACAAAGCAAAGGTCCTCTAACATCCAATGCTTCTCTGTTAAGATGAGAAACGTGTGAGCTTCGTGAACGATGTAGTTCGTTTGAGCTGAAAAGTAACTGCCCTTACCTGAAAGGAAGTAGTGATTGTAGAAATACACAGAGCCTGGGATTTAACTCCATTTCTGAATGTAATCACACAGCATAGTTCTCTTCCATGGATCACACTCTGCTTTAGAGCAAGAAGAATGCTCTTGCTTTCTAGAGTCTCTAATACATCAGGAAACTTGAATGTGCTGAGAACAAAAGAACGGAGTTTCCTACACATGCGGACCATATCTAGTTCATCTCTGATTCTGAAACTGAAACAAACCACAGGTCCTCTAACATCCAATGCTTTTCAGTTAAGATGAGAAACGTGTGAGCATCGTGAACGATGTAGTTCGTTTGAGATGTAAAGTAACTGCCCTTACTAGAATCAAAGTCTCCTTGTGGGAAGACTCAGAGACAAGGATTAAACGCCATTCTGAAGTGAAACACAGCAGAGTTCTCATACATTGATCACAATCTGCTTTAGAGCAAGAAACACGCTCTAGCTTTCTAGAGTCTCTAAGACAGCAGGAAACGAGAGTGTGATGAGAACAAAAGAGCGGTGTTTCCTACATATACGGATCATATCAAGTCCAACTCTGCTTCTGAAACTGATAAAAAGCACTGGTCCTCTAAACCAATGCTTGTCAGTTAAGATGGGAAACTTGTTAGCTTCGTGAACGATGTAGTTCGTTTGAGCTGAAAAGTAACTGCCCTTACCTGAAAGGAAGTAGTGATTGTAGAAATACACAGAGCCTGGGATTTAACTCCATTTCTGAATGTAAACACACAGCATAGTTCTCTTCCATGGATCACACTCTGCTTTAGAGCAAGAAGAATGCTCTTGCTTTCTAGATTCTCTAATATAGCAGGAAACATGAATGTGCTGAGAACAATAGAACGGAGTTTCCTACACATGCGGACCATATCTAGTTCATCTCTGATTCTGAAACTGAAACAAACCACAGGTCCTCTAACATCCAATGCTTTTCAGTTAAGATGAGAAACGTGTGAGCATCATGAACGATGTAGTTCGTTTGAGATGTAAAGTAACTGCCCTTACTTGAATCAAAGTCTTCCTTGTAGGAAGACTCCGAGACAAGGATTAAACTCCATTCTGAAGTGAAACACAGCAGAGTTCTCCTACATTGATCACAATCTGCTTTAGAGCAATAAGCACGCTCTAGCTTTCTAGAGTCTCTAAGACAGCAGGAAACGAGAGTGTGATGAGAACAAAAGAGCGGTGTTTCCTACATATACGGACCATATCTAGTCCAACTCTGCTTCTGAAACTGATAAAAAGCACTGGTCCTCTAACATCCAATGCTTCTCAGTTAAGATGAGAAACGTGTGAGCTTCGAGAACGATGTAGTTCGTTTGAGCTGAAAAGTGACTGCCCTTACTTGAAATGAAGTCTTGCATGTAGGAAGACACAGCGCCTGGGATTTAACACCATTTCTGAAGGGAAACACACAACACAGTTCTCATGCATGGATCACACCCTGCTTTAGAGCAAGAAGCACTCCCTTGCTTTCTAGAGCCTCTAAGACAGCAGGAAACATGAGTGTGCTGCGAAAAAAAAAAAGGAAGGTGTTTCCTACACATATGGACCAAATCTAGATCAACTCTGCTTCTGAAACTGAAACAAACCATAGGTCCTCTAACATCCAATGCTTTTCAGTTAAGATGAGAATCGTGTGAGCCACCAGAACGATCTAGTACATTTGAGCTGAAAAGTGACTGCCCTTACCTGAAATGAAGTCTTGCTTGTAGGAAGACACAGAGCCTGGGATTTAAATCTATTTATGAAGGGAAACACACAACACAGTTCTCATCCATGGATCATACTCTGCTTTAGAGCAAGAAGCATGCTCTAGCTTTCCAGAGTCTCTAAGACAGGAGGAAACGTGAGTGTGCTGAGAACAAAAGAACTGTGTTTCCTACATATACGGACCATATCTAGTCCAACTCTGCTTCTGAAACTGAAACAAACCACAGGTCCTCTAACATCCAATGCTTGTCAGTTAAGATGAGAAACGTGTGAGCTTCGTGAACGCTGTAGGTTGTTTGAGCTGTTGGTTACTGCCCTTACTTGAAACGAAGTCTTGCTTGTAGGAAGACTCAGAGCCTGGGATTTAACTCCATTTCTGAAGTGAAACACACAGCAGTTTTCTCATATATAGATCACACTCTGCTTTAGAGCAAGAAGCACGCTCTTGCTTTCTAGAGTCTCTAAGACAGCAGGAAACTTGAGTGTGCTGAGAACAAAAGAACGGTGCTTCCTACACAAACGGACCATATCTAGAAGAAATCTGCCTCTAAAATTGTTACAAAGCACAGGTCCTCTAACATCCAATGCTTGTCAGTTAAGATGAGAAACGTGTGAGCTTTGTGAACGATGTAGTTCGTTTGAGCTGTAAGTAACTGCCCTTACCTGAAACCAAGTCTTGCTTGTAGGATGACTCAGAGCCTGGGATTTAACTCCATTTCTGAAGTGAAACACACAACAGAGTTCTCATCCATTGATCACACTCTGCTTAGAGAAAGAAGCACACTCTTGCTTTCTAGAGTCTCTAATACAGCAGGAAACATGAGGGTGCTCAGAACAAAAGAACGGTGTTTCTTACACATACGGACCATATCTAGTCCAACTCTGCTTCTGAAACTGATACAAAGCACTGGTCCTCTAACATCCAATGCTTGCCAGTTAATATGAGAAACCTGTGAGCTTCGTGAACGCTGTAGTTTGTTTGAGCTGTTAGTAACTGCCCTTACTTGAAACGAAGTCTCGCTTGTAGGAAGAATCAGAGCCTGGGATTTAACTCCATTTCTGAAGTGAAACAAACAGCAGAGTTCTCATCCATTGATCACACTCGGCTTAGAGCAAGAAGCACGCTCTAGCTTTCTAGATTCTCTAAGACAGCAGGAAACTTGAGTGTGCTGAGAACAAAAGAACGGAGTTTCCTACACATACGGACCATATCTAGTCCAACTCTGCTTCTGAAACTGAAACAAACCACAGGTCCTCTAACATCCAATGCTTGTCAATTAATATGAGAAAGGTGTGAGCTTTGTGAACGATGTAGTTCGTTTAAGCTGAAAAGTGACTGCCCTTACCTGAAACGAAGTCTTGCTTGTAGGAAGACTCAGAGCCTGGGATTTAACTCCATTTCTGAAGTGAAACACACAACAGAGTTCTCATCCATTGATCACACTCGGCTTTAGAGCAAGAAGCACACTCTAGCTTGCTAGAGTCTCTAAGACAGCAGGAAACTTCAGTGGGCTGAGAACAAATGAATGGTGTTTCCTACACATACGGACCATATCTAGTCGAACTCTGCTTCTGAAACTGATACAAAGCACTGGTCCTCTAACATCCAATGCTTGTCAGTTAAGATGAGAAACGTGTGAGCTTCGTGAATGATGTAGTTTGTTTGAGCTGAAAAGTGACTGCCCTTACCTGAAATGAAGTCTTGCTTGTAGGAAGACTCAGAGCCTGGGATTTAACTCCATTTCTGAAGTGAAACACACAACAGAGTTCTCATCCATTGATCACACTCTGCTTAGAGCAAGAAGCACACTCTTGCTTTCTAGAGTCTCTAATACAGCAGGAAACATGAGGGTGCTCAGAACAAAAGAACGGTGTTTCTTTCACATACGGACCATATCTAGTCCAACTCTGCTTCTGAAACTGATACAAAGCACTGGTCCTCTAACATCCAATGCTTGTCAGTTAATATGAGAAACCTGTGAGCTTCGTGAATGCTGTAGATTGTTTGAGCTGTTAGTAACTGCCCTTACTTGAAACGAGTCTCGCTTGTAGGAAGAATCAGAGCCTGGGATTTAACTCCATTTCTGAAGTGAAACAAACAGCAGAGTTCTCATCCATTGATCACACTCGGCTTTAGAGCAAGAAGCAAGCTCTAGCTTTCTAGATTCTCTAAGACAGCAGGAAACTTGAGTGTGCTGAGAACAAAAGAACGGAGTTTCCTACATATACGGACCATATCTAGTCCAACTCTGCTTCTGAAACTGAAACAAACCACAGGTCCTCTAACATCCAATGCTTGTCAATTAATATGAGATTCGTGTGAGCTTTGTGAATGATGTAGTTCGTTTAAGCTGAAAAGTGACTGCCCTTACCTGAAACGAAGTCTTGCTTGTAGGAAGACTCAGAGCCTGGGATTTAACTCCATTTCTGAAGTGAAACACACAACAGAGTTCTCATCCATTGATCACACTCGGCTTTAGAGCAAGAAGCACGCTCTAGCTTTCTAGAGTCTCTAAGACAGCAGGAAACCTCAGTGGGCTGAGAACAAATGAATGGTGTTTCCTACACATACGGACCATATCTAGTCCAACTCTGCTTCTGAAACTGATACAAAGCACTGGTACTCTAACATCCAATGCTTGTCAGTTAAGATGAGAAACATGTGAGCTTCGTGAATGATGTAGTTCGTTTGAGCTGAAAAGTGACTGCCCTTACCTGAAATGAAGTCTTGCTTGTAGGAAGACACAGAGCATGGAATTTAACTCCATTTCTGAAGGGAAACACACAGCATAGTTCTCATCCATGGATCACACTCTGCTTTAGAGCAAGAAGCACGCTCTTGCTTTCTAGAGTCTCTAATACAGAAGGAACGTGAGTGTGCTCAGAAACAAAGAACGGTGTTTGTTACACATACAGACCATGTATAGTTCAACTGTGCTTCTGAAACTGAAACAAACCACAGGTCCTCTAACATCCAATGCTTTTCAGTTAAGATGAGAAACGTGTGAGCTTCAGGAACGCTGTAGGTTGTTTGAGCTGTTGGTTACTGCCCTTACTTGAAACGAAGTCTTGCTTGTAGGAAGACTCAGAGCCTGGGATTTAACTCCATTTCTGAAGTGAAACACACAGCAGTTTTCTCATATATAGATCACACTCTGCTTTAGAGCAAGAAGCACGCTCTAGCTTTCTAGAGTCTCTAAGACAGCAGGAAACTTGAGTGTGCTGAGAACAAAAGAACGGTGCTTCCTACACAAACGGACCATATCTAGAAGAAATCTGCCTCTGAAATTGTTACAAAGCACAGGTCCTCTAACATCCAATGCTTGTCAGTTAAGATGAGAAGCGTGTGAGCTTCGTGAACGATGTAGTTCTTTTGAGCTGTAAGTAACTGCCCTTACCTGAAACCAAGTCTTGCTTGTAGGATGACTCAGAGCCTGGGATTTAACTCCATTTCTGAAGTGAAACACACAACAGAGTTCTCATCCATTGATCACACTCTGCTTAGAGCAAGAAGCACACTCTTGCTTTCTAGAGTCTCTAATACAGCAGGAAACATGAGGGTGCTCCGAACAAAAGAACGGTGTTTCTTTCACATACGGACCATATCTAGTCCAACTCTGCTTCTGAAACTGATACAAAGCACTGGTCCTCTAACATCCAATGCTTGTCAGTTAATATGAGAAACCTGTGAGCTTCGTGAACGCTGTAGTTTGTTTGAGCTGTTAGTAACTGCCCTTACTTGAAACGAAGTCTCGCTTGTAGGAAGAATCAGAGCCTGGGATTTAACTCCATTTCTGAAGTGAAACAAACAGCAGAGTTCTCATCCATTGATCACACTCGGCTTTAGAGCAAGAAGCAAGCTCTAGCTTTCTAGATTCTCTAAGACAGCAGGAAACTTGAGTGTGCTGAGAACAAAAGAACGGAGTTTCCTACACATACGGACCATATCTAGTCCAACTCTGCTTCTGAACCTGAAACAAACCACAGGTAATCTAACATCCAATGCTTGTCAATTAATATGAGAAAGGTTTGAGCTTTGTGAACGATGTAGTTCGTTTAAGCTGAAAAGTGACTGCCCTTACCTGAAACGAAGTTTTGCTTGTAGGAAGACTCAGAGCCTGGGATTTAACTCCATTTCTGAAGTGAAACACACAACAGAGTTCTCATCCATTGATCACACTCGGCTTTAGAGCAAGAAGCACGCTCTAGCTTTCTAGAGTCTCTAAGACAGCAGGAAACTTCAGTGGGCTGAGAACAAATGAATGGTGTTTCCTACAAATACGGACCATATCTAGTCGAACTCTGCTTCTGAAACTGATACAAAGAACTGGTCCTCTAACATCCAATGCTTGTCAGTTAAGATGAGAAACGTGTGAGCTTCGTGAACGATGTAGTTCGTTTGAGTTGTAAAGTAACTGCCCTTACCTGAAACCAAGTCTTGCTTGTAGGATGACTCAGAGCCTGGGATTTAACTCCATTTCTGAAGGGAAACACACAACAGAGTTCTCATCCATTGATCACACTCTGCTTAGAGCAAGAAGCACACTCTTGCTTTCTAGAGTCTCTAATACAGCAGGAAACATGAGGGTGCTCAGAACAAAAGAACGGTGTTTCTTTCACATACGGACCATATCTAGTCCAACTCTGCTTCTGAAACTGATACAAAGCACTGGTCCTCTAACATCCAATGCTTGTCAGTTAATATGAGAAACCTGTGAGCTTCGTGAACGCTGTAGTTTCTTTGAGCTGTTAGTAACTGCCCTTACTTGAAACGAAGTCTCGCTTGTAGGAAGAATCAGAGCCTGGGATTTAACTCCATTTCTGAAGTGAAACACACAGCAGTTTTCTCATATATAGATCACACTCTGCTTTAGAGCAAGAAGCACGCTCTTGCTTTCTAGAGTCTCTAAGACAGCAGGAAACTTGAGTGTGCTGAGAACAAAAGAACGGTGCTTCCTACACAAACGGACCATATCTAGAAGAAATCTGCCTCTGAAATTGTTACAAAGCACAGGTCCTCTAACATCCAATGCTTGTCAGTTAAGATGAGAAACGTGTGAGCTTCGTGAACGATGTAGTTCTTTTGAGCTGTAAAGTAACTGCCCTTACCTGAAACCAAGTCTTGCTTGTAGGATGACTCAGAGCCTGGGATTTAAATCCATTTCTGAAGTGAAACACACAACAGAGTTCTCATCCATTGATCACAGTCTGCTTAGAGCAAGAAGCACACTCTTGCTTTCTAGAGTCTCTAATACAGCAGGAAACATGAGGGTGCTCCGAACAAAAGAACGGTGTTTCTTTCACATACGGACCATATCTAGTCCAACTCTGATTCTGAAACTGATACAAAGCACTGGTCCTCTAACATCCAATGCTTGTCAGTTAATATGAGAAACCTGTGAGCTTCGTGAACGCTGTAGTTTGTTTGAGCTGTTAGTAACTGCCCTTACTTGAAACGAAGTCTCGCTTGTAGGAAGAATCAGAGCCTGGGATTTAACTCCATTTCTGAAGTGAAACAAACAGCAGAGTTCTCATCCATTGATCACACTCGGCTTTAGAGCAAGAAGCAAGCTCTAGCTTTCTAGATTCTCTAAGACAGCAGGAAACTTGAGTGTGCTGAGAACAAAAGAACGGAGTTTCCTACACATACGGACCATATCTAGTCCAACTCTGCTTCTGAACCTGAAACAAACCACAGGTCCTCTAACATCCAATGCTTGTCAATTAATATGAGAAAGGTTTGAGCTTTGTGAACGATGTAGTTCGTTTAAGCTGAAAAGTGACTGCCCTTACCTGAAACGAAGTCTTGCTTGTAGGAAGACTCAGAGCCTGGGATTTAACTCCATTTCTGAAGTGAAACACACAACAGAGTTCTCATCCATTGATCACACTCGGCTTTAGAGCAAGAAGCACGCTCTAGCTTTCTAGAGTCTCTAAGACAGCAGGAAACTTCAGTGGGCTGAGAAAAAATGAATGGTGTTTCCTACACATACGGACCATATCTAGTCGAACTCTGCTTCTGAAACTGATAGAAAGCACTGGTCCTCTAACATCCAATGCTTGTCAGTTAAGATGAGAAACGTGTGAGCTTCGTGAATGATGTAGTTTGTTTGAGCTGAAAAGTGACTGCCCTTACCTGAAATGAAGTCTTGCTTGTAGGAAGACTCAGAGCCTGGGATTTAACTCCATTTCTGAAGTGAAACAAACAGCAGAGTTCTCATCCATTGATCACACTCGGCTTTAGAGCAAGAAGCACGCTCCAGCTTTCTAGATTCTCTAAGACAGCAGGAAACTTGAGTGTGCTGAGAACAAAAGAACGGAGTTTCCTACACATACGGACCATATCTAGTCCAACTCTGCTTCTGAAACTGAAACAAACCACAGGTCCTCTAACATCCAATGCTTGTCAATTAATATGAGAAACGTGTGAGCTTCGTGAACGATGTAGTTCGTTTAAGCTGAAAAGTGACTGCCCTTACCTGAAACGAAGTCTTGCTTGTAGGAAGACTCAGAGCCTGGGATTTAACTCCATTTCTGAAGTGAAACACACAACAGAGTTCTCATCCATTGATCATACTCGGCTTTAGAGCAAGAAGCACGCTCTAGCTTTCTAGAGTCTCTAAGAGAGCAGGAAACTTCAGGGGGCTGAGAACAAATGAATGGTGTTTTCTACACATACAGACCATATCTAGTCGAACTCTGCTTCTGAAACTGACACAAAGCACTGGTCCTCTAACATCCAATGCTTGTCAGTTAAGATGAGAAACGTGTGAGCTTCGTGAATGATGTAGTTCGTTTGAGCTGAAAAGTGACTGCCCTTACCTGAAATGAAGTCTTGCTTGTAGGAAGACACAGAGCATGGAATTTAACTCCATTTCTGAAGGGAAACACACAGCATAGTTCTCATCCATGGATCACACTCTGCTTTAGAGCCTGAAGCACGCTCTTGCTTTCTAGATTCTCTAATACAGAAGGAACGTGAGTGTGCTCAGAAACAAAGAACGGTGTTTGTTACACATACAGACCATGTCTAGTTCAACTGTGCTTCTGAAACTGAAACAAACCACAGGTCCTCTAACATCCAATGCTTGTCAGTTAAGATGAGAAACGTGTGAGCTTCGTGAACGCTGTAGGTTGTTTGAGCTGTTGGTTACTGCCCTTACTTGAAACGAAGTCTTGCTTGTAGGAAGACTCAGAGCCTGGGATTTAACTCCATTTCTGAAGTGAAACACACAGCAGTTTTCTCATATATAGATCACACTCTGCTTTAGAGCAAGAAGCACGGTCTTGCTTTCTAGAGTCTCTAAGACAGCAGGAAACTTGAGTGTGCTGAGAACAAAAGAACGGTGCTTCCTACACAAACGGACCATATCTAGAAGAAATCTGCCTCTGAAATTGTTACAAAGCACAGGTCCTCTAACATCCAATGCTTGTCAGTTAAGATGAGAAACGTGTGAGCTTCGTGAACGATGTAGTTCTTTTGAGCTGTAAAGTAACTGCCCTTACCTGAAACCAAGTCTTGCTTGTAGGATGAGTCAGAGCCTGGGATTTAACTCCATTTCTGAAGTGAAACACACAACAGAGTTCTCATCCATTGATCACACTCTGCTTAGAGCAAGAAGCACACTCTTGCTTTCTAGAGTCTCTAATACAGCAGGAAACATGAGGGTGCTCAGAACAAAAGAACGGTGTTTCTTTCACATACGGACCATATCTAGTCCAACTCTGCTTCTGAAACTGATACAAAGCACTGGTCCTCTAACATCCAATGCTTGTCAGTTAATATGAGAAACCTGTGAGCTTCGTGAACGCTGTAGTTTGTTTGAGCTGTTAGTAACTGCCCTTACTTGAAACGAAGTCTTGCTTGTAGGAAGAATCAGAGCCTGGGATTTAACTCCATTTCTGAAGTGAAACAAACAGCAGAGTTCTCATCCATTGATCACACTCGGCTTTAGAGCAAGAAGCACGCTCTAGCTTTCTAGATTCTCTAAGACAGCAGGAAACTTGAGTGTGCTGAGAACAAAAGAACGGAGTTTCCTACACATACGGACCATATCTAGTCCAACTCTGCTTCTGAAACTGAAACAAACCACAGGTCCTCTAACATCCAATGCTTGTCAATTAATATGAGAAACGTGTGAGCTTCGTGAACGATGTAGTTCGTTTGAGCTGTAAAGTAACTGCCCTTACCTGATACCAAGTCTTGTTTGTAGGATGACTCAGAGCCTGGGATTTAACTCCATTTCTGAAGTGAAACACACAACAGAGTTCTCATCCATGGATCACACTCTGCTTTAGAGCAAGAAGCACGCTCTAGCTTTCTAGAGTCTCTCAGACAGCAGGAAACTTCAGTGGGCTGAGAACAAATGAATGGTGTTTCCTACACATACGGACCATATCTAGTCGAACTCTGCTTCTGAAACTGATACAAAGCACTGGTCCTCTAACATCCAATGCTTGTCAGTTAAGATGAGAAACGTGTGAGCTTCGTGAATGATGTAGTTCGTTTGAGCTGAAAAGTGACTGCCCTTACCTGAAATGAAGTCTTCCATGTAGGAAGACACAGAGCATGGAATTTAACTCCATTTCTGAAGGGAAACACACAGCATAGTTCTCATCCATGGATCACACTCTGCTTTAGAGCAAGAAGCACGCTCTTGCTTTCTAGAGTCTCTAATACAGAAGGAACGTGAGTGTGCTCAGAAACAAAGAACGGTGTTTGTTACACATACAGACCATATCTAGTTCAACTGTGCTTCTGAAACTGAAACAAACCACAGGTCCTCTAACATCCAATGCTTGTCAGTTAAGATGAGAAACGTGTGAGCTTCGTGAATGCTGTAGGTTGTTTGAGCTGTTGGTTACTGCCCTTACTTGAAACGAAGTCTTGCTTGTAGGAAGACTCAGAGCCTGGGATTTAACTCCATTTCTGAAGTGAAACACACAGCAGTTTTCTCATATATAGATCACACTCTGCTTTAGAGCAAGAAGCACGCTCTTGCTTTCTAGAGTCTCTAAGACAGCAGGAAACTTGAGTGTGCTGAGAACAAAAGAACGGTGCTTCCTACACAAACGGACCATATCTAGAAGAAATCTGCCTCTGAAATTGTTACAAAGCACAGGTCCTCTAACATCCAATGCTTGTCAGTTAAGATGAGAAACGTGTGAGCTTCCTGAACGATGTAGTTAGTTTGAGCTGTAAAGTAACTGCCCTTACCTGAAACCAAGTCTTGCTTGTAGGATGACACAGAGCCTGGGATTTAACTCCATTTCTGAAGTGAAACACACAACAGAGTTCTCATCCATTGATCACACTCTGCTTAGAGCAAGAAGCACACTCTTGCTTTCTAGAGTCTCTAATACAGCAGGAAACATGAGGGTGCTCAGAACAAAAGAACGGTGTTTCTTACAAATACGGACCATATCTAGTCCAACTCTGCTTCTGAAACTGATACAAAGCACTGGTCCTCTAATATCCAATGCTTGTCAGTTAATATGAGAAACCTGTGAGCTTCGTGAACGCTGTAGTTTGTTTGAGCTGTTAGTAACTGCCCTTACTTGAAACGAAGTCTCGCTTGTAGGAAGAATCAGAGCCTGGGATTTAACTCCATTTCTCAAGTGAAACAAACAGCAGAGTTCTCATCCATTGATCACACTCGGCTTTAGAGCAAGAAGCACGCTTTAGCTTTCTAGATTCTCTAAGACAGCAGGAAACTTGAGTGTGCTGAGAACAAAAGAACGGAGTTTCCTACACATACGGACCATATCTAGTCCAACTCTGCTTCTGAAACTGAAACAAACCACAGGTCCTCTAACATCCAATGCTTGTCAATTAATATGAGAAAGGTGTGAGCTTTGTGAACGATGTAGTTCGTTTAAGCTGAAAAGTGACTGCCCTTACCTGAAACGAAGTCTTGCTTGTAGGAAGGCTCAGAGCCTGGGATTTAACTCCATTTCTGAAGTGAAACACACAACAGAGTTCTCATCCACTGATCACAGTCGGCTTTAGAGCAAGAAGCACGCTCTAGCTTTCTAGAGTCTCTAAGACAGCAGGAAACTTCAGTGGGCTGAGAACAAATGAATGGTGTTTCCTACACATACGGACCATATCTAGTCGAACTCTGCTTCTGAAACTGACACAAAGCACTGGTCCTCTAACATCCAATGCTTGTCAGTTAAGATGAGAAACGTGTGAGCTTCGTGAATGATGTAGTTCGTTTGAGCTGAAAAGTGACTGCCCTTACCTGAAATGAAGTCTTGCTTGTAGGAAGACACAGAGCATGGAATTTAACTCCATTTCTGAAGGGAAACACACAGCATAGTTCTCATCCATGGATCACACTCTGCTTTAGAGCAAGAAGCACGCTCTTGCTTTCTAGATTCTCTAATACAGAAGGAACGTGAGTGTGCTCAGAAACAAAGAACGGTGTTTGTTACACATACAGACCATGTCTAGTTCAACTGTGCTTCTGAAACTGAAACAAACCACAGGTCCTCTAACATCCAATGCTTGTCAGTTAAGATGAGAAACGTGTGAGCTTCGTGAACGCTGTAGGTTGTTTGAGCTGTTGGTTACTGCCCTTACCTGAAACCAAGTCTTGCTTGTAGGAAGACTCAGAGCCTGGGATTTAACTCCATTTCTGAAGTGAAACACACAGCAGTTTTCTCATATATAGATCACACTCTGCTTTAGAGCAAGAAGCACGGTCTAGCTTTCTAGAGTCTCTAAGACAGCAGGAAACTTCAGTGGGCTGAGAACAAAAGAACGGTGCTTCCTACACAAACGGACCATATCTAGAAGAAATCTGCCTCTGAAATTGTTACAAAGCACTGGTCCTCTAACATCCAATGCTTGTCAGTTAATATGAGAAACCTGTGGGCTTCGTGAACGCTGTAGTTTGTTTGAGCTGTTAGTAACTGCCCTTACTTGAAACGAAGTCTCGCTTGTAGGAAGAATCAGAGCCTGGGATTTAACTCCATTTCTGAAGTGAAACAAACAGCAGAGTTCTCATCCATTGATCACACTCGGCATTAGAGCAAGAAGCAAGCTCTAGCTTTCTAGATTCTCTAAGACAGCAGGAAACTTGAGTGTGCTGAGAACAAAAGAACGGAGTTTCCTACACATACGGACCATATCTAGTCCAACTCCGCTTCTGAACCTGAAACAAACCACAGGTCCTCTAACATCCAATGCTTGTCAATTAATATGAGAAAGGTTTGAGCTTTGTGAACGATGTAGTTCGTTTAAGCTGAAAAGTGACTGCCATACCTGAAATGAAGTCTTGCTTGTAGGAAGACTCAGAGCCTGGGATTTAACTCCATTTCTGAAGTGAAACACACAACAGAGTTCTCATCCATTGATCACACTCGGCTTTAGAGCAAGAAGCACGCTCTAGCTTTCTAGAGTCTCTAAGACAGAAGGAAACTTCAGTGGGCTGAGAACAAATGAATGGTGTTTCCTACACATACGGACCATATCTAGTCGAACTCTGCTTCTGAAACTGATACAAAGCACTGGTCCTCTAACATCCAATGCTTGACAGTTAAGATGAGAAACGTTTGAGCTTCGTGAATGATGTAGTTCGTTTGAGCTGAAAAGTGACTGCCCTTACCTGAAATGAAGTCTTGCTTGTAGGAAGACACAGAGCATGGAATTTAACTCCATTTCTGAAGGGAAACACACAGCATAGTTCTCATCCATGGATCACACTCTGCTTTAGAGCCTGAAGCACGCTCTTGCTTTCTAGAGTCTCTAATACAGAAGGAACGTGAGTGTGCTCAGAAACAAAGAACGGTGTTTGTTACACATACAGACCATGTCTAGTTCACCTGTGCTTCTGAAACTGAAACAAACCACCGGTCCTCTAACATCCAATGCTTGTCAGTTAAGATGAGAAACGTGTGAGCTTCGTGAACGCTGTAGGTTGTTTGAGCTGTTGGTTACTGCCCTTACTTGAAACGAAGTCTTGCTTGTAGGAAGACTCAGAGCCTGGGATTTAACTCCATTTCTGAAGTGAAACACACAGCAGTTTTCTCATATATAGATCACACTCTGCTTTAGAGCAAGAAGCACGCTCTTGCTTTCTAGAGTCTCTAAGACAGCAGGAAACTTGAGTGTGCTGAGAACAAAAGAACGGTGCTTCCTACACAAACGGACCATATCTAGAAGAAATCTGCCTCTGAAATTGTTACAAAGCACAGGTCCTCTAACATCCAATGCTTGTCAGTTAAGATGAGAAACGTGTGAGCTTCGTGAACGATGTAGTTCTTTTGAGCTGTAAGTAACTGCCCTTACCTGAAACCAAGTCTTGCTTGTAGGATGACTCAGAGCCTGGGATTTAACTCCATTTCTGAAGTGAAACACACAACAGAGTTCTCATCCATTGATCACACTCTGCTTAGAGCAAGAAGCACACTCTTGCTTTCTAGAGTCTCTAATACAGCAGGAAACATGAGGGTGCTCCGAACAAAAGAACGGTGTTTCTTTCACATACGGACCATATCTAGTCCAACTCTGCTTCTGAAACTGATACAAAGCACTGGTCCTCTAACATCCAATGCTTGTCAGTTAATATGAGAAACCTGTGAGCTTCGTGAACGCTGTAGTTTGTTTGAGCTGTTAGTAACTGCCCTTACTTGAAACGAAGTCTCGCTTGTAGGAAGAATCAGAGCCTGGGATTTAACTCCATTTCTGAAGTGAAACAAACAGCAGAGTTCTCATCCATTGATCACACTCGGCTTTAGAGCAAGAAGCAAGCTCTAGCTTTCTAGATTCTCTAAGACAGCAGGAAACTTGAGTGTGCTGAGAACAAAAGAACGGAGTTTCCTACACATACGGACCATATCTAGTCCAACTCTGCTTCTGAACCTGAAACAAACCACAGGTCCTCTAACATCCAATGCTTGTCAATTAATATGAGAAAGGTTTGAGCTTTGTGAACGATGTAGTTCGTTTAAGCTGAAAAGTGACTGCCCTTACCTGAAACGAAATCTTGCTTGTAGGAAGACTCAGAGCCTGGGATTTAACTCCATTTCTGAAGTGAAACACACAACAGAGTTCTCATCCATTGATCACACTCGGCTTTAGAGCAAGAAGCACGCTCTAGCTTTCTAGAGTCTCTAAGACAGCAGGAAACTTCAGTGGGCTGAGAACAAATGAATGGTGTTTCCTACAAATACGGACCATATCTAGTCGAACACTGCTTCTGAAACTGATACAAAGAACTGGTCCTCTAACATCCAATGCTTGTCAGTTAAGATGAGAAACGTGTGAGCTTCATGAATGATGTAGTTCGTTTGAGCTGAAAAGTGACTGCCCTTACCTGAAATGAAGTCTTGCTTGTAGGAAGACACAGAGCATGGAATTTAACTCCATTTCTGAAGGGAAACACACAGCATAGTTCTCATCCATGGATCACACTCTGCTTTAGAGCAAGAAGCACGCTCTTGCTTTCTAGAGTCTCTAATACAGAAGGAACGTGAGTGTGCTCAGAAACAAAGAACGGTGTTTGTTACAAATACAGACCATGTCTAGTTCAACTGTGCTTCTGAAACTGAAACAAACCACAGGTCCTCTAACATCCAATGCTTGTCAGTTAAGATGAGAAACGTGTGAGCTTCAGGAACGCTGTAGGTTGTTTGAGCTGTTGGTTACTGCCCTTACTTGAAACGAAGTCTTGCTTGTAGGAAGACTCAGAGCCTGGGATTTAACTCCATTTCTGAAGTGAAACACACAGCAGTTTTCTCATATATAGATCACACTCTGCTTTAGAGCAAGAAGCACGCTCTTGCTTTCTAGAGTCTCTAAGACAGCAGGAAACTTGAGTGTGCTGAGAACAAAAGAACAATGCTTCCTACACAAACGGACCATATCGAGAAGAAATCTGCCTCTGAAATTGTTACAAAGCACAGGTCCTCTAACATCCAATGCTTGTCAGTTAAGATGAGAAACGTGTGAGCTTCGTGAACGATGTTGTTCGTTTGAGCTGTAAAGTAACTGCCCTTACCTGAAACCAAGTCTTGCTTGTAGGATGACTCAGAGCCTGGGATTTAACTCCATTTCTGAAGGGAAACACACAACAGAGTTCTCATCCATTGATCACACTCTGCTTAGAGCTAGAAGCACACTCTTGCTTTCTAGAGTCTCTAATACAGCAGGAAACTTGAGGGTGCTCAGAACAAAAGAACGGTGTTTCTTTCACATACGGACCATATCTAGTCCAACTCTGCTTCTGAAACTGATACAAAGCACTGGTCCTCTAACATCCAATGCTTGTCAGTTAATATGAGAAACCTGTGAGCTTCGTGAACGCTGTAGTTTGTTTGAGCTGTTAGTAACTGCCCTTACTTGAAATGAAGTCTCGCTTGTAGGAAGACTCAGAGCCTGGGATTTAACTCCATTTCTGAAGTGAAACACACAACAGAGTTCTCATCCATTGATCACACTCGGCTTTAGAGCAAGAAGCACGCTCTAGCTTTCTAGAGTCTCTAAGACAGCAGGAAACTTCAGTGGGCTGAGAAAAAATGAATGGTGTTTCCTACACATACGGACCATATCTAGTCGAACTCTGCTTCTGAAACTGATACAAAGCACTGGTCCTCTAACATCCAATGCTTGTCAGTTAAGATGAGAAACGTGTGAGCTTCGTGAATGATGTAGTTTGTTTGAGCTGAAAAGTGACTGCCCTTACCTGAAATGAAGTCTTGCTTGTAGGAAGACTCAGAGCCTGGGATTTAACTCCATTTCTGAAGTGAAACACACAGCAGTTTTCTCATATATAGATCACACTCTGCTTTAGAGTAAGAAGCACGCTCTTGCTTTCTAGAGTCTCTAAGACAGCAAGAAACATAAGTGTGCTGAGAACAAAAGAACGGTGTTCCCTACACATACGGACCATATCTAGAACAACTCTGCTTCTGAAACTGATACAAAGCACTGGTCCTCTAACATCCAATGCTTGTCAGTTAATATGAGAAAACTGTGAGCTTTGTGAACGCTGTAGTTTGTTTGAGCTGTTAGTAACTGCCCTTACTTGAAACGAAGTCTCGCTTGTAGGAAGAATCAGAGCGTGGGATTTAACTCCATTTCTGAAGTGAAACAAACAGCAGAGTTCTCATCCATTGATCACACTCGGCTTTAGAGCAAGAAGCAAGCTCTAGCCTTCTAGATTCTCTAAGACAGCAGGAAACTTGAGTGTGCTGAGAACAAAAGAACGGAGTTTCCTACACATACGGACCATATCTAGTCCAACTCTGCTTCTGAAACTGAAACAAACCACAGGTCCTCTAACATCCAATGCTTGTCAATTAATATGAGAAAGGTTTGAGCTTTGTGAACGATGTAGTTCGTTTAAGCTGAAAAGTGACTGCCCTTACCTGAAACGAAGTCTTGCTTGTAGGAAGACTGAGAGCCTGGGATTTAACTCCATTTCTGAAGTGAAACACACAACAGAGTTCTCATCCATTGATCACACTCGGCTTTAGAGCAAGCAGCACGCTCTAGCTTTCTAGAGTCTCTAAGACAGCAGGAAACTTCAGGGGGCTGAGAACAAATGAATGGTGTTTTCTACACATACAGACCATATCTAGTCGAACTCTGCTTCTGAAACTGATACAAAGCACTGGTCCTCTAACATCCAATGCTTGTCAGTTAAGATGAGAAACGTGTGAGCTTCGTGAATGTTGTAGTTCCTTTGAGCTGAAAAGTGACTGCCCTTACCTGAAATGAAGTCTTGCTTGTAGGAAGACACAGAGCATGGAATTTAACTCCATTTCTGAAGGGAAACACACAGCATAGTTCTCATCCATGGATCACACTCTGCTTTAGAGCCTGAAGCACGCTCTTGCTTTCTAGAGTCTCTAATACAGAAGGAACGTGAGTGTGCTCAGAAACAAAGAACGGTGTTTGTTACACATACAGACCATGTCTAGTTCAACTGTGCTTCTGAAACTGAAACAAACCACAGGTCCTCTAACATCCAATGCTTGTCAGTTAAGATGAGAAACGTGTGAGCTTCGTGAACGCTGTAGGTTGTTTGAGCTGTTGGTTACTGCCCTTACTTGAAACAAAGTCTTGCTTGTAGGAAGACTCAGAGCCTGGGATTTAACTCCATTTCTGAAGTGAAACACACAGCAGTTTTCTCATATATAGATCACACTCTGCTTTAGAGCAAGAAGCACGGTCTTGCTTTCTAGAGTCTCTAAGACAGCAGGAAACTTGAGTGTGCTGAGAACAAAAGAACGGTGCTTCCTACACAAACGGACCATATCGAGAAGAAATCTGCCTCTGAAATTGTTACAAAGCACAGGTCCTCTAACATCCAATGCTTGTCAGTTAAGATGAGAAACGTGTGAGCTTCGTGAACGATGTAGTTCGTTTGAGCTGTAAAGTAACTGCCCTTACCTGAAACCAAGTCTTGCTTGTAGGATGACTCAGAGCCTGGGATTTAACTCCATTTCTGAAGGGAAACACACAACAGAGTTCTCATCCATTGATCACACTCTGCTTAGAGCAAGAAGCACACTCTTGCTTTCTAGAGTCTCTAATACAGCAGGAAACATGAGGGTGCTCAGAACAAAAGAACGGTGTTTCTTTCACATACGGACCATATCTAGTCCAACTCTGCTTCTGAAACTGATACAAAGCACTGGTCCTCTAACATCCAATGCTTGTCAGTTAATATGAGAAACCTGTGAGCTTCGTGAACGCTGTAGTTTGTTTGAGCTGTTAGTAACTGCCCTTACTTGAAACGAAGTCTCGCTTGTAGGAAGAATCAGAGCCTGGGATTTAACTCCATTTCTGAAGTGAAACAAACAGCAGAGTTCTCATCCATTGATCACACTCGGCTTTAGAGCAAGAAGCACGCTCTAGCTTTCTAGATTCTCTAAGACAGCAGGAAACTTGAGTGTGCTGAGAACAAAAGAACGGAGTTTCCTACACATACGGATCATATCTAGTCCAACTCTGCTTCTGAAACTGAAACAAACCACAGGTCCTCTAACATCCAATGCTTGTCAATTAATATGAGAAACGTGTGAGCTTCGTGAACGATGTAGTTCGTTTAAGCTGAAAAGTGACTGCCCTTACCTGAAACGAAGTCTTGCTTGTAGGAAGACTCAGAGCCTGGGATTTAACTCCATTTCTGAAGTGAAACACACAACAGAGTTCTCATCCATTGATCACACTCGGCTTTAGAGCAAGAAGCACGCTCTAGCTTTCTAGAGTCTCTAAGACAGAAGGAAACTTCAGTGGGCTGAGAACAAATGAATGGTGTTTCCTACACATACGGACCATATCTAGTCGAACTCTGCTTCTGAAACTGATACAAAGCACTGGTCCTCTAACATCCAATGCTTGACAGTTAAGATGAGAAACGTTTGAGCTTCGTGAATGATGTAGTTCGTTTGAGCTGAAAAGTGACTGCCCTTACCTGAAATGAAGTCTTGCTTGTAGGAAGACACAGAGCATGGAATTTAACTCCATTTCTGAAGGGAAACACACAGCATAGTTCTCATCCATGGATCACACTCTGCTTTAGAGCAAGAAGCACGCTCTTGCTTTCTAGAGTCTCTAATACAGAAGGAACGTGAGTGTGCTCAGAAACAAAGAACGGTGTTTGTTACACATACAGACCATGTCTAGTTCACCTGTGCTTCTGAAACTTAAACAAACCACAGGTCCTCTAACATCCAATGCTTGTCAGTTAAGATGAGAAACGTGTGAGCTTCGTGAACGCTGTAGGTTGTTTGAGCTGTTGGTTACTGCCCTTACTTGAAACGAAGTCTTGCTTGTAGGAAGACTCAGAGCATGGGATTTAACTCCATTTCTGAAGTGAAACACACAGCAGTTTTCTCATATATAGATCACACTCTGCTTTAGAGCAAGAAGCACGCTCTTGCTTTCTAGAGTCTCTAAGACAGCAGGAAACTTGAGTGTGCTGAGAACAAAAGAACGGTGCTTCCTACACAAACGGACCATATCTAGAAGAAATCTGCCTCTGAAATTGTTACAAAGCACAGGTCCTCTAACATCCAATGCTTGTCAGTTAAGATGAGAAACGTGTGAGCTTCGTGAACGATGTAGTTCTTTTGAGCTGTAAGTAACTGCCCTTACCTGAAACCAAGTCTTGCTTGTAGGATGACTCAGAGCCTGGGATTTAACTCCATTTCTGAAGTGAAACACACAACAGAGTTCTCATCCATTGATCACACTCTGCTTAGAGCAAGAAGCACACTCTTGCTTTCTAGAGTCTCTAATACAGCAGGAAACATGAGGGTGCTCCGAACAAAAGAACGGTGTTTCTTTCACATACGGACCATATCTAGTCCAACTCTGCTTCTGAAACTGATACAAAGCACTGGTCCTCTAACATCCAATGCTTGTCAGTTAATATGAGAAACCTGTGAGCTTCGTGAACGCTGTAGTTTGTTTGAGCTGTTAGTAACTGCCCTTACTTGAAACGAAGTCTCGCTTGTAGGAAGAATCAGAGCCTGGGATTTAACTCCATTTCTGAAGTGAAACAAACAGCAGAGTTCTCATCCATTGATCACACTCGGCTTTAGAGCAAGAAGCAAGCTCTAGCTTTCTAGATTCTCTAAGACAGCAGGAAACTTGAGTGTGCTGAGAACAAAAGAACGGAGTTTCCTACACATACGGACCATATCTAGTCCAACTCTGCTTCTGAACCTGAAACAAACCACAGGTCCTCTAACATCCAATGCTTGTCAATTAATATGAGAAAGGTTTGAGCTTTGTGAACGATGTAGTTCGTTTAAGCTGAAAAGTGACTGCCCTTACCTGAAACGAAGTCTTGCTTGTAGGAAGACTCAGAGCCTGGGATTTAACTCCATTTCTGAAGTGAAACACACAACAGAGTTCTCATCCATTGATCACACTCGGCTTTAGAGCAAGAAGCACGCTCTAGCTTTCTAGAGTCTCTAAGACAGCAGGAAACTTCAGTGGGCTGAGAACAAATGAATGGTGTTTCCTAAAAATACGGACCATATCTAGTCGAACACTGCTTCTGAAACTGATACAAAGAACTGGTCCTCTAACATCCAATGCTTGTCAGTTAAGATGAGAAACGTGTGAGCTTCGTGAATGATGTAGTTCGTTTGAGCTGAAAAGTGACTGCCCTTACCTGAAATGAAGTCTTGCTTGTAGGAAGACACAGAGCATGGAATTTAACTCCATTTCTGAAGGGAAACACACAGCATAGTTCTCATCCATGGATCACACTCTGCTTTAGAGCAAGAAGCACGCTCTTGCTTTCTAGAGTCTCTAATACAGAAGGAACGTGAGTGTGCTCAGAAACAAAGAACGGTGTTTGTTACAAATACAGACCATGTCTAGTTCAACTGTGCTTCTGAAACTGAAACAAACCACAGGTCCTCTAACATCCAATGCTTGTCAGTTAAGATGAGAAACGTGTGAGCTTCAGGAACGCTGTAGGTTGTTTGAGCTGTTGGTTACTGCCCTTACTTGAAACGAAGTCTTGCTTGTAGGAAGACTCAGAGCCTGGGATTTAACTCCATTTCTGAAGTGAAACACACAGCAGTTTTCTCATATATAGATCACACTCTGCTTTAGAGCAAGAAGCACGCTCTTGCTTTCTAGAGTCTCTAAGACAGCAGGAAACTTGAGTGTGCTGAGAACAAAAGAACAGTGCTTCCTACACAAACGGACCATATCGAGAAGAAATCTGCCTCTGAAATTGTTACAAAGCACAGGTCCTCTAACATCCAATGCTTGTCAGTTAAGATGAGAAACGTGTGAGCTTCGTGAACGATGTTGTTCGTTTGATCTGTAAAGTAACTGCCCTTACCTGAAACCAAGTCTTGCTTGTAGGATGACTCAGAGCCTGGGATTTAACTCCATTTCTGAAGGGAAA
Organism: Onychomys leucogaster; assembly: GCA_949786385.1. Classification (NCBI taxonomy): domain Eukaryota; kingdom Metazoa; phylum Chordata; class Mammalia; order Rodentia; family Cricetidae; genus Onychomys; species Onychomys leucogaster. The sequence goes on from CATKUP010000046.1 coordinate 2,930,656, forward strand.
CACACAACAGAGTTCTCATCCATTGATCACACTCTGCTTAGAGCTAGAAGCACACTCTTGCTTTCTAGAGTCTCTAATAGAGCAGGAAACTTGAGGGTGCTCAGAACAAAAGAACGGTGTTTCTTTCACATACGGACCATATCTAGTCCAACTCTGCTTCTGAAACTGATACAAAGCACTGGTCCTCTAACATCCAATGCTTGTCAGTTAATATGAGAAACCTGTGAGCTTCGTGAACGCTGTAGTTTGTTTGAGCTGTTAGTAACTGCCCTTACTTGAAATGAAGTCTCGCTTGTAGGAAGACTCAGAGCCTGGGATTTAACTCCATTTCTGAAGTGAAACACACAACAGAGTTCTCATCCATTGATCACACTCGGCTTTAGAGCAAGAAGCACGCTCTAGCTTTCTAGAGTCTCTAAGACAGCAGGAAACTTCAGTGGGCTGAGAAAAAATGAATGGTGTTTCCTACACATACGGACCATATCTAGTCGAACTCTGCTTCTGAAACTGATACAAAGCACTGGTCCTCTAACATCCAATGCTTGTCAGTTAAGATGAGAAACGTGTGAGCTTCGTGAATGATGTAGTTTGTTTGAGCTGAAAAGTGACTGCCCTTACCTGAAATGAAGTCTTGCTTGTAGGAAGACTCAGAGCCTGGGATTTAACTCCATTTCTGAAGTGAAACACACAGCAGTTTTCTCATATATAGATCACACTCTGCTTTAGAGTAAGAAGCACGCTCTTGCTTTCTAGAGTCTCTAAGACAGCAAGAAACATAAGTGTGCTGAGAACAAAAGAACGGTGTTCCCTACACATACGGACCATATCTAGAACAACTCTGCTTCTGAAACTGATACAAAGCACTGGTCCTCTAACATCCAATGCTTGTCAGTTAATATGAGAAAACTGTGAGCTTTGTGAACGCTGTAGTTTGTTTGAGCTGTTAGTAACTGCCCTTACTTGAAACGAAGTCTCGCTTGTAGGAAGAATCACAGCGTGGGATTTAACTCCATTTCTGAAGTGAAACAAACAGCAGAGTTCTCATCCATTGATCACACTCGGCTTTAGAGCAAGAAGCAAGCTCTAGCCTTCTAGATTCTCTAAGACAGCAGGAAACTTGAGTGTGCTGAGAACAAAAGAACGGAGTTTCCTACACATACGGACCATATCTAGTCCAACTCTGCTTCTGAAACTGAAACAAACCACAGGTCCTCTAACATCCAATGCTTGTCAATTAATATGAGAAAGGTTTGAGCTTTGTGAACGATGTAGTTCGTTTAAGCTGAAAAGTGACTGCCCTTACCTGAAACGAAGTCTTGCTTGTAGGAAGACTGAGAGCCTGGGATTTAACTCCATTTCTGAAGTGAAACACACAACAGAGTTCTCATCCATTGATCACACTCGGCTTTAGAGCAAGCAGCACGCTCTAGCTTTCTAGAGTCTCTAAGACAGCAGGAAACTTCAGGGGGCTGAGAACAAATGAATGGTGTTTTCTACACATACAGACCATATCTAGTCGAACTCTGCTTCTGAAACTGATACAAAGCACTGGTCCTCTAACATCCAATGCTTGTCAGTTAAGATGAGAAACGTGTGAGCTTCGTGAATGTTGTAGTTCCTTTGAGCTGAAAAGTGACTGCCCTTACCTGAAATGAAGTCTTTCTTGTAGGAAGACACAGAGCATGGAATTTAACTCCATTTCTGAAGGGAAACACACAGCATAGTTCTCATCCATGGATCACACTCTGCTTTAGAGCCTGAAGCACGCTCTTGCTTTCTAGAGTCTCTAATACAGAAGGAACGTGAGTGTGCTCAGAAACAAAGAACGGTGTTTGTTACACATACAGACCATGTCTAGTTCAACTGTGCTTCTGAAACTGAAACAAACCACAGGTCCTCTAACATCCAATGCTTGTCAGTTAAGATGAGAAACGTGTGAGCTTCGTGAACGCTGTAGGTTGTTTGAGCTGTTGGTTACTGCCCTTACTTGAAACAAAGTCTTGCTTGTAGGAAGACTCAGAGCCTGGGATTTAACTCCATTTCTGAAGTGAAACACACAACAGAGTTCTCATCCATTGATCACACTCGGCTTTAGAGCAAGAAGCACGCTCTAGCTTTCTAGAGTCTCTAAGACAGCAGGAAACTTCAGTGGGCTGAGAACAAATGAATGGTGTTTCCTACACATACGGACCATATCTAGTCGAACTCTGCTTCTGAAACTGACACAAAGCACTGGTCCTCTAACATCCAATGCTTGTCAGTTAAGATGAGAAACGTGTGAGCTTCGTGAACGATGTAGTTCGTTTGAGCTGTAAAGTAACTGCCCTTACCTGATACCAAGTCTTGTTTGTAGGATGACTCAGAGCCTGGGATTTAACTCCATTTCTGAAGTGAAACACACAACAGAGTTCTCATCCATGGATCACACTCTGCTTTAGAGCAAGAAGCACGCTCTAGCTTTCTAGAGTCTCTCAGACAGCAGGAAACTTCAGTGGGCTGAGAACAAATGAATGGTGTTTCCTACACATACGGACCATATCTAGTCGAACTCTGCTTCTGAAACTGATACAAAGCACTGGTCCTCTAACATCCAATGCTTGTCAGTTAAGATGAGAAACGTGTGAGCTTCGTGAATGATGTAGTTCGTTTGAGCTGAAAAGTGACTGCCCTTACCTGAAATGAAGTCTTCCATGTAGGAAGACACAGAGCATGGAATTTAACTCCATTTCTGAAGGGAAACACACAGCATAGTTCTCATCCATGGCTCACACTCTGCTTTAGAGCAAGAAGCACGCTCTTGCTTTCTAGAGTCTCTAATACAGAAGGATCGTGAGTGTGCTCAGAAACAAAGAACGGTGTTTGTTACACATACAGACCATATCTAGTTCAACTGTGCTTCTGAAACTGAAACAAACCACAGGTCCTCTAACATCCAATGCTTGTCAGTTAAGATGAGAAACGTGTGAGCTTCGTGAATGCTGTAGGTTGTTTGAGCTGTTGGTTACTGCCCTTACTTGAAACGAAGTCTTGCTTGTAGGAAGACTCAGAGCCTGGGATTTAACTCCATTTCTGAAGTGAAACACACAGCAGTTTTCTCATATATAGATCACACTCTGCTTTAGAGCAAGAAGCACGCTCTTGCTTTCTAGAGTCTCTAAGACAGCAGGAAACTTGAGTGTGCTGAGAACAAAAGAACGGTGCTTCCTACACAAACGGACCATATCTAGAAGAAATCTGCCTCTGAAATTGTTACAAAGCACAGGTCCTCTAACATCCAATGCTTGTCAGTTAAGATGAGAAACGTGTGAGCTTCCTGAACGATGTAGTTAGTTTGAGCTGTAAAGTAACTGCCCTTACCTGAAACCAAGTCTTGCTTGTAGGATGACACAGAGCCTGGGATTTAACTCCATTTCTGAAGTGAAACACACAACAGAGTTCTCATCCATTGATCACACTCTGCTTAGAGCAAGAAGCACACTCTTGCTTTCTAGAGTCTCTAATACAGCAGGAAACATGAGGGTGCTCAGAACAAAAGAACGGTGTTTCTTACACATACGGACCATATCTAGTCCAACTCTGCTTCTGAAACTGATACAAAGCACTGGTCCTCTAATATCCAATGCTTGTCAGTTAATATGAGAAACCTGTGAGCTTCGTGAACGCTGTAGTTTGTTTGAGCTGTTAGTAACTGCCCTTACTTGAAACGAAGTCTCGCATGTAGGAAGAATCAGAGCCTGGGATTTAACTCCATTTCTCAAGTGAAACAAACAGCAGAGTTCTCATCCATTGATCACACTCGGCTTTAGAGCAAGAAGCACGCTCTAGCTTTCTAGAGTCTCTAAGACAGCAGGAAACTTCAGTGGGCTGAGAACAAATGAATGGTGTTTCCTACACATACGGACCATATCTAGTCGAACTCTGCTTCTGAAACTGATACAAAGCACTGGTCCTCTAACATCCAATTCTTGTCAGTTAAGATGAGAAACGTGTGAGCTTCGTGAATGATGTAGTTCGTTTGAGCTGAAAAGTGACTGCCCTTACCTGAAACCAAGTCTTGCTTGTAGGATGACTCAGAGCCTGGGATTTAACTCCATTTCTGAAGTGAAACACACAACAGAGTTCTCATCCATTGATCACACTCTGCTTAGAGCAAGAAGCACACTCTTGCTTTCTAGAGTCTCTAATACAGCAGGAACCATGAGGGTGCTCAGAACAAAAGAACGGTGTTTCTTACACATAGGGACCATATCTAGTCCAACTCTGCTTCTGAAACTGATACAAAGCACTGGTCCTCTAACATCCAATGCTTGTCAGTTAATATGAGAAACCTGTGAGCTTCGTGAACGCTGTAGTTTGTTTGAGCTGTTAGTAACTGCCCTTACTTGAAACGAAGTCTCGCTTGTAGGAAGAATCAGAGCCTGGGATTTAACTCCATTTCTGAAGTGAAACAAACAGCAGAGTTCTCATCCATTGATCACACTCGGCTTTAGAGCAAGAAGCACGCTCTAGCTTTCTAGATTCCCTAAGACAGCAGGAAACTTGAGTGTGCTGAGAACAAAAGAACGGAGTTTCCTACACAAACGGACCATATCTAGTCCAACTCTGCTTCTGAAACTGAAACAAACCACAGGTCCTCTAACATCCAATGCTTGTCAATTAATATGAGAAACGTGTGAGCTTCGTGAACGATGTAGTTCGTTTAAGCTGAAAAGTGACTGCCCTTACCTGAAACGAAGTCTTGCTTGTAGGAAGATTCAGAGCCTGGGATTTAACTCCATTTCTGAAGTGAAACACACAACAGAGTTCTCATCCATTGATCACACTCAGCTTTAGAGCAAGAAGCACGCTCTAGCTTTCTAGAGTCTCTAAGACAGCAGGAAACTTCAGTGGGCTGAGAACAAATGAATGGTGTTTCCTACACATACGGACCATATCTAGTCAAACTCTGCTTCTGAAACTGATACAAAGCACTGGTCCTCTAACATCCAATGCTTGTCAGTTAAGATGAGAAACGTGTGAGCTTCGTGAATGATGTAGTTCGTTTGAGCTGAAAAGTGACTGCCCTTACCTGAAATGAAGTCTTGCTTGTAGGAAGACACATAGCATGGAATTTAACTCCATTTCTGAAGGGAAACACACAGCATAGTTCTCATCCATGGATCACACTCTGCTTTAGAGCAAGAAGCACGCTCTTGCTTTCTAGAGTCTCTAATACAAAAGGAACGTGAGTGTGCTCAGAAACAAAGAACGGTGTTTGTTACACATACAGACCATATCTAGTTCAACTGTGCTTCTGAAACTGAAACAAACCACAGGTCCTCTAACATCCAATGCTTGTCAGTTAAGATGAGAATCGTGTGAGCTTCGTGAACGCTGTAGGTTGTTTGAGCTGTTGGTTACTGCCCTTACTTGAAACGAAGTCTTGCTTGTAAGAAGACACAGAGCCTGGGATTTAACTCCATTTCTGAAGTGAAACACACAGCAGTTTTCTCATATATAGATCACACTCTGCTTTAGAGCAAGAAGCACGCTCTTGCTTTCTAGAGTCTCTAAGACAGCAGGAAACTTGAGTGTGCTGAGAACAAAAGAACGGTGTTTCCTACACCTACGGACCATATCTAGTCCAACTCTGCTTCTGAAACTGAAACAAACCACAGGTCCTCTAACATCCAATGCTTGTCAGTTAATATGAGAAACGTGTGAGCTTCGTGATCGATGTAGTTCTTTTAAGCTGAAAAGTGACTGCCCTTACCTGAAACCAAGTCTTGCTTGTAGGAAGACTCAGAACCTGGGATTTAACTCCATTTCTGAAGTGAAACACACAACTGAGTTCTCATCCATTGATCACACTCTGCTTTAGAGCAAGAAGCACATTCTTGCTTTCTAAAGTCTCTAATACAGAAGGAAACGTGAGTGTGCTCAGAAACAAAGAACGATGTTTCTTACACATACAGACCATATCTAGTTCAATAGTGCTTCTGATACTGAAACAAACCACAGGTCCTCTAACATCCAATGCTTGTCAGTTAAGATGAGAAACATGTGAGCTTTGTGAACGCTGTAGTTTGTTTCAGCTGTTGGTTACTGCCCTTACTTGAAACGAAGTCTTGCTTGTAGGAAGACTCAGAGCCTGGGATTTAACTCCATTTCTGAAGTGAAACACACAGCAGTTTTCTCATATATAGATCACACTCTGCTTTAGAGCAAGAAGCACGCTCTTGCTTTCTAGAGTCTCTAAGACAGCAGGAAACTTGAGTGTGCTGAGAACAAAAGAACGGTGCTTCCTACACAAACGGACCATATCTAGAAGAAATCTGCCTCTGAAATTGTTACAATGCACAGGTCCTCTAACATCCAATGCTTGTCAGTTAAGATGAGAAACGTGTGAGATTCGTGAACGATTGTAGTTCGTTTGAGCTGTAAAGTAACTGCCCTTACTTGAAACCAAGTCTTGCTTGTAGGATGACTCAGAGCCTGGGATTTAACTCCATTTCTGAAGTGAAACACACAACAGAGTTCTCATCCATTGATCACACTCTGCTTTAGAGCAAGAAGCACACTCTTGCTTTCTAGAGTCTCTAATACAGCAGGAAACATGAGTGTGCTTAGAACAAAAGAACGGTGTTTTTTACACATAAGGACCATATCTAGTTCAACAGTGCTTCTGAAACTGAAACAAACCACAGGTCTTCTAACATCCAATGCATGTCAGTTAAGATGAGAAACGTGTGAGCTTCGTGAACGATGTAGTTCGTTTAAGCTGAAAAGTGACTGCCCTTACCTGAAACGAAGTCTTGCTAGTAGGAAGACTCAGAGCCTGGGATTTAACTCCATTTCTGAAGTGAAACACACAACAGAGTTCTCATCCATTGATCACACTCGGCTTTAGAGCAAGAAGCACGCTCTAGCTTTCTAGAGTCTCTAAGACAGCAGGAAACTTGAGTGTGCTGAGAACAAAAGAACGGTGTTTCCTACACATACGGACCATATCTAGTCCAACTCTGCTTCTGGAACTGAAACAAACCACAGGTCCTCTAACATCCAATGCTTGTCAGTTAAGATGAGAAACGTGTGAGCTTTGTGAACGCTGTAGTTTGTTTGAGCTGTTGGTTACTGCCCTTACTTGAAATGAAGTCTTGCTTGTAGGAAGACTCAGAGCCTGGGATTTAACTCCATTTCTGAAGTGAAACACACAGCAGTTTCCTCATATATAGATCACACTCTGCTTTAGAGCAAGAAGCACGCTCTTGCTTTCTAGAGTCTCTAAGACAGCAGGAAACTTGATTGGGCTGAGAACAAAAGAACGGTGCTTCCTACACAAACGGACCATATCTAGAAGAAATCTGCCTCTGAAATTATTACAATGCACAGGTCCTCTAACATCCAATGCTTGTCAGTTAAGATGAGAAACGTGTGAGATTCGTGAACGATGTAGTTCGTTTGAGCTGTAAAGTAACTCCCCTTACCTGAAACCAAGTCTTGCTTGTAGGATGACTCAGAGCCTGGGATTTAACTCCATTTCTGAAGTGAAACACACAACAGAGTTCTCATCCATTGATCACACTCTGCTTTAGAGCAAGAAGCACACTCTTGCTTTCTAGAGTCTCTAATACAGCAGGAAACATGAGGGTGCTCAGAACAAAAGAACGGTGTTTTTTACACATAAGGACCATATCTAGTTCAACAGTGCTTCTGAAACTGAAACAAACCACAGGTCTTCTAACATCCAATGCATGTCAGTTAAGATGAGAAACGTGTGAGATTCGTGAACGATGTAGTTCGTTTAAGCTGAAAAGTGACTGCCCTTACCAGAAACGAAGTCTTGCTTGTAGGAAGACTCAGAGCCTGGGATTTAACTCCATTTCTGAAGTGAAACACACAACAGAGTTCTCATCCATTGATCACAGTCGGATTTAGAGCAAGAAGCACGCTCTAGCTTTCTAGAGTCTCTAAGACAGCAGGAAACTTGAGTGTGCCGAGAACAAAAGAACGGTGCTTCCTACACAAACGGACCATATCTAGAAGAAATCTGCCACTGAAATTGTTACAAAGCACAGGTCCTCTAACATCCAATGCTTGTCAGTTAATATGAGAAACGTGTGAGCTTCGTGAACGATGTAGTTCCTTTGAGCTGTAAAGTAACTGCCCTTACCTGAAACCAAGTCTTGCTTGTAGGATGACTCAGAGCCTGGGATTTAACTCCATTTCTGAAGTGACACACACAACAGAGTTCTCATCCATTGATCACACTCTGCTTTAGAGCAAGAAGCACGCTCTAGCTTTCTAGAGTCTCTAAGACAGCAGGAAACTTGAGTGTGCTGAGAACAAAAGAACGGTGTTTCCTACACATACGGACCATATCTAGTCCAACTCTGCTTCTGAAACTGAAACAAACCACAGGTCCTCTAACATCCAATGCTTGTCAGTTAAGATGAGAAACATGTGAGCTTTGTGAACGCTGTAGTTTGTTTGAGCTGCTGGTTACTGCCCTTACTTGAAACGAAGTCTTGCTTGTAGGAAGACTCAGAGCCTGGGATTTAACTCCATTTCTGAAGTGAAACACACAGCAGTTTTCTCATATATAGATCACACTCTGCTTTAGAGCAAGAAGCACGCTCTTGCTTTCTAGAGTCTCTAAGACAGCAGGAAACTTGAGTGTGCTGAGAACAAAAGAACGGTGCTTCCTACACAAACGGACCATATCTAGAAGAAATCTGCCTCTGAAATTGTTACAATGCACAGGTCCTCTAACATCCAATGCTTGTCAGTTAATATGAGAAACGTGTGAGCTTCGTGAACGATGTAGTTCGTTTAAGCTGAAAAGTGACTGCCCTTACCTGAAACGAAGTCTTGCTTGTAGGAAGACTCAGAGCCTGGGATTTAACTCCATTTCTGAAGTGAAACACACAACAGAGTTCTCATCCATTGATCACACTCTGCTTTAGAGCAAGAAGCACGCTCTTGCTTTCTAGAGACTCTAAGACAGCAGGAAAGTTGAGTGTGCTGAGAACAAAAGAGCGGTGCTTCCTACACAAACGGACCATATCTAGAAGAAATCTGCCACTGAAATTGTTACAAAGCACAGGTCCTCTAACATCCAATGCTTGTCAGTTAAGATGAGAAACGTGTGAGCTTCGTGAACGATGTAGTTCCTTTGAGCTGTAAAGTAACTGCCCTTACCTGAAACCAAGTCTTGCTTGTAGGATGACTCAGAGCCTGGGATTTAACTCCATTTCTGAAGTGAAACACACAACAGAGTTCTCATCCATTGATCACTCTCTGCTTTAGAGCAAGAAGCACGCTCTAGCTTTCTAGAGTCTCTAAGACAGCAGGAAACTTGAGTGTGCTGAGAACAAAAGAACGGTGTTTTTTACACATAAGGACCATATCTAGTTCAACAGTGCTTCTGAAACTGAAACAAACCACAGGTCTTCTAACATCCAATGCATGTCAGTTAAGATGAGAAACGTGTGAGATTCGTGAACGATGTAGTTCGTTTAAGCTGAAAAGTGACTGCCCTTACCAGAAACGAAGTCTTGCTTGTAGGAAGACTCAGAGCGTGGGATATAACTCCATTTCTGAAGTGAAACACACAACAGAGTTCTCATCCATTGATCACAGTCGGCTTTAGAGCAAGAAGCACGCTCTAGCTTTCTGGAGTCTCTAAGACAGCAGGAAACTTGAGTGTGCTGAGAACAAAAGAACGGAGTTTCCTACACATACGGACCATATCTAGTCCAACTCTGCTTCTGAAACTGAAACAAACCACAGGTCCTCTAACATCCAATGCTTGTCAGTTAATATGAGAAACGTGTGAGCTTCGTGAACGATGTAGTTCGTTTAAGCTGAAAAGTGACTGCCCTTACCTGAAACGAAGTCTTGCTTGTAGGAAGACTCAGAGCCTGGGATTTAACTCCATTTCTGAAGTGAAACACACAACAGAGTTCTCATCCATTGATCACACTCGGCTTTAGAGCAAGAAGCACGCTCTAGTTTTCTAGAGTCTCTAAGACAGCAGGAAACTTCAGTGGGCTGAGAAAAAAAGAATGGTGTTTCCTACACATACGGACCATATCTAGTCCAACTCTGCTTCTGAAACTGATACAAAGCACTGGTCCTCTAACATCCAATGCTTCTCAGTTAATATGAGAAACGTGTGAGCTTTGTGAACACTATAGTTTGTTTGAGCTGTTAGTAACTGCCCTTACTTGAAACGAAGTCTCGCTTGTAGGAAGAATCAGAGCCTGGGAATTAACTCCATTTCTGAAGTGAAACAAATAGCAGAGTTCTCATATATAGATCACACTCTGCTTTAGAGCAAGAAGCACGCTCTTGCCTTCTAGATTCTCTAAGACTGCAGGAAACATGAGTGTGCTGAGAACAAAAGAACGGTGCTTCCTACACATACGGACCATATCTAGAAGAAATCTGCCTCTGAAATTGTTACAAAGCACAGGTCCTCTAACATCCAATGCTTGTCAGTTAAGATGAGAAACGTGTGAGCTTCGTGAACGATGTAGTTCGTTTGAGCTGTAAAATAACTGCCCTTACCTGAAACCAAGTCTTGCTTGTAGGATGACTCAGAGCCAGGGATTTAACTCCATTTCTGAAGGGAAACACACAGCATAGTTCTCATCCATGGATCACACTCTGCTTTAGAGCAAGAAGCACGCTCTTGCTTTCTAGAGTCTCTAATACAGCAGGAAACTTGAGTGAGCTCAGGACAAAAGAACAGTGTTTCCTACACATACGGGCCATATCTAGTTCAACTGTGCTACTGAAACTGAAACAAACCACAGGTCCTCTAACATCCAATGCTTCTCAGTTAATATGAGAAACGTGTGAGCTTCGTGAATGATGTAGATCGTTTAAGATGAAAAGTGACTGCCCTTACCTGAAACGAAGTCCTGCTTTCGGAAGACTCAGAGCCTGGGATTTAACTCCATTTCTGAAGTGAAACACAAAACAGAGTTCTCATCCATTGATCACACTCGGCTTTAGAGCAAGAAGCACGCTCTAGCTTTCTAGAGTCTCTAAGACAGCAGGAAACTTGAGTGTGCTGAGAACAAAAGAACGGTGCTTCCTACACAAACGGACCATATCTAGAAGAAATCTGCCTCTGAAATTGTTACAAAGCACAGGTCCTCTAACATCCAATGCTTGTCAGTTAATATGAGAAACGTGTGAGCTTCGTGAACGATGTAGATCGTTTAAGATGAAAAGTGACTGCCCTTACCTGAAACGAAGTCTTGCTAGTAGGAAGACTCAGAGCCTGGGATTTAACTCCATTTCTGAAGTGAAACACACAACAGAGTTCTCATCCATTGATCACACTCGGCTTTAGAGCAAGAAGCACGCTCTAGCTTTCTAGAGTCTCTAAGACAGCAGGAAACTTCAGTGGGCTGAGAACAAAAGAATGGTGTTTCCTACACATACAGACCATATCTAGTTCAACTGTGCTTCTGAAACTGAAACAAACCACAGGTCCTCTAACATCCAATGCTTGTCATTTAAGATGAGAAACATGTGAGCTTCGTGAATGCTGTGGTTTGTTTGAGCTGTTGGTTACTGCCCTTACTTGAAACGAAGTCTTGCTTGTAGGAAGACTCAGAGCCTGGGATTTAACTCCATTTCTGAAGTGAAACACACAGCAGTTTTCTCATATATAGATCACACTCTGCTTTAGAGCAAGAAGCACGATCTTGCTTTCTAGAGACTCTAAGAGAGCAGGAAACTTGAGTGTGCCGAGAACAAAAGAACGGTGCTTCCTACACAAACGGACCATATCTAGAAGAAATCTGCCGCTGAAATTGTTACAAAGCACAGGTCCTCTAATATCCAATGCTTGTCAGTTAAGATGAGAAACGTGTGAGCTTCGTGAACGATGTAGTTCCTTTGAGCTGTAAAGTAACTGCCCTTACCTGAAACCAAGTCTTGCTTGTAGGATGACTCAGAGCCTGGGATTTAACTCCATTTCTGAAGTGAAACACACAACAGAGTTCTCATCCATTGATCACACTCTGCTTTAGAGCAAGAAGCACGCTCTAGCTTTCTAGAGTCTCTAAGACAGCAGGAAACTTGAGTGTGCTGAGAACAAAAGAACGGTGTTTCCTACACATACGGACCATATCTAGTCCAACTCTGCTTCTGAAACTGAAACAAACCACAGGTCCTCTAACATCCAATGCTTGTCAGTTAAGATGAGAAACGTGTGAGCTTTGTGAACGCTGTAGATTGTTTGAGCTGTTGGTTACTGCCCTTACTTGAAATGAAGTCTTGCTTGTAGGAAGACTCAGAGCCTGGGATTTAACTCCATTTCTGAAGTGAAACACACAGCAGTTTCCTCATATATAGATCACACTCTGCTTTAGAGCAAGAAGCACGCTCTTGCTTTCTAGAGTCTCTAAGACAGCAGGAAACTTGATTGGGCTGAGAACAAAAGAACGGTGCTTCCTACACAAACGGACCATATCTAGAAGAAATCTGCCTCTGAAATTATTACAATGCACAGGTCCTCTAACATCCAATGCTTGTCAGTTAAGATGAGAAACGTGTGAGATTCGTGAACGATGTAGTTCGTTTGAGCTGTAAAGTAACTCCCCTTACCTGAAACCAAGTCTTGCTTGTAGGATGACTCAGAGCCTGGGATTTAACTCCATTTCTGAAGTGAAACACACAACAGAGTTCTCATCCATTGATCACACTCTGCTTTAGAGCAAGAAGCACACTCTTGCTTTCTAGAGTCTCTAATACAGCAGGAAACATGAGGGTGCTCAGAACAAAAGAACGGTGTTTTTTACACATAAGGACCATATCTAGTTCAACAGTGCTTCTGAAACTGAAACAAACCACAGGTCTTCTAACATCCAATGCATGTCAGTTAAGATGAGAAACGTGTGAGATTCGTGAACGATGTAGTTCGTTTAAGCTGAAAAGTGACTGCCCTTACCAGAAACGAAGTCTTGCTTGTAGGAAGACTCAGAGCCTGGGATTTAACTCCATTTCTGAAGTGAAACACACAACAGAGTTCTCATCCATTGATCACAGTCGGATTTAGAGCAAGAAGCACGCTCTAGCTTTCTAGAGTCTCTAAGACAGCAGGAAACTTGAGTGTGCCGAGAACAAAAGAACGGTGCTTCCTACACAAACGGACCATATCTAGAAGAAATCTGCCACTGAAATTGTTACAAAGCACAGGTCCTCTAACATCCAATGCTTGTCAGTTAATATGAGAAACGTGTGAGCTTCGTGAACGATGTAGTTCCTTTGAGCTGTAAAGTAACTGCCCTTACCTGAAACCAAGTCTTGCTTGTAGGATGACTCAGAGCCTGGGATTTAACTCCATTTCTGAAGTGACACACACAACAGAGTTCTCATCCATTGATCACACTCTGCTTTAGAGCAAGAAGCACGCTCTAGCTTTCTAGAGTCTCTAAGACAGCAGGAAACTTGAGTGTGCTGAGAACAAAAGAACGGTGTTTCCTACACATACGGACCATATCTAGTCCAACTCTGCTTCTGAAACTGAAACAAACCACAGGTCCTCTAACATCCAATGCTTGTCAGTTAAGATGAGAAACGTGTGAGCTTTGTGAACGCTGTAGTTTGTTTGAGCTGTTGGTTACTGCCCTTACTTGAAATGAAGTCTTGCTTGTAGGAAGACTCAGAGCCTGGGATTTAACTCCATTTCTGAAGTGAAACAAACAGCAGAGTTCTCATCCATTGATCACACTCGGCTTTAGAGCAAGAAGCACGCTCTAGCTTTCTAGATTCCCTAAGACAGCAGGAAACTTGAGTGTGCTGAGAACAAAAGAACGGAGTTTCCTACACAAACGGACCATATCTAGTCCAACTCTGCTTCTGAAACTGAAACAAACCACAGGTCCTCTAACATCCAATGCTTGTCAATTAATATGAGAAACGTGTGAGCTTCGTGAACGATGTAGTTCGTTTAAGCTGAAAAGTGACTGCCCTTACCTGAAACGAAGTCTTGCTTGTAGGAAGATTCAGAGCCTGGGATTTAACTCCATTTCTGAAGTGAAACACACAACAGAGTTCTCATCCATTGATCACACTCAGCTTTAGAGCAAGAAGCACGCTCTAGCTTTCTAGAGTCTCTAAGACAGCAGGAAACTTCAGTGGGCTGAGAACAAATGAATGGTGTTTCCTACACATACGGACCATATCTAGTCAAACTCTGCTTCTGAAACTGATACAAAGCACTGGTCCTCTAACATCCAATGCTTGTCAGTTAAGATGAGAAACGTGTGAGCTTCGTGAATGATGTAGTTCGTTTGAGCTGAAAAGTGACTGCCCTTACCTGAAATGAAGTCTTGCTTGTAGGAAGACACATAGCATGGAATTTAACTCCATTTCTGAAGGGAAACACACAGCATAGTTCTCATCCATGGATCACACTCTGCTTTAGAGCAAGAAGCACGCTCTTGCTTTCTAGAGTCTCTAATACAAAAGGAACGTGAGTGTGCTCAGAAACAAAGAACGGTGTTTGTTACACATACAGACCATATCTAGTTCAACTGTGCTTCTGAAACTGAAACAAACCACAGGTCCTCTAACATCCAATGCTTGTCAGTTAAGATGAGAATCGTGTGAGCTTCGTGAACGCTGTAGGTTGTTTGAGCTGTTGGTTACTGCCCTTACTTGAAACGAAGTCTTGCTTGTAAGAAGACACAGAGCCTGGGATTTAACTCCATTTCTGAAGTGAAACACACAGCAGTTTTCTCATATATAGATCACACTCTGCTTTAGAGCAAGAAGCACGCTCTTGCTTTCTAGAGTCTCTAAGACAGCAGGAAACTTGAGTGTGCTGAGAACAAAAGAACGGTGTTTCCTACACCTACGGACCATATCTAGTCCAACTCTGCTTCTGAAACTGAAACAAACCACAGGTCCTCTAACATCCAATGCTTGTCAGTTAATATGAGAAACGTGTGAGCTTCGTGATCGATGTAGTTCTTTTAAGCTGAAAAGTGACTGCCCTTACCTGAAACCAAGTCTTGCTTGTAGGAAGACTCAGAACCTGGGATTTAACTCCATTTCTGAAGTGAAACACACAACTGAGTTCTCATCCATTGATCACACTCTGCTTTAGAGCAAGAAGCACATTCTTGCTTTCTAAAGTCTCTAATACAGAAGGAAACGTGAGTGTGCTCAGAAACAAAGAACGATGTTTCTTACACATACAGACCATATCTAGTTCAATAGTGCTTCTGATACTGAAACAAACCACAGGTCCTCTAACATCCAATGCTTGTCAGTTAAGATGAGAAACATGTGAGCTTTGTGAACGCTGTAGTTTGTTTCAGCTGTTGGTTACTGCCCTTACTTGAAACGAAGTCTTGCTTGTAGGAAGACTCAGAGCCTGGGATTTAACTCCATTTCTGAAGTGAAACACACAGCAGTTTTCTCATATATAGATCACACTCTGCTTTAGAGCAAGAAGCACGCTCTTGCTTTCTAGAGTCTCTAAGACAGCAGGAAACTTGAGTGTGCTGAGAACAAAAGAACGGTGCTTCCTACACAAACGGACCATATCTAGAAGAAATCTGCCTCTGAAATTGTTACAATGCACAGGTCCTCTAACATCCAATGCTTGTCAGTTAAGATGAGAAACGTGTGAGATTCGTGAACGATGTAGTTCGTTTGAGCTGTAAAGTAACTGCCCTTACTTGAAACCAAGTCTTGCTTGTAGGATGACTCAGAGCCTGGGATTTAACTCCATTTCTGAAGTGAAACACACAACAGAGTTCTCATCCATTGATCACACTCTGCTTTAGAGCAAGAAGCACACTCTTGCTTTCTAGAGTCTCTAATACAGCAGGAAACATGAGTGTGCTTAGAACAAAAGAACGGTGTTTTTTACACATAAGGACCATATCTAGTTCAACAGTGCTTCTGAAACTGAAACAAACCACAGGTCTTCTAACATCCAATGCATGTCAGTTAAGATGAGAAACGTGTGAGCTTCGTGAACGATGTAGTTCGTTTAAGCTGAAAAGTGACTGCCCTTACCTGAAACGAAGTCTTGCTAGTAGGAAGACTCAGAGCCTGGGATTTAACTCCATTTCTGAAGTGAAACACACAACAGAGTTCTCATCCATTGATCACACTCGGCTTTAGAGCAAGAAGCACGCTCTAGCTTTCTAGAGTCTCTAAGACAGCAGGAAACTTGAGTGTGCTGAGAACAAAAGAACGGTGTTTCCTACACATACGGACCATATCTAGTCCAACTCTGCTTCTGGAACTGAAACAAACCACAGGTCCTCTAACATCCAATGCTTGTCAGTTAAGATGAGAAACGTGTGAGCTTTGTGAACGCTGTAGTTTGTTTGAGCTGTTGGTTACTGCCCTTACTTGAAATGAAGTCTTGCTTGTAGGAAGACTCAGAGCCTGGGATTTAACTCCATTTCTGAAGTGAAACACACAGCAGTTTCCTCATATATAGATCACACTCTGCTTTAGAGCAAGAAGCACGCTCTTGCTTTCTAGAGTCTCTAAGACAGCAGGAAACTTGATTGGGCTGAGAACAAAAGAACGGTGCTTCCTACACAAACGGACCATATCTAGAAGAAATCTGCCTCTGAAATTATTACAATGCACAGGTCCTCTAACATCCAATGCTTGTCAGTTAAGATGAGAAACGTGTGAGATTCGTGAACGATGTAGTTCGTTTGAGCTGTAAAGTAACTCCCCTTACCTGAAACCAAGTCTTGCTTGTAGGATGACTCAGAGCCTGGGATTTAACTCCATTTCTGAAGTGAAACACACAACAGAGTTCTCATCCATTGATCACACTCTGCTTTAGAGCAAGAAGCACACTCTTGCTTTCTAGAGTCTCTAATACAGCAGGAAACATGAGGGTGCTCAGAACAAAAGAACGGTGTTTTTTACACATAAGGACCATATCTAGTTCAACAGTGCTTCTGAAACTGAAACAAACCACAGGTCTTCTAACATCCAATGCATGTCAGTTAAGATGAGAAACGTGTGAGATTCGTGAACGATGTAGTTCGTTTAAGCTGAAAAGTGACTGCCCTTACCAGAAACGAAGTCTTGCTTGTAGGAAGACTCAGAGCCTGGGATTTAACTCCATTTCTGAAGTGAAACACACAACAGAGTTCTCATCCATTGATCACAGTCGGATTTAGAGCAAGAAGCACGCTCTAGCTTTCTAGAGTCTCTAAGACAGCAGGAAACTTGAGTGTGCCGAGAACAAAAGAACGGTGCTTCCTACACAAACGGACCATATCTAGAAGAAATCTGCCACTGAAATTGTTACAAAGCACAGGTCCTCTAACATCCAATGCTTGTCAGTTAATATGAGAAACGTGTGAGCTTCGTGAACGATGTAGTTCCTTTGAGCTGTAAAGTAACTGCCCTTACCTGAAACCAAGTCTTGCTTGTAGGATGACTCAGAGCCTGGGATTTAACTCCATTTCTGAAGTGACACACACAACAGAGTTCTCATCCATTGATCACACTCTGCTTTAGAGCAAGAAGCACGCTCTAGCTTTCTAGAGTCTCTAAGACAGCAGGAAACTTGAGTGTGCTGAGAACAAAAGAACGGTGTTTCCTACACATACGGACCATATCTAGTCCAACTCTGCTTCTGAAACTGAAACAAACCACAGGTCCTCTAACATCCAATGCTTGTCAGTTAAGATGAGAAACATGTGAGCTTTGTGAACGCTGTAGTTTGTTTGAGCTGTTGGTTACTGCCCTTACTTGAAACGAAGTCTTGCTTGTAGGAAGACTCAGAGCCTGGGATTTAACTCCATTTCTGAAGTGAAACACACAGCAGTTTTCTCATATATAGATCACACTCTGCTTTAGAGCAAGAAGCACGCTCTTGCTTTCTAGAGTCTCTAAGACAGCAGGAAACTTGAGTGTGCTGAGAACAAAAGAACGGTGCTTCCTACACAAACGGACCATATCTAGAAGAAATCTGCCTCTGAAATTGTTACAATGCACAGGTCCTCTAACATCCAATGCTTGTCAGTTAATATGAGAAACGTGTGAGCTTCGTGAACGATGTAGTTCGTTTAAGCTGAAAAGTGACTGCCCTTACCTGAAACGAAGTCTTGCTTGTAGGAAGACTCAGAGCCTGGGATTTAACTCCATTTCTGAAGTGAAACACACAACAGAGTTCTCATCCATTGATCACACTCTGCTTTAGAGCAAGAAGCACGCTCTTGCTTTCTAGAGACTCTAAGACAGCAGGAAAGTTGAGTGTGCTGAGAACAAAAGAGCGGTGCTTCCTACACAAACGGACCATATCTAGAAGAAATCTGCCACTGAAATTGTTACAAAGCACAGGTCCTCTAACATCCAATGCTTGTCAGTTAAGATGAGAAACGTGTGAGCTTCGTGAACGATGTAGTTCCTTTGAGCTGTAAAGTAACTGCCCTTACCTGAAACCAAGTCTTGCTTGTAGGATGACTCAGAGCCTGGGATTTAACTCCATTTCTGAAGTGAAACACACAACAGAGTTCTCATCCATTGATCACTCTCTGCTTTAGAGCAAGAAGCACGCTCTAGCTTTCTAGAGTCTCTAAGACAGCAGGAAACTTGAGTGTGCTGAGAACAAAAGAACGGTGTTTTTTACACATAAGGACCATATCTAGTTCAACAGTGCTTCTGAAACTGAAACAAACCACAGGTCTTCTAACATCCAATGCATGTCAGTTAAGATGAGAAACGTGTGAGATTCGTGAACGATGTAGTTCGTTTAAGCTGAAAAGTGACTGCCCTTACCAGAAACGAAGTCTTGCTTGTAGGAAGACTCAGAGCGTGGGATATAACTCCATTTCTGAAGTGAAACACACAACAGAGTTCTCATCCATTGATCACAGTCGGCTTTAGAGCAAGAAGCACGCTCTAGCTTTCTGGAGTCTCTAAGACAGCAGGAAACTTGAGTGTGCTGAGAACAAAAGAACGGAGTTTCCTACACATACGGACCATATCTAGTCCAACTCTGCTTCTGAAACTGAAACAAACCACAGGTCCTCTAACATCCAATGCTTGTCAGTTAATATGAGAAACGTGTGAGCTTCGTGAACGATGTAGTTCGTTTAAGCTGAAAAGTGACTGCCCTTACCTGAAACGAAGTCTTGCTTGTAGGAAGACTCAGAGCCTGGGATTTAACTCCATTTCTGAAGTGAAACACACAACAGAGTTCTCATCCATTGATCACACTCGGCTTTAGAGCAAGAAGCACGCTCTAGTTTTCTAGAGTCTCTAAGACAGCAGGAAACTTCAGTGGGCTGAGAAAAAAAGAATGGTGTTTCCTACACATACGGACCATATCTAGTCCAACTCTGCTTCTGAAACTGATACAAAGCACTGGTCCTCTAACATCCAATGCTTCTCAGTTAATATGAGAAACGTGTGAGCTTTGTGAACACTATAGTTTGTTTGAGCTGTTAGTAACTGCCCTTACTTGAAACGAAGTCTCGCTTGTAGGAAGAATCAGAGCCTGGGATTTAACTCCATTTCTGAAGTGAAACAAACAGCAGAGTTCTCATATATAGATCACACTCTGCTTTAGAGCAAGAAGCACGCTCTTGCCTTCTAGATTCTCTAAGACTGCAGGAAACATGAGTGTGCTGAGAACAAAAGAACGGTGCTTCCTACACATACGGACCATATCTAGAAGAAATCTGCCTCTGAAATTGTTACAAAGCACAGGTCCTCTAACATCCAATGCTTGTCAGTTAAGATGAGAAACGTGTGAGCCTCGTGAACGATGTAGTTCGTTTGAGCTGTAAAATAACTGCCCTTACCTGAAACCAAGTCTTGCTTGTAGGATGACTCAGAGCCAGGGATTTAACTCCATTTCTGAAGGGAAACACACAGCATAGTTCTCATCCATGGATCACACTCTGCTTTAGAGCAAGAAGCACGCTCTTGCTTTCTAGAGTCTCTAATACAGCAGGAAACTTGAGTGAGCTCAGGACAAAAGAACAGTGTTTCCTACACATACGGGCCATATCTAGTTCAACTGTGCTACTGAAACTGAAACAAACCACAGGTCCTCTAACATCCAATGCTTCTCAGTTAATATGAGAAACGTGTGAGCTTCGTGAATGATGTAGATCGTTTAAGATGAAAAGTGACTGCCCTTACCTGAAACGAAGTCCTGCTTTCGGAAGACTCAGAGCCTGGGATTTAACTCCATTTCTGAAGTGAAACACAAAACAGAGTTCTCATCCATTGATCACACTCGGCTTTAGAGCAAGAAGCACGCTCTAGCTTTCTAGAGTCTCTAAGACAGCAGGAAACTTGAGTGTGCTGAGAACAAAAGAACGGTGCTTCCTACACAAACGGACCATATCTAGAAGAAATCTGCCTCTGAAATTGTTACAAAGCACAGGTCCTCTAACATCCAATGCTTGTCAGTTAATATGAGAAACGTGTGAGCTTCGTGAACGATGTAGATCGTTTAAGATGAAAAGTGACTGCCCTTACCTGAAACGAAGTCTTGCTAGTAGGAAGACTCAGAGCCTGGGATTTAACTCCATTTCTGAAGTGAAACACACAACAGAGTTCTCATCCATTGATCACACTCGGCTTTAGAGCAAGAAGCACGCTCTAGCTTTCTAGAGTCTCTAAGACAGCAGGAAACTTCAGTGGGCTGAGAACAAAAGAATGGTGTTTCCTACACATACAGACCATATCTAGTTCAACTGTGCTTCTGAAACTGAAACAAACCACAGGTCCTCTAACATCCAATGCTTGTCATTTAAGATGAGAAACATGTGAGCTTCGTGAATGCTGTGGTTTGTTTGAGCTGTTGGTTACTGCCCTTACTTGAAACGAAGTCTTGCTTGTAGGAAGACTCAGAGCCTGGGATTTAACTCCATTTCTGAAGTGAAACACACAGCAGTTTTCTCATATATAGATCACACTCTGCTTTAGAGCAAGAAGCACGATCTTGCTTTCTAGAGACTCTAAGAGAGCAGGAAACTTGAGTGTGCCGAGAACAAAAGAACGGTGCTTCCTACACAAACGGACCATATCTAGAAGAAATCTGCCGCTGAAATTGTTACAAAGCACAGGTCCTCTAATATCCAATGCTTGTCAGTTAAGATGAGAAACGTGTGAGCTTCGTGAACGATGTAGTTCCTTTGAGCTGTAAAGTAACTGCCCTTACCTGAAACCAAGTCTTGCTTGTAGGATGACTCAGAGCCTGGGATTTAACTCCATTTCTGAAGTGAAACACACAACAGAGTTCTCATCCATTGATCACACTCTGCTTTAGAGCAAGAAGCACGCTCTAGCTTTCTAGAGTCTCTAAGACAGCAGGAAACTTGAGTGTGCTGAGAACAAAAGAACGGTGTTTCCTACACATACGGACCATATCTAGTCCAACTCTGCTTCTGAAACTGAAACAAACCACAGGTCCTCTAACATCCAATGCTTGTCAGTTAAGATGAGAAACGTGTGAGCTTTGTGAACGCTGTAGATTGTTTGAGCTGTTGGTTACTGCCCTTACTTGAAATGAAGTCTTGCTTGTAGGAAGACTCAGAGCCTGGGATTTAACTCCATTTCTGAAGTGAAACACACAGCAGTTTCCTCATATATAGATCACACTCTGCTTTAGAGCAAGAAGCACGCTCTTGCTTTCTAGAGTCTCTAAGACAGCAGGAAACTTGATTGGGCTGAGAACAAAAGAACGGTGCTTCCTACACAAACGGACCATATCTAGAAGAAATCTGCCTCTGAAATTATTACAATGCACAGGTCCTCTAACATCCAATGCTTGTCAGTTAAGATGAGAAACGTGTGAGATTCGTGAACGATGTAGTTCGTTTGAGCTGTAAAGTAACTCCCCTTACCTGAAACCAAGTCTTGCTTGTAGGATGACTCAGAGCCTGGGATTTAACTCCATTTCTGAAGTGAAACACACAACAGAGTTCTCATCCATTGATCACACTCTGCTTTAGAGCAAGAAGCACACTCTTGCTTTCTAGAGTCTCTAATACAGCAGGAAACATGAGGGTGCTCAGAACAAAAGAACGGTGTTTTTTACACATAAGGACCATATCTAGTTCAACAGTGCTTCTGAAACTGAAACAAACCACAGGTCTTCTAACATCCAATGCATGTCAGTTAAGATGAGAAACGTGTGAGATTCGTGAACGATGTAGTTCGTTTAAGCTGAAAAGTGACTGCCCTTACCAGAAACGAAGTCTTGCTTGTAGGAAGACTCAGAGCCTGGGATTTAACTCCATTTCTGAAGTGAAACACACAACAGAGTTCTCATCCATTGATCACAGTCGGATTTAGAGCAAGAAGCACGCTCTAGCTTTCTAGAGTCTCTAAGACAGCAGGAAACTTGAGTGTGCCGAGAACAAAAGAACGGTGCTTCCTACACAAACGGACCATATCTAGAAGAAATCTGCCACTGAAATTGTTACAAAGCACAGGTCCTCTAACATCCAATGCTTGTCAGTTAATATGAGAAACGTGTGAGCTTCGTGAACGATGTAGTTCCTTTGAGCTGTAAAGTAACTGCCCTTACCTGAAACCAAGTCTTGCTTGTAGGATGACTCAGAGCCTGGGATTTAACTCCATTTCTGAAGTGACACACACAACAGAGTTCTCATCCATTGATCACACTCTGCTTTAGAGCAAGAAGCACGCTCTAGCTTTCTAGAGTCTCTAAGACAGCAGGAAACTTGAGTGTGCTGAGAACAAAAGAACGGTGTTTCCTACACATACGGACCATATCTAGTCCAACTCTGCTTCTGAAACTGAAACAAACCACAGGTCCTCTAACATCCAATGCTTGTCAGTTAAGATGAGAAACGTGTGAGCTTTGTGAACGCTGTAGTTTGTTTGAGCTGTTGGTTACTGCCCTTACTTGAAATGAAGTCTTGCTTGTAGGAAGACTCAGAGCCTGGGATTTAACTCCATTTCTGAAGTGAAACACACAGCAGTTTCCTCATATATAGATCACACTCTGCTTTAGAGCAAGAAGCACGCTCTTGCTTTCTAGAGTCTCTAAGACAGCAGGAAACTTGATTGGGCTGAGAACAAAAGAACGGTGCTTCCTACACAAACGGACCATATCTAGAAGAAATCTGCCTCTGAAATTATTACAATGCACAGGTCCTCTAACATCCAATGCTTGTCAGTTAAGATGAGAAACGTGTGAGATTCGTGAACGATGTAGTTCGTTTGAGCTGTAAAGTAACTCCCCTTACCTGAAACCAAGTCTTGCTTGTAGGATGACTCAGAGCCTGGGATTTAACTCCATTTCTGAAGTGAAACACACAACAGAGTTCTCATCCATTGATCACACTCTGCTTTAGAGCAAGAAGCACACTCTTGCTTTCTAGAGTCTCTAATACAGCAGGAAACATGAGGGTGCTCAGAACAAAAGAACGGTGTTTTTTACACATAAGGACCATATCTAGTTCAACAGTGCTTCTGAAACTGAAACAAACCACAGGTCTTCTAACATCCAATGCATGTCAGTTAAGATGAGAAACGTGTGAGATTCGTGAACGATGTAGTTCGTTTAAGCTGAAAAGTGACTGCCCTTACCAGAAACGAAGTCTTGCTTGTAGGAAGACTCAGAGCCTGGGATTTAACTCCATTTCTGAAGTGAAACACACAACAGAGTTCTCATCCATTGATCACAGTCGGATTTAGAGCAAGAAGCACGCTCTAGCTTTCTAGAGTCTCTAAGACAGCAGGAAACTTGAGTGTGCCGAGAACAAAAGAACGGTGCTTCCTACACAAACGGACCATATCTAGAAGAAATCTGCCACTGAAATTGTTACAAAGCACAGGTCCTCTAACATCCAATGCTTGTCAGTTAATATGAGAAACGTGTGCGCTTCGTGAACGATGTAGTTCCTTTGAGCTGTAAAGTAACTGCCCTTACCTGAAACCAATTCTTGCTTGTAGGATGACTCAGAGCCTGGGATTTAACTCCATTTCTGAAGTGACACACACAACAGAGTTCTCATCCATTGATCACACTCTGCTTTAGAGCAAGAAGCACGCTCTAGCTTTCTAGAGTCTCTAAGACAGCAGGAAACTTGAGTGTGCTGAGAACAAAAGAACGGTGTTTCCTACACATACGGACCATATCTAGTCCAACTCTGCTTCTGAAACTGAAACAAACCACAGGTCCTCTAACATCCAATGCTTGTCAGTTAAGATGAGAAACATGTGAGCTTTGTGAACGCTGTAGTTTGTTTGAGCTGTTGGTTACTGCCCTTACTTGAAACGAAGTCTTGCTTGTAGGAAGACTCAGAGCCTGGGATTTAACTCCATTTATGAAGTGAAACACACAGCAGTTTTCTCATATATAGATCACACTCTGCTTTAGAGCAAGAAGCACGCTCTTGCTTTCTAGAGTCTCTAAGACAGCAGGAAACTTGAGTGTGCTGAGAACAAAAGAACGGTGCTTCCTACACAAACGGACCATATCTAGAAGAAATCTGCCTCTGAAATTGTTACAATGCACAGGTCCTCTAACATCCAATGCTTGTCAGTTAATATGAGAAACGTGTGAGCTTCGTGAACGATGTAGTTCGTTTAAGCTGAAAAGTGACTGCCCTTACCTGAAACGAAGTCTTGCTTGTAGGAAGACTCAGAGCCTGGGATTTAACTCCATTTCTGAAGTGAAACACACAACAGAGTTCTCATCCATTGATCACACTCTGCTTTAGAGCAAGAAGCACGCTCTAGCTTTATAAAGTCTCTAAGACAGCAGGAATCTTGAGTGTGCTGAGAACAAAAGAACGGTGTTTCCTACACATACGGACCATATCTAGTCCAACTCTGCTTCTGAAACTGATACAAAGCACTGGTCCTCTAACATCCAATGCTTGTCAGTTAAGATGAGAAACGTGTGAGCTTTGTGAATGATGTAGTTCGTTTGAGCTGAAAAGTCACTGCCCTTACCTGAAATGAAGTCTTGCTTGTAGGAAGACACAGAGCATGGAATTACCTCCATTTCTGAAGGGAAACACACAGCATAGTTCTCATCCATGGATCACGCTCTGCTTTAGAGCAAGAAGCACGCTCTTGCTTTCTAGAGTCCCTAATACAGAAGGAAACGTGAGTGTGCTCAGAAACAAAGAACGGGGTTTCTTACACACACTAACCATATCTAGTTCAACTGTGCTTCTGCAACTGAAACAAACCACAGGTCCTCTATCATCCAATGCTTGTCAGTTAAGATGAGAATCGTGTGAGCTTCGTGAACGCTGTAGTTTGTTTGAGCTGTTAGTTACTGCCCTTACTTGAAACGAAGTCTCGCTTGTAGGAAGACTCAGAGCCTGGGATTGAACTCCATTTCTGAAGTGAAACACACAACAGAGTTCTCATCCATTGATCACACTCGGCTTTAGAGCAAGAAGCACACTCTAGCTTTCTAGAATCTCTAAGACAGCAGGAAACTTGAGTGTGCTGAGAACAAAAGAACGGTGCTTCCAACACATACGGACCATATCTACGAGAAATCTGCCTCTGAAATTGTTACAAAGCACAGGTCCTCTAACATCCAATGCTTGTCAGTTAAGATGAGAAACGAGTGAGCTTCGTGAACGATGTAGTTCGTTTGAGGTGTAAAGTAACTGCCCTTACTTGAAACCAAGTCTTGCTTGTAGGATGACTCAGAGCCTGGGATTTAACTCCATTTCTGAAGTGAAACACACAACAGAGTTCTCATCCATTGATCACACTCTGCTTTAGAGCAAGAAGCACACTCTTGCTTTCTAGAGTCTCTAATACAGCAGGAAACATGAGGGTGCTCAGAACAAAAGAACGGTGTTTCTTACACATACGGACCATATCTAGTTCAACAGTGCTTCTGAAACTGAAACAAACCACAGGTCCTCTAACATCCAATGCTTGTCAGTTAATATGAGAAACGTGTGAGCTTCGTGAAGGATGTAGTTCGTTTAAGCTGAAAAGTGACTGCCCTTACCTGAAACGAAGTCTTGCTTGTAGGAAGACTCAGAGCCTGGGATTTAACTCCATTTCTGAAGTGAAACACACAACAGAGTTCTCATCCATTGATCACACTCTGCTTTAGAGCAAGAAGCACGCTCTAGCTTTATAGAGTCTCTAAGATTGCAGGAAACTTGAGTGTGCTGAGAACAAAAGAACGGAGTTTCCTACACATACGGACCATATCTAGTCCAACTCTGCTTCTGAAACTGAAACAAACCACAGGTCCTCTAACATCCAATGCTTGTCAGTTAATATGAGAAACGTGTGAGCTTCGTGAACGATGTAGTTCGTTTAAGCTGAAAATTGACTGCCCTTACCTGAAACGAAGTCTTGCTTGTAGGAAGACTCAGAGCCTGGGATTTAACTCCATTTCTGAAGTGAAAAACACAACAGAGTTCTCATCCATTGATCACACTCGGCTTTAGAGCAAGAAGCACGCTCTAGCTTTCTAGAGTCTCTAAGACATCAGGAAACTTCAGTGGGCTGAGAACAAAAGAATGGTGTTTCCTTCACATACAGACCATATCTAGTTCAACTGTGCTTCTGAAACTGAAACAAACCACAGGTCCTCTAACATCCAATGCTTGTCAGTTAAGATGAGAAACATGTGAGCTTCGGGAACGCTGTGGTTTATTTGAGCTGTTGGTTACTGCCCTTACTTGAAACGAAGTCTTGCTTGTAGGAAGACTCAGAGCCTGGGATTTAACTCCATTTCTGAAGTGAAACACACAGCAGTTTTCTCATATATAGATCACACTCTGCTTTAGAGCAAGAAGCACGCTCTTGCTTTCTAGAGACTCTAAGACAGCAGGAAACTTGAGTGTGCTGAGAACAAAAGAACGGTGCTTCCTACACAAACGGACCATATCTAGAAGAAATCTGCCACTGAAATTGTTACAAAGCACAGGTCCTCTAACATCCAATGCTTGTCAGTTAAGATGAGAAACGTGTGAGCTTCGTGAACGATGTAGTTCCTTTGAGCTGTAAAGTAACTGCCCTTACCTGAAACCAAGTCTTGCTTGTAGGATGACTCAGAGCCTGGGATTTAACTCCATTTCTGAAGTGAAACACACAACAGAGTTCACATCCATTGATCACTCTCTGCTTTAGAGCAAGAAGCACGCTCTAGCTTTCTAGAGTCTCTAAGACAGCAGGAAACTTGAGTGTGCTGAGAACAAAAGAACGGTGTTTTTTACACATAAGGACCATATCTAGTTCAACAGTGCTTCTGAAACTGAAACAAACCACAGGTCTTCTAACATCCAATGCATGTCAGTTAAGATGAGAAACGTGTGAGATTCGTGAACGATGTAGTTCGTTTAAGCTGAAAAGTGACTGCCCTTACCAGAAACGAAGTCTTGCTTTTAGGAAGACTCAGAACCTGGGATATAACTCCATTTCTGAAGTGAAACACACAACAGAGTTCTCATCCATTGATCACAGTCGGCTTTAGAGCAAGAAGCACGCTCTAGCTCTCTAGAGTCTCTAAGACAGCAGGAAACTTGAGTGTGCTGAGAACAAAAGAACGGAGTTTCCTACACATACGGACCATATCTAGTCCAACTCTGCTTCTGAAACTGAAACAAACCACAGGTCCTCTAACATCCAATGCTTGTCAGTTAATATGAGAAACGTGTGAGCTTCGTGAACGATGTAGTTCGTTTAAGCTGAAAAGTGACTGCCCTTACCTGAAACGAAGTCTTGCTTGTAGGAAGACTCAGAGCCTGGGATTTAACTCCATTTCTGAAGTGAAACACACAACAGAGTTCTCATCCATTGATCACACTCGGCTTTAGAGCAAGAAGCACGCTCTAGTTTTCTAGAGTCTCTAAGACTGCAGGAAACATGAGTGTGCTGAGAACAAAAGAACGGTGCTTCCTACACATACGGACCATATCTAGAAGAAATCTGCCTCTGAAATTGTTACAAAGCACAGGTCCTCTAACATCCAATGCTTGTCAGTTAAGATGAGAAACGTGTGAGCTTCGTGAACGATGTAGTTCGTTTGAGCTGTAAAATAACTGCCCTTACCTGAAACCAAGTCTTGCTTGTAGGATGACTCAGAGCCAGGGATTTAACTCCATTTCTGAAGGGAAACACACAGCATAGTTCTCATCCATGGATCACACTCTGCTTTAGAGCAAGAAGCACGCTCTTGCTTTCTAGAGTCTCTAATACAGCAGGAAACTTGAGTGAGCTCAGGACCAAAGAACAGTGTTTCCTACACATACGGGCCATATCTAGTTCAACTGTGCTACTGAAACTGAAACAAACCACAGGTCCTCTAACATCCAATGCTTCTCAGTTAATATGAGAAACGTGTGAGCTTCGTGAATGATGTAGATCGTTTAAGATGAAAAGTGACTGCCCTTACCTGAAACGAAGTCCTGCTTGTAGGAAGACTCAGAGCCTGAGATTTAACTCCATTTCTGAAGTGAAACACAAAACAGAGTTCTCATGCATTGATCACACTCGGCTTTAGAGCAAGAAGCACGCTCTAGCTTTCTAGAGTCTCTAAGACAGCAGGAAACTTAAGTGTGCTGAGAACAAAAGAACAGTGCTTCCTACACAAACGGACCATATCTAGAAGAAATCTGCCTCTGAAATTGTTACAAAGCACAGGTCCTCTAACATCCAATGCTTGTCAGTTAATATGAGAAACGTGTGAGCTTCGTGAACGATGTAGATCGTTTAAGATGAAAAGTGACTGCCCTTACCTGAAACGAAGTCCTGCTTGTAGGAAGACTCAGAGCCTGGGATTTAACTCCATTTCTGAAGTGAAACACACAACAGAGTTCTCATCCATTGATCACACTCGGCTTTAGAGCAAGAAGCACGCTCTAGCTTTCTAGAGTCTCTAAGACAGAAGGAATCTTGAGTGTGCTGAGAACAAAAGAACGGTGTTTCCTACACATACGGACCATATCTAGTCCAACTCTGCTTCTGAAACTGATACAAAGCACTGGTCCTCTAACATCCAATGCTTCTCAGTTAATATGAGAAACGTGTGAGCTTCGTGAACGCTGTAGTTTGTTTGAGCTGTTAGTAACTGCCCTTACTTGAAACGAAGTCTTGCTTGTAGGAAGACTCAGAGCCTGGGATTTAACTCCATTTCTGAAGTGAAACAAACAGCAGAGTTCTCATATATAGATCACACTCTGCTTTAGAGCAAGAAGCACGCTCTTGCTTTCTAGAGTCTCTAAGACTGCAGGAAACATGAGTGTGCTGAGAACAAAAGAACGGTGCTTCCTACACATACGGATCATATCTAGAAGAAATCTGCATCTGAAATTGTTACAAAGCACAGGTCCTCTAACATCCAATGCTTGTCAGTTAAGATGAGAAACGTGTGAGCTTCGTGAATGATGTAGTTCGTTTGAGCTGTAAAGTAACTGCCCTTACCTGAAACCAAGTCTTGCTTGTAGGATGACTCAGAGCCAGGGATTTAACTCCATTTCTGAAGGGAAACACACAGCATAGTTCTCATCCATGGATCACACTCTGCTTTAGAGCAAGAAGCACGCTGTTGCTTTCTAGAGTCTCTAAGACAGCAGGAAACTTGAGTGTGCTCAGAACAAAAGAACAGTGTTTCCTACACATACGGGCCATATCTAGTTCAACTCTGCTTCTGAAACTGAAACAAACCACAGGTCCTCTAACATCCAATGCTTGTCAGTTAAGATGAGAAACGTGTGAGCTTCGTGAACGCTGTAGTTTGTTTGAGCTGTTAGTTACTTCCCTTACTTGAAACGAAGTCTCGCTTGTAGGAAGACTCAGAGCCTGGGATTTAACTCCATTTCTGAAGTGAAACACACAGCAGAGTTCTCATATATAGATCACACTCTGCTTTAGAGCAAGAAGCACACTCTTGCTTTCTAGAGTCTCTAATACAGCAGGAAACATGAGGGTGCTCAGAACAAAAGAACGGAGTTTCTTACACATACGGACCATATGTAGTTCAACAGTGCTTCTGAAACTGAAACAAACCACAGGTCCTCTAACATCCAATGCTTGTCAGTTAATATGAGAAACGTGTGAGCTTCGTCAACAATGTAGTTTGTTTAAGCTGAAAAGTGACTGCCCTTACCTGACACGAATTCTTGCTTGTAGAAAGACTCAGAGCCTGGGATTTAACTCCATTTCTGAAGTGAAACACACAACAGAGTTCTCATCCATTGATCACACTCTGCTTTAGAGCAAGAAGCACGCTCTAGCTTTCTAGAGTCTCTAAGACAGCAGGAATCTTGAGTGTGCTGAGAACAAAAGAACGGTGTTTCCTACACATACGGACCGTAATTAGTCCAACTCTGCTTCTGAAACTGATACAAAGCACTGGTCCTCTAACATCCAATGCTTCTCAGTTAATATGAGAAACGTGTGAGCTTCGTGAACGCCGTAGTTTGTTTGAGCTGATAGTAACTGCCCTTACTTGAAACGAAGTCTTGCTTGTAGGAAGAATCAGAGCCTGGGATTTAACTCCATTTCTGAAGGGAAACACACAGCAGAGTTCTCATCCATGGATCACACTCTGCTTTAGAGCAAGAAGCACGCTCTAGCTTTCTAGAGTCTCTAAGACAGCAGGAAACTTGAGTGTGCTGAGAACAAAAGAACGGAGTTTCCTACACATACGGACCATATCTAGTCAAACTCTGCTTCTGAAACTGAAAAAAACCACAGGTCCTCTAACATCCCATGCTTGTCAGTTAATATGAGAAACGTGTGAGCTTCGTGAACGATGTAGTTCGTTTAAGCTGAAAAGTGACTGCCCTTACCTGAAACGAAATCTTGCTTGTAGGAAGACTCAGAGCCTGGGATTTAACTCCATTTCTGAAGTGAAACACACAACAGAGTTCTCATCCATTGATCACACTCTGCTTTAGAGCAAGAAGCACGCTCTAGCTTTCTAGAGTCTCTAAGACAGCAGGAAACTTCAGTGGGCTGAGAACAAATGAATGGTGTTTCCTACACATACGGACCATATCTAGTCCAACTCTGCTTCTGAAACTGATACAAAGCACTGGTCCTCTAACATCCAATGCTTGTCAGTTAAGATGAGGAACGTGTGAGCTTCGTGAATGATGTAGTTCGTTTGAGCTGAAAAGTGACTGCCCTTACCTGAAATGAAGTCTTGCTTGTAGGAAGACACAGAGCATGGAATTTAACTCCATTTCTGAAGGGAAACACAAAGCATAGTTCTCATCCATGGATCACACTCTGCTTTAGAGCAAGAAGCACGCTCATGCTTTCTAGATTCTCTAACACAGAAGGAAACGTGAGTGTGCTCAGAAACAAAGAACTGTGTTTCTTACACATACAGACCATATCTAGTTCAACTGTGCTTCTGAAACTGAAACAAACCACAGGTCCTCTAACATCCAATGCTTGTCAGTTAAGATGAGAAACGTGTGAGCTTCGTGAACGCTGTAGTTTGTTTGAGCTGTTGGTTACAGCCCTTAATTGAAACGAAGTCTTGCTTGTAGGAAGACTCAGAGCCTGGGATTTAACTCCATTTCTGAAGTGAAACACACAGCAGTTTTCTCATATATAGATCACACTCTGCTTTAGAGCAAGAAGCACGCTCTTGCTTTCTAGATTCTCTAAGACAGCAGGAAACTTGAGTGTGCTGAGAACAAAAGAACGGTGCTTCCTACACAAACGGACCATATCTAGAAGAAATCTGCCTCTGAAATTGTTACAAAGCACAGGTCCTCTAACATCCAATGCTTGTCAGTTAAGATGAGAAACGTGTGAGCTTCGTGAACGATGTAGTTCGTTTGAGCTGTAAAGTAACTGCCCTTACCTGAAACCAATTCTTGCTTGTAGGATTACTCAGATCCTGGGATTTAACTCCATTTCTGAAGTGAAACACACAACAGAGTTCTCATCCATTGATCACACTCTGCTTTAGAGCAAGAAGCACACTCTTGCTTTCTAGAGTCTCTTATACAGCAGGAAACATGAGGGTGCTCAGAACAAAAGAACGGTGTTTCTTACACATACGGACCATATCTAGTCCAACTCTGCTTCTGAAACTGATACAAAGCACTGGTCATCTAACATCCAATGCTTGTCAGTTAATATGAGAAACGTGTGAGCTTCGTGAACGCTGTAGTTTGTTTGAGCTGTTAGTAACTGCCCTTACTTTAAAGGAAGTCTCGCTTGTAGGAAGAATCAGAGCCTGGGATTTAACCCCATTTCTGAAGTGAAACAAACATCAGAGTTCTCATCCATTGATCACACTCGGCTTTAGAGCAAGAAGCACGCTCTAGCTTTCTAGATTCTCTAAGACAGCAGGAAACTTGAGTCTGCTGAGAACAAAAGAACGGAGTTTCCTACACATACGGACCATATCTAGTCCAACTCTGCTTCTGAAACTGAAACAAACCACAGGTCCTCTAACATCCAATGCTTGTCAATTAATATGAGAAACGTGTGAGCTTTGTGAACGATGTAGTTCGTTTAAGCTGAAAAGTGACTGCCCTTACCTGAAA
Organism: Onychomys leucogaster; assembly: GCA_949786385.1. NCBI lineage: Eukaryota > Metazoa > Chordata > Mammalia > Rodentia > Cricetidae > Onychomys > Onychomys leucogaster. The sequence continues at coordinate 2,963,142 of CATKUP010000046.1, forward strand.
CGAAGTCTTGCTTGTAGGAAGACTCAGAGCCTGGGATTTAACTCCATTTCTGAAGTGAAACACACAGCAGTTTTCTCATATATAGATCACACTCTGCTTTAGAGCAAGAAGCACGCTCTTGCTTTCTAGAGTCTCTAATACAGCGGGAAACATGAGGGTGCTCAGAACAAAAGAACGGTGTTTCTTACACATATGGACCATATCTAGTTCAACAGTGCTTCTGAAACTGAAACAAACCACAGGTCCTCTAACATCCAATGCTTGTCAGTTAATATGAGAAACGTGTGAGCTTCGTGAACGATGTAGTTTGTTTAAGCTGAAAAGTGACTGCCCATACCTGAAACGAAGTCTTGCTTGTAGGAAGACTCAGAGCCTGGGATTTAACTCCATTTCTGAAGTGAAACACACAACAGAGTTCTCATCCATTGATCACACTCTGCTTTAGAGCAAGAAGCATGCTCTAGCTTTCTAGAGTCTCTAAGACAGCAGGAATATTGAGTGTGCTGAGAACAAAAGAACGGTGTTTCCTACACATACGGACCATATCTAGTCCAACTCTGCTTCTGAATCTGATACAAAGCACTGGTCCTCTAACATCCAATGCTTGTCAGTTAAGATGAGAAACGTGTGAGCTTCGTTAACGCTGTAGTTTGTTTGAGCTGTTAGTAACTGCCCTTACTTGAAACGAAGTCTCGCTTGTAGGAAGAATCAGAGCCTGGGATTTAACTCCATTTCTGAAGTGAAACAAACAGCATTGTTCTCATATATAGATCACACTCTGCTTTAGAGCAAGAAGCACACTCTTGCTTTCTAGATTCTCTAAGACTGCAGGAAACATGAGTGTGCTGAGAACAAAAGAACGGTGCTTCCTACACATACGGACCATATCTAGAAGAAATCTGCCTCTGAAATTGTTACAAAGCACAGGTCCTCTAATATCCAATGCTTGTCAGTTAAGATGAGAAACGTGTGAGCTTCGTGAACGATGTAGTTCGTTTGAGCTGTAAAGTAACTGCCCTTACCTGAAACGAAGTCTTGCTTGTAGGATGACTCAGAGCCAGGGATTTAACTCCATTTCTGAAGGGAAACACACAGCATAGTTCTCATCCATGGATCACACTCTGCTTTAGACAAGAAGCACGCTCTTGCTTTCTAGAGTCTCTAATACAGCAGGAAACTTGAGTGTGCTCAGAACAAAAGAACAGTGTTTCCTACACATACGTGCCATATCTAGTTCAACTCTGCTTCTGAAACTGAAACAAACCACAGGTCCTATATCATCCAATGCTTGTCATTTAAGATGAGAAACGTGTGAGCTTCATGAACGCTGTAGTTTGTTTGAGCTGTTGGTTAATTCCCTTACTTGAAACGAAGTCTCGCTTGTAGGAAGACTCAGAGCCTGGGATTTAACTCCATTTCTGAAGTGAAACACACAGCAGAGTTCTCATATATAGATCACACTCTGCTTTAGAGCAAGAAGCACGCTCTTGCTTTCTAGAGTCTCTAAGACAGCAGGAAACTTGAGTGTGCTTCGAACAAAAGAACGGTGTTTCTTACACATACAGACCATATCTAGTTCAACAGTGCTTCTGAAACTGAAACAAACCACAGGTCCTCTAACATCCAATGCTTGTCAGTTAAGATGAGAAACGTGTGAGATTCATGAACGATGTAGTTCGTTTAAGCTGAAAAGAGACTGCCCTTACCTGAAACGAAGTCTTGCATGTAGGAAGACTCACAGCCTGGGATTTAACTCCATTTCTGAAGTGAAACACACAACAGAGTTCTCATCCATTGATCACACTCTGCTTTAGAGCAAGAAGCACGCTCTAGCTTTCTAGAGTCTCTAAGACAGCAGGAAACTTCAGTGGGCTGAGAACAAATGAATGGTGTTTCCTACACATACGGACCATATCTAGTCCAACTCTGCTTCTGAAACTGATACAAAGCACTGGTCCTCTAACATCCAATGCTTGTCAGTTAATATGAGGAACGTGTGAGCTTCGTGAATGATGTAGTTCGTTTGAGCTGAAAAGTGACTGCCCTTACCTGAAATGAAGTCTTGCTTGTAGGAAGACACAGAGCATGGAATTTAACTCCATTTCTGAAGGGAAACACACAGCATAGTTCTCATCCATGGATCACACTCTGCTTTAGAGCAAGAAGCACGCTCATGCTTTCTAGATTCTCTAATACAGAAGGAAACGTGAGTGTGCTCAGAAACAAAGAACTGTGTTTCTTACACATACAGACCATATCTAGTTCAACTGTGCTTCTGAAACTGAAACAAACCACAGGTCCTCTAACATCCAATGCTTGTCAGTTAAGATGAGAAACCTGTGAGCTTCGTGAACGCTGTAGTTTGTTTGAGCTGTTGGTTACAGCCCTTAATTGAAACGAAGTCTTGCTTGTAGGAAGACTCAGAGCCTGGGATTTAACTCCATTTCTGAAGTGAAACACACAGCAGTTTTCTCATATATAGATCACACTCTGCTTTAGAGCAAGAAGCACGCTCTTGCTTTCTAGAGTCTCTAAGACAGCAGGAAACTTGAGTCTGCTGAGAACAAAAGAACGGAGTTTCCTACACATACGGACCATATCTAGTCCAACTCTGCTTCTGAAACTGATACAAAGCACTGGTCATCTAACATCCAATGCTTGTCAGTTAATATGAGAAACGTGTGAGCTTCGTGAACGCTGTAGTTTGTTTGAGCTGTTAGTAACTGCCCTTACTTTAAAGGAAGTCTCGCTTGTAGGAAGAATCAGAGCCTGGGATTTAACCCCATTTCTGAAGTGAAACAAACATCAGAGTTCTCATCCATTGATCACACTCGGCTTTAGAGCAAGAAGCACGCTCTAGCTTTCTAGATTCTCTAAGACAGCAGGAAACTTGAGTCTGCTGAGAACAAAAGAAAGGAGTTTCCTACACATACGGACCATATCTAGTCCAACTCTGCTTCTGAAACTGAAACAAACCACAGGTCCTCTAACATCCAATGCTTGTCAATTAATATGAGAAACGTGTGAGCTTTGTGAACGATGTAGTTCGTTTAAGCTGAAAAGTGACTGCCCTTACCTGAAACGAAGTCTTGCTTGTAGGAAGACTCAGAGCCTGGGATTTAACTCCATTTCTGAAGTGAAACACACAGCAGTTTTCTCATATATAGATCACACTCTGCTTTAGAGCAATAAGCACGCTGTTGCTTTCTAGAGTCTCTAAGACAGCAGGAAACTTGAGTGTGCTGAGAACAAAAGAACGGTGCTTCGTACACAAACGGACCATATCTAGAAGAAATCTGCCTCTGAAATTGTTACAATGCACAGGTCCTCTAATATCCAATGCTTGTCAGTTAAGATGAGAAACGTGTGAGCTTCGTGAACGATGTAGTTCGTTTGAGCTGTAAAGTAACTGCCCTTACCTGAAACCAAGTCTTGCTTGTAGGATGACTCAGAGCCTGGGATTTAACTCCATTTCTGAAGTGAAACAAACAGCATTGTTCTCATATATAGATCACACTCTGCTTTAGAGCAAGAAGCACGCTCTTGCTTTCTAGAATCTCTAATACAGCGGGAAACATGAGGGTGCTCAGAACAAAAGAACGGTGTTTCTTACACATATGGACCATATCTAGTTCAACAGTGCTTCTGAAACTGAAACAAACCACAGGTCCTCTAACATCCAATGCTTGTCAGTTAATATGAGAAACGTGTGAGCTTCGTGAACGATGTAGTTTGTTTAAGCTGAAAAGTGACTGCCCATACCTGAAACGAAGTCTTTCTTGTAGGAAGACTCAGAGCCTGGGATTTAACTCCATTTCTGAAGTGAAACACACAACAGAGTTCTCATCCATTGATCACACTCTGCTTTAGAGCAAGAAGCATGCTCTAGCTTTCTAGAGTCTCTAAGACAGCAGGAATATTGAGTGTGCTGAGAACAAAAGAACGGTGTTTCCTACACATACGGACCATATCTAGTCCAACTCTGCTTCTGAATCTGATACAAAGCACTGGTCCTCTAACATCCAATGCTTGTCAGTTAAGATGAGAAACGTGTGAGCTTCGTTAACGCTGTAGTTTGTTTGAGCTGTTAGTAACTGCCCTTACTTGAAACGAAGTCTCGCTTGTAGGAAGAATCAGAGCCTGGGATTTAACTCCATTTCTGAAGTGAAACAAACAGCATTGTTCGCATATATAGATCACACTCTGCTTTAGAGCAAGAAGCACACTCTTGCTTTCTAGATTCTCTAAGACTGCAGGAAACATGAGTGTGCTGAGAACAAAAGAACGGTGCTTCCTACACATACGGACCATATCTAGAAGAAATCTGCCTCTGAAATTGTTACAAAGCACAGGTCCTCTAACATCCAATGCTTGTCAGTTAAGATGAGAAACGTGTGAGCTTCGTGAACGATGTAGTTCGTTTGAGCTGTAAAGTAACTGCCCTTACCTGAAACGAAGTCTTGCTTGTAGGATGACTCAGAGCCAGGGATTTAACTCCATTTCTGAAGGGAAACACACAGCATAGTTCTCATCCATGGATCACACTCTGCTTTAGAGCAAGAAGCACGCTCTTGCTTTCTAGAGTCTCTAATACAGCAGGAAACTTGAGTGTGCTCAGAACAAAAGAACAGTGTTTCCTACACATACGTGCCATATCTAGTTCAACTCTGCTTCTGAAACTGAAACAAACCACAGGTCCTATATCATCCAATGCTTGTCATTTAAGATGAGAAACGTGTGAGCTTCATGAACGCTGTAGTTTGTTTGAGCTGTTGGTTAATTCCCTTACTTGAAACGAAGTCTCGCTTGTAGGAAGACTCAGAGCCTGGGATTTAACTCCATTTCTGAAGTGAAACACACAGCAGAGTTCTCATATATAGATCACACTCTGCTTTAGAGCAAGAAGCACGCTCTTGCTTTCTAGAGTCTCTAAGACAGCGGGAAACTTGAGTGTGCTTAGAACAAAAGAACGGTGTTTCTTACACATACAGACCATATCTAGTTCAACAGTGCTTCTGAAACTGAAACAAACCACAGGTCCTCTAACATCCAATGCTTGTCAGTTAAGATGAGAAACGTGTGAGATTCATGAACGATGTAGTTCGTTTAAGCTGAAAAGAGACTGCCCTTACCTGAAACGAAGTCTTGCATGTAGGAAGACTCACAGCCTGGGATTTAACTCCATTTCTGAAGTGAAACACACAACAGAGTTCTCATCCACTGATCACACTCGGCTTTAGAGCAATAAGCACGCTCTAGCTTTCTAGATTCTCTAAGACAGCAGGAAACTTGAGTGTGCTGAGAACAAAAGAACAGAGTTTCCTACACATACGGACCATATCTAGTCCAACTCTGCTTTTGAAACTGAAACAAACCACAGGTCCTCTAACATCCAATGCTTCTCAGTTAATATGAGAAACGTGTGAGCTTTGTGAACGATGTAGTTCGTTTAAGATGAAAAGTGACTGCCCTTACCTGAAACGAAGTCTTGCTTGTAGGAAGACTCAGAGCCTGGGATTTAACTCCATTTCTGAAGTGAAACACACAACAGAGTTCTCATCCATTGATCACACTCGGCTGTAGAGCAAGAAGCACGCTCTAGCTTTCTAGAATCTCTAAGACAGCAGGAAACTTCAGTGGGCTGAGAACAAATGAATGGTGTTTTCTACACATACGGACCATATCTAGTCGAACTCTGCTTCTGAAACTGATACAAAGCACTGGTCCTCTAACATCCAATGCTTCTCAGTTAAGATGAGAAACGTGTGAGCTTCGTGAATGATGTAGTTCGTTTGAGCTGAAAAGTGACTGCCCTTACCTGAAATGAAGTTTTGCTTGTAGGAAGACACAGAGCACGGAATTTAACTCCATTTCTGAAGGGAAACACACAGCATAGTTCTCATCCATGGATCACACTCTGCTTTAGAGCAAGAAGCACGCTCTTGCTTTCTAGAGTCTCTAATACAGAAGGAAACGTGTGTGTGCTCAGAAACAAAGAACGGTGTTTCTTACACATACAGACCATATCTAGTTCAACTGTGCTTCTGAAACTGAAACAAACCACAGGTCCTCTAACATCCAATGCTTGTCATTTCAGATGAGAAAAGTGTGAGCTTCATGAACGCTGTAGTTTGTTTGAGCTGTTGGTTACTGCCCTTACTTGAAACGAAGTCTTGCTTGTAGGAAGACTCAGAGCCTGGGATTTAACTCCATTTCTGAAGTGAAACACACAGCAGTTTTCTCATATATAGATCACACTCTGCTTTAGAGCCAGATGCACGCTCTTGCTTTCTAGAGTCTCTAAGACAGCAGGAAAGTTGAGTGTGCTGAGAACAAAAGAACGGTGCTTCCTACACAAACGGACCATATCTAGAAGAAATCTGCCTCTGAAATTGTTACAAAGCACAGGTCCTCTAACATCCAATGCTTGTCAGTTAAGATGAGAAACGTGTGAGCTTCGTGAACGATGTTGTTCGTTTGAGCTGAAAAAAGACTGCCCTTACCTGAAACGAAGTGTTTATTGTAGGAAGACACAGAGCCTGGGATTTCACTCCATTTCTGAATGGAAACACACAGCAGAGTTCTCATCCATTGATCACACTCTGCTTTAGAGCAAAAAGCATGCTATAGCTTTCTAGAGTGTCTAAGACAGCAGGAAACGTGAGTGTGCTGAGAACAAAAGAACGGTGTTTCCTACACATACGGACCATATCTTGTCCATCTCTGCTTCTGAAACTGATACAAAGCATTGGTCCTATAACATCCAATACTTGTCAGTTAAGATGATAAATTTGTGAGCTTCGTGAACGATGTAGTTCCTTTGAGCTGTAAAGTAACTGCCCTTAACTGAAACGAATTCTTGTTTGTAGGAAGACTCAGAGCCTGGGATTGCACTCCATTTCTGAATTGAAACACACAGCCGAGTTCTCATCCATTGATCACACTCGGCTTTAGAGCAAGAAGCACGCTCTAGCTTTCTAGAGTCTCTAAGACAGCAGGAAACTTGAGTGTGCTGAGAACAAAAGAACGGAGTTTCCTACACATACGGACCATATCTAGTCCAACTCTGCTTCTGAAACTGAAACAAACCACAGGTCCTCTAACATCCAATGCTTGCTAGTTAATATGAGAAACGTGTGAGCTTCGTGAACGATGTAGTTCGTTTAAGCTGAAAAGTGACTGCCCTTACCTGAAACGAAGTCTTGCTTGTAGGAAGACTCAGAGCCTGGGATTTAACTCCATTTCTGAAGTGAAACACACAACAGAGTTCTCATCCATTGATCACACTCGGCTTTAGAGCAAGAAGCACGCTCTAGCTTTCTAGAGTCTCTAAGACAGCAGGAAACTTCAGTGGGCTGAGAACAAATGAATGGTGTTTCCTACACATATGGACCATATCTAGTCGAACTCTGCTTCTGAAACTGATACAAAGCACTGGTCGTCTAACATCCAATGCTTGTCAGTTAAGATGAGAAACGTGTGAGCTTCGTGAATGATGTAGTTCGTTTGAGCTGAAAAGTGACTGCCCTTACCTGAAATGAAGTCTTGCTTGTAGGAAGACACAGAGCATGGAATTTAACTCCACTTCTGAAGGGAAACACACAGCATAGTTCTCATCCATGGATCACACTCTGCTTTAGAGCAAGAAGCACGCTCTTGCTTTCTAGAATCTCTAATACAGAAGGAAACGTGAGTGTGCTCAGAAACGGTGTTTCTTACACATACAGACCATATCTAGTTCAACTGTGCTTCTGAAACTGAAACAAACCACAGGTCCTCTAACATCCAATGCTTGTCAGTTAAGATGAGAAACGTGTGAGCTTTGTGAACGCTGTAGTTTGTTTGAGCTGTTGGTTACTGCCCTTACTTGAAACGAAGTCTTGCTTGTAGGAAGACTCAGAGCCTGGGATTTAACTCCATTTCTGAAGTGAAACACACAGCAGTTTTCTCATATATAGATCACACTCTGCTTTAGAGCAAGAAGCACGCTCTTGCTTTCTAGAGTCTCTAAGAAAGCAGGAAACTTGAGTGTGCTGAGAACAAAAGAACGGTGCTTCCTATAAAAATGGACCATATCTAGAAGAAATCTGCCTCTGAAATTGTTACAAAGCACAGGTCCTCTAACATCCAATGCTTCTCAGTTAATATGAGAAACGTGTGAGCTTCGTGAACGATGTAGATCGTTTAAGATGAAAAGTGACTGCCCTTACCTGAAACGAAGTCCTGCTTGTAGGAAGACTCAGAGCCTGGGATTTAACTCCATTTCTGAAGTGAAACACACAACAGAGTTCTCATCCATTGATCACACTCGGCTTTAGAGCAAGAAGCACGCTCTAGCTTTCTAGAGTCTCTAAGACAGCAGCAAACTTCAGTTGTCTGAGAACAAATGAATGGTGTTTCCTACACATACGGACCATATCTAGTCCAACTCTGCTTCTGAAACTGATACAAAGCACTGGTCCTCTAACATCCAATGCTTGTCAGTTAAGATGAGAAACGTGTGAGCTTCGTGAACGCTGTAGTTTGTTTGAGCTGTTAGTTACTTCCCTTACTTGAAACGAAGTCTCGCTTGTAGGAAGACTCAGAGCCTGGGATTTAACTCCATTTCTGAAGTGAAACACACAGCAGAGTTCTAATCCTTGGATCACGCTCTGCTTTAGAGCAAGAAGAACGCTCTTGCTTTCTAGAGTCTCTAATAGAGAAGGAAACGTGAGTGTGCTCAGAAACAAAGAACAGGGTTTCTTACACATAAAGACCATATCTAGTTCAACTGTGCTTCTGAAACTGAAACAAACCACAGGTCCTCTAACATCCAATGCTTGTCATTTAAGATGAGAAACGTGTGAGCTTCATGAACGCTGTAGTTTGTTTGAGCTGTTGGTTAATTCCCTTACTTGAAACGAAGTCTCGCTTGTAGGAAGACTCAGAGCCTGGGATTTAACTCCATTTCTGAAGTGAAACACACAGCAGAGTTCTCATATATAGATCACACTCTGCTTTAGAGCAAGAAGGACGCTCTAGCTTTCTAGAGTCTGTAAGACAGCAGCAAACTTCAGTGGGCTGAGAACAAATGAATGGTGTTTCCTACACATACGGACCATATCTAGTCCAACTCTGCTTCTGAAACTGATACAAAGCACTGGTCCTCTAACATCCAATGCTTGTCAGTTAAGATGAGAAACGTGTGAGCTTCGTGAATGATGTAGTTCGTTTAAGCTGAAAAGAGACTGCCCTTACCTGAAACGAAGTCTTGCATGTAGGAAGACTCAGAGCCTGGGATTTACCTCCATTTCTGAAGTGAAACACACAACAGAGTTCTCATCCATTGATCACACTCGGCTTTAGAGCTAGAAGCACGCTCTAGCTTTCTAGAGTCTCTAAGACAGCAGGAATCTTGAGTATGCTGAGAACAAAAGAACGGTGTTTCCTACACATACGGACCATATCTAGTCCAACTCTGCTTCTGAAACTGATACAAACACTGGTCCTCTAACATCCAATGCTTCTCAGTTAATATGAGAAACGTGTGAGCTTCGTGAACGCTGTAGTTTGTTTGAGCTGTTAGTAACTGCCCTTACTTGAAACGAAGTCTCGCTTGTAGGAAGAATCAGAGCCTGGGATTTAACTCCATTTCTGAAGTGAAACACACAACAGAGTTCTCATCCACTGATCACACTCGGCTTTAGAGCAATAAGCACGCTCTAGCTTTCTAGATTCTCTAAGACAGCAGGAAACTTGAGTGTGCTGAGAACAAAAGAACAGAGTTTCCTACACATACGGACCATATCTAGTCCAACTCTGCTTTTGAAACTGAAACAAACCACAGGTCCTCTAACATCCAATGCTTCTCAGTTAATATGAGAAACGTGTGAGCTTCGTGAACGATGTAGTTCGTTTAAGATGAAAAGTGACTGCCCTTACCTGAAACGAAGTCTTGCTTGTAGGAAGACTCAGAGCCTGGGATTTAACTCCATTTCTGAAGTGAAACACACAACAGAGTTCTCATCCATTGATCACACTCGGCTTTAGAGCAAGAAGCACGCTCTAGCTTTCTAGAATCTCTAAGACAGCAGGAAACTTCAGTGGGCTGAGAACAAATGAATGGTGTTTCCTAGACATACGGACCATATCTAGTCGAACTCTGCTTCTGAAACTGATACAAAGCACTGGTCCTCTAACATCCAATGCTTCTCAGTTAAGATGAGAAACGTGTGAGCTTCGTGAATGATGTAGTTCGTTTGAGCTGAAAAGTGACTGCCCTTACCTGAAATGAAGTTTTGCTTGTAGGAAGACACAGAGCACGGAATTTAACTCCATTTCTGAAGGGAAACACACAGCATAGTTCTCATCCATGGATCACACTCTGCTTTAGAGCAAGAAGCACGCTCTTGCTTTCTAGAGTCTCTAATACAGAAGGAAACGTGTGTGTGCTCAGAAACAAAGAACGGTGTTTCTTACACATACAGACCATATCTAGTTCAACTGTGCTTCTGAAACTGAAACAAACCACAGGTCCTCTAACATCCAATGCTTGTCATTTCAGATGAGAAAAGTGTGAGCTTCATGAACGCTGTAGTTTGTTTGAGCTGTTGGTTACTGCCCTTACTTGAAACGAAGTCTTGCTTGTAGGAAGACTCAGAGCCTGGGATTTAACTCCATTTCTGAAGTGAAACACACAGCAGTTTTCTCATATATAGATCACACTCTGCTTTAGAGCCAGAAGCACGCTCTTGCTTTCTAGAGTCTCTAAGACAGCAGGAAAGTTGAGTGTGCTGAGAACAAAAGAACGGTGCTTCCTACACAAACGGACCATATCTAGAAGAAATCTGCCTCTGAAATTGTTACAAAGCACAGGTCCTCTAACATCCAATGCTTGTCAGTTAAGATGAGAAACGTGTGAGCTTCGTGAACGATGTAGTTCGTTTGAGCTGTAAAGTAACTGCCCTTACCTGAAACGAAGTCTTGCTTGTAGGATGACTCAGAGCCTGGGATTTAACTCCATTTCTGAAGTGAAACACACAGCAGAGTTCTCATATATAGATCACACTCTGCTTTAGAGCAAGAAGCACACTCTTGCTTTCTAGAGTCTCTAATACAGCAGGAAACATAAGGGTGCTCAGACCAAAAGAACGGTGTTTCTTACACATATGGACCATATCTAGTTCAACAGTGCTTCTGAAACTGAAACAATCCACAGGTCCTCTAACATCCAATGCTTGTCAGTTAAGATGAGAAACGTGTGAGATTCGTGAAAGATGTTGTTCGTTTAAGCTGAAAAGTGACTGCCCTTACCTGAAACGAAGTCTTGCATGTAGGAAGACTCAGAGCCTGGGATTTAACTCCATTTCTGAAGTGAAACACACAACAGAGTTCTCATCCATTGATCACACTCGGATTTAGAGCAAGAAGCACGCTCTAGCTTTCTAGAGTCTCTAAGACAGCAGGAAACTTGAGTGTGCTGAGAACAAAAGAACGGTGTTTCCTACACATACGGACCATATCAAGTCCAACTCTGCTTCTGAAACTGAAACAAACCACAGGTCCTCTATCATCCAATGCTTGTCAGTTAATATGAGAAACGTGTGAGCTTCGTGAACGCTGTAGTTTGTTTGAGCTGTTAGTTACTGCCCTTACCTGAAACCAAGTCTCGCTTGTAGGAAGACTCAGAGCCTGGGATTTAACTCCATTTCTGAAGTGAAACAAACAGCTGAGTTCTCATATATAGATCACACTCTGCTTTAGAGCAAGAAGCACGCTCTTGCTTTCTAGAGTCTCTAAGACTGCAGGAAACATGAGTGTGCTGAGAACAAAAGAACGGTGCTTCCTACACATACGGATCATATCTAGAAGAAATCTGCCTCTGAAATTGTTACAAGGCACAGGTCCTCTAACATCCAATGCTTGTCAGTTAAGATGAGAAACGTGTGAGCTTCGTGAACGATGTTGTTCGTTTGAGCTGAAAAAAGACTGCCCTTACCTGAAACGAAGTGTTTATTGTAGGAAGACACAGAGCCTGGGATTTCACTCCATTTCTGAATGGAAAGACACAGCAGAGTTCTCATCCATTGATCACACTCTGCTTTAGAGCAAAAAGCATGCTATAGCTTTCTAGAGTGTCTAAGACAGCAGGAAACGTGAGTGTGCTGAGAACAAAAGAACGGTGTTTCCTACACATACGGACCATATCTTGTCCATCTCTGCTTCTGAAACTGATACAAAGCATTGGTCCTATAACATCCAATACTTGTCAGTTAAGATGATAAATTTGTGAGCTTCGTGAACGATGTAGTTCCTTTGAGCTGTAAAGTAACTGCCCTTAACTGAAACGAATTCTTGTTTGTAGGAAGACTCAGAGCCTGGGATTGCACTCCATTTCTGAATTGAAACACACAGCCGAGTTCTCATCCATTGATCACACTCGGCTTTAGAGCAAGAAGCACGCTCTAGCTTTCTAGAGTCTCTAAGACAGCAGGAAACTTGAGTGTGCTGAGAACAAAAGAACGGAGTTTCCTACACATACGGACCATATCTAGTCCAACTCTGCTTCTGAAACTGAAACAAACCACAGGTCCTCTAACATCCAATGCTTGTCAGTTAATATGAGAAACGTGTGAGCTTCGTGAACGATGTAGTTCGTTTAAGCTGAAAAGTGACTGCCCTTACCTGAAACGAAGTCTTGCTTGTAGGAAGACTCAGAGCCTGGGATTTAACTCCATTTCTGAAGTGAAACACACAACAGAGTTCTCATCCATTTATCACACTCGGCTTTAGAGCAAGAAGCACGCTCTAGCTTTCTAGAGTCTCTAAGACAGCAGGAAACTTCAGTGGGCTGAGAACAAATGAATGGTGTTTCCTACACATATGGACCATATCTAGTCGAACTCTGCTTCTGAAACTGATACAAAGCACTGGTCGTCTAACATCCAATGCTTGTCAGTTAAGATGAGAAACGTGTGAGCTTCGTGAATGATGTAGTTCGTTTGAGCTGAAAAGTGACTGCCCTTACCTGAAATGAAGTCTTGCTTGTAGGAAGACACAGAGCATGGAATTTAACTCCACTTCTGAAGGGAAACACACAGCATAGTTCTCATCCATGGATCACACTCTGCTTTAGAGCAAGAAGCACGCTCTTGCTTTCTAGAATCTCTAATACAGAAGGAAACGTGAGTGTGCTCAGAAACGGTGTTTCTTACACATACAGACCATATCTAGTTCAACTGTGCTTCTGAAACTGAAACAAACCACAGGTCCTCTAACATCCAATGCTTGTCAGTTAAGATGAGAAACGTGTGAGCTTTGTGAACGCTGTAGTTTGTTTGAGCTGTTGGTTACTGCCCTTACTTGAAACGAAGTCTTGCTTGTAGGAAGACTCAGAGCCTGGGATTTAACTCCATTTCTGAAGTGAAACACACAGCAGTTTTCTCATATATAGATCACACTCTGCTTTAGAGCAAGAAGCACGCTCTTGCTTTCTAGAGTCTCTAAGAAAGCAGGAAACTTGAGTGTGCTGAGAACAAAAGAACGGTGCTTCCTATAAAAATGGACCATATCTAGAAGAAATCTGCCTCTGAAATTGTTACAAAGCACAGGTCCTCTAACATCCAATGCTTCTCAGTTAATATGAGAAACGTGTGAGCTTCGTGAACGATGTAGATCGTTTAAGATGAAAAGTGACTGCCCTTACCTGAAACGAAGTCCTGCTTGTAGGAAGACTCAGAGCCTGGGATTTAACTCCATTTCTGAAGTGAAACACACAACAGAGTTCTCATCCATTGATCACACTCGGCTTTAGAGCAAGAAGCACGCTCTAGCTTTCTAGAGTCTCTAAGACAGCAGCAAACTTCAGTTGTCTGAGAACAAATGAATGGTGTTTCCTACACATACGGACCATATCTAGTCCAACTCTGCTTCTGAAACTGATACAAAGCACTGGTCCTCTAACATCCAATGCTTGTCAGTTAAGATGAGAAACGTGTGAGCTTCGTGAACGCTGTAGTTTGTTTGAGCTGTTAGTTACTTCCCTTACTTGAAACGAAGTCTCGCTTGTAGGAAGACTCAGAGCCTGGGATTTAACTCCATTTCTGAAGTGAAACACACAGCAGAGTTCTAATCCTTGGATCACGCTCTGCTTTAGAGCAAGAAGAACGCTCTTGCTTTCTAGAGTCTCTAATAGAGAAGGAAACGTGAGTGTGCTCAGAAACAAAGAACAGGGTTTCTTACACATAAAGACCATATCTAGTTCAACTGTGCTTCTGAAACTGAAACAAACCACAGGTCCTCTAACATCCAATGCTTGTCATTTAAGATGAGAAACGTGTGAGCTTCATGAACGCTGTAGTTTGTTTGAGCTGTTGGTTAATTCCCTTACTTGAAACGAAGTCTCGCTTGTAGGAAGACTCAGAGCCTGGGATTTAACTCCATTTCTGAAGTGAAACACACAGCAGAGTTCTCATATATAGATCACACTCTGCTTTAGAGCAAGAAGCACGCTCTAGCTTTCTAGAGTCTCTAAGACAGCAGCAAACTTCAGTGGGCTGAGAACAAATGAATGGTGTTTCCTACACATACGGACCATATCTAGTCCAACTCTGCTTCTGAAACTGATACAAAGCACTGGTCCTCTAACATCCAATGCTTGTCAGTTAAGATGAGAAACGTGTGAGCTTCGTGAATGATGTAGTTCGTTTAAGCTGAAAAGAGACTGCCCTTACCTGAAACGAAGTCTTGCATGTAGGAAGACTCAGAGCCTGGGATTTAACTTCATTTCTGAAGTGAAACACACAACAGAGTTCTCATCCATTGATCACACTCGGCTTTAGAGCAAGAAGCACGCTCTAGCTTTCTAGAGTCTCTAAGACAGCAGGAATCTTGAGTATGCTGAGAACAAAAGAACGGTGTTTCCTACACGTACGGACCATATCTAGTCCAACTCTGCTTCTGAAACTGATACAAACACTGGTCCTCTAACATCCAATGCTTCTCAGTTAATATGAGAAACGTGTGAGCTTCGTGAACGCTGTAGTTTGTTTGAGCTGTTAGTAACTGCCCTTACTTGAAACGAAGTCTCGCTTGTAGGAAGAATCAGAGCCTGGGATTTAACTCCATTTCTGAAGTGAAACACACAACAGAGTTCTCATCCATTGATCACACTCAGCTTTAGAGCAAGAAGCACGCTCTAGCTTTCTAGAGTCTCTAAGATAGCAGGAAACTTGAGTGTGCTGAGAACAAAAGAACGGTGCTTCCAACACATACGGACCATATCTAGGAGAAATCTGCCTCTGAAATTGTTCCAAAGCATAGGTCTTCTAACATCCAATGCTTGTCAGTTAAGATGAGAAACGTGTGAGATTCGTGAACGATGTAGTTCGTTTAAGCTGAAAAGTGACTGCCCTTACCTGAAACGAAGTCTTGCTTGTAGGAAGACTCAGAGCCTGGGATTTAACTCCATTTCTGAAGTGAAACACACAACAGAGTTCTCATCCATTGATCACACTTGGCTTTAGAGCAAGAAGCACGCTCTAGCTTTCTAGAGTCTCTAAGACAGTAGGAAACTTCAGTGGGCTGAGAACAAATGAATGGTGTTTCCTACACATACAGACCATATCTAGTTCAACTGTGCTTCTGAAACTGAAACAAACCACAGGTCCTCTAACATCCAATGCTTGTCAGTTAAGATGAGAAACGTGTGAGCTTCGTGAACGCTGTAGTTTGTTTGAGCTGTTGGTTACTGCCCTTACTTGAAACGAAGTCTTGCTTGTAGGAAGACTCAGAGCCTGGGATTTAACTCCATTTCTGAAGTGAAACACACAGCAGTTTTCTCATATATAGATCACACTCTGCTTTAGAGCAAGAAGCACGCTCTTGCTTTCTAGAGTCTCTAAGACAGCAGGAAACTTGAGTGTGCCGAGAACAAAAGAAAGGTGCTTCCTACACAAACGGACCATATCTAGAAGAAATCTGTCTCTGAAATTGTTACAAAGCACAGGTCCTCTAACATCCAATGCTTGTCAGTTAATATGAGAAACGTGTGAGCTTCGTGAACGATGTAGTTCGTTTAAGCTGAAAAGTGACTGCCCTTACCTGAAACGAAGTCTTGCTTGTAGGAAGACTCAGAGCCTGGGATTTAACTCCATTTCTGAAGTGAAACACACAACAGAGTTCTCATCCATTGATCACACTCTGCTTTTGAGCAAGAAGCACGCTCTAGCTTTCTAGAGTTTCTAAGACAGCAGGAATCTTGAGTGTGCTGAGAACAAAAGAACGGTGTTTACTACACATACGGACCATATGTAGTCCAACTCTGCTTCTGAAACTGATACAAAGCACTGGTCCTCTAACATCCAATGCTTCTCAGTTAATATGAGAAACGTGTGAGCTTCATGAATGCTGTAGTTTGTTTGAGCTGTTAGTAACTGCCCTTACTTGAAACGAAGTCTCGCTTGTAGGAAGAATCAGAGCCTGGGATTTAACTCCATTTCTGAAGTGAAACAAACAGCAGAGTTCTCATCCATTGATCACACTCGGCTTTAGAGCAAGAAACACGCTCTAGCTTTCTAGAGTCTCTAAGACAGCAGGAAACTTGAGTGTGCTGAGAACAAAAGAACGGAGTTTCCTAAACATACGGACCATATCTAGTCCAACTCTGTTTCTGAAACTGAAACAAACCACAGGTCCTCTAACATCCAATGCTTGTCAGTTAATATGAGAAACGTGTGAGCTTCGTGAACGATGTAGTTCGTTTAAGCTGAAAAGTGACTGCCCTTACCTGAAACGAAGTCTTGCTTGTAGGAAGACTCAGAGCCTGGGATTTAACTCCATTTCTGAAGTGAAACACACAACAGAGTTCTCATCCATTGATCACACTCGGCTTTAGAGCAAGAAGCACGCTCTAGCTTTCTAGAGTCTCTAAGACAGCAGGAAACTTCAGTGGGCTGAGAACAAATGAATGGTGTTTCCTACACATATGGACCATATCTAGTCGAACTCTGCTTCTGAAACTGATACAAAGCCCTGGTCGTCTAACATCCAATGCTTGTCAGTTAAGATGAGAAACGTGTGAGCTTCGTGAATGATGTAGTTCGTTTGAGCTGAAAAGTGACTTCCCTTACCTGAAATGAAGTCTTGCTTGTAGGAAGACACAGAGCATGGAATTTAACTCCACTTCTGAAGGGAAACACACAGCATAGTTCTCATCCATGGATCACACTCTGCTTTAGAGCAAGAAGCACGCCCTTGCTTTCTAGAATCTCTAATACAGAAGGAAACGTGAGTGTGCTCAGAAACGGTGTTTCTTACACATACAGACCATATCTAGTTCAACTGTGCTTCTGAAACTGAAACAAACCACAGGTCCTCTAACATCCAATGCTTGTCAGTTAAGATGAGAAACGTGTGAGCTTTGTGAACGCTGTAGTTTGTTTGAGCTGTTGGTTACTGCCCTTACTTGAAACGAAGTCTTGCTTGTAGGAAGACTCAGAGCCTGGGATTTAACTCCATTTCTGAAGTGAAACACAGAGCAGTTTTCTCATATATAGATCACACTCTGCTTTAGAGCAAGAAGCACGCTCTTGCTTTCTAGAGTCTCTAAGAAAGCAGGAAACTTGAGTGTGCTGAGAACAAAAGAACGGTGCTTCCTATAAAAATGGACCATATCTAGAAGAAATCTGCCTCTGAAATTGTTACAAAGCACAGGTCCTCTAACATCCAATGCTTCTCAGTTAATATGAGAAACGTGTGAGCTTCATGAACGATGTAGATCGTTTAAGATGAAAAGTGACTGCCCTTACCTGAAACGAAGTCCTGCTTGTAGGAAGACTCAGAGCCTGGGATTTAACTCCATTTCTGAAGTGAAACACACAACAGAGTTCTCATCCATTGATCACACTCGGCTTTAGAGCAAGAAGCACGCTCTAGCTTTCTAGAGTCTCTAAGACAGCAGCAAACTTCAGTTGTCTGAGAACAAATGAATGGTGTTTCCTACACATACGGACCATATCTAGTCCAACTCTGCTTCTGAAACTGATACAAAGCACTGGTCCTCTAACATCCAATGCTTGTCAGTTAAGATGAGAAACGTGTGAGCTTCGTGAACGCTGTAGTTTGTTTGAGCTGTTAGTTACTTCCCTTACTTGAAACGAAGTCTCGCTTGTAGGAAGACTCAGAGCCTGGGATTTAACTCCATTTCTGAAGTGAAACACACAGCAGAGTTGTAATCCTTGGATCACGCTCTGCTTTAGAGCAAGAAGAACGCTCTTGCTTTCTAGAGTCTCTAATACAGAAGGAAACGTGAGTGTGCTCAGAAACAAAGAACAGGGTTTCTTACACATAAAGACCATATCTAGTTCAACTGTGCTTCTGAAACTGAAACAAACCACAGGTCCTCTAACATCCAATGCTTGTCATTTAAGATGAGAAACGTGTGAGCTTCATGAACGCTGTAGTTTGTTTGAGCTGTTGGTTAATTCCCTTACTTGAAACGAAGTCTCGCTTGTAGGAAGACTCAGAGCCTGCGATTTAACTCCATTTCTGAAGTGAAACACACAGCAGAGTTCTCATATATAGATCACACTCTGCTTTAGAGCAAGAAGCACGCTCTTGCTTTCTAGAGTCTCTAAGACAGCAGGAAACTTGAGTATGCTGAGAACAAAAGAACGGTGTTTCCTACACATACGGACCATATCTAGTCCAACTCTGCTTCTGAAACTGATACAAACACTGGTCATCTAACATCCAATGCTTCTCAGTTAATATGAGAAACGTGTGAGCTTCGTGAACGCCGTAGTTTGTTTGAGCTGTTGGTTACTGCCCTTACTTGAAACGAAGTCTCGCTTGTAGGAAGAATCAGAGCCTGGGATTTAACTCCATTTCTGAAGTGAAACACACAACAGAGTTCTCATCCACTGATCACACTCAGCTTTAGAGCAAGAAGCACGCTCTAGCTTTCTAGAGTCTCTAAGACAGCAGGAAACTTGAGTGTGCTGAGAACAAAAGAACGGTGCTTCCAACACATACGGACCATATCTAGGAGAAATCTGCCTCTGAAATTGTTCCAAAGCATAGGTCTTCTAACATCCAATGCTTGCCAGTTAAGATGAGAAACGTGTGAGATTCGTGAACGATGTAGTTCCTTTAAGCTGAAAAGTGACTGCCCTTACCTGAAACGAAGTCTTGCTTGAAGGAAGACTCAGAGCCTGGGATTTAACTCCATTTCTGAAGTGAAACACACAACAGAGTTCTCATCCATTGATCACACTTGGCTTTAGAGCAAGAAGCACGCTCTAGCTTTCTAGAGTCTCTAAGACAGTAGGAAACTTCAGTGGGCTGAGAACAAATGAATGGTGTTTCCTACAATACAGACCATATCTAGTTCAACTGTGCTTCTGAAACTGAAACAAACCACAGGTCCTCTAACATCCAATGCTTGTCATTTAAGATGAGAAACGTGTGAGCTTCATGAACGCTGTAGTTTGTTTGAGCTGTTGGTTAATTCCCTTACTTGAAACGAAGTCTCGCTTGTAGGAAGACTCAGAGCCTGGGATTTAACTCCATTTCTGAAGTGAAACACACAGCAGAGTTCTCATATATAGATCACACTCTGCTTTAGAGCAAGAAGCACGCTCTTGCTTTCTAGAGTCTCTAAGACTGCAGGAAACATGAGTGTGCTGAGAACAAAAGAACAGTGCTTGCTACACATACGGGCCATATCTAGTTCAACTCTGCTTCTGAAACTGAAACAAACCACAGGTCCTCTATCATCCAATGCTTGTCAGTTAAGATGAGAAACGTGTTAACTTCGTGAACGATGTAGTTCCTTTGAGCTGTTAGTAACTGCCCTTATCTGAAACGAAGTCTTGCTTGTAGGAAGACTCAGAGCCTGGGATTTAACTCCATTTCTGAAGTGAAACACAAAGCAGAGTTCTCATATATAGATCACACTCTGCTTTAGAGCAAGAAGCACGCTCTAGCTTTCTAGAGTCTCTAAGACAGCAGCAAACTTCAGTGGGCTGAGAACAAATGAATGGTGTTTCCTACACATACGGACCATATCTAGTCCAACTCTGCTTCTGAAACTGATACAAAGCACTGGTCCTCTAACATCCAATGCTTGTCAGTTAAGATGAGAAACGTGTGAGCTTCGTGAATGATGTAGTTCGTTTGAGCTGAAAAGTGACTGCCCTTATCTGTAATGAAGTCTTGCTTGTAGGAAGACACAGAGCATGGGATTTAACTCCATTTCTGAAGGGAAACACACAGCATAGTTCTAATCCTTGGATCACGCTCTGCTTTAGAGCAAGAAGAACGCTCTTGCTTTCTAGAGTCTCTAATACAGAAGGAAACGTGAGTATGCTCAGAAACAAAGAACAGGGTTTCTTACACATAAAGACCATATCTAGTTCAACTGTGCTTCTGAAACTGAAACAAACCACAGGTCCTCTAACATCCAATGCTTGTCATTTAAGATGAGAAACGTGTGAGCTTCATGAACGCTGTAGTTTGTTTGAGCTGTTGGTTAATTCCCTTACTTGAAACGAAGTCTCGCTTGTAGGAAGACTGAGAGCCTGGGATTTAACTCCATTTCTGAAGTGAAACACACAACAGAGTTCTCATCCATTGATCACACTCGGCTTTAGAGCAAGAAGCACGCTCTAGCTTTCTAGAGTCTCTAAGACAGCAGGAATCTTGAGTATGCTGAGAACAAAAGAACGGTGTTTCCTACACATACGGACCATATCTAGTCCAACTCTGCTTCTGAAACTGATACCAACACTCGTCCTCTAACATCCAATGCTTCTCAGTTAATATGAGAAACGTGTGAGCTTCGTGAACGCTGTAGTTTGTTTGAGCTGTTAGTAACTGCCCTTACTTGAAACGAAGTCTTGCTTGTAGGAAGAATCAGAGCCTGGGATTTAACTCCATTTCTGAAGTGAAACACACAACAGAGTTCTCATCCATTGATCACACTCAGCTTTAGAGCAAGAAGCACGCTCTAGCTTTCTAGAGTCTCTAAGACAGCAGGAAACTTGAGTGTGCTGAGAACAAAAGAACGGTGCTTCCAACACATACGGACCATATCTAGGAGAAATCTGCCTCTGAAATTGTTCCAAAGCATAGGTCTTCTAACATCCAATGCTTGTCAGTTAAGATGAGAATCGTGTGAGATTCGTGAACGATGTAGTTCGTTTAAGCTGAAAAGTGACTGCCCTTACCTGAAACGAAGTCTTGCTTGTAGGAAGACTCAGAGCCTGGGATTTAACTCCATTTCTGAAGTGAAACACACAACAGAGTTCTCATCCATTGATCACACTTGGCTTTAGAGCAAGAAGCACGCTCTAGCTTTCTAGAGTCTCTAAGACAGTAGGAAACTTCAGTGGGCTGAGAACAAATGAATGGTGTTTCCTACACATACAGACCATATCTAGTTCAACTGTGCTTCTGAAACTGAAACAAACCACAGGTCCTCTAACATCCAATGCTTGTCAGTTAAGATGAGAAACGTGTGAGCTTCGTGAACGCTGTAGTTTGTTTGAGCTGTTGGTTACTGCCCTTACTTGAAACGAAGTCTTGCTTGTAGGAAGACTCAGAGCCTGGGATTTAACTCCATTTCTGAAGTGAAACACACAGCAGTTTTCTCATATATAGATCACACTCTGCTTTAGAGCAAGAAGCACGCTCTTGCTTTCTAGAGTCTCTAAGACAGCAGGAAACTTGAGTGTGCCGAGAACAAAAGAAAGGTGCTTCCTACACAAACGGACCATATCTAGAAGAAATCTGCCTCTGAAATTGTTACAAAGCACAGGTCCTCTAACATCCAATGCTTGTCAGTTAATATGAGAAACGTGTGAGCTTCGTGAACGATGTAGTTCGTTTAAGCTGAAAAGTGACTGCCCTTACCTGAAACGAAGTCTTACTTGTAGGAAGACTCAGAGCCTGGGATTTAACTCCATTTCTGAAGTGAAACACACAACAGAGTTCTCATCCATTGATCACACTCAGCTTTAGAGCAAGAAGCACGCTCTAGCTTTCTAGAGTCTCTAAGACAGCAGGAAACTTGAGTGTGCTGAGAACAAAAGAACGGTGCTTCCAACACATACGGACCATATCTAGGAGAAATCTGCCTCTGAAATTGTTCCAAAGCATAGGTCTTCTAACATCCAATGCTTGTCAGTTAAGATGAGAAACGTGTGAGATTCGTGAACGATGTAGTTCGTTTAAGCTGAAAAGTGACTGCCCTTACCTGAAACGAAGTCTTGCTTGTAGGAAGACTCAGAGCCTGGGATTTAACTCCATTTCTGAAGTGAAACACACAACAGAGTTCTCATCCATTGATCACACTTGGCTTTAGAGCAAGAAGCACGCTCTAGCTTTCTAGAGTCTCTAAGACAGTAGGAAACTTCAGTGGGCTGAGAACAAATGAATGGTGTTTCCTACACATACAGACCATATCTAGTTCAACTGTGCTTCTGAAACTGAAACAAACCACAGGTCCTCTAACATCCAATGCTTGTCAGTTAAGATGAGAAACGTGTGAGCTTCGTGAACGCTGTAGTTTGTTTGAGCTGTTGGTTACTGCCCTTACTTGAAACGAAGTCTTGCTTGTAGGAAGACTCAGAGCCTGGGATTTAACTCCATTTCTGAAGTGAAACACACAGCAGTTTTCTCATATATAGATCACACTCTGCTTTAGAGCAAGAAACACGCTCTTGCTTTCTAGAGTCTCTAAGACAGCAGGAAACTTGAGTGTGCTGAGAACAAAAGAACGGTGCTTCCAACACATACGGTCCATATCTAGGAGAAATCTGCCTCTGAAATTGTTCCAAAGCATAGGTCTTCTAACATCCAATGCTTGTCAGTTAAGATGAGAAACGTGTGAGATTCGTGAACGATGTAGTTCGTTTAAGCTGAAAAGTGACTGCCCTTACCTGAAACGAAGTCTTGCTTGTAGGAAGACTCAGAGCCTGGGATTTAACTCCATTTCTGAAGTGAAACACACAACAGAGTTCTCATCCATTGATCACACTTGGCTTTAGAGCAAGAAGCACGCTCTAGCTTTCTAGAGTCTCTAAGACAGTAGGAAACTTCAGTGGGCTGAGAACAAATGAATGGTGTTTCCTACACATACAGACCATATCTAGTTCAACTGTGCTTCTGAAACTGAAACAAACCACAGGTCCTCTAACATCCAATGCTTGTCAGTTAAGATGAGAAACGTGTGAGCTTCGTGAACGATGTAGTTCGTTTAAGCTGAAAAGTGACTGCCCTTACCTGAAACGAAGTCTTACTTGTAGGAAGACTCAGAGCCTGGGATTTAACTCCATTTCTGAAGTGAAACACACAACAGAGTTCTCATCCATTGATCACACTCTGCTTTTGAGCAAGAAGCACGCTCTAGCTTTCTAGAGTCTCTAAGACAGCAGGAAACTTCAGTGGGCTGAGAACAAAAGAACGGTGTTTACTACACATATGGACCATATCTAGTCCAACTCTGCTTCTGAAACTGATACAAAGCACTGGTCCTCTAACACCCAATGCTTCTCAGTTAATATGAGAAACGTGTGAGCTTCATGAATGCTGTAGTTTGTTTGAGCTGTTAGTAACTGCCCTTACTAGAAACGAAGTCTCACTTGTAGGAAGAATCAGAGCCTGGGATTTAACTCCATTTCTGAAGTGAAACAAACAGCAGAGTTCTCATCCATTGATCACACTCGGCTTTAGAGCAAGAAGCACGCTCTAGCTTTCTAGAGTCTCTAAGACAGCAGGAAACTTGAGTGTGCTGAGAACAAAAGAACGGAGTTTCCTACACATACGGACCATATCTAGTCCAACTCTGCTTCTGAAACTGAAACAAACCACAGGTCCTCTAACATCCAATGCTTGTCAGTTAAGATGAGAAACGTGTGAGCTTCGTGAATGATGTAGTTCGTTTGAGCTGAAAAGTGACTGCCCTTACCTGAAATGAAGTCTTGCTTGTAGGAAGACACAGAGCATGGAATTTAACTCCACTTCTGAAGGGAAACACACAGCATAGTTCTCATCCATGGATCATACTCTGCTTTAGAGCAAGAAGCACGCTCTTGCTTTCTAGAATCTCTAATACAGAAGGAAACGTGAGTGTGCTCAGAAACGGTGTTTCTTACACATACAGACCATATCTAGTTCAACTGTGCTTCTGAAACTGAAACAAACCACAGGTCCTCTAACATCCAATGCTTGTCAGTTAAGATGAGAAACGTGTGAGCTTTGTGAACGCTGTAGTTTGTTTGAGCTGTTGGTTACTGCCCTTACTTGAAACGAAGTCTTGCTTGTAGGAAGACTCAGAGCCTGGGATTTAACTCCATTTCTGAAGTGAAACACACAGCAGTTTTCTCATATATAGATCACACTCTGCTTTAGAGCAAGAAGCACGCTCTTGCTTTCTAGAGTCTCTAAGAAAGCAGGAAACTTGAGTGTGCTGAGAACAAAAGAACGGTGCTTCCTATAGAAATGGACCATATCTAGAAGAAATCTGCCTCTGAAATTGTTACAAAGCACAGGTCCTCTAACATCCAATGCTTCTCAGTTAAGATGAGAAACGTGTGAGCTTCGTGAACGATGTAGATCGTTTAAGATGAAAAGTGACTGCCCTTACCTGAAACGAAGTCCTGCTTGTAGGAAGACTCAGAGCCTGGGATTTAACTCCATTTCTGAAGTGAAACACACAACAGAGTTCTCATCCATTGATCACACTCGGCTTTAGAGCAAGAAGCACGCTCTAGCTTTCTAGAGTCTCTAAGACAGCAGGAAACTTGAGTGTGCTGAGAACAAAAGAACGGTGCTTCCAACACATACGGACCATATCTAGGAGTAATCTGCCTCTGAAATTGTTCCAAAGCATAGGTCTTCTAACATCCAATGCTTGTCAGTTAAGATGAGAAACGTGTGAGATTCGTGAACGATGTAGTTCGTTTAAGCTGAAAAGTGACTGCCCTTACCTGAAACGAAGTCTTGCTTGTAGGAAGACTCAGAGCCTGGGATTTAACTCCATTTCTGAAGTGAAACACACAACAGAGTTCTCATCCATTGATCACACTTGGCTTTAGAGCAAGAAGCACGCTCTAGCTTTCTAGAGTCTCTAAGACAGTAGGAAACTTCAGTGGGCTGAGAACAAATGAATGGTGTTTCCTACACATACAGACCATATCTAGTTCAACTGTGCTTCTGAAACTGAAACAAACCACAGGTCCTCTAACATCCAATGCTTGTCAGTTAAGATGAGAAACGTGTGAGCTTCGTGAACGCTGTAGTTTGTTTGAGCTGTTGGTTACTGCCCTTACTTGAAACGAAGTCTTGCTTGTAGGAAGACTCAGAGCCTGGGATTTAACTCCATTTCTGAAGTGAAACACACAGCAGTTTTCTCATATATAGATCACACTCTGCTTTAGAGCAAGAAGCACGCTCTTGCTTTCTAGAGTCTCTAAGACAGCAGGAAACTTGAGTGTGCCGAGAACAAAAGAAAGGTGCTTCCTACACAAACGGACCATATCTAGAAGAAATCTGCCTCTGAAATTGTTACAAAGCACAGGTCCTCTAACATCCAATGCTTGTCAGTTAAGATGAGAAACGTGTGAGCTTCGTGAACGATGTAGTTCGTTTAAGCTGAAAAGTGACTGCCCTTACCTGAAACGAAGTCTTACTTGTAGGAAGACTCAGAGCCTGGGATTTAACTCCATTTCTGAAGTGAAACACACAACAGAGTTCTCATCCATTGATCACACTCTGCTTTTGAGCAAGAAGCACGCTCTAGCTTTCTAGAGTCTCTAAGACAGCAGGAAACTTCAGTGGGCCGAGAACAAAAGAACGGTGTTTACTACACATATGGACCATATCTAGTCCAACTCTGCTTCTGAAACTGATACAAAGCACTGGTCCTCTAACACCCAATGCTTCTCAGTTAATATGAGAAACGTGTGAGCTTCATGAATGCTGTAGTTTGTTTGAGCTGTTAGTAACTGCCCTTACTAGAAACGAAGTCTCACTTGTAGGAAGAATCAGAGCCTGGGATTTAACTCCATTTCTGAAGTGAAACAAACAGCAGAGTTCTCATCCATTGATCACACTCGGCTTTAGAGCAAGAAGCACGCTCTAGCTTTCTAGAGTCTCTAAGGCAGCAGGAAACTTGAGTGTGCTGAGAACAAAAGAACGGAGTTTCCTACACATACGGACCATATCTAGTCCAACTCTTCTTCTGAAACTGAAACAAACCACAGGTCCTCTAACATCCAATGCTTGTCAGTTAAGATGAGAAACGTGTGAGCTTCGTGAATGATGTAGTTCGTTTGAGCTGAAAAGTGACTGCCCTTACCTGAAATGAAGTCTTGCTTGTAGGAAGACACAGAGCATGGAATTTAACTCCACTTCTGAAGGGAAACACACAGCATAGTTCTCATCCATGGATCATACTCTGCTTTAGAGCAAGAAGCACGCTCTTGCTTTCTAGAATCTCTAATACAGAAGGAAACGTGAGTGTGCTCAGAAACGGTGTTTCTTACACATACAGACCATATCTAGTTCAACTGTGCTTCTGAAACTGAAACAAACCACAGGTCCTCTAACATCCAATGCTTGTCAGTTAAGATGAGAAACGTGTGAGCTTTGTGAACGCTGTAGTTTGTTTGAGCTGTTGGTTACTGCCCCTACTTGAAACGAAGTCTTGCTTGTAGGAAGACTCAGAGCCTGGGATTTAACTCCATTTCTGAAGTGAAACACACAGCAGTTTTCTCATATATAGATCACACTCTGCTTTAGAGCAAGAAGCACGCTCTTGCTTTCTAGAGTCTCTAAGAAAGCAGGAAACTTGAGTGTGCTGAGAACAAAAGAACGGTGCTTCCTATAGAAATGGACCATATCTAGAAGAAATCTGCCTCTGAAATTGTTACAAAGCACAGGTCCTCTAACATCCAATGCTTCTCAGTTAAGATGAGAAACGTGTGAGCTTCGTGAACGATGTAGATCGTTTAAGATGAAAAGTGACTGCCCTTACCTGAAACGAAGTCCTGCTTGTAGGAAGACTCAGAGCCTGGGATTTAACTCCATTTCTGAAGTGAAACACACAACAGAGTTCTCATCCATTGATCATACTCGGCTTTAGAGCAAGAAGCACGCTCTAGCTTTCTAGAGTCTCTAAGACAGCAGCAAACTTCAGTTGTCTGAGAACAAATGAATGGTGTTTCCTACACATACGGACCATATCTAGTCCAACTCTGCTTCTGAAACTGATACAAAGCACTGGTCCTCTAACATCCAATGCTTGTCAGTTAAGATGAGAAACGTGTGAGCTTCGTGAACGCTGTAGTTTGTTTGAGCTGTTGGTTACTGCCCTTACTTGAAACGAAGTCTTGCTTGTAGGAAGACTCAGAGCCTGGGATTTAACTCCATTTCTGAAGTGAAACACACAGCAGTTTTCTCATATATAGATCACACTCTGCTTTAGAGCAAGAAGCACGCTCTTGCTTTCTAGAGTCTCTAAGACAGCAGGAAACATGAGTGTGCTGAGAACAAAAGAACGGTGCTTGCTACACATACGGGCCATATCTAGTTCAACTCTGCTTCTGAAACTGAAACACACCACAGGTCCTCTATCATCCAATGCTTGTCAGTTAAGATGAGAAACGTGTTAACTTCGTGAACGATGTAGTTCGTTTGAGCTGTTAGTAACTGCCCTTACCTGAAACGAAGTCTTGCTTGTAGGAAGACTCAGAGCCTGGGATTTAACTCCATTTCTGAAGTGAAACACAAAGCAGAGTTCTCATATATAGATCACACTCTGCTTTAGAGCAAGAAGCACGCTCTAGCTTTCTAGAGTCTCTAAGACAGCAGCAAACTTCAGTGGGCTGAGAACAAATGAATGGTGTTTCCTACACATACGGACCATATCTAGTCCAACTCTGCTTCTGAAACTGATACAAAGCACTGGTCCTCTAACATCCAATGCTTGTCAGTTAAGATGAGAAACGTGCGAGCTTCGTGAATGATGTAGTTCGTTTGAGCTGAAAAGTGACTGCCCTTACCTGTAATGAAGTCTTGCATGTAGGAAGACACAGAGCATGGGATTTAACTCCATTTCTGAAGGGAAACACACAGCATAGTTCTAATCCTTGGATCACGCTCTGCTTTAGAGCAAGAAGAACGCTCTTGCTTTCTAGAGTCTCTAATACAGAAGGAAACGTGAGTGTGCTCAGAAACAAAGAACAGGGTTTCTTACACATAAAGCCCATATCTAGTTCAACTGTGCTTCTGAAACTGAAACAAACCACAGGTCCTCTAACATCCAATGCTTGTCATTTAAGATGAGAAACGTGTGAGCTTCATGAACGCTGTAGTTTGTTTGAGCTGTTGGTTAATTCCCTTACTTGAAACGAAGTCTCGCTTGTAGGAAGACTCAGAGCCTGGGATTTAACTCCATTTCTGAAGTGAAACACACAGCAGAGTTCTCATATATAGATCACACTCTGCTTTAGAGCAAGAAGCACGCTCTTGCTTTCTAGAATCTCTAAGACAGCAGGAAACTTGAGTGTGCTTAGAACAAAAGAACGGTGTTTCTTACACATACAGACCATATCTAGTTCAACAGTGCTTCTGAAACTGAAACAAACCACAGGTCCTCTAACATCCAATGCTTGTCAGTTAAGATGAGAAACGTGTGAGATTCGTGAACGATGTTGTTCGTTTAAGCTGAAAAGAGACTGCCCTTACCTGAAACGAAGTCTTGCATGTAGGAAGACTCAGAGCCTGGGATTTAACTCCATTTCTGAAGTGAAACACACAACAGAGTTCTCATCCATTGATCACACTCGGCTTTAGAGCAATAAGCACGCTCTAGCTTTCTAGAGTCTCTAAGACAGCAGGAAACATGAGTGTGCTGAGAACAAAAGAACAGAGTTTCCTACACATACGGACCATATCTAGTCCAACTCTGCTTTTGAAACTGCAACAAACCACAGGTCCTCTAACATCCAATGCTTCTCAGTTAATATGAGAAACGTGTCAGCTCTGTGAACGATGTAGTTCGTTTAAGATGAAAAGTGACTGCCCTTACCTGAAACGAAGTCTTGCTTGTATGAAGACTCAGAGCCTGGGATTTAACTCCATTTCTAAAGTGAAACACACAACAGAGTTCTCATCCATTGATCACACTCGGCTTTAGAGCAAGAAGCACGCTCTAGCTTTCTAGAGTCTCTAAGACAGCAGGAAACTTCAGTGGGCTCAGAACAAATGAATGGTGTTTCCTACACATACGGACCATATCTAGTCGAACTCTGCTTCTGAAACTGATACAAAGCACTGGTCCTCTAACATCCAATGCTTGTAAGTTAAGATGAGAAACGTGTGAGCTTCGTGATTGATGTAGTTCGTTTGAGCTGAAAAGTGACTGCCCTTACCTGAAATGAAGTCTTGCTTGTAGGAAGACACAGAGCACGGAATTTAACTCCATTTCTGAAGGAAAACACACAGCATAGTTCTCATCCATGGATCACACTCTGCTTTAGAGCAAGAAGCACGCTCTTGCTTTCTAGAGTCTCTAATACAGCAGGAAAGTTGAGTGTGCTGAGAACAAAAGAACGGTGTTTCTTACACATACGGACCATATCTAGTTCAACAGTGCTTCTGAAACTGATACAATCCACAGGTCCTCTAACATCCAATGCTTGTCAGTTAAGATGAGAAACGTGTGAGATTCGTGAAAGATGTAGTTCGTTTAAGCTGAAAAGTGACTCCCCTTACCTGAAACGAAATCTTGCATGTAGGAAGACTCAGAGCCTGGGATTTAACTCCATTTCTGAAGTGAAACACACAACAGAGTTCTCATCCATTGATCACACTCGGATTTAGAGCAAGAAGCACGCTCTAGCTTTCTAGAGTCTCTAAGACAGCAGGAAACTTGAGTGTGCTGAGAACAAAAGAACGGTGTTTCCTACACATACGGACCATATCAAGTCCAACTCTGCTTCTGAAACTGAAACAAACCACAGGTCCTCTATCATCCAATGCTTGTCAGTTAATATGAGAAACGTGTGAGCTTCGTGAACGCTGTAGTTTGTTTGAGCTGTTAGTTACTGCCCTTACCTGAAACCAAGTCTCGCTTGTAGGAAGAATCAGAGCCTGGGATTTAACTCCATTTCTGAAGTGAAACAAACAGCTGAGTTCTCATATATAGATCACACTCTGCTTTAGAGCAAGAAGCACGCTCTTGCTTTCTAGAGTCTCTAATACAGCAGGAAAAGTGAGTGTGCTCAGAACAAAAGAACGGTGTTTCTCACACATACGAGCCATGTCTAGTTCAACTGTGCTACTGAAACTGAAACAAACCACAGGTCCTCTAACATCCAATGCTTCTCAGTTAATATGAGAAACGTGTGAGCTTCGTGAACGATGAAGATCGTTTAAGTTGAAAAGTGACTGCCCTTACTTGAAACGAAGTCTTGCTTGTAGGAAGACTCAGAGCCTGGGATTTAACTCCATTTCTGAAGTGAAACACACAACAGAGTTCTCATCCCTTGATCACACTCAGCTTTAGAGCAAGAAGCACGCTCTAGCTTTCTAGAGTCTCTAAGACAGCAGCAAACTTCAGTGGGCTGAGAACAAATGAATGGTGTTTCCTACACATACGGACCATATCTAGTCCAACTCTGCTTCTGAAACTGATACAAAGCACTGGTCCTCTAACATCCAATGCTTGTCAGTTAAGATGAGAAACGTGTGAGCTTCGTGAATGATGTAGTTCGTTTGAGCTGAAAAGTGACTGCCCTTACCTGAAATGAAGTCTTGCTTGTAGGAAGACACAGAGCATGGGATTTAACTCCATTTCTAAAGGGAAACACACAGCATAGTTCTAATCCATGGATCACGCTCTGCTTTAGAGCAAGAAGAACTCTCTTGCTTTTAGAGTCTCTAATACAGCAGGAAACTTGAGTGTGCTTAGAACAAAAGAACGGTGTTTCTTACACATACGGACCATACCTAGTTCAACAGTGCTTCTGAAACTGAAACAAACCATAGGTCCTCTAACATCCAATGCTTGTCAGTTAAGATGAGAAACGTGTGAGATTCGTGAACGATGTAGTTCTTTTAAGCTGAAAAGTGACTGCCCTTACCTGAAACGAAGTCTTGCATGTAGGAAGACTCAGAGCCTGGGATTTAACTCCATTTCTGAAGTGAAACACACAACAGAGTTCTCATCCATTGATCAAACTCGGCTTTAGAGCAAGAAGCACGCTCTAGCTTTCTAGAGTCTCTAAGACAGCAGGAAACTTGAGTGTGCTGGGAACAAAAGAACGGTGTTTCCTACACATACGGACCATATCAAGTCCAACTCTGCTTCTGAAACTGAAACAAACCACAGGTCCTCTATCATCCAATGCTTGTCAGTTAATATGAGAAACGTGTGAGCTTCGTGAACGATGTAGTTCGTTTAAGATGAAAAGTGACTCCCCTTACCTGAAACGAAGTCTTGCTTGTATGAAGACTCAGAGCCTGGGATTTAACTCCATTTCTGAAGTGAAACACACAACAGAGTTCTCATCCATTGATCACACTCGGCTTTAGAGCAAGAAGCACGCTCTAGCTTTCTAGAGTCTCTAAGACAGCAGGAAACTTCAGTGGGCTCAGAACAAATGAATGGTGTTTCCTACACATACGGACCATATCTAGTCGAACTCTGCTTCTGAAACTGATACAAAGCACTGGTCCTCTAACATCCAATGCTTGTAAGTTAAGATGAGAAACGTGTGAGCTTCGTGAATGATGTAGTTCGTTTGAGCTGAAAAGTGACTGCCCTTACCTGAAATGAAGTCTTGCTTGTAGGAAGACACAGAGCACGGAATTTAACTCCATTTCTGAAGGGAAACACACAGCATAGTTCTCATCCATGGATCACACTCTGCTTTAGAGCAAGAAGCACGCTCTTGCTTTCTAGAGTCTCTAATACAGCAGGAAAGTTGAGTGTGCTGAGAACAAAAGAACGGTGCTTCCTACACAAACGGACCATATCTAGAAGAAATCTGCCTCTGAAATTGTTACAAAGCACAGGTCCTCTAACATCCAATGCTTGTCAGTTAAGATGAGAAACGTGTGAGCTTCGTGAACGATGTAATTCGTTTGAGCTGTAAAGTAACTGCCCTTACCTGAAACGAAGTCTTGCTTGTAGGATGACTCAGAGCCTGGGATTTAACTCCATTTCTGAAGTGAAACACACAGCAGAGTTCTCATATATAGATCACACTCTGCTTTAGAGCAAGAAGCACACTCTTGCTTTCTAGAGTCTCTAATACAGCAGGAAACATAAGGGTGCTCAGAACAAAAGAACGGTGTTTCTTACACATACGGACCATATCTAGTTCAACAGTGCTTCTGAAACTGATACAATCCACAGGTCCTCTAACATCCAATGCTTGTCAGTTAAGATGAGAAACGTGTGAGATTCGTGAAAGATGTAGTTCGTTTAAGCTGAAAAGTGACTGCCCTTACCTGAAACGAAATCTTGCATGTAGGAAGACTCAGAGCCTGGGATTTAACTCCATTTCTGAAGTGAAACACGCAACAGAGTTCTCATCCATTGATCACACTCGGATTTAGAGCAAGAAGCACGCTCTAGCTTTCTAGAGTCTCTAAGACAGCAGGAAACTTGAGTGTGCTGAGAACAAAAGAACGGTGTTTCCTACACATACGGACCATATCAAGTCCAACTCTGCTTCTGAAACTGAAACAAACCACAGGTCCTCTATCATCCAATGCTTGTCAGTTAATATGAGAAACGTGTGAGCTTCGTGAACGCTGTAGTTTGTTTGAGCTGTTAGTTACTGCCCTTACCTGAAACCAAGTCTCGCTTGTAGGAAGAATCAGAGCCTGGGATTTAACTCCATTTCTGAAGTGAAACAAACAGCTGAGTTCTCATATATAGATCACACTCTGCTTTAGAGCAAGAAGCACGCTCTTGCTTTCTAGAGTCTCTAAGACTGCAGGAAACATGAGTGTGCTGAGAACAAAAGAACGGTGCTTCCTACACATACGGATCATATCTAGAAGAAATCTGCCTCTGAAATTGTTACAAAGCACAGGTCCTCTAACATCCAATGCTTGTCAGGTAAGATGAGAAACGTGTGAGCTTCGTGAACGATGCAGTTCGTTTGAGCTGTAAAGTAACTGCCCTTACCTGAAACGAAGTCTTGCTTGTAGGATGACTCAGAGCCAGGGATTTAACTCCATTTCTGAAGGGAAACACACAGCATAGTTCTCATCCTTGGATCACACTCTGCTTTAGAGCAAGAAGCACGCTCTTGCTTTCTAGAGTCTCTAATACAGCAGGAAACTTGAGAGTGTTCAGAACAAAAGAACAGTGTTTCCTACACATACGGGACATATCTAGTTCAACTCTGCTTCTGAAACTGAAACAAACCACAGGTCCTCTATCATCCAATGCTTGTCATTTAAGATGAGAAACGTGTTAACTTCGTGAACGATGTAGTTCGTTTGAGCTGTAAAGTAACTGCCCTTACCTGAAACGAATTCTTGCTTGTAGGAAGACTCAGAGCCTGGGATTTAACTCCATTTCTGAAGTGAAACACAAAGCAGAGTTCTCATATATAGATCACACTCTGCTTTAGAGCAAGAAGCACGCTCTTGCTTTCTAGATTCTCTAATACAGCAGGAAAAGTGAGTGTGCTCAGAACAAAAGAACGGTGTTTCTCACACATACGAGCCATGTCTAGTTCAACTGTGCTACTGAAACTGAAACAAACCACAGGTCCTCTAACATCCAATGCTTCTCAGTTAATATGAGAAACGTGTGAGCTTCGTGAACGATGAAGATCGTTTAAGGTGAAAAGTGACTGCCCTTACTTGAAACGAAGTCTTGCTTGTAGAAAGACTCAGAGCCTGGGATTTAACTCCATTTCTGAAGTGAAACACACAACAGAGTTCTAATCCCTTGATCACACTCGGCTTTAGAGCAAGAAGCACGCTCTAGCTTTCTAGAGTCTCTAAGACAGCAGCAAACTTCAGTGGGCTGAGAACAAATGAATGGTGTTTCCAACACATACGGACCATATCTAGTCCAACTCTGCTTCTGAAACTGATACAAAGCACTGGTCCTCTAACATCCAATGCTTGTTAGTTAAGATGAGAAACGTGTGAGCTTCGTGAACGCTGTAGTTTGTTTGAGCTGTTAGTTACTGCCCTTACCTGAAACCAAGTCTCGCTTGTAGGAAGAATCAGAGCCTGGGATTTAACTCCATTTCTGAAGTGAAACAAACAGCTGAGTTCTCATATATAGATCACACTCTGCTTTAGATGATACAAAGCACTGGTCCTCTAACATCCAATGCTTGTCAGTTAAGATGAGAAACGTGTGAGCTTCGTGAACGCTGTAGTTTGTTTGAGCTGTTACTTACTGCCCTTACTTGAAACAAAGTCTCGCTTGTAGGAAGACTCAGAGCCTGGGATTTAACTCCATTTCTGAAGTGAAACACACAACAGAGTTCTCATATATAGATCACACTCTGCTTTAGAGCAAGAAGCACGCTCTTGCTTTCTAGAGTCTCTAAGACAGCAGGAAACTTGAGTGTGCTGAGAACAAAAGAACGGTGTTTCCTACACATATGGACCATATCAAATCCAACTCTGCTTCTGAAACTGAAACAAACCACAGGTCCTCTAACATCCAATGCTTGTCAGTTAAGATGAGAAACGTGTGAGCTTCGTGAACGCTGTAGTTTGTTTGAGCTGTTAGTTACTGCCCTTACTTGAAACAAAGTCTGGCTTGTAGGAAGACTCAGAGCCTGGGATTTAACTCCATTTCTGAAGTGAAACACACAGCAGAGTTCTCATATATAGATCACACTCTGCTTTAGAGCAAGAAGCACGCTCTTGCTTTCTAGAGTCTCTAAGACAGCAGGAAACTTGAGTGTGCTGAGAACAAAAGAACGGTGTTTCCTACACATACGGACCATATCAAGTCCAACTCTGCTTCTGAAACTGAAACAAACCACAGGTCCTCTAACATCCAATGCTTGTCAGTTAATATGATAAACGTGTGAGCTTCGTGAACGATGTAGTTCGTTTAAGCTGAAAAGTGACTGCCCTTACCTGAAATGAAGTCTTGCTTGTAGGAAGACTCAGAGCCTGGGATTTAACTCCATTTCTGAAGTGAAACACACAGCAGAGTTCTCATATATAGATCACACTCAGCTTTAGAGCAAGAAGCACGCTCTTGCTTTCTAGATTCTCTAATACAGCAGGAAAAGTGAGTGTGCTCAGAACAAAAGAACAGTGTTTCTCACACATACGAGCCATATCTAGTTCAACTGTGCTACTGAAACTGCAACAAACCACAGGTCCTCTAACATCCAATGCTTCTCAGTTAATATGAGAAATGTGTGAGCTTCGTGAACGATGAAGATCGTTTAAGATGAAAAGTGACTGCCATTACCTGAAACGAAGTCTTGCTTGTAGGAAGACTCAGAGCCTGGGATTTAACTCCATTTCTGAAGTGAAACACACAACAGAGTTCTCATCCCTTGATCACACTCGGCTTTAGAGCAAGAAGCACGCTCTAGCTTTCTAGAGTCTCTAAGACAGCAGCAAACTTCAGTGGGCTGAGAACAAATGAATGGTGTTTCCTACACATACGGACCATATCTAGTCCAACTCTGCTTCTGAAACTGATACAAAGCACTGGTCCTCTAACATCCAATGCTTGTCAGTTAAGATGAGAAACGTGTGAGCTTCGTGAATGATGTAGTTCGTTTGAGCTGAAAAGTGACTGCCCTTACCTGAAATGAAGTCTTGCTTGTAGGAAGACACAGAGCATGGGATTTAACTCCATTTCTGAAGGGAAACGCACAGCATAGTTCTAATCCATGGATCACGCTCTGCTTTAGAGCAAGAAGAACGCTCTTGCTTTTAGAGTCTCTAATACAGCAGGAAACTTGAGTGTGCTTAGAACAAAAGAACGGTGTTTCTAACACATACGGACCATACCTAGTTCAACAGTGCTTCTGAAACTGAAACAAACCATAGGTCCTCTAACATCCAATGCTTGTCAGTTAAGATGAGAAACGTGTGAGATTCGTGAACGATGTAGTTCGTTTAAGCTGAAAAGTGACTGCCCTTACCTGAAACGAAGTCTTGCATGTAGGAAGACTCAGAGCCTGGGATTTAACTCCATTTCTGAAGTGAAACACACAACAGAGTTCTCATCCATTGATCACACTCGACTTTAGAGCAAGAAGCACGCTCTAGCTTTCTAGAGTCTCTAAGACAGCAGGAAACTTGAGTGTGCTGGGAACAAAAGAACAGAGTTTCCTACACATACGGACCATATCTAGTCCAACTCTGCTTATGAAACTGAAACAAACCACAGGTCCTCTAACATCCAATGCTTGTCAGTTAATATGAGAAACGTGTGAGCTTCATGAACGATGTAGTTCGTTTAAGCTGAAAAGTGACTGCCCTTACCTGAAACGAAGTCTTGCTTGTATGAAGACTCAGAGCCTGGGATTTAACTCCATTTCTGAAGTGAAACACACAACAGAGTTCTCATCCATTGATCACACTCGGGTTTAGAGCAAGAAGCACGCTCTAGCTTTCTAGAGTCTCTAAGACAGCAAGAAACTTCAGTGGGCTGAGAACAAAGGAATGGTTTTTCCTACACATACGGACCATATCTAGTCGAACTCTGCTTCTGAAACTGATACAAAGCACTGGCCCTCTAACATCCAATGCTTCTCAGTTAAGATGAGAAACGTGTGAGCTTCGTGAACTATGTAGTTCGTTTGAGCTGTAAAGTAACTGCCCTTACCTGAAACGAAGTCTTGCTTGTAGGATGACT